>CALNVZ010001721.1:35800757-35861460 GCA_940671915.1 Paracentrotus lividus
TCTCTCTCTCTCTCTCTCTCTCTCTCTCTCTCTCTCTCTCTCTCTCTCTCTATATATATATATATATTATATATAAACAAAAATCGGCCAATGTGCTGCTGCATCTGTCATACCTCCCGAAATATTGTTTAGTAATTGCACCAAATTCTATATTTGGGGGGCTTTTGACGCCCCCGCCGACCAGTGAAAAAATAAAGAGAAAATACCCCCCAAAATCCCCAAAAAACATTACTATGGTGAGATCCCGACCCTGTTATCATTTGAAAACTGGACGGCCGAGGGCCAAAAAATGTTCCCGACTACCGACTACCCCAACAAATTTGAGTACTACCTTTTTTTCGTTCAGCCAGCATGCATGTCCGAACAAAAATTTGAGTGTACAAATATCTGAGAATCCAATATTTTGCCCCCCCCTCCCCTCCTATGAATTTTTTTGTTGCATAAACTATTGACCTTCATCGAATGTCAAGATTTGCTTTTGGAAAATTGGGCCTATGCTTATTGGCTCCTGACAATTTTTTTTTTTCCCCCTTTTTTTTTTTTTTTTTTTTTTTTGTATGGTGATGCACGGTGGGCGGGGTCAGCCGGACTTTATTTGCTATTTGCGCACAATATAGTCACTTATTGAAATAGTACACTTGGAACAAGTTCGGACAAGTTTTTAAAAATTGTTATAGTTTTACAATTTCGAGTGTTTTTTTAAATGAGAAAATGTATCAAAATGTTGTATTTTGTTTTCAAAAATTCACACTTTACATGAACACCCCCCCCCCAAAAAAAACTTTTCCAATTGCTGTATTACAAAGAAAAAAACACACAATTACTTCGTTCATGCTGCATGGATGCTACGTTATTAGAGAACGAAAGAGGGCAAAGGTCGAACTGTGTTTCGATTACTAAAATCTGAAGTTCCGAATTATCATCAAAGTAGAACAGTATACAGCTCGTTGTCCGAAATTGGCATTAATGTGTTTCGTTGTTCCGAAGGTCCGTTTGTCCTAACACGTAGGCCGATACCCGGATGTTCGTTTGTCCGAACATTAATCTTTATACAATAGGAAGGTTCGTTCGTCCGAAAATGAATTAACCCTATTTCATTTTTGGACCTTCGAACCAGTTTCGGCCGGACGAACGAAGCATAAATTATTTTCATTTTCTGACGAATTAACTATAGGACATGAATTTTCGGAACAACGGTACCTATTTCATTTTCGGGCGAATGAACCTTGGGACAAACTTTTGAAATTAAATAGGGTTCTCTATTCTAAAAGTGATGATGATGATGATGATGATGATTCGCAGTAATTGTATTACTTTTTGTTCAAAATCATTAAGGGCGCAGGCTCATCCAATACATCTGCTGTCTGCTGAAATAAGAGAATCTAGAGGCAAGATAGTGCTCGATGCTTTTGAGTGTTCGTTAAACCGAAAGAAAAAAAAAGTAAGTCAATTACAAAAATAATAATAATAATAATAATAATAAACTATAGTTATGATTAAATTCCAAACAAACATCGACGAAAATCCTATTTCGTTTTCTAATTGATGAACCTTGTTCCTATTTCTGGAAATTTTCGGAACACCGAACCTTCAACTATCCTATTTAATTTCCTGGTTTAAAAAAAAATGTATATATAGTGTCCGGACAATAATGAGCCTCCGGAACAACGAGCAGCCACTGAGTTTTGGCCTATAAGGGGCCTATATAAGTCCATGTCAAGATTACTGCTCGTGAGACAAAAAAAAAAAAAAAAAAAAAAAAAAAAAAAAAAAAAAAAATTAGACAGCATGATAACCCCAAGCTAATATTATAATTGCCCTCGTGAATTTATTTTCATTTCGATTTTCTGACTCCTGGAACTTGTAATTGGCTTGAATTATGCTCGAGATCAACTCTCAAACTTCCATCGTTTGTTTAGGGGACTAATTTTTGTAATCACGGACAGGAATATCGCTCATGCCAGTGACCGGTCCAGTACAGCGGAGGCAAGAGCCGGGCACCCCCACTACTGAGAATTCCACATTAAATACCATATATAGGTGCAAAATTAATAATCTTTGAGATTGAAAAGCGCCATCAACCAACAACCAAATAACAACCAACCATAAATTGGTATAGGACTTTTTATCAACTGCAAGAATTTTCATAAAGTTTTTACAATGTGTGCCGTTTATTTTTGCATGTGGCATGATTTAAAAGGGGTTGCATAAGTCAAGAAAACAGATCTGAAACAAAATAAATGCCTGGGAGATATTTGGTCCACATTATTAAGTCTATACAGTGTGTTCCTAAAAAAAGGTAATCGAAGTTAAAAGGTCAGTCATTTCAAAAGTATGTGATTTATTTTGTCATTTGTTTACTAAACTACTAAGTAACTCATCAGCTTTAATTTGAGACATTGCTTACGTCCAAACTGTAATGGGTCACAGAGTTAGGGTCATTTGAAGGTGATAGGTACAAAACCTATTTTTTCCAAGTTTTTCGTTTTTAGGGTATGAAACCAATTTTTTATAAAATTTTGGTTTTATAGTTTTGGGGTTTTTTGTCACACAAATTTTCAATGAAATGCAATCTCATTTGTCAAAGGACCTATATCTCACTTGCAATGACATGGGTTCTCGATTATGCATGAGTCTCGGAGAGGTCGCCGCGACGTCTCCTGATTCTGCAGGAAGTCGCGAGAAAAATCAAACAAAATGTCAAACATGGCCAATCTTTTAGTAGACTTCTTTAATAACGCGAGCAAGTCGATCTTTGTGGCGTCTTAGCGGGGTTGCCGCGACGTCCCTTTAGCATCTACAACGTCGCAGAGACGTTGTCGGAACTTGCTAACAATTAAAAGAAATTGAGCGGTTTAATAATTTTGACTTGCTGGCGTCTTAAAGCGGTCTACTAAAAGACTGAACATGTTTGAGTTTTGTTCCATTTTCCCTCGACGCCCTGAAGTCTCAGGAGACGTCACCACGACGTTTCCACGACTCAGAGACTCCTAATTGCGAGCACATCTCATTGCCATTGAGATAGGTCCTTTGACAAATGAGATTGCATTTCATTGGAACTTTGTGTGACAAAACCCCCCAAAACTATAAAACCAACAATTTATAAAAAGTTGGTTTCATAATCCTAAAAACGAAAAACTTGAAAAAAATGGGTCTTTTACCTATATCACCTTCAAATGACCCTATACTGTGTGACCCATTACAATTTGGACGTAAGCAATGTCTCAAATTAAAGCTGATGAGTTACTTAGTAGTTTAGTAAACAAATCACAAAAATAAATCATAAACTTTTGAAATGACTGACCTTTGAACTTCGATTACCTTTTTTAAGGAACACACTGTATACTCCAGTGGACCTTTCCGACCCCTCCCTTGGTTACGGACTTGCAATATTTTTAAAAGGGTTGTTCTATGTTATATTGTACGGGACATAAAATAAGACAGCATTTCACAGCTTTTCAAAAAAAATATTAAAAAAAATAATAATAATAATGTTACTGATGTTGAGGGGTACAATAACCAATACTAAAACTGAGTATTTCACAAAATAGAGATGAAAACATTACTTCGTGGTATAAGGGACGCATAAAACCAGTAAAAACAAATTTAAACAAAAACCATGGAATCGTCTTCAACCATCATTTTTTTCCCTACAAATAAAATGAAGCCTTGCACGACAGGCGATGATAATTATAGAAACCATGCAGAAGCGTGGAGAATGTTAATAGGAGTGTATCTTTCTCTAAACCAATTCTTCTTTATGAAAAGCTAACATTCGTTATTTACCTTTTGACTGACAGACATGTGCATAAATTTACATGGAGCGGACATGCTTTAGTGAAACCAACACCTATGGAATGCATCAGTGAATTAAGAATGACAAGTGAAATTTACACATTTTTTCAAGAGGTTGTCACCTGTTGCATAAATTCATATTCATGAGGGATGCACCAAAAGTAGATCCGCTAGCTCTGAGGTTATTTTGCAAAATGAAGCAACCATCATCGAGGGAGGAAATCTTATAGCGCCCTCTATAATGAAGATCGCGCAAGCGTGCGCAGGTACAGTCGGAGGCACTGATCTCTTTTTGGGTAGAGATCAGTGGTCGGAGGGGGAAATTAGAATGGTGTGCATACATAGGATGATAAAGCCCTAAAACGACTTCTTTTTAACAGGTTGTTGCATTGGAAAACACGATTTTCTTATTGTTCTGTTAGTATAATTATTATTTCAATATTGTATAGGACTGGTGACAATAGGATAGAAGAGGGCGGATTCAAAGAACGAATTAAAAGAGGAGGTTACAATTTTTAGGACAGGAATTTTTTTTTTTTCAGGCGAACTTCCAACTTTTCCTAATAAATACTTGAACAAACTCACCATCCCTTTTTTTTAAAACCACTTATTCTTGCCATTTTATTTTATCCAAATTTCTATGTAACTATGTTTCCAAGACCTAATAAAATATATTGTATCTTGTAAAAGATATTCATTTTCGGATATGCAACAAAATTAATATGCCCTTATGACTTTCTTAGATGTCATAATATCATTAGAGTGTTTTTAATATCATGATAGATATTAAAACACACACACACACACACACACACACACACCCACACACACACACACACACACACACGGTCTTTAATGTCTCTTGGAATGAAATTTTACCCCAAACGGTGCATGCCTTTGTGTCGGAGCAGACAAAATGATTAGCCAATTTCTACATTAACAAACCAGTTGAAAAGGTCGAAATTTACCAATGATAGATTGTGTTTTGATTCTTAAAGCACATTGAGGTGGACTTTCCCTCATAATCGCTTTAACCAGTAAACTTGATAATAAAATAACTTTATTATAATCACTATAAAAACTATACAGTAGGTCGTATCATTTTTAAAGAACGCTTGAAAGAGAAAAGCATCAATATTCAAACACTTAGCATGTTAGGTCTAGACATACACGAGTTAAGTTGGTATTGGATCTTTCACGGTGAATATGCAGGTATTTCCTACGTAGGCTTAAGCCTATTGTTAATCTAACTGAATATAAAAGCAGAGTACCTCGGAATAGTGGTATCTCGGAATAACAAAAGGACTAAAATTCTTTCAACCACCTAAAGATTTACACTTTAAAGGGAAGTAATGCTTTAATCATAATAATATCCACTTCCGCTACACTAAACATGGGCATTGTTTAGGTGCAATGGCTTTGTGTTCAAGCAGGAAATTCGGAAATCCTCATAAATTTGGTGTTGACGTCTTGGCTGTACGATACCAACCCCCTACCCCACCCCCTCCCCTCCACCACTAGCTCCAAAGGTATGGGGAACGCGATAAAACTTCTACGAGACTGTTTTGTTTGGTATAAATGGGGAAAGTCAATGGAACTCCATTATCTCGAGGCCCCAGGCGTAGATTTAGAATAATTACGTCAGGGTGATCCCGGCACGTGGCTACAGTGATAGCATCGCCGAACTCAGCTTTCCTGCGCATGGACAAAAAAAGTTTATATTCTTTTATATGTAATAGCAGCGAAAATATGATAGAATGTTATCATTATGGATTAATTGATGAAATCGTAAAATATCCGACATCCCCAACCATATACTCTAGTGCTCATGTAAAGCATCTATAAAGGGGGGACTCAGCGGTGGACTGGCGCGTGCCAGCATAAATTAAGGCGCGGATGTATTCCGAGCCAGACAGTGTGTAGTGCGGCACCGTATAACGTAGCGCGTTGAACTTAGTATTACATTTTAGTTCGTCAGATGAGTCGCGAGTCGGTGAAGTGTCCATTCAGTTTTACCCTGTACGAGACGACTCACGCATATTTTCGTTTCGATATTTTGTTAGTCTAGTCTAGCTTATGTGATTTTCTTTCTTTTTTCTTTTGTAGGCAGTCGAGCTTTTATTTTAAAACGCAATTTCGGAAGAAACATTTCATCAGAAGGTATACAAGTCATTGTCAGACCGACAGCGTTTTATCACTCCGAAATATGGCTTGCTCTGATCCTACAGGTGATTCAATTCAACTCTCATCATCTCTCGTTTTTGTTGGGGTTTAATACGTTTTGCCATCGGTCGTCCCACTCAGTTCCATGCTTACACGGATTTTTGTTTTCTGCAAGCCCAAAAGGATTTATTGCGTCTCTACCAGCCAACATCACAGTACCACCTTAGATTCTACATTATTTACCAAGGACCTTGCAATGATCAACGTGTATTGGTGAGTATGATGCAGCAGAAAATCTGTTTAACGTCAAACTCAAAGTTAGGAATAGGATGCACATGTGTGGACAGTTGACTTGTTCCGATTCATTAAGCCAGGTTGAACTTCTAAGAATTTTTCTTACAATGTCAATGACAATGTATTGACTCATGACTGACTTGGTATTTCCAATCTAAAATTGTGTTTCTTGTTAAGTATTAGCCTAACGTTGTCGTTAGATCTAACTTTAGTATGAATGTAATCTAACAGTTAGAATCATGACATTAGAATTTTATCTTTTTTCTGTCTTGATTTCATCTGCAACGAATTTGAATGTCACGTCAAATGATTTGAACAATCTTAACAATCTTGATATTTTTATTTTTTTATCTTCAATTTAATAATTGGGACAACGTCAAATGACAACGTGGTCATGCCTCAATTTGTCAACTGAAGAAAATTATTGACTAGAGTGTCCTCTACTTTTTAGGCCCCTTTTTTAAACCTTATTTTCTGACTGAATTTATTATGAATATGATTATGATCATGACATGACTTTGACTTTGTTGCTGGCAAAATATTCCATACAAATGTGCCTTTTCGAGAGGAAAACTAACGTTAGCAATGGGAATGGGGCTCCAGTTTCACTTTAAATTTTTAACTAAGATCTTAGGCTAGTATCAGTTTGTCTGGAAAGTAGGATTTTAAATTTTTATGTCTCAAACTCCTGTTTTTTATGAATATTTTAGGACTCACTCTATCTAGATCCTCTACTAGATTTCTAGTCTCACTCTTAGTCTTGTGTTTATGGCTGCCTTTTCTGGCGGATGGCATGTCGGGCGCAGGATTTCACTTGCACCCAGGATAAACTTAAATTTAAAATAAAGATCATGTTTAAATAATTTGACACAGTCACAGGACTGGTCCTTTGCATTTGCTCTCTTTTTGCTGGCGGCGCGGATGAGAATATTAAAAAAAAAAGGTTGGAGAGACCGTCTTGATCATATTTGTAGAGGGTCTATTCACTTTTTCGCGCCACTAGACTAATCATGTCATTTATGATTTGCTCAAGCAAAAAATAATGTTAACGTGAATTCTATGCGAATGTTTTATTTAAATCAAGATTTGAATTGAACAAAAGAAACCTCAAATTGGGTGAAATGATTTGAAAATGAGATGGAGGCGGCGTTACGACTTGTTGACCTACGCGGATGAGTCCCCATACAAGACTATGGCAAGGCCATGCACACAGATTTTCACAACCCATGTCTGGCACACGCACGTTGCTGCATTGTCGCGCGACTAGTTTCACATCCACGCGAATACACTGAGCCAGTGCCCCCTGCGTGGTCGGCGTGCGAGCTGGCTTCATCCCGGTCGCGTGCCGCTGCCTTTGTTTACGTTGTGTGGGAACAGTGCGGCGGCTCGCTCTAGTGTGAGAACCACTCTGTTCGTAAACCACGGTGACCTTTCAGCTTGCTTTTCATAACAATGCCATAATTCAGTCATCTGGCTGGCCTGCTTTTGAGCGCCAATTTCATACTTTTGTGTTTCATTTTGGGGTTATGCTGTGACTGTTATTGTTGCTTTAGCAGTTTAGCTCAACAGTTGGTTTGGTGTTTTGTTAAAATAACTGATTGGATTGTAGACTCTAACTGTTACATTTGAAACAAAATTAGGAAATGTTACTGATTTTTAACGGTACCCAATCCAATCTAAGTTGCAAGACCCTTATTTTTAATTGATAAAATATTGTAATGAGAAGGGAAAATTTGGTCTAAATTACCAGAATATTGACTGAGGCAAGATGTCTTATCACTGCTATTTTACCCTTAGAAATTCCTTGTCCTTTTTGGATCCCATTTTCTTTGCTCATTTCTAATTTTTTGGGGGTCATTTTCACTCTTTGTTCGGAATTTTCCTTTCCTCAACTTTTCAGTTTAGATCATGATATTTGGAATCCATAGAAAGTAGATTTTAATGTGATTGTGAAGATCGTAGATTCTGATAGTTTTCAGAGGTTACACTCAAGTCAAGATTTCTTGTATTCTGTATTCTTTATTCTGAAAATTAAATTAGTTAATTTGGAAAATATTTAGACCCTACTGGTACTAGGGTCAAATAAGTCAAATAGAATAAATTATGTTTGAATCGAAACATTAATTGTAGAGTCTAGTTGTAGGCAATGTCATGAGGAAATAGATGTACAGTGTAGGTCTATGGTTTAGATCCTGCTTTATGTCTGGACAAGGAAATCCTTTTCTTAGAAAAATACTAATTCTATCTTTACAGCTTGAGCTGGTCTTCTTTCCCCAGACCCAACAAAATCCCTAAAATGTAGGTCATTTGGGTTAAATTACATAAAGAGAATGATAACACCACAAAATCATGAACAAGTTTCCAGATTGGAAGAGAGCAGTTTGATGTTTTGACACAGCAACTAATATCTTAGTTCAATGCAATCTCATCTGTCAATTATTTTCTTGGTCATATTTGTCTGCTTTTGATGACACTGCTTTTTTCATCATACCAGTGCCTTTTAGAGCAGAGGTTTCATTTGACTTGGTCCTTATGCTTAGCCCAAATCCTAACAACATTGAAATGTAGACTTCCATAATGATAAATGTTATAAATTGTGTTTGGATCCTAAGATGCAGATTTAATGTTGACCTTGTTATCATTTTTATCAAGCCCCTTTCTTGTAGATGAAGTGATTTATACATTGTTTTGGAAATGTAAATAAAGCAGAACCTTCCTTGACATTTTAGCAGAATATATTCATTAAACATGAATTGTCATACTCAGTCATGTTACATGTAGAGCTCTATGTTCTAAATCTTGAAATAAGAAATTTGAGGCAAGTAAAACTTTTTGGCCTAGTTTTCTCCAGCATATTTATGAACCATCTTAAATGATATAATGTTCAATGCATTATTGTGATATTTTAAAGCTAGTAATTAGGGTGACCATCTAATCTTTCAGAGACACACACCATCGATGACTTCCTGTTCAACATTCGTAATGGGGGGGGGGGAGTACATAATATAGGAAGTGCAAAGTGATGCCAAATGTAAACATTAATTTACACTAGCAGTGTTATATAGCAGACAAGACTTCCTTTTTATAATTATTGATATTGGGAAAATCACTTTATGAAGCCAACATTTATTATAATTATTATGGCTAGCTAATGTCATGACTTTATTACCATAAACTCCACAGCTCCTTTTAAATGATCTTTATAAAAGGTTAAGAATACCTGTAATACAAGCCTTATTTATATAAATAGATTTAATTGTCCTGAAGACTCGCCCTGGCTTACACACATGGTAGAATGCGTGGAGAGTGTATAGGGGCTGGCTGGTTATAAACAATGCTGTTTGCATTAAACTTATTCCTCTTCTTGCCTAAACACCCTTGGGAAATCAAGCAGGTAATTGCACTGTCGACATGGATATGGTTAAAGATGCTGAAAAGTGTTGCTGGCGAGCAATTTCTGGACATAGCGTATACAGTGGCAGCAGGAGTTCACTGCCTATTCAGTGCAATATTATGTCTGGGGAGAAGATGGAAATAAATACACAAAGCAATGCAGTAGGGATATAGAGTAGAAAGGAGTGTATTATAATTGAATAGTGAGCATGCTTGTAGTAACATGTAGAGCAGTTGCTGTTTTATCAACCCATATTCTTTTCAATTTTTGTGTCACAGATTTTCCAAATTTAACTTCTTGACAAGGTTTGTGGAGATCTGTATCATAAGGTTTCCATAATGATTTTTTTTTCTTCAATAACTTGATTTATTCTCCCCAAAATATGGAGGGAAAAAATATGAATAAACTCATAATTTAGAAGAACACAAATGGTTCAGTTGGTGAATAATTTTGTTATTAACTAATTTTTTAATAATAAAAATAAAATAAAAAAGTGCTTACATTTCATGAAATTTCACCTGTTTTATAAATAGAACATAATACAGTCAAACCTGTCTATAGTGGCCACTGTCTATAGCGGTCACCTGTCTTTAGTGGTCACCTATATTGATTCCCTCTAGATAGAAATATGTGCTTTAGAACCTGTCTATAGAGGTCACCTGTCTACAGTGGTCACTTTTTATGTCTCCCTTGGGGTGGCCACTATAGACAGGTTAGACTGTATTTTGAATTAGTAGTAGACTAAGTGGGTTTGTGTGATACTTTATCTAATTTTTAATTAACAATTCTATTATGTTTAATGAAATATTAACATAGATCTATATGTTCATATCCTCAATATTTGAAATTCAAGTTTACCCCACCTTTTTCAACCTACATTTTTTAGTTGGTGGATGTTGAAAAAGCAACACATTTTTGTGCTTCCACTATGCTCTTTGTTTACTTGTACACTCAAATATTGCTTATAAATTCTCTCAAAGCAGGAAGCTAATAACAATGCGCTGGATTGCTAGTGGTAAGCTAATAACAATACACATCATTGCATCCGAATATCGATCAAAATAACAAAATTCAAAAATGAAATAGATTTTCACTTGGGGCTGTGAATATGTGGAATACATACTGTGTCAGCGTATACAGTATGAGGAGCTACATGTAAATGTATGTGTGGTGCAGTATGCCACATAGAAGACTGGTTGGAATCTGCACAAGGTAAGGCTGCGATAAGCAAGCCTGCCAGCACATTGGGGCACGTCTTCTCGGACTGGTGTTGAGTTACACCAGGGCTCAATTTTACTGGTGCAATCCCATCGCGCTCTAGGTCTCGGGTTACCCACCCTCCTTCTAGACCAACTTGGTATCTTTATTTGAATAGCTGAGTGATGTATTTTACCATTTTAATTAAGAAATGCACTGAAAATGTATTAGAAGACTAGACATGTTTGGGTTAGATGTTCATTATCAAAATTGCACATTGAATCATTT
The DNA here is from genome assembly GCA_940671915.1 of Paracentrotus lividus. Lineage (NCBI taxonomy): Eukaryota > Metazoa > Echinodermata > Echinoidea > Camarodonta > Echinidae > Paracentrotus > Paracentrotus lividus. Next base: position 35,811,889 of record CALNVZ010001721.1, read on the forward strand.
GCGGTGACGAAGGAAAAGGCAAATGGCAGCAGGATTAGATTTCATATTGTGTGTTACGTGTTAGCCATTTTTAAATATTTCTTCATCTAGATCTACAAATGTATGCAGTGTATGTGTGCTTACTTGCAGTTGTGCATAAACATTGGACTGTTCTTTATTAATGTTCCTTTCATGAGCAATAAATACATTTATCTAACCCGGATATTTTAAAATCCAATAAATTTCCCTTTTTCCCCAAAATGTTTTAATCAACATTTTTAAACAATTTTAGATGACAAACTCGTTTAATGTAATCTAATTAAATATTACACGAAGAGCAACATGTACAATATGCCATGCTGAAGATACATTTCAATGCGCTACCTGTCATGTTCGTGTTTGCATATTGCGAACTACACAAAGATTCACGCTCTGTAACAGATACGCGCTGTTGCTATGGAAAATGTTTTTAAAAAATAAGGCATCCAAAAGAGAATGGATATCCTGGGAGATGGTTGGCTTCTAAAGGCGAGCACACGGGAGAAATGCAAATTGATCTTGGATAGAGAACCCTATTAGTGCACATAGCTAAGAGCAAGGCGACTGTACAAACAAAACCCAGTGAAAGCACTGATGATAACAATAGCACGATCCAAATGTGTCCCCTAGAAAACCCCCTCAGACTGGGACAAAGAATGGGGCTTTCTTCGACCCGGTTTTCCCCCGATGGGTACGTTTTATCCTGCCCCAATGTGTACAATATCACGCCTGGATGCGGCGGGAGAAGCTTTAACACGAAACTAAAACTAAAAACCCTCGCATTATCGTCATCCACACATTCCGGCTCCTACTTCACACAAATCTTGCCGGTCCGCCAAGCAGTCGATAAATCATGCGCAGATCATTATTCATGTAGCACTCCAAGAAATGAATATATTCTCATGCTATATGTTTCATGTATATTCTCTTTTTATCGGCTTTGTTCATACACGTCCTTGACCATGACGTTTTAACAGCTGAATTTGTGGAACCGTGAATAGGCTTAATTTCCCTTTCTATTTCCCTGTTCAACCCGACACAATAGGGCTTACATACATGTATGTAGGATTTCTGTTTGTGGGTAGACTACAAAATTAGGTCCATTCAATTCTTCAGCTGTGGGTAAATGATTCGAGGACGCAGTACAATAGCACCCAGGGTGCCTTTTCAATGCATGTAATTGGTTGGGTTTGTTTGTACATGTTCATTGGATGACCTTCATTTCACGGCGAGGGTTGTAATGATGTAGGGAGGGATTAGAAGTACACATGACATTTGATTGAACTGAACCATATCAATATGTTAGATTGCTTTTATTTGATGAAATTGGAAGACGTGTACATAATATTCGCAGACAAACAGGCAAAAAAGCAAAGGATTCAGTTTTATCAGCAGTAGATGTAGACTTACTGATTTTTATAAATTTGCTATTTTTAGCCAAAAATAGAAGAAAATTGTGTAAATTTGAATTTGAATCTATATATTTTTTTGAAGGGTACATGGAGGCATTTATATTACATGACTGCAATTGATGCATGTAAAGTATACACCTTTGGCCATTCTCAATATAATCCAGTCTAATTTTGTTTCAAGAAGGGTTTTATTAAGTCTTTATTTATATAGATGTAGATATGATTGGCCTTTGTTTACATTCAAATATTTACAATCTAAACCCGATACATTTTGTTTAGAGGGGAGGAGAAGTTGTGCAAAATGGTTTACAATATAGATATACAATGTAATTCTCTTGAATATGCATCTCTATTAATCCTTGTACATTTGTAAATTTAGATTACTACAATCAAATCTAATACATTTTGTTTATTCAAGGGTTATGTAAAAAAGGGTATAGAATTCAAAGATAACGTACTTAAACATCACCGCAGATACATTGTACGTACATGTACATTCACCGTATGCAGTTCTTGTGTATCATTAGATGCGGGTCATACACGCTCTGCTCTGGTCTGCATTATTGATGTAGCTATATCTATGCAAAACATTCCAAGTCGTTGGAGGCAATTTCCATTGTTAGGAAAGCATCTCCTTCCTCCACATCTGCCCATCCTCCGTCTCTGCGATCAAAATTACCTCAACGATGCGATAAATCATCGTGGAGGCCCAGACATATGGAGCAGACATTACATATGTCTTCTTGACCCAGTCCCTTTCATTTCCCTATGTGTTGTCAGATTTATTTTGATTTCGCGATGGTTGAGAGAGCAGCGTGAAGAAGCACGTTTGATTTCGCGTCGTGTTTTGAGATTTGTATGACCTGTGAAGTGGAATAGAATCCTGCTTTTAGCTGGTTTTGTTCAAAACGAACAGATCTGTATCTGAGATCAAATCATATTGTTATATCTTTTCAGATAGCTTTTGTCTTTGCATGTATCATGATAATATTATAAACCGGAAGGTCAATTGTTCCAATTGCTGAGAGACCTGTACACAATAATGGAACAGAATCCTGCTTTGAGCCTTTTTCTAGCTGAACAAAAACTAATAAAACATCAAATCACATTATACATGTAATTGGCTTTTGTCTTTGCATTCATGTCATAATAATCTGTAAATAGAACCAGAAGTTAATACCAATACCATTGAAGAGATACATTTTAATAGTGCAACCTTACCGGTAATTCAACAATTACATCTAGCCTTTACATTAAATCCATTTTAATTTGAAAGGCATTGGATTATCATCGGGCAGAATCATGAATACCATGATGCATACATGTGCAATGAATAAACATAGAGGGCAAATTAGCCATAGTAGAGAGCTGCATGTGTGGCTAATAAATGCAACATCATCGAGCACGAGCACGAGGGAGAGTGTTTTGCGACAGTAATGTAATGGCTGGGTGTTGGGTAAAGGGGGTAAAGTATGCTTCTGTCTGGTATGCCATAGCACAGGTTCATGACCTACATAGGTGTCTGGGGATGAGATGGGGGTATGGTGGACACAGAGGCGTGAATGCATACAGGCTAAAATGATCAATAACTGATGGCTCTGGAAGAAGACTAAGCCCATTAAATACAAAGCTTTAGGGCTGCTGCTCGTGCCAGACACGCTTGAGATTTTTTTTTCTTCTTCATCCGCGTCCTTGGTTCCATCCATCTCGTGAGCAGGCTAAGAATGATGAAACAATTATTTAGGTTTCATCTGGGATGTTTCCTCATCAGGAGGGATTTGCTACATACACGCTACACCTTTCACCATCTCTTCATGTGCATTGTAGGATGTAGGAACGTGTACATGAATACATTCAAAATAACCCCCTTTAAAAAAATGAACTCGTAATGCCACAGCTTACTTTGGTTAATAATATTTGAGGAAATGTGACAGCAAGATCTAAATCTCATGTAGATGTAAACATATTTTTTTAGCTGTATTAATCATACCTTATTTGCATTGGTGTCTGGGGGTCATTTGCAATGATGAATGATTCACTGTATTAGTCATCATTACTAGAGTAAACATTCGTATTTTCTTCTACAATTTAGTTGATGGTAAGATAAAAATGTATATTTCAACTATAAATGTAGTTCCCAATCAAAAATAAAAAAGCCAGGGCAAAAAGATGTAGGGCTCAATGTTTTTCTCACTGTATTAGATATGGCGTAGAGTTTCCCAGACATCAACAGAAGCATCTTATGCTGATGTTATCTTCTGAAAGACAACGGATAGCTTTCATTTTTCCTCTCCTTTTCCTGCAACCCAAGATTTATGGCCTCCAATATGTTGGCCTTTTGTATTCAGCACAGATTTGCTTGCACATTATGTGCCATGTTGTGTTTGTAGATTGCGTCATGCATGCATAGGAAGATAATTTGTCCCTATTCATCGGAGCATCTTTCAATTGCATCTCTTTCCACCTTTCTCAACCCCTCATCGTCTTTCCCGAGCAGACAACGTTTCAATGCAGCGTACAATATGCAATCTTTCAGATGTTTACTACCCAGTCTGTCTTCCGAGAGATGCATGCGTGTACTTGACATTCTACTATGCACAAAAGATCTCCTCCGTTGGGTTTCCATGAAGAAGATCGGGGATTTACGACATGCATTTGTTTTATTGTCGAAATGCAGCGTAAAGATCTGCGACCATATGCTATGCCATCTTCCTCATTCCTTACACCGCATTCCCACGAGATGTTTCCCTTTTTAATGTGATCTTTACTGTGCTGGGTAAACATTAGTTTGAGGTCGGTTGCAATTACAGTTTATTTATAAAACTAGATCAGTGCATTGCATAAATGAGAAAATAAGCCAAACACAGAGCCAAATGTGCAGTGAATGGAACTACTACAGTACCACCGTTTTAGAATGATTAGCACTGTTTAGTTTTGCTGGTAGTATTATGGATTGATATCTGTATGATTTGCTGGTGTGGGGAAGTAAATAGACATTATTGATTTTAGTTTTGATCTGTCGACACTGCAGCTGTATCCAAACCAAGCTATGCTTTTCTGCAGGTATCGGGATTTCATTCATTGATCATTGCAGTCACTTTGCACTAATGTGTGATGTTTAATGAAGGTGAAATCAATTAGAAAATCATTAAATGACAGTAACGTTTATTTTGTTTATTTTATGCCTTTTAAAGTTGGGGAAAAATGTTTATTACATTGGATGTCATTGTTTATTCACATTTTGTATATTTACAATTTCCAAGTTACATGTAGCTGAAAATATAAGATGATCTTGGTTAGATGTAGACGTGTTTTGATTTCATGGAATAGTCCCATACAGTCAATGACAAGGTATACAATTATTCTTTGGTATTAATGTTCTGTGTTAAATCTGTACCTGCCACATTCTAGCCAGTTGAGGAAAATGGGTACATGGCAGAAATAACTAAGTACTGTGTAAACACATGCAATTGCTTGAAATATGCAAGAGCGCCATATTACCATAGCAGTGTAAAGCCGGAACAATGATGAGTTGTAAGAAGTGTCAAATTTTCATTATCATTAGGGCCTATTATTATCATGACAACAAGTTTCATGATACTGTTGCACTGGTGACACGACATTTGCTCCTGCGACAATTGCTCCCGGCTTTATTTGTCTAAGATAAAGGGTTAGGGTTGCAATATAGGTTTAGGGTTGGTCGGGTAGGGTAGTGTCGTGTCAAGTCCAGTGTAGAACTTAGCCATTCGATTAGCGTATAGAATTTACAGCGGAGTAATTGTCCATTTGAGCAAATTTCATGGAATCGCTGCATTACATTTACATCTTTTTAATAAATGTAAATCTTTCTATTTTTCTTGCACAGACAACATGGAAGCCCAGGTGCAGCCTGCGATGCAGAACGGAGGACTTATGAAGCCAGGCGTCGTCCCTACCGATGAGGATAGCAAGACCAACCTCATAGTAAACTATCTACCACAGAACATGGCCCAGGACGAGATGAAATCCCTCTTTGGAAAGTTTGGAGAGATCGAATCCTGCAAGCTCGTCCGGGATAAGCTCACAGGTGAGTTTTGAAGATGATTTTCGACTGTTTCAGAGCTGTTGTTCCATTCGTTGAACCCCTGACACCCTACAAAATGTAAACGTTAGGATTAGGGTTATGTAGGTCAGGGTAAGTCAATATCGACCTGTTCTTTGCAGTCTTTAAATTTGAGGCTCAGAAAGTGTTAGAGTGGTTGCTCAGTTCCTAATTTGAGACTCGAGACTGTTCATAAATAGAATAATAAAATCCTCATCACAATCTTCTTCTTCGGGTGTCACAGGGTCAACAAATAGAAACGCCCATTTCCGAGGCTGTTCAGCTTTGATTGTGAATGCAGGTTGCGTTTCCCATCTTCTCTCACAAGCATATAAGTTTTGACAGTAACTAACCAAGCCCTATATTAATTCAGACCCCCCCCCTTTCTATGGCTTTGAACACCGACCAACATGTATATTTTTTCTCCGTTCTGGCAAAAGCAAAGATAGTGTTGAGCCCTGCAATTACATGTACATGTTGGAAGTATGATCAGTGAACAATAAAAAAAAAAACAACAACAAAACAAAAAACAAAAACAATCAGCTAAAATATTTTGAATTCTAGTCCTCAGTTCAAGCAAAAAAGTGGATGCACATTTCAGATTTTACTGTTGAACTTTGACCTACCTTATCCAATATTCTTTATCCTTGCATTAAAAAATGTTAATTGAAAATAGAATTTTAACACAAATGGCATGGTTTTTGCAAAGAAATGGTTTGTAGATTATACAAATATGATCCACAAATATTTCCCCCATGTTTTGGTACATGCACTCTACTCTCCGGTGATCATAAACAGGGTACATTATATAAAGTTTAGAAAATATAAACTGTAAAGTCAGAATATAACCTTTTACTTCTACTTCAAAATATAGAAATTAACCTTTAAAAACTCCACGAAAATGGGATTTTCCATTCCATAAAGTCAGGTGCCGCAGAGACCATTATGCAGATTGATCATAAATTACCAAGAAGGTGGTCACTCCATCAAGTCTGTACGTGAGAAATGCAGAGAAAAACCTGCTCCAAGTCTCTCTCTTTGTTTATTCCATGTTACCATGGTTTATAAGAGTCTCGTTAGAAATCATGACAACGGGTGCCGCTGGCGATTTTCATCTTTTCTTCTTCTTCCTGCTTCTGCACACTTGTAATCTGTGACGGCCATCACCCACCCAGTGTGTTTGGTTGATGAACGAGGCATGCCAGCCTCTATGTCACGGTTCATAGGCTGCTGTAGCTTGCTGGGCTGAAGATCACCAGTTCACATCTGAGACACAGTAGTCCAATTAGATTAGCTCCAATGGATGACCCACAACCTTGATAGTTGAGCACGGAGAGATCAATATACCAAATCTGAAAAATTATGATGAGTGTAAACATGCATGTGATATAGCGATCTTAGTCCCTTCCAATGTCGTATATTCGGAAAGAAAATGAGTTAAAATTGATTGGATATTACATGACCTACCAACAACCTTTGGCAATGTTATATCATTAATGAATATCCACCTTTTAATTTACTTTACTTGTAATAGGAAAAATAAACAGTTTGCTATTAAACTGTACATTTCTTTGTTATTACATACCGGGTATACCTTTTGTATTATATTTATCAGAAGGCATTTAATATCTAACAACAACAAGAATGGAAGAGAAATATTCTCTCTCTGTTACATAATACCAGAAAAAGATTGATCTCATATTTTATGTAAGATTAAACAGGATGCTTAATGTTTTATACATTTGATAAACAGAGTGTTTAATTTAATAGAAGATGGGTTTTCAGATGGATAATTTTCAAGTCACATGAATTACAAAAGAAAACAAAACCAAAAGCATATCAGACTCAGACGAAGCCAATATTAACAAACCCCTTTTGAAATGAATAATTAAACCCTATTTGAAGGAGGCAAATAAGAAACTAATTCTACATCGGCAAGGCGATCGGGGCAGCATCTTCATTTCTGCCTATTCAGTATTCATGTCGAGCGCTAATCATTAAACTTAATGATCCTCCTTTGTATGGATGGGAAGATGAAATTATGCATGAGAAAAGGGGCTACAGAGATGCATGTAGGTGATGAACGCACATATTTGAAGGCCTGGGGTGCATAAATGCAGTGTGCGTGTCCATGTATATCATGCGTGCAGGGATTAAGCCGGAAAGCGAGAGGCTTCTGTCTGAATCTAATGAATCCAATACGAAGCAAAAAAGCATTTCTGTGGTTGGGTCTGTGTGTACTTGACTCCTCTCTTCATTTACCCTGACATCCGCAGCTCTCCGTGTCATTCATTTCACAAATTTACGAACTGACTCTCTCCTTTCCATTTTGTACATTGTCAATTACATGATTTATGAATGCTAGCTACATGTAGCTCTAGACTGGATGCAGGTATGCAGTGATACACTACTACCCATTCACATGCGCAGCATTCATTAGAAGATGAAATTTGATGGTATATTTACATGTACCTAGAAAGTACATTTTGTATTCTCTACATACCATAATTTATGTGAAAGCAAATGAAATGAGAGATTCTATAGCTCTAATAAAAATGCACATTTTGGGGGTTTAAAATAGATAAAATCTGTTGACCTACAAATAGGCCTTATGTGTATATGACCTGACTTGAGTAAAAATGAGAAGTCATTTTTAAATTATGGTTAGAATGAATATTTCATTCAATAAGATTCCATGCATAGGCTCTACATTACATCTTCATGTACATGTATTATGAAAAATAACACTAATATATTTGGACTAAGAAATAATTATACTTTATATTTGGACTAAGAAATTATGAAATTGGCAATTGAACATTTGGTAGATCTGTAGACCCTATGTATTTCATAAAACCATTGTTGAAAATAAAAGCAATTTAGCATGAATTGTTTCTGCAGATATGAACAAGGAAGTAGGGAGACGAGGAAATAAAATAATATCGGAATAAACAAGGAACACTTGAGGAGTAAAAAGCTGTCAATATTCCCAGTTCAGACGCATCCGATCTATGAATAGCGTCCCTTGCGAGGGTTCCACCTGACAATCATTCCCATTTCCTTTTTAAAATATTTCACATCACTTTTCTTTCCTCTATGTAAATCAGCGATCCAATCATAAGTGGATGCCACCTGCTGTATATGAAATTGCTCCTTATCTGATTTTGAAAAGATCATTTGATTACAGTTGAAGCTAGGTCAGTTGTCGGGGCATAGGCTTCTTTCTGTATGTGTGCATGTATGTATGTATGTATGGGAGACCTACGAGACAATGGCCGTCGTTCGTGTGCGGCAGTGGCGGACACCTATCTCTGTATTGTGTGAATCATACACCAACTGGACTCTACCAATCAAAGCCAATGTTTACAGTCAGTTTGAAGTTGATGTAAATCATTTTTCATGTTGAACATGCATAAATCATAAACAAACCCAGCACACTGTAATGACACTTTATCAGAACGATCAGCTGAGATTAAACTGTCACACCGCTGCCTGCTATCTTCCAACACGTCCCCCCAGCAGCCACCATTCCCTGTCAAAAACCCATTATCATAATTGATCCACAAATGGAGTAGTGCATGTATTCTTTATTGTAAGGTATATGGTTTGCATTCGACGACGATGAACTAAATGAGGAGAGTGTATATATTTATAACCTCGACTTCATGACCTTCTGCCTTTGGACGACCAGGGGCTGGCCGCTCTCCGTTAATTAAAAAGGCAACTAAATTTTGCCAGGGCGAAGGCTTGTTAGACTGCAATATTTTTATTTACCCAGCAAACAGAATTGCAATCACAATTACCACTACACATTAACTATGATTCGGCATCATCGAAAGCTCGTCGTACTACAAATAAACCTTTGCCCAGTGCTTACGACTTGGAATTAGAATTTTATGTAATTATTCATAATCTTAATTTCAAATATCGTCGCTTTAAGAATTTGAATTTTATGAAGAAATAAAAATGCATGCATGCACATTATTTAGATGAATAATTCTTTGCTTATAGCTTATTAAGTGCCTTTTCAGTTTTACGTTCCAATATTATAATGATAGTTTGCATTATAAAATAGGATTTTTATAAATTTTTTAGTATACATATATATGAATCTTCCCGTCAATTTAGAATTTGAAAAAAAAATAACAATGCAATTTTCTTATTCATAACTAAAATCTACATCGAAATAACAAAATAATGAAGTTGCTCTCCACGAACAATACAGCATTACACCGTCCTTCATTGTGCAGTGTACATGTATAATCAATGGCACTGTTTTCAAAAGCATCGACTCCATCGTCTTTGGGATAAAAGATGGTGCATTGGAGAGGAGGCTTATATTACAGATTCTACCTGTATCTTCCTGCATGTATGCTCGCCGTGGGACGATGCAGTGCTCCGTGCATAACTGATGCAGATGTAAATGTTACTGTGGTTATCTCTTTCTCTCCAAATCTTGCTTTTAACATGATTGATGTTGTGCTTTAGCCAGGGGGAGTATAAACTGAAGTTCAAGGGAAATGAAAGAATAAGGGTTTGTTGGGGAGGAAGTTAATGGCATAGTGCAAGCATTACCGCATTAGAGAGCACAGATGTCGCATTTTCTGATGTAAAGCGTTGTCTGCCCCGCTTTGAGGGACAACCCTCCACTGTATAATAAATGCAAGCGTGGCTCGAGATGCAACCTGTAGTGAAAAGGTGAATTGTGAATTCATAGTAGAACATTTATAAGTAGGTTATGTTTTGGAGGCATTCTTAAATTTGTATGGATGTAAACATTCAATCATTTTAATTTCTTTTCAATGATCCCTAATCGTTTGTAAAAATGTGAATTGTGAATTTAAAATAGAACATTTACCATATAAGTAGGTTACATGTACAATGTAAGTTTGGGAGGCATTCTTAAATCTGGATTGATGTAAACATTCAGTCTTTTTCATCTCTTTTCATTGATCATAGTCATATTCATTAAATTAAATCATATACTGTGAAACCTAATGTCAAATAAACATTCATTTGCATGATTACAAGTCAATTTTTAAAGAAACGATATCAATTTCTTTAAATTATACATGGTATATTGCATGCTGTCTGTACCGGGATATCATGACGCAAATATGGGTAAGCCATAATTTCATTTGGGGCGAGACAGACTGTGAACTTCTGCCACCCATGTGCAGTGTAGGAATTACTCGCTTGCATATGGTATTCCCATCTTTCCGGGCACGGGTGGTAATTGTGTCGTCTTTCAATGGCAATTCCATTCAAGAAAAAAAAAATTGCGTTAAGTGATAAACAGATATGATTGCCAGGAGTAAATCAAACTGTGATTGGGGGGAGGGGGCGATTTTCATTCTTAAATATTCCAGACTTGTCCTAGAAATAATAGAATAATAAGTACAGGTAAAAAAAAACTACTATGGGGCTATTCCATTTACCAGTGTTTATTGTTTCAGACTGTCCCAGAAATAACACTTTTAACTGGTAACATTAATAAAGCATTTTAAATGTTTCTAAAAACTTTGATAACTATTAGTTGGCTTATCTATTGAGCTTTTAATATCTACATCTGTAGGCTACCCTATTCTCGAGTGTGGCAGATGCAAATTATTTTAATTATGACAGTAAAACAAAAAAAGTTTTGTATAGTTCAAAAAGTGTGTAAATTAACTATTCAAGACAAATTCTATTGAATCATTTGAAATCCTTTAGTAAATTCAAAGCCTTTACATGTATCATTAGTAATCTGAAAAGGATGAAGACAGCCCTTGAAGAGCGTCCTTAGTACGAGGGTCAAGAAAAGGACGATAGTGACAGAAAGAATAAGATTGAGACCTTGTTGGTGAAAGAGTCTCGGTTATCTTTCATTCTCGCCTTCATTTTCACCCCTGAACAGGATATCCTGACCAAGGCGCTTTGATTTCCAAGCTTTCAATACAGATTAAGCATTGGAAGAAAGAAATTGTATTTGAATCCTCACTAACTGGGACGGTACAGTGCATCCCAGAAAAAAAAACTTTGAGAGCGTTTTAGTAAAATTGTATAGCTTATGTGACATTGATTTTTTTTTAAATTTCATGTGAAGGAATAACTGAATACATGTATTCTATCCACTGATACGTGTACCAAACTTATACCTGTGCTGTCATGGATGACTGAGCACTCGAACTTTCAAAAACCTCTATCAATATGAGCTTGAACCAAGTTTTGGCAGAAGCAACCCTTGCTATCTGATCATTCATTGATCGAGGTAAGCCTTCCGGAGTCCATAAGGAACAAAAGGTTTCTTGGACTACTGAAAGGCATGGGTTGCTTTTGCCCAAACTTGGTACTACTCAATTTTGACATTAGATTTTGAAAGCCCAAGTGTTCAGTCTTTCGTCACAGGACAGGTACAAGTTTGGTATCACTTGATAGGAGATGAGATACTCTTTAACATGAAATAAGAATTAATGTCACATACATTATATAATTTGAATACAGTCTCTTGAAGATGGGTTTACTTTTTTCTGGGACGCACTGTATAGGAGGGTGTTCTGGGACACAGGTTGCTCCCGATTAGCAACTTCCTTCCTTGGCGCGTGTGTGCAGGCTTGATAATGATCACAGAAAGAGAAAAGGATATTAGAGAAGAGAGTGTATGGTGTGAGAGAATAAGATTTATAGAGGTAGAGGTACATGTACATGTGGTTGATTAAGACAAAAAGGTGAGAAAATGAAGAAGTTTGAGATCCATCAAGGGGGTAAAGGGAAAACAAATTTGAATAAGAAGAAAGTTCAGTTATGTAAAAAAAAAAAAAAATAATAATAAATTTTCATGTACTTGATAGCTACTGCAGGGCTCTTCACAAACATGTAGAGTTATTTTATTTAAATAATAAGCTCAGAATGTTTATTTGACTTTCTCTTGAGAAATGGAAATATAATTTATGAATAATCTTATCGAGATTCTACCTATTATGTAATAATATCAAACTACCATCATTGTGCTTACGAGACATGGAATTTCCCCTTAGTGCTGCTCTTATGCAACAACTCCATATTGGCATAACAAATTAAAAATTTACCATTGAGAACTGTTAGTTAAATACCACTTAATCTTTTACACATTTTTTATGGCATGGTTTATGAGAGAATTTAACAGAGTGAACCTATAATATTATTTTTAAAAACTAACATAACAATGCATTTTGAGACAACTTTCTTTTTCATGTTTGAAATATAATTTGATTTTTTATTAGAATATTTTTAGCCCTGTTTATTTATTATTTCTTTTCTTTTTCTTTGCATTTTATTTTGCATTTTACAGGGCAGTCCTTGGGCTACGGGTTTGTGAATTATCTCAAACCCGCGGATGCCCTGAAAGCGGTCAAGACGCTTAACGGATTGCGCTTACAGTGTAAGACGATAAAGGTACTACATCAAACTTCCTATTATTTATTTGTTTGGTTTTGTCTTGCATGTTTGTGTATATTTTGTCTCAATTATTATTTTGTAACATGATTGTTCAGTACCCCCTTTTTGAGGGTGTACTGTTATTTTGTTTAACTTTGTTGTTTTTCAGTTTCCAACTTTTGTCTTCGTCAAATCTTCTGCTGCGACGGTGTGTTGTGATCATGCTTGTTCATTTAACTTTAAATGTGCTTGCAAAAGTATGTTAAACAATTTGACAACCTTTTGCTAAAAGATGATTTCATTAATTTTGCAGTTAGTTGTAAATGCTTGTTAACATTGATATAAAACTTTGAAAACTAATCCATTAATGATTATCAATTTGGATATTAAAAAAAAGTAAGAATCTTTAATACGCCATCGTTGTTGGACTTATTGTCTTAAAAATAGCAAAACATATTACTAATTTTAGTGTACTGTATTTCACCATTTTCCCCAGATTATAAACTGCTTCTCAAGTACCACTCAAGACTTTAACCTCCTGAAATGAAATTATAAGTAGCCTCAAGCTAAATTCTCCTTTCATATTTCGTTGAAATACATACATGACAGGAAGTTTATATTGCATTAATCTGAGAAAAGGGGAAAAAGGGATGCTTTAAAATCCCCTTCCTAAATTAATATCCTAATGCAAAACTCATACAGTACTGCTCCCAAATAGGGTTTGAAGCATAGAGCATTAGGAGGGGTTAGGGGACATTTAAACGTCTGAACATTACTCACCAACCACATGGGAAGAAGCACTAGATTTAATTTCCTGCAACCTTCCAAAATCTCTACTTTTTATAATCGGTTCCAAGTACCTTCTAGACTGTCTCCCCTCAAAGTGAAAGTGAAATTTCGCCTTTGTCCCGCAAGCTCGTACTCGATATGGTTCTCATGTTTTTTGTTTTAATTATGAGGTCAAATCAGGGCATTTTAAAACTTGTTTCTGTGTTTAAGGCCGATAAGATATAAACACAGTTTACACACTCGTATTTCTATAAAATTAAAATCTTCCCAGAAAAAGCAGTGTCAAGTATAAAGCATCATACTGGGGACTTGTTATTTTCAGCACTATGCAGGTGCCAGCTAGTCGTTCTTTAGAATACAAATTTTCTTATGACATTTTTAAAACCAATTTGTCACCGAATACACTGTAGTAAAAATTTGTTTCTCATAAAATGAGGACTGTATCATTTACACATGCATACATGTAGGCAAATTAATTTTAACTGCTGCCATACAAAGTGGCTACACGCATTCATGGGACATGTTGGAAGTTAAAGACCTGTACACATACATGTACCAGTCAGTATCTTATCTCCATACAAGCAGGATGGCATTGCCTTATTGCTTAATTTGTGAGGGCAGGGACAGCTTCTTAAAGAGAAGCTAGTGATGAGGAAAGGATGAAGAAAATTATTGTGAGCTTTCTTGTTATTTCAATGCTATTTAGGAAGAATATCATAGTAAAAAGGTCCTGATTCAAGGATCACACTTTAATTGCTTCAACAGTCATAATATAACCCAATAACTGTTTGGGCTGAACATTTTGTGTAGTCCCATTCATGGATTTCTGTGTGTAGTGCATGAGGCCCTAAGAAGAATTGGGTTAATTTCTTATCATTTGAGTGATTATAAAATCTCACAGCACACAATATAAGTGAATTGTTATTAAGCTTTCCAAAGCACTTTTAGACAGTGTCTTCAACCTTTCAGTTTCATGACCAGAACAATAATTTCACTTTAACACAAGGGTTCTGGGAATAGGAAGGGGGAAGAGGATAAATTGGAAGGGGAGAGGACTGGTGGTGCAGCTGTTTAAGTCCCTGGTCTGATCCCTGTGGGTAATGACGGAGCAGTTCTTTCAACCCAAGATATCGTCTGCAGTCTTGGGCAGAGCCAAGACAACCAAGTTTATACTAAAATTAATGCAATGTTGGTGAGGATTATCGACAAGCGTTTTCTCAGACAAAATTGTCACACCTGTTCATTTTTGTCATGACATGACATTGTAGATGACCTATCCACATATTAATATTATAAGCATCAATATCAAACGATTAAAAAAATGATTGTCATAAATATTCACGGTGTAATAATGTGGTGTTTAATATATTTTAAGTTCAGTTCGTATTTGGTCTGGTATGTAAATGCTATTTCAGAAAACTTCTAAATCAGCATTATCTTTTGATCAGTCATATACTAGCAAATATGTTACAGCATTGTGTCAGTTGCAATTCCAGAGATTTGGACTCTTTATCCAAGTGTAAAGCCCTCACAAACTATAGTATCAAGATTGTTTTGCTAATCTTTCCATTATTTTCTTTAACTCAAACACTTCATGCAGCAATTAAAATATGCAGGGTACCCTTTTCTTATGTATTTTTCCAAAATCACTTCTCCCCCTCCCCCCCTTCCCAGCCTGACAAAGCAGTCAAAGAGCAGAAATCTACCCTAATGCCATGTACATGTACATCAGTAGTTACATTGTAAAGTAACATCAATCATTTGTTTTGCATTTGGTTTATGAGAAATCTTTGAATTCCAGTCATTGTTGAAAAAAAGGTGTACTAAATAAAATAAACAAGCAAAACAAGCAAAACATTCTGACAAATTCAAAATCCCCAATGCTTCAGTGCACTATGCCATTTGCAGATTTTTACCCAGCCAACTGCCCGTGTTTGGTACGTTTATTTATTTGAAGCCCACACAGCTAGTGTTTTAGCATCTTCATAAGATTGCAGTATAATAGGATAGCAGAGAGAGCTAATTCCTTACATGGTGATCTCTCATAAAGCACAATGCTTCTAATACTGCTTGACTTCTGTATGAATAAATCATGACCCACTATATCCTATAGCTCTTGTTTGCTGCTTGGTTTGCCGTTGTACAGCCAATGCATTAGCATCTCTGGCGCATGATGTATATATGCCACGGAAGGAAATAGGCAGTCATCCTGTATGATCAATTGGTGTGTACATTATTCCCCAGCCTATGACTAGATTAGTAGGGTTTAATTCAAAAGGAAATTGTGCTTTGTATTTTCTCTCTGAGTAATTTCCTTTCTATGTATCAATCCAGGTTCATTCGGGTTTTTCTCAGGAAGTATGTTCACTCTGCATTAAAAATAAGTGACATATATTCCTTATGTTTGGAAGTGAAAATATAGGAATGACATAAAAATGCCCAAAAGACGCCTAAAAGCACTGTTTTCAAATAGCCAATGTGTTGCTGACAATGAAAAGAAAAGTTATGTGCTTTGCTGGATGCAAAAATATGTGAAATATTCTAAATTTTAAAAAATAGAATAGAAGAAAAAGGATAAATATAGGGAATAATCTTCCCGGAATATGTGCACCATTGCCAAATATTCAAGGTGATATGAATAAGAAAAACGAATTATTTCCCAATTTGAAGTATACATGGTGATTGACAAAACACGTACAATGTATACCTATACAACCTGAAAGTGAAACCCCCATAACATACCATGTAAATAATGTAGGCCTATAGCTAAGAAAGTAATGTATCTCAGATGGGACAAAGAAATTATCAAAATTAGAGGTTAATACCCTGAATATCCCTCATTAATTGAACCCATCTGGTGGGCGAAATCTCTCGTCGCTTAGTCAGGCAATTTATTTTTCACTCCTCCACCCTCTACCCCCATTGTTATACTACGGGAGGACTCTTGTTTGGCCATGCATTTACTGGTTGGCAGGCCATGGAAGAGGGCTCAGAAACAGCAATATGCAATGGATTTAGAAAGGGTTGGTTGCAAGAAGAGACGTGTTGATGTATTGGAATTGAAGGAGAGAGAAGGGGTCTTTTTCTTTTTCTTTCGTCTCACATGCTCTCTTTCTGTCCGTCTGCATCTGTTCAAATAAACTGTCAATCTGGACGGGCCCATTCAATCAACTCTGATACACTGACTTGGGATTTGCCTCAAAGCTGAACAAGTTGACTTGCGATTATTACTGCTTTTTTTCTTCCATCAAAATCAATCGTCGATAGGAAGGGCATGAAATTTCATTCCTCCCCGCTGTTGATAATTAACATTTTGGGTCTTTTCTCTTTTCATAAACACACATATTCCATACAAGTGCACAAGAAGTATTGTCCTGGTTAGATTTTTGGAAGATAATATAGTTACAAACATTGTACATAATAGGCCAACTTTGTGTCTTAATTCTATGATATGTTTTATAAAAATATTAGCTGTTTTCAGTTTACAAAATGAAAATACAGATTTTCATATAGGGTAAGATTTGCCAGCAGGGAAAAAGGAGGGTTAATCTAGATTTTTTTTGGGGGGGGTACCACTTGATTGCTATTTTTTAGGCTGCTTATCAAGAAGGAAACAATTAGCTTTTCAGGAAACTGCTTATTACTATCTGACTATGCACAAACAAACCTTGTTTTTAGTTTACCAACCTGTGGTGTCTCTTAGTAACTCCCGATATTCAATAATGATAAACTGCATTGTAGAACTCAAGTTCACTAATTATTCTTGGGTATGACCTATATGACATTTGAGATTTATCTAGTGTTAATTTATGATTTATATTAACTTTTCATGTTAATTTCATGTTAACTGTTCATTTATGTGTCTTTACTTTCAGATTCTTCTCTTGGTCAATGTCCATTTTTGTGTTTGTTTTGTTTATGTCATTGGTAGTATATTTACCATTTTAATTGTAAACCAAATTTCATTCCTATTTACACAATTTCTATTAAAAGTGTTATCTAAAACTTGTTTGACCCTTTATATTTATATTTTCATAACATGACATTAATGTATTTAAAATCAAGTTCTTGGTTGTATGCTTATTTGAATTGGAAGGCTTCAGACTAAAGGGAAAAAAAAAATTTGTATACAAAAAAATAGTGGGAGGGGGGGGGGGGACAAAAAAAAACACCCAACTTTGGGATTGCAAAC
Source organism: Paracentrotus lividus (assembly GCA_940671915.1). NCBI lineage: Eukaryota > Metazoa > Echinodermata > Echinoidea > Camarodonta > Echinidae > Paracentrotus > Paracentrotus lividus. The sequence goes on from CALNVZ010001721.1 coordinate 35,829,776, forward strand.
CTTTCACTGGAAAGAACTAATAACGACATATCTTCGAAGTACATTTATATATTTCTTGAATTCTTATGAAATTAGATGTTGAATCATTCACTAAATGTTCTTTATTTCTTTGGACTAATTTCAGGTATCCTTTGCCCGCCCATCAAGCCAGGCTATCAAGGACGCTAACCTGTACATCAGTGGAATCCCAAAGCATTACACACAGTGTGACTTGGACAATCTCTTCAACGCATTCGGTCGCATCATCTGCTCCCGCCTACTGCTCGACCATGAATGCGGTGAGTCCGGTAATAGAACAAAAAATATTTCTCTTTTCAGTAGTTTTAGATGTAGACTAGTTTTTACTTAAAGTTTGGTGATTAAATATAAACCTAGATGGAAACTTGATTCAAAGAATGCATGCTGATATATTTTAGAAATCCAGTGAAAGAAATGACCTTTTTTGTGCAGAACTTTTTGTTAATCTGACAATAAATTGCCATGAATTTTTCTGGGAAATTTTTGAAAATACTTTCTTTTCACAGCTTGTGTAGAGCTCCCCGAATTAAATGACCAAACACACTGATTGTTTTTTTTTTTTTTTCTTTCAAATATTGAGAAACCTTGGTTTCATGTGCATGACATTTTAAGACTTTGCATGTTGCTGTACAAGGTACCCTTAGCCTAAAATCAATTTCAGTGTCTTCAAAAATTCCCAGATCTTAGAACATACTCCATTTTAACAATAAGATAATAAGGTGTGCATGCCATGCTGTCGTTTGTAATTGTTTCAAGACTGCTTTCTGTATCGTCATCTATCCTTCTCTATTTCTGCTTGTTCATTCCTACAGGGCGCCCCCGTGGTGTTGGATTTGTGCGATATGACAGACGCAGCGAGGCCGAGAAGGCCATCGAAGGTCTGAACGGGACCATCCCTCATGGAGGAAAGGACCCTCTAGTCGTCAAATTCGCTAATAACCCTGGTCAGCATTACCAGAAATGCCTGCAGCAGATGTACCAACAGATGCCCATCATCTCCCCGACCCTATCCCCAAGGCGCGTCGGAGGACCAGTATCCGCTGGATCCCAGAACTTCATTGGACCCATGCGACACATGGCACACTGCTTTCGGTAAGACACCAATCTTTCCTATCATCTACTTGTACCCCGACCCTAACATCCTCAGTATCCCTCTGTCTGTTTCTACAGCTTGTGGGAAAATTGTGAGACCAAGCTCTTTTGCATAAACAGCTTCTTCTCTTGTCATTGCAGCCCATTCTGCTTCAAGAATTCAAAGACTTCTCTCAGATTGTTGCCCGGCTTGTGTTCCTGCATCTTGTCTTTGATTTCATTCCAAAAACACAAAACATTGAAACCCTCGTGAAAAAGAGCTTGGTCTAATCATTTTTGCCCGAGCTGTGGATGAACATGAAATCTTGTATGCAGCCATTTTGTTTTTGTTCTCCACACCTTTGACATCGTCCATGCGTGACTCAATCTAAATAACGTTGCCACTGTTCATCATCTACATTGCATTCGTGTTCTCTACGGTTTGCTCCTGAAGGGAATCCCAATTGGCAGATTTGAAGAATACAATGGCAAACAATATGCCTAAAGTGGTGCGATTGAAGTGTAGTCATACTTTGAGGAATAAAGGAGTCATTCGATACTGGTTTTTGTCTGGATAATGAGTATAGAATATAAAAGACCGTGCAATTGATGGAGGTGGTGGGGGGGGGGGAATACCTGGTATGTGTCATCAAATTTGATTTCATATTGCTGTGTCATTTCCTAAATTAAATGTGCCAACGCTTTTGAAATGTGCTGTTCGTATAACATTCACACTCTACCTATAGATCAGTTGACTAAAGCACTGATTCATTATAAAGTACACAATCAATGAGAAATCCTAGCCTTTCTGATGGACTTTTGTCTCTCTGTAGTAATAAATAATCTGATAATGGATATCATAACAGGAACTGGAGTTGGCGTCTTGTAATGGTTTTAGGTTCCTGTTTTGAAATGTTTGTCTTTCGTGTGGGACGGTTGTTTCAAATACTGACTGTAATCTAGATCCATGGGGATTGCTCATCATTTTTACAAATATTGGCTGAGAGACTGGAGCATCTTATTTATAATTCAAAATATTTTGTAGAACCCATATTGTATAATTTGAAAAAAACATGTTACAGTTTAATATGCAATTCCTTTTCTCTAATCATATAGTATTTGAAAGTACCATTTAAAGTGAACAAAAAGAATTGTAGGAATAAATCATAAATCGCTCTAAAATTAAATATCTTGGTATCCTCGACAGAAATCTTTTGACCGAAGGCCCTTTTTCGCAGAATAATTTTCGAAAGTAAATGATGTAACTTATTTTATTTATTGCGTTTTTAAAAATGTTAAAGTTTGTTTTTTTTTCCCGTTCTATTTCTATTCTAATTAACATGTTTTTTAATTTTCTAATTTGAGTTTGTTTTCTGTTCTTATATAACGCAAAATGACAGACTTTGCCATAGTTAAATATGATTTGGTTTCAGTTTTGGACCAGACATATGGCCCAAAAATTAATATCTTAATAAAAAAAAAATTTTGTTATACAATCTTAGGGTGTTTTTCCAGGGGAATATTTTTGTATCAGATTCCTTGAATAGTTGTTGATAGTATACTTACCAGAATTTGGAGAACTTGCAGGGAAATACATTGCAATTTTAGAAACTGTGTATCACATTGTTCAGCAACAGACCCAATATACTTTTTGCTCAAAAGATGGTCTTAATGGACAATATTAACACAATGTCACGACCAGCATGGCTCATTAGGAATCATGAAAACATAGTAGAAACAGAAAATATCCTTTCACCTCCAGTAGAAATGATCGCTGTACCCTTGGTGTGTTGTGCATCCCTTCCTATTATTGGTGTGATACTGTGTGGATTTCTGATCGGGGCGTAAAAAAATTGCTAAAAATGTAGACTTTGAGGTGTGCAGAGGTGTTCTTTAGATAGACTGCTTGTGTGCAACAAGAAATGGTGTGAACAATTACTGTATAAGCTAAAATTTTCTTGAAGGTTTTACTTTAATTGGCCCTCTCAAATATGTTCACTATGTGAAAACACGGTCAGATTATAGGGTGCACGTTATCACCCCTAATGTTCAATAATAGACCTCATGGCCCGTATCCTGAATCAAAGGTTAAGTTTGCACAGGATGAATATTGGACATTAGAACCCGCACATATACATGTAGGCCTACAAAGTAATTTTATACCTTCCGTGCAAAGTTAACCTCCGGTTTAGAATATGGACCATTGGGTTCAATTTTGTACCCAAAGGGCGTAAATTTGCACCCAAATGCACCATTTGGGTGCAAACTTGCACCCTCTACTTAGGGTATACTAGGTATAGCAACAAAGCTGTACCATACCTATGGGGTGCACATTTGAACCATTATTTTTAATTGTGTATGAAACTTCCACCTTGCTCCCTATCTTTTTTCCAAAAACGTGAAAATTTTGGCTTATACAGTAAAAACTTTTGAAGAGAAAGATGTGAACGGAAGGAAGACTTTCTTTTTTAAATCGCAACAAATCTCACTGTGAAAAGGAATTCCCACCCCCCTGCTTTGTATTCAGGTGGCAACAAATGGGTTCAAAGATGCAGGGCTTACTTGGCAAACTCTTGCCAAAGAATTTCATGTGAGTACCACTCCCAATGAAAAAAACAACAACAAAATCTTGTAACGTCGTTCCGTTGAGTTCTTTCAGTTCAGCCCTCGTTGGCTGGTGTGTTGTGTGTGCATGTTCACTTTACAGATGAATAAGTGCCCTTTATATAATTTTTTTTAACATGCTTTTTTTTGTTAAGTTTTCTTGAGCCATGCTGTTTTTCCTAATTAATCCAGTGTTTCTTTTGAATAGTTGTGTTGCCTTTTTATTTAATGTTCAGCTCCATTCAATGAAAATCATTGTTAATATCAAAACTTTCCAAATTTTCTAAATTCATTTTGTCATACATCAGAAGTGTCCTAACTGTAATACTAATGACCAGACGGAATCAACTCCAGACTGACTGAAAATTTACATTAAGTATGCAAATAACAAATTATGAGGAGTCAGTCTGGAGTTTGTTTTTCTGGTGTAATACATGTAGATAATAACTAGCTATCAACAAGTGCATCATCTTTGATCCATTCATTGTTTGAAATCTTGTGGAACAAATCCACACTTTTTCTGTATCCCTGTATCTTATCACTCCTCTGATAAAGACCATAGCAAAATTCTTAAGTGGGAAGTGTGCCAAATGAAATTTATTCCAAAGTGAAATTGACTTCTTCCTTGTAACAGTTATCCTGCATTATACGTGTACGTGCATCCATTTCTTTGTTTTATATTTTGTGTTGACTGCCTATACACCTGGTAGGTGAAAGGATATTTTCAATTAGCAACCCGATTACATACATTCTTTTCCCCCCATGTTCATTGTATATACTTTTTTTTTTACATAATGTATTTTTTATTTTTCCAAGCCACACATCATTGTTGAAAAAGATGTTTCTGATTTGTTTTTCTTGTTTCGAAGTCATGGTTATATTTTCTTTACAGTTTTGCAGCATCACTGTGATAATAACATATCTTTTTATTTCAGGAGTCATGGCTATCCATTGTACATGTGTTTTAAAGTTGTTTTTCTCTTTGTGTTCGAGTTTTGTTATCTTTCTTGCCTGAAAATATATAATGTATTTAAAAGGGATATGAATGTAGAGTTTTTGACGTACAGAACGAAAGCTATTCAATTTCTGCTCACTTTTTATATACTGTTTATTAAAGGCTGTGGAGTCTTGTGAGAATAAAACGACCCATTATAAAGTGTTCATAAATTACGCCACAAACTCCAAGATCATATCCCTAAACTATAAGTTAACCTAATAATTAAAAATAAAATAAAAAAATAAAAAACTTGAAGGGATTGAATCAATTATAATATCCAACAATATCCGGAAGTGACTAGAGACTACTGTAAAATGCAAACACTAAATATTGACAATTGTCTTGTTGGTGAGCTACATTTTGTAGAGAGCGTTAAACATGGCCACGTAGGATACAAAATATGGCCTCGGTGTTCCATATGGCAAAAAAAACATGCAGTGATTCAACAGATAAGAACTGTATTTACGATTGATTTAGATACTAAAATCCTTTCTCTCTCTTGGTAACAGGTTCAACCCGATGACCAGTTCAGACGTGATCTCTCACATGAATCTCCAAGCGATGACCAACAACGGCCAGGGGTGGTGCATCTTTGTCTACAACCTTCCCGCCGATTGCGAGGATGGCCTTCTCTGGCAGCTCTTCGGACCCTACGGAGCGGTCACCAACGTCAAAGTCGTCAGGGACCAGCCGAACCAGAGATGCAAGGGCTACGGATTTGTTAACATGCTTAATTACGATGAGGCTCTGAGCGCCATCAACACGCTCAATGGATACCAGCTGAACGGAAAGCGCACACTCCAAGTCAGCTTCAAGAGCTCAAAGCAGAAGTCATAAACATTTTGAACGATGATGACGAGAAGGAGAACGGGAGGATGGAGTAGAGGCGTCTGGTGTTATTGTTTATTTGGTGATAAAAAGAAGAGCCTGAAAGAACTAAAGGCATATAACATCTTTGCAAGGACACATCAGTTTTTATTGGAGAGAACAAGCTGCAAGATATCTAGAGTTTTTTTCCCTTTTTTTCCTTTCTTTTTAAAAAACCTGCGAAGGGTATCGTGACGAATGCTGGGAAGGAGTTGTAAACTCTAATTTCACTGATATGAATTGCTTTTATGTACCAGTATTTTCATCATAGATTTTTTGAAGATCTCGAGTGAGATTGTAAGTTCAAAATTTACATTGTTTGCATCAGTTGTTGCTAGATTAGCAAAATGTATCTTCTAGAACCATTTATTGATGTTTTATTCTTTTAAATCATTATTGGTGTTTGCATGTTTTTAAACACATCAAATTGTTGCGTTTATTATCAAAAAAAGAAATGTAGAATTTATAGCTTGTTAGTAAGTCTATTTAAAAGACAGTTATTTGAATCTCATATTATTACATTTTGATTTTAAGATAAATGAATGAATTAATTCATTTGTAGTGTAAGTTGGTTTTAAGTGCAAGGTGAAATATTTTGTAACCTTGAGAATTTTAACATTGATTTAAATTTCTTTGTGAATTTTGTGAATTTTGTTGCATATGTATTGTTTTCTTTTTTCAAAAAAAAATCATTCCATATATGAAATTAGCAGAGGCAGGGTATGCCGAAATATGCTTCAATTATTGAATAGAAAATATTATGTCTATTAATATATTGACATTAACATTGTGTGCAATGAGATGCATTATGGTTAATTGATTGTAAAATAATGAAGAGAGATCAAGAGAAAGAGGGTTTGTATAGAGAATATAACATTTGCTATATGATAGCAAATTGAGCAGTGGAAAAATTTTCATAGAATCTTATCGTGCTGACAAAAAAAAAAAGAATACAACTCTTCCTTTTCTTCCTTCACAACTAGAATACAAAGAATTTTTCAAAATTGACAATATTCAATTGAGCTTTCAATTGGTCCATGGACTTTCACTAATTTGTATATTTATGGTCCCAACAGATACAAAATTGTGAATGTAAATAGATTATTATCCAACTTTACAGTTGTGTGTGACTATCGTGATTTAATAGTAAATGTTCATGCGGGATGAATTCTTTATAAGATACTTCATTATGAACAGAGTCAACATTTAACTTTCAGTTTTCTTTAATTTTGTTGATATTTTCTGTTAAGATCTAAATTATTTGCACAAGGTAAAAAAAAAAAAGTATGTTGAACAAAACAAAGGCTGAGTTTGGATGTACTTTCAGAAAGGGTTAATTTTTGACAATTTGTGTTTGATATGTTTTGTGATGTTTGTGTTTCACGAGCCGTGTTTAGAAGTTTACTGTTGCAATATGTAGTAAACGGGTGCTACAATATCATTATGGAAACAAGTTATACTGGTAGTACATCTTTTGTTTTATTTAAAGAAAAAAAATGCAAATTTGTGGTGCAGTCTCTTTCAATGTTGCTTTCTTCAAAACAGCAAAACGAAATATGTTATATTGTTGTAAGCAAAATAGAATACAAAAAATGTTACTTTTAGAAAAGCTAGTATTTGTAGCACCTAGAATGGTTTTACTTTAGTGAGGCAGAGTGCTGAAAAGGGAGATTGATTTTTGCAAGAAGTGCACATTATTTCAAGTTTAGTGTCTCCATTTGTTTTAAGTTCCAGTTAAATACACACCAGTTAAAAAAAAAAGGATAAGTTTAAGTTGGATTTCATAAATGCAGCAGTTGAAGTAAATTGTGTAAATGTTATTATTCATACTCCGAAATGCCTGCAGATTGTCATGTTCTTCTGTGATTTCTGACATCCACTTTCCAAAGGTGCATTTTTATATAAGGCTTAATAAAAGAAAGGCGGCAAGTTCTTTGACTGTCGCCATGGTTTGTAAACAATGTACAATACAATTAGGAAAACTGTCGACTAGTTTCCGTCTTGCCGCATTTTTAAAAGATGCAAGACTTTGTTGTAAAGTTCATTTCTACTACTACATATTCCCACTATGCAACAAACAAGCACCAATCTGCTGCTACTGAAACAAGTCTCCCCAGTTTTTCTTCTTGTTGGTGGTCAATTTCTAAACGACCGACCAAGACCAATGCCTTGATTGTGTACAGAAAAGACAAAGATGTATGAAATCTTGTATAAATAACTGTAGAAACCATCTATTGAACAATTTTTCTAAGAAAATAATAATTACAAAGAGACCGTGACGGTACTTAAACTAAGAAACCTATTCCCTGAAATGCAGCTTACTAAGAGCTTTTTGATTCTACCAAGTATTTGTATGTGAAAGTATTTTGTACAAAAGATTTGTACATAAGATATTAAGACAAGATAGAATGGTTTCTACTACTACTTTTACCGCTAAATTGAAGTTCAAACTTAGAGTAGATTTAACAATGGAAATTATACCAGGCGAATCCAGTGTAGTTATTCAGGGGAAGTGTTCATGTGTAGCTTCCATTTAAACGTCGTATCACGGAGGTGAAACCTTCTTTATTAGACCTCTTAAAACTCCCCTGAATTTTTTAAGTTTAAAATTTTAAAAGTTATTTGAAAGAAAGGTTGCACTAGGTCATTAAGTAGAATGGTACTGACATAGAAGAATATGTTGCCATAATGACACAAATTTCCTTGTTTTTATCATTATTTCTGTAAAGTTTTGTAAAAAGTGGAAAGATTTTACTACCACATAGGCACTGCAACCTTTTTTTAATTGAGTTAAAGAAGCTCTGAAGTCTGCTGTTATCACAAAAGGTGTGTTTTAGCTGGAGCAGCGAGGCAGAAATTTGCAAAAAAATAAAGTCCACAAAAGCATGAGGACGATCAAAGGATGGGATATCTGCAAAAGAAAAAAAGAAAAAATATACAAAGACAAGAAGAGCAATTTTCATTTTTTGTTTCGTTCTTAGGACTTCTTTGGTTGAGTATGGTATGTTGAGAGTTCCAACAACGAGTACATGTTTATTGTCTGAAAGACAACAAAGGTTTTGATAAAAAGAGAAAAGGAAAGTAACTTATATAACGCTACATTCATCGCTTGTTTGTGTAGCTAAAATTTTACATGTTGAATATTAAAAATAAACATAAAAAAATAATGACCGTTTCCAGTTTGTCATATTTAAGTTTCCTGTTTAGCTTTGTTAAAATGTGTTACTTTGCATTTTGTGAAGATTTGGGTCCATATTCTGAACTGTGGTTTAGAAATAAGTCTCATTCAGGTTTATCAGAAAAAAGACCTATATGATAACATTGAAATTGTGTGATCCCATTTTCTGATTAAAACCTGAACTTGATTTAAGGCATCAGTTTAGAATACAGGCCATTGTCTTGTGAGACCTAAAAGGGTTTTAACTCGTACCTTTACATCTAAGCCCTTCTAGCTTTTATAAAACCAGAAGCAATAACTGAAAAATGATGATTTTGCAGTGTGAAACGGATAGAATCTGATGGTTGAATGATGTACAGTCTACTCCTGTTACAATGAGCACTGACTTTATGCTACAGTCACACAGACACTTACGTTTAGTTACATTTTGGTTGTTTTATCCTTATTTCATCTTCCATGTCATCACTTCTAATGCTTTTCTTTGTTTCATTGGATGAATGAAATTATCACTATTTCCACTGCGGACTATGACGGGAATGCATCCTTGAAAATCCGCAGAAAATAAAATATTTTTTGGACGCAACCGGATGTAACTCTACGTAAGTGTCTGTGTGACTGCAGCATAAGATCTCGTTATAACAAGACAGTTCTCCTAATCCTTATTTCAAATGTACAGTGTTCAGTCTAAGGAGGTAGATAGCTTGTCCTGAGCGCCTTGTTATAATGGGAGTGGACTGTATCGTATGCCATGTGTACAATATGTGTATGTGTGATTGATATCAACAGGTGTGTGGATTAGTGTGTGTTACTTTGCTCATTACTAATATAGTTGTAAAGTGAATGTTGATTGTAAAACAATAGGATGATTATTATCTCTACTTTCACCATAATCTAAAACCCCAGTTAGGGTATCCCTTTTTGTAAAACAATAGAATGCTCAGATATCACTTAAATAATAGATGCTTGGGTAATATTAGCTTTCCATATGGACCGAATGACTGACGTTTGATACCATAATCTACCATTTATACCTATACAGGAAATGAATAGACTATGTAACTGAAAGCAAAATGACATGTAGCATGCATGGCACATAGTGTAAACGAAAGACAGCGAGACACCTCGTGCTAGACAACATAGATATCACGCTACATTACATAGGCCAACACAGGCAGACAAACTGCACACACGTACTTCTATCCTCTCCCCGTATGATGAAGGACTAGAGCGCCCATGCTCCACGCCGGACACGATAATAAGCTGCGTCCTGTTCTCGTCATGTGATGTTATGACCAAACTTCCTGTTGCCGCGGAGAGCTGGGCAGAGAGGCTTTCTGCGTAATGCAATACCCTACACCTTGCTACATGCCTTCAAGACAAAGACAGAGATGAGCCGAGGACTGAAAATGAACTTTCGGTTAGATACATAGATGAGTGGGAGGAGGAGAGAGAAGGAGTTGAGGAGAACGAGACGGAGAGATTGTGAGAGAGATGAGGAGAAAGCAATGGATGAGAGAGAGAGAGAGAGAGAGATAATCAGATAGGGTGGATGTAGAGAACGAGAGTAGGTCAAAGGGAGAGAGAAGATGGGGGAAGGTACAAAAATGGACTTTCGGTTAGATACAGAGATGAGTTGGGTGAGGAGAGAGAAAGAAAAAGAGATGAGTTGGGTGAGGAGAGAGAAAGAAAAAGATGAGGAGAAGGAGAGTAGGGAGCAATGGATGAGAGAGAGGGAGAGGGAGAGAAAAATGTAACAGAAAGGAGATGGGGACAGTACAAGAATGAACTTTCAGTAACAACTACAATGATGAGTGCGATGATGTGAGATGACGGGAGAGAGAGCAGAAGATGAAAGAGATGGTGGAACAGCAGTAGGTCAAAGGGAGAAAGAGAGAGAAAATGGGGGAAAAGTAAACTTTCAATTACATACAAAGATGAGTGGAATAAGGAGAGAGAGAGAAAGAGATGAGGAGAGTAAATGAGAGGTAGGATAGCAATATGAAGAAGGAGATTTGGGGGGGGGGGACTTGAAAAAAACAAAAAAACAAAACAATCTGTTACGGGTGAGATAAGGAGAGGGAAAGAGAGACAGAGATGAACAGAATTAGAAAGTTGGTGAATAGAGAGAGTGCATTGTGGGTCTAAAATAGAGAGAGGGAGAGAGAGAGAGAGAGAAACTAGGATAAGAGAAGAAGAAATAAGACAAATCTGGACTTTCAGCTATCTAAAAGGCAAGGGTATTAGGAGAGAGAGGGCTAGGGATACAGGTAGGTGATGGAGAAAGAATAAGAGAAAAAAAATAATAGATAATGTTATAAATAATAAAACAATAGATAAGGTCAAGAAACAAAGAGAAAGAGGTTATGAATAAGGAATTTGAAAAAAGGGGGAGAGAAAATAAAGAATAATAAATCAGCAAATAGTATTAAGTGAGCATGGTAAATAAAACCAAGTTGGCTTTGTTGAGCATTAAATATATCATTAACCAAATGACTTTAGAGATAACATGGGGACTTGAATGAATGATTTGAATAAATGAATTGAAAAAAGTCCCAGTCAAAGAAAAATATAAGAAAGACTACGTGCACCGCACACATACACTCCCACACACAAAACAGGAATATGAACATAATTGTAAATGAAATAAGACAAAGAGTTCGAGAGCATAGTCTGGAAAATATTCTCTGCGGTAGATGGAGGTGTCTGGCTGTAACCTTTTCTACCTTTTCCTATTTTTCATTCTTCCCCTTCGTTAAGCCTCATATAAAATCCCTCCAGTTATTTTTCTTTCCTGCCAAATCTGTGACACCATGGGCAAGAAGGGAGCAATGCACTACATCTGATTATAAAGCTTTCCCATTTCAACCTACAAAACTCAATTCTACTGAAGCTCCCTAACCCTTTCTTATGATAATGTGCAATTCAATGATCACATATTACCTAGCCATGATTGTCTTTGTTCCAGATTTTTTCCTCAATTTTTTCCTCAATGTATTTTTTCCTCAATTTTAGGTTTTCTTAAAGGGTTAGCTTATAACCAATATTACTTGTGGAATAGAATTTTTAAGTTGATATACAATTGTAAAAATTGTTTATTTTATCATTCAAAATCAGAATAAATGTATATGTAAAATCGTAGAAAAGTTATTAATTTTCTTTTCATGCATACAGCTAAATAATTCAGACAAATCAATATTTCATGTTACTCTTCATTCTCTCCTTTCTTCAACTTTTCTGCCCTCCTTTCTTTTGTTTATATCTGTTTTATCTTTATTTCTCATTTCTGTTTCCTTTAAATTTTCCTTTTTCGCATTCTCTCTCTCTCTCTCTCTCTCTATCTATCCATCTTGTAGAAAGGAAATGTATTCGCATCTCGACTGTTCTTATACAATATTTTCAATTCCGATATCTTGAAAATTTTGATATTTCTTAAATTTTCCTTTCTGCAAAATGGAAGAGATCAAGATGGAAAGTCAGAGAAATAATACAAAAAAGCAAAAAGAGGAGGTTTAGAAAAGGAGAAACTATGATGATACTGACATCAACATCTCATCATAACCACCACTCACCAAGCATCTTTTCAAATACAAACAAGCATTACAACAACAACAAATAAAAATTTTTAAAATGTTTTTCAGTTTCATATATGGATTTATTCAACATCTTTCTACAAATCAAAGCTTAAATAGCATAATGTTGTCTTTTTGCTCCATTTTATTACTCCAAAGATGACCCAATATGGAAATATGATGGTATTTCCAACAATTAGTGCAAAAAATTTGCAGTAACCATAGAAAAAGTGTTATCAATGAAATACTTATTATTATCTTGATTTATCTATGGTCAGAATGCATCTCTAAGTGCTTTACAGATACATGTATCATTATTCTGGCCAATAAAAACAGGCTTCAAAACACAATGTGTGCACATTCTCCACTTTCTAGGAGAATTGAAAAAAAGCCTCTACCCTCCAAATAATACAGAAACAATCCTCAACTACAATAAATGAAGTTTCACTGTTACATCTTTTGTCATTCCCTTTTTCTTTTAATGTTTGGGAGAAACTAAACTTTTTAGAGCACTTTCACCACCCCTAAACCCTCCCCTTCCCTCCCCCTTCCCCAAAGAATAACTTTTGTTTACAGGAGCTAAATTTCCTGGACTTTTAATAGTCTTGTCATCCCCATTACTAGTAAACACATGATTGCCAAGTTATGACCTTGGTCAATGGTCAAAACAGGATGGTCATTAACTGGTCAGGCTTAAAGGTATAGGCCTACACTCTGATAAATGAACGGTTAAATTTACCCTATTCTGGGTCATTTGGGTGTCATTCACAGATTCCAGGACAATAGGGACCATAGCAATTTCATATGACTTATCACCACTACGAATGGAATCCATACCCTACAAGCCTAGCCTTCTATTAGATTTCCCCATATTTCACTTTTATCCTGTATTGATTAATTTATGCATGTATTTTATTTGATGAATGTACTTTTTGTTGAATATTTTGTATTATATTGATGTCAAATATGAAATAAACGAAACTGAAACTGAAACAGACTTGGAATGGTGTATGGCCCCAATTGACTCGGAAAAGGATTAATTTGACCCTTCATAGTTCAGAGTGTACGACTGAGAAGTTTGTGAAAAGGAGAACTCTTTTTGCGAGGCAAATAAATTTGTAAGCAAGGTTTTAACCATACAATCTTATACAACCACTTACGAGCTATGCGTTTCTTCATATCATTCAAAAAGAAAATGTAATTTGGCTAATGTAAGTATTATACATTTTGATTTCTTTGCTTATGACAAAATATCTTGTTATCTTGGTTGATGCTGTCATTACATTCATTTCAGTTTAAACAGCAATATACAGAATATAAAATTTCAAGTTAAAAGGTTTCGAATGTCTTTTTTCAAACACATAAAACTTAGAAGATAAATTTAAAAAAAATCATGAGCTTATATGTGCATTTCTGGCTGATATTGCCCTTTTAAAATATGAGAAGCAAAAGTAAAATTAATTAAATGAATAAAATTGGAATGACTTAGACTGAGAGACAATTCAGCACATACACATGACTGTATGTATACACTTTGAACATTCACCAAAGATTTTTAAAAATGAGGTTGTGTGGATGATTCCACGGAAAACGTGTCAAAACACCGCAGTAAAATATTATCACCCTTTGTTGCAGATCATATTAGTCATTCCCCTTCCATATTCAATGTTTAATATATTATACACACTATCCTCATCAATAAACAAGCCATAATATACGCTATCAAACAGCTAAGTGTTGCGAAATTCACCAAATTACATGACAACAGCATAACCAAGGCTTTTCAGCCATAGCAACCCGCATCATCAGCTAACATATATCTATTGTCACTAGAGAATACCCGTGGCCATTGCTATTATAACAATATCTACTTATAAGACGGTAAACAATGATCCGATCACATCCATTTGAAACATCAAAAGATTTTATTGCACTGATAATGTATTGCTTTTGTGTCATTAAAAAAGTACAGATGCTATAATCAGGAATATTTCCAAAAACATGTATTTCATTTTAATGATAATGAAGTTGTGATATTCGGTTCATAACATGTGAAATGTTATTTATTCTGTTACAGGGGGAAAAGAAAGTTTTTACTTGATTCACAGATAAATGCAGTGATCACATCAATTTGAAAAATCGAAAGGATTTATTGCACTGATATATATTGCTTTTTTGTCATACAAAGTGCAGATGCTATAATCTGAAATTTTCCTAAAACATGCATTATTTTTATTTCAATGATAAAGATGTAATAGAAGGGCAAGGCTCACAACAGGTGAAATGTTATCCTGTTACAGGGGAAAAAAGAAAGTTTTTGCCTGATTCATAAATGGCCTTTGGTACTTTTGTTTTCCTGTTGGCGTAATCTTACAGATCAAAGCGGAAATAAATGTCTATTCTCTTATCATTCCTCCTATGTTTAAAGGCATACATGAGCAAAATGGAACTATACCTATCATACATATTGCTTACAGAATTATATTTTATTACAATATAGTACAAAAGTGTATAAACGGTGAATTGTTATAATGAATCAATGTTTTTATATAAAACCAGAGACACGTGATAAATGCAATATATAAATCATACTGTATTTAAAGGCATGAAATATGAAACTTGACATGTGCAAGTAAAATGGTATTTATCTATGACTGAAGAAATTAAGTATAAAGATACCAAGCAAGTACATTATGTTTCTATCATCTTAAAATAATATTATCTTACAGTACTACTACTACTACTACTACTACTACTACTACTACTACTACTACAACTACTTCTACTTCTAATACTTATATAAAACTAGAAGTATATAGGTTTTGTGTTTAATTGAATAGTTAAATTATCTTCATTGATTTTAAGAAAAAATATTATTTGACCATGATGACACATACTTAATGATTCTCATACAATGGGTACAATTTGAATATAAAAAAAAGTAGATGTGCTTTGTTTACAAATCATCAATAACGGTATGTTAGTGATTGATAATTTTGATGGAGGGGGGGGGTCACCACACTTGTTTTGCTTTTTAGTTTGCACTTAATATAATAATGAAATTTATAATCCTTTTTTTTTTTTAGTTTTGGGAATTCAATTATTTCATTTTAGTTTATTTATTTTCATTTTTTTTAAATTTCTTTTTGATGTACAATCATTTTGTTTTGTTAAGCATTTTTTTCTTTCTTTTTGTTTGGAAGGAGGGTTGGTTGCTCAAGAGCTTTCAGAATTAAAAACAAAATTTAAGGAAGTAGGGGAAGGTAAAATAAATATAAAGTTTGTCCACTGACCGTACAGTATTTAACATTACCTCCTTTAAAATGCAGCTTGTTTGAGAGAGGGTCACACAACTGATCCATGGTTCCTGTGTGTTGAGAACTTGAGGAAATCCATGCATACCCTGTATATAAAGACAATGTCAGAGCAATGTGATTATTTGGCATAAACTTCAAAATCAAACTTTAACAAAAATCAATTAGATTACCCCTATCAGAAAGAGCAGGTTAAGACATTTTTCAGGAATTCTCTTAGGACACATTTGTTGACCAACAATACATGTTTTTAAAATATACTTTTTTTCAAATTTTGTGACAAACTTTATTTTGTCATGTTACTATTCTTAAAGTATGACTTTTGAAATATCAAATTTGACTTAGAAAAGTCAGAGGAATTATTTTTTCAGAGATAAAAAGCATCACCCGTATCTCCTTATATAATAATGATAATAATAATACATGAGATTTTTCATAGTTGCCATTTTCTATTTAAATACAGTTGATATCCTTTTGACTGTTGACAGATGTCACATGTAGTTCTTATTGTAAAAGATCAGTGTATAAATGTTGTATTGTATAATATTGAATTTATTTATTACCAATATTTCAACATTTAGTATTGATATGAATAAGCATCTACATTTGGTAATTGAATTAAATGAATTATATATCATACAAGGAAGTAAGTTTCAGGTTATTATTTACAATACTGTGTAGCGTTATGGGGCTATGAGACATGAAAAGGTTGAACACAGTTGAGAGATATGGTAAATGGCTACATATCTAGAACACAGACATTACCATGGGAAATGTATGAATTATTTTCGAATGTAAATCCCCAGATGATCGGTACCCATAATATCTTTCTGAAGTAAGAAAGATAAGTAAGAAAGCATTGAAAGAAGCATTTCCTTGAATACCTATTCTTATTTTCCATTGTCATGAGCTTTTTTCTGAAACTTAAGATGTATGACCTGAATTAAAGTGGATATCTGCTGGTACTATATCAGCTGTATTATGAACCACATAAGGTCGTTCAAGGTATATATTTGACATATAAGATAAAAATATAACTAAATAAGTTTTCTATAGATCTCTCTCTCTCCCTCTCTCTGTATTCTATGTTATATTAGTCTGTCTATTTATTTCATTGTGTCTTTATACAATATCTACTCATTTATATACCTACCTCAATTTAACAATAATTACATCTTTCTCTCTCTCTCGTTCATATCTGCTTATATCCATTTCTAGATATTTTAATTTATATATATTTCTATATGAGGTTCTATTTCCATCTTTTTTAAGCATAGATATTAAACATTTAAGAGTAAGGAGGGGGAAAGAAGGAGATTGTTACAATGTAAAATTGTATTTACATGACTCCTATGCACTCTGCATAAACCCAACCATTTCAAATTGGTTATTTACATATATACATATTCAAATAACAGAAACAAAGAGAGAATGCTGAAATACATGTATTAATTGGGATTATGGCTCCTGAGTTTCCTCCTATGGCTTATCACTGCAGTTACATGTAACTAGTCAAATCGCTCTATAAAAGAAAATGATCTGGGTGGTTTATGGAAATTAGTTTGAAACTAAATCTGGGGGAAAGACCTTAATATGAATATAATACCCAGTCCTTAGAGTGGTCATCCTTGCAATACAAGAACAAAAACACTCATCAAATATTCACAACCAGGAAAGATATAGCAGAAGATATCATTTCCCTGATGATTATACATCATGTCATATACAGAATGATGGATGTAGATAAGTCAGATTTCTATTCTTTACTTCTATTCATATTTTTCAGTTCATGCATGGGTTTTTCTCAGGACCATCTTAATAAGGTGGTATCTCCTTTGCAAAGACAGTCCGAGATGTTTCCGATAATTTTTTCCATCGCCGAGACAACTCTGATACATCTCTGAGACATGTCTGAGACTTCTCCTCGACAGAAAAAATGTTATATATTAAGCCATGTTTGCTTTTCCTGTGACTCATGAGACCTCGCGGAGACTCATGAAATGTCGCAGAGATTCAGGAGATGTCTCTGAGATGTCTCCTCGACTAGTCTAAAAACCATCACAAATAAATTATGTCTCTAATTCTTCTCAAACTAGTCTCAAACCTGTCTCATCTCAAGTGAGATACCACCATCAGAAACATTGTTGGAGTATTGATGATTTCTTGAACAAAACTCTTTTCATTATGTAGATGGTAAAAAAATTGTTTGTATCAATTAATTCTCAATGAATCTTCCTCCAGCTCTTTATCTAACTAATAGATAGATTTAAAGATCAATCTCTCAAGAAAACCTCCATTCACATGTCATCTAGTGAGTGCTAAAAGAGCCTCAACTTGTATCTTTGTATATACTTAACAGCCTTTTGGCTGCGACATGTAAATCATTACCAGGTTGACTTTGAGAGTCGTCTTCCCCACATCCTGGTTGAACCACAATCTTTTTTAGTTTCAGAGAAAATGAAACATTTTTACAGGAGTGATTATTATCTAGCTATATAAGCTGAATGGTGGAATATATCCACTGCATCTAAAAACCTAGCAGGCAATTTGTAATTGAGCCATTATTCAGGTTCTCATGATTTCCCCAGGTTGCTATAAATTCACTAGACTCTGTTCTTCCTGCCAGACAATTACAACTCAAGAGTCTTTGTAAAAACACTTCAATAAGTTAGAATCAACGCTTGTTTACAACATGAATGGATATTTGACCATTTCATTGTCCTTTCTCAAAAGCATATGAGAGATAGAGAGAAGTTTTATTCCCAACATAGCACATAGCTTATATGAAATGAAAGCTTAGCTGATGGTTGTTAACTTTTTGCATAACACGTTGATTTATGGCACAAAAAAAGTGGATTTTTTTTCCTCTTTTATGAAAAAAATCTTGAGTGTCTTTAATACTGGAAATTACTCTATAAACTCAATACAATGTTGCTTTTCAAATCCTTCAGCACCAGCACTTAAAAGTAAATGAATAATTACTATTGTATAGTTAATGAGTACAATTGTGCAAAAATTGTGATTATGGCAAGCAATTTGTGAGTTTATTTTATCTGCTATTAGGAAAATGTACATGAGAATAAAAAAAAAAATAAACAAAATGCAATGCAATGTAAATCATTATTATAATAAATGAATAATAATGATAGATATGTAACATACGTCAGTTGCATGAGCTATTGTTCCTAAAGATATAACATGTTGTGTAAATTAATTATTGTTATTATTATTTTTATCATCTGATTAAATATTGTTTGGTATCTTTTATTAATGTATATTGTCTTAAAGCGTTTTATAATCCATTACAATGTAGTATTATTTGTTGTTATATTTTTGTATAGCGCTTATGAGCGTCATGCCTGACAGACTTGTGCGCTCTATAAGAAGCCACCATTATTATTTTTATTATTAAGATGGAAAAGGAGTTGATAAATAAAACTGCACACAAATACCAACAAGGGGTAAGGGACTGTATGATCAATGTATGGTTTGTACAATACTTTTTTTATGGAAAAGGCTAGTTGGGATACAAAGGGATCAAAAATAAAAATGTTAAAGTCCTGACTATATAGCCAGCTGGTTTTTATATGGATAGGCCACTGATAGACCCAATGGAGATATTGCTACACTTTAGCTTCCGCAAATAATGAATCTTCGATAAACTATTCAATAATTATTTCAAAGCATGTTCAGGTGTTTGTACTAGATTTAATTTCATGGTTGTATTTTGTAGTGTCTTCTCATAACACTTCACTTCCGGGTATATATTGACAGAAGACTTATACTCAAATTACATGATGTGTAAGCTGATACCACTTTGCTAATTAATTATAGCAGGGATATGGTCATGATACTAATATTATCAATATCCTTTCTAATTGCAATATTAATATTATGTAGCTTACAGACAAGAGACCCAATGCATGAATATCTTTGGACATGAGGTGATGATTATGTTTACAGAATCTCACTCTCTCTTTAAAACAATTAAGGGGGTGAGAGACGGAAAGAGAGGGCGAGAGAAATGATAAAAAGAAGAAGAAAGAGGAAGAGTGAGAATTAAAAGGAAAATTGAGAAAAGAGAGAGGTACTAATACGAACAAGAGAGAGAGAGAGAGAGAGAGAGAGAGAGAGAGAGAGGGAGAGGGGCAGAGGGTAAATAAAAGTATTGTTAGGGGCAAATAAAACAAATGGTATCAAGTAGAAAGTGACATAATACACATTTAATTAATACTTCACAAGTTTCACAAACTATTTTATATAGTTCCTTTTTGAAACGGCAAATAATTTTATAAAGGAAATCAGGTTAAAAATATCTTAAGCCACATTCTAGAAGGAAATACAAGTCTGAGTCATAAAGTAAAGTTTGCAGTTTCACTGTATTTCAATGAAATGGCAAAATGAATTTAATCCATTGTAAAAGATATACATAAAAATACATGTTTGTATTCACTATAAAGAGGTTTTTTTATATTGTTTTAGATAATAATTGTTGTTGCAAGGATGGCATTATTTCTCAAACAGGGAAAGAAAAGAAAAAAAGATAAATAGACTGGGTTTACTAATTTCATGCATACTCTTATAACAAAGGTTGTTCTTGAAAACCCAAAAGGTTGTCCAAGGCTTGCCTGATAAGAAAACAAATAATGTATGCAAATTGTATTCCAAATATTGTAGTTTACTGTTTAATAACAAGTTGTTTGAATAACTCATTACTATGTATGCAGGAAAAAAACATCCATGAATTCCAATAAATAAGATAACCAGTCTAATTAGAGGTACGAGGGGTAGGTGGTCAAGTAGAGATTATCAGGACAACTACCCCCTGGACGATTCCCCTGAGATAGGGTTAGCGTTAGGTGTAGAGTTAGCGGTAGATTTTTGGCGGAGGTAGTTGTCCTTGAACCCAAGTAAAGGTATTCAGGAGATTCTGTATAGATTCAGGAGCTCAGAATCTGGACCAAACATGAAAATATTTTTATAACTTGTTATATCTTATAAATATGTTTATATCATGCATTAGATTTAAAGAACCCATGCATTGATATTGTGACTTAAGACAAACTATATGACAAGTAGACACTTATAGTTAGCAGGCACAATTCGTCATCCATTGCAAAGTGCATAATTCAGAGTCCGAAAATCTAGGAGAATTATAGTTTTGCCACAAGCTGCAGTTACTCCAGCTTATTTTGACAGAAAATGTTGGTATAGAGTCAAGTCTTCCCCTAGACATACATTTCAAGATTCAAAGTTTCATTGTCCATAATAATAATATGGAAATTTGTTTTCCATTGGTCTTTCAAAGTAATGAAAGTTTGTGCCTTCAGACTAATAACCAGTATCATCACTTGGCATGGAATAAGATAGGCCTATAGCCCACTTGAGATTCTATTTTGTATCACATACTATGAATCTATACCCAAACTTTATATTGACCATAAGGAAGTAAGCCAATTTATATATTATCTACCATACTATAAGTACACAGAGTTTTGTATACAAAGGAAATATATTTCTTAATGCATGTATGAAATATAGTGGTCTTAACCGCTTGCTTCTCATGGCGTTGTGTTTGGGTGTATTTAAAGGATGTCTTTTTTTTATATATTTGCAGACAATGCGTTAACATAGAGAGAGTTTCAATGACTTGAAAGTGAAAGCAATAAAGGATAACAATTAATTAACATATAGTTGCACTTTCTTATGGTTTTTGCGGTATTAACCAATTAATTAAACACAATTCTCTTTGTCATAGTAATGAGTCTGTCAAATGAAGCCATTTTTATTCAGGTTAATGGACTTAAAGATCCCCTGATTAAAAATCTTGATATATAAAGGCCTACTTATTGTTTATGCTTCAGAGATCTGTATGTCAACCAATGCTTACTTATCTTTTGAGGAAAATTGCATACATAAGATTTTTTTTGTTTTTTGTTTTTTTAATGCTCACAGTACATGAAGTGTAACAAAAAAGGTTTCAGAACCAAAGGTGAGACTGACCAGAAATGTATAATATGAAAAAATGAGCATAGAAAATGGGATTCCATTGGGATTTGAACCCAAGATCTCCCAATTACTAGACATACGTTTTACCAACTGAGCTTTGGCAAGCCCATATGTCAATGTTTGTCCCTTTAAAATATTTTTGCTCATAGACAATAAAAAAGCCTCCCTTAGAAACTATTGTCTTTTACCAATAAACTTTAATTCTGGGATAGTCATCTTTGTTTTCTATTTGCTTATTGAATGAGCTTGATGATAAAGCTGTATTAATCAAAGGAGGTTATGCCCAGTCAGTCCCCTAGGTGCCAAACCAGGCATCTAATGCATCCAACCCTTGCCCTTGTCTTCCAATGCTGTGTTTATAACTGACCAACCACAGCCAGAAGCAGGAATTCCTATGTTCTGGAATCATGCTTTTATGGTCAGGAAAACTTACATACTTATGATTCCCAGGCAGTTTTTAATAGTTTCAGTACAAAAAAATTCTAATTAATCAAATATCTACTGTTCACGATTGTGTAACATTATGCTACCAATAGTTAAACCAGAGATTTAAGCCAAGGCTTAACTAAGTACACCTTCATGAATATGGGCCTTTATGCCCAGGTCACAACTGGTTGTAGGTGCATCACTCTCTCATCGATTTTGTAGGAAAATTCTGCCTTGACAATGATTTTAGATTACGATATGTTATGATCATGACATTACTGAGAGTAATAATAATAAATTGGCATTTTTATAGCAAATAATCAATTAGAACTGCTCTAAATGCTTGATATTATATAACACATGCTCCGAAAGCACCCATAAATGCTTACAATACAAATAAATGTTCGCTAGAGGGTATTCATTTGTCTCGCAATCTACTATGGTCAACAAGGAAATTTGTGATCACTCTCGCAAAAAGTGATCACTAGCTTACAAGTTCACGAGCTTTCGAGTGCCGCTGCAACTCTTTATCAAGTGACGAAATCAAGTGACGAAAATTAACTGAAAACGTGGTCTATTTATACGAATCCCGCGGATCGCAGAGCACCAACGCTGAACAATAGGCGGGCGTTAAGCCGCTACGTGATTGGTCGGGTTAATGTTTTCAGTTCATTTTCGTCACTTGATAAAGAGTTGCAGGGGCGCTCGAAAGCTCGTGAACTTGTAAGCTAGTGATCACTTTTTGCGAGAGTGATCACAAATTTCCTTGTTGACCATAGTAGATTGCGAGACAAATGAATACCCTCTAGCGATTATTTCAATCCGCAATAATGAACTTATTTAGTCAAATAAATGTTGTTTGATATTCCTTTTTATGTGACCACAGCAATTAATTTTCCTTAAATATTTTTTATTTTGCCCTCATGGTGCTTCAAACTTTGAAAATCTAATTCTGGCCTCCCTTGCTAGGTATAAACGCAGCCTGACACGCTTTTAACTAGTCACCTGCAAGACTGAACTAGATTTAGGAATTTAAATGTAGCAAGAGACACAGCGGGATGAACCCAGCGGGGTAACACTATGAAGGACATACAAGACTTTGTCTATTTTAGGCTTGAAGGCATCACAGACAGAGACTGGGGATGCATCTAATGGCCTTAGAAACATTAACCTTTAAAATCGCCAGCTTTTTAAATTTTGTCTAATGTCCATTTCGTCTAATATCCACATGGTCTAAAATTACTTGTTCACTTCCAGTAATAAAGTGGTAACAGACCAAATATATGTATATATTTAGGAGTAACTTTTAAAATGGCCAGCTTTTCTAATAATGAAATGGGAGACATGACATTTTCTCCACCAAATTTTTTTAGTTTTGTCTCAGATGTAGGGTTATGATTAGGATTGCAATGGGGTTTTATGTAAGGTTAAACCGGGTGTATAGTTTTGGTAACAAAAAAGGAATTAGCACAAAACCGATCAAATGTAGTTACATGTTGTCCACATTGCACTAAAAGATATGTGTGAGAGATCCTGTGACATTCCTTTCATTATTTCCGATGAATTTCATTGAAATTGTTTGAATGAAGGGTAATTTAACTGCCGTTTATACCTCTGCTGACAAGTTCGCACGCCGGAGTTTATGGCGTGAATTAGTGCGAACGATCTGTGTGTAACACCCACACAAGAGAATCCCCATTGGTTTTCCACGTGAGCGCTAACCTGAGACGGGTCCCCGACTTATCTTTTTTATTCTTATATTATGAAATAAAGACACTAAAACAAGATTTCAGGTACTATAATTTGCTTTATTATAGTTCTTGGATTCAATCTTTCATAATTTATCTTAATGTGAATCAAAATTAATTTTTCTTTCTCCCGAAACTATACACCACCTTTAAGGGTAGGGTATAGTGTTAAGTCCAGTGTTAACAATCATTTGATAAGTGTATGTAATTTACAGCAGAGCAAGTGTGGTTATGGTAACGGTTAGGGTTGTGATAGGGTTTTATGTTAGGTTTAGGGTATGGGGTACAGTGTTAAGTCCAGTGTTAACAATTCATTGAATAAGTGTATGTAATTTACAGCAGAGCAAGTGTGGTTATGGTAATGGTTAGGGTTGTGATAGGGTTTTATGTAGGTTTAGGGTATGGGTACAGTGTTAAGTCCAGTGTTAACAATCATTGATAAGGTATGTAATTTACAGCAGAGCAAGTGTGGTTATGGTAATGGTTAGGGTTGTGATGGGTTTTATATTAGGTTTAGGGTAAGGTTAGTTTAAGTCCGAGTAACAATCATTTGATAAGTGTATGTAATTTACAGCAGAGCAAGTGTGGTTATGGTAATGGTTAGGGTTGTGATAGGGTTTTATATTAGGTTTAGGGTAAGGTATAGTGTTAAGTCCAGTGTTAACAATCATTTGATAACTGTATGTAATTTACAGCAGAGCAAGTGTGGTTATGGTTAGGGTTGTAATAGGGTGTCATGTTAGGTTTAGAGTAGGGTAGGGTGTAGTGTTAAGTCCAGTGTTAAAGTCATTTGATAAGTGTATGTAATTTACAGTGGAGCAAGTGTGGCCGGAGCAAATGTCACAGCATCATCCAATGGCCTCCTCTCACCTAGAAACATTAACCTTTAAAATGGCCAGCTTTCTAATAAAACACACCCTTCACTATTTCATCCTTTCTCCTAATGTGTAATAATGCTTTGCTTGAGCAATGCATCACAACAATGATTGAGTATTTCAATGGGTTTATATCCGCTTGGTCTAACAACAGTTAGAAAACAGATTTTCTAATGCAACATGGGCTAAATCTTTTTGGTCTACTATTATTTTGGTCTAATTTTCTTTGGTCTGCATGAAAAATACCTACTAGTATTTTAATTCTCACTTGGTCTAATGAACTCTTGGAATAATTGCCAATTTGTCTAATAACCAAATTATCTAATTCCACTTTCGTCTAATTCTTAAATGAATATTTGGTCTACTACAAGTTTGCTCCTGGAATTGACCAAGTGGACATTAGACAAAAAAAGCGAAGTGGCAATTAGACCAACAGGTAATTAGATGAACTGGTTGTAGACGAAATGGAATTAAACCATTTGGGATGAGACCAAACGGACATTATTCAAAGTGGGTTGAACACAGCATAACACCCAACTATGGCTTCCATTCATTACATCACATTAACTCCTGAGATTTAATATGGATTAACTATGGTTTCATAATCCTTCGAAAGAGGCATATAAAGCTGAATCAATATAATCAAGATCTATATTCCCATTGTGTTCCACTAATCCCATTATGGGTCTCCAAAGTCACTAATGTGACTTTATAATTCAAGGGTGTGAAGATTTTAATGAGTTTTATGTGTCTTATTCATGAAGAAAAGCCTGGATTTAATGAAATCAAGTTAATTAAATATCGTAATTTAAGAGCATGCATATTACTCCTGATTTTAGAAGCCATATTGCGTTCTTATCTGCCACTCGGTGTTTAATCCTATTTTATTAGCAAACATATTTTCATGATCCAATAGACAAATAACAAGACTAATTGTATTATCAGGCTTCAATATCAACAATATCGACTGCATGCAATATTTACCTACTTCAGAATTTTAATAAACTGTAACCATCATTGTTTCCAAACTGTTTATACATTTTTCAGCTATCCAGCATTAATCTTGTTAATTACACAAAATGAACATAAAACATAAGTGGATATTCAGAAAACAATAATAAAAAAATATCAACAAAATAGGCTAGACTTTATGCTAGAGCTGAACACATGGATCATTTTGAAAATTTGGCTTTTGGTTAATTTTTTCCTTTTTTGCAGCACTTTGTAGACATAAAAAATGAGCTAAACAAGACAGCCTGTATATTATATAAAAAAATATATACAATCAAAGAAATATAGATATCAAGGGGAATTTTGTTAAAGGAAATTGACTTAAAGTCAATGAGCAAATTAAATTGGTGATTTCTCTGTAATTTCCAAATAAAATGGAAGCCAGATGGTCCTATTAAGTTTGATATTAGCAAGCAAATTAAAAAGACAAATAAGACAAATTAATGAAAAACAAATGAATAAATAAACGCTATAACCTACCATGTATTGAAGCGATTCTGCCAAGCAGTGCCTGTGTTTTGCAAAAGGAAAGGGATTTGGGAAAACGTTTTTGATTGCATATTGATCTATCATGAATATATTCCGTCAGGGTCGGCAAAAATACAGGGCACCCACAGGAACACAAAATCTATATCAAATATGAATATAGATTTATTTCTGTCATATCAGAAATAGACGGTATAATTGGATAGCGCTATCTTGCCAGGTACTTGTTACCTACTTACTAAATGTCAGAAGGGATCGCAAGATGATGAATATTAAAGATATGTTTGGGTTATTATCGGACAGAAAAAATGTTATAATGCATGTTAATACAAAAAGGGCGCTACAACTCTTTGAGGTTATAGAAGTTATACCTACTTATTAAATGTCAAGAAGGAATGCCAAGAAGAATATTAAACATTTGTATGGGTTATTATGGGACATAATGGTTATTGCATGTTAGTACAAAAAGGGCAGTAAGTCTATGAAGTTACATGAGTTACCTTACATACTTAATAAATGTCAAAAATGGTTGCAAAACGATGAATATTAAACACATGGGTTATCATATGACAGGATGGTTATAATGCATGTTGGTACAAAAAGGATACTAACTATATGAAGTCTTATGAGTTACCTTACTCACTTGAATGTCAAAAAGGGATTGCAAGACGATGAATATTTAACATATGTCTGTATGGGTTATTATAGGACAGAATGGTTATATTGTATGTTAGTACAAAAAGGGCACTAACTATATGAAGTTATATGAGTTACCTTACTTACTTGAATGTCAAAGAGGGATGGCAAGACGAATATTAAACATTTGTCTGTGTGGGTTATTTAAGGACAGAATGGTAATAACGCTTGGTGAGTACGAAAATGGCACTACCTCTATGAAGTTTCATGAGTAATGTCCCTCTTGCGCTCAGTAGTTTGGCTTGTTTTAATGGGTCATGAGAGGTTATAACAACTATTTGTTTGGTTTTCATGGGTTATTATAGGACATTGTGACAATTAAGGGCATAATATATCATATTTTATGTTGAGAACCAGAAAGAAATGTTCAATGTACTGTCTTTTGGTAATGACCAGACAATATGATATATAAATATGATGCTGAAGACCTTTAAAAGTTATACTCTCTTTAATTCAACTGTTTTATCACTTTTCACAATGCTTTTAATAGAGACAAAAGATACTTGCATTCATGAGTTAATGCCTTTCTAGCATGCCGTAACATATACTATGCTATATTAGTTTTGATTGGTTAATACAAGATATAACGACCATCTGTTTATTTGTATTTATTATTATAGATATCATGATTGTAAGCTATAATATATGATTGTATAGGGTATGAATTATTAATATCAATCTGCTCAAAAGGTTTCATGCCCTTGCATCCTGTTATATATATATCCCTTTCCTTGTAAAGTGGAAAGTCTTCCCTGAAATTAAATTGATTTTCATAGAAGCGGAGATATGAGAGACATGTATTAGTGAAAATTTGATGAAAATCTGTCAAAGGACATCAAAATTGTGGACGTTTTTAACTTTGTGACAATCTACTACCCAAGTAAATTCAATATTTTTTTTATTCACGGTTCTTGATGAAGTAATGGATATATTAAATATATATTTGATAACACATCACATGCACAATTGATAACATTTTATTTTTCTAAAATGGCAATTTATGGAATTCAAGATACACAACATAATGGGAGAGAGAGGCTCACAAAAGATGTCACACGATCATAATTTTAATAATAACTTTCATATCCTTCAATGATCTTTTCTTCAAAACCCTCTCTGGTTAACCATATACTAGGATAAATACAATGTATGTGTTCTGTGTTACCATAACATATGTGTATATACTATTTAGTTGATATCTGTCATCATAATGAAATGTCATACTTTGTTATTGTTGAAAGAAATGTGTAAACCTGACTTCAAAAAGTCTTTTGTCACATACAAGCATATGATTATATATCTTGCATAAAGATAGTGATGATTTCAATTTTAAGTTGTTGGACGACAAACACAAGAGTAGCGGAAAGATGTAATACATGATGGTAGTAGTATTGGATCGAGTAGAAGTCTAACAGAATATTCTGCTTAATTTGATTAGTGTAGTGCTTAGGCCAAGGACTGTTTGCTTTCTCCTATGTCAACATCTGAAGGGGAATTCTCTACTAGAAATTAATGTGGAAAGTTTATAAATGAAAGATGGAGAGAAAGAAAGAGAGAGGGAGGGAGAGAGAGAGAGAGAGAGAGAGAGAGGAGGAGATAGAGAGAAAGAGAGAGAGAGAGGATGAGAGAGTAGAGAGAGAGAGAGAAAAATGTGAATTGAAAAAAAATGAAAAGAAGGATGGAGATGAAGATCAGGATGGATAGGATTCAAAAAGGTAAGAGAGTTGCAGAGTATACTGTATACAAAGAAAGTAAGAAAGCATAGGGAAGACAGAGGAAAAAGAACATTTAAACATACATAGAGGTAGGAAAATCAGTTGCGCAGGGGGAAATAGCAGAGGCAATCTACAAACAAATTATCTGAAGAGTGGAAGGAAAATGATGGAATAGGAGGGAGGAGATAAAATGCATGTACATAATCATAATAATGAAAGAAAAGAGAGACAAATAGAAAGAAATTTTAAGAGACAGACATAGAGAAGAGAAGCAAATAATTTTACCGAGAGAAGGAGGGTGGGGTCATATTCAGACAGAAAAGAGACATAATATTATAATAATAATTATTTCAATTATATTGTGAATAACAAGGATGGGGGGGGGGCAAAATACATTCCTTATTTAATTCTCGATATCAACAGGTATACTACTGGCATGAGCCTGTTTAGATATGAATCATTATTTCGTAAACATTATT
This sequence comes from Paracentrotus lividus, assembly GCA_940671915.1. Lineage (NCBI taxonomy): Eukaryota > Metazoa > Echinodermata > Echinoidea > Camarodonta > Echinidae > Paracentrotus > Paracentrotus lividus. The sequence goes on from CALNVZ010001721.1 coordinate 35,858,839, forward strand.
GAACATGATCATTTGGATACCAGCCAGAAATGTACAAAACAAACAGGAAAAATAATATAAAAATCCTGTTTTTAGCTCCAGTTGAAAAGCAAAATACCAAGAAAAGACCACCAAAAACCATCAAGAAAATGATTTAGTGGAAAATAATAATAATAAAATGATGATGATACATTTTTACAGTTGTTTTTAAAGTTGTATAAGGAATAGGCAGGGAAATACATCATAAACAAACACCAGACCTTTTATAGAGGAACTTGTTAATTGAGGTTTTATGCTGTACCAAAGAACATTAGTGTATCAATTTGAACCCTGGTTTTCACTGTTATGGGACCGTTGCTTCACCACTGAGCTTCCCTTCCTCAGTGGCAGACCATTGGTATATAAGATAATGTAAGCAATATGGATGAGATTTAAATTCATGGTTTAATCACGAGTGAACTAATACCATAGTTTAGACAGAAAGTGAAAGTTATTTATATTGTGTAGCCCATATCTTACTAGATGTTAGTTTCATATTGTCCACTGAGAGCAAAAGGATATTAGCATTATTTTAAATTGCAAGGCATTTCAGAAAAAAAGCAAAATACAATTTTCTTTAGCAAGTATTTATCAAATAAACATAACAAATGCATTTTCATGCAATCAAAGAAGGAAATTTATCTCCTTTCATAATTTGTACAATTTCACTACTTATCTGTGCTTAATTTCTTAATAGCTTTTGTTTAGTTTTTATATCGTACTATTGTATTGTACTATTGTACTGCACTATTCTTTAACAGAATTACAAAATGCATTTCTTCTGTGTGCAAACTAATTTTGACATTGCTAACTGAAAACAAGTACATTATTACTAATGCATGGTAATATCATATTTAATTTAAAGAAGATGCATTGAAATTGGCATGAATGGTCATATTTTATATGGTCAAAGATATTAATTGTTCTAGTTAAGATGGGGAAACTTTAGGTTTACTTTTTTATCAAACACCCTGTCACCAGTTCTGACAACCTATCTTTTAAGAGAGATCATTTCATTTTTCAACATAGAATGACAGTCTGTCATCATCACATTGATTGATATGTGGTACTTGAGCACAGAAAGGTATCTTATCAGTATAAAACACTTAACATACAGAATAAGGAAGTAACACGCTCAGCTACATGCTGGACGCAAGCCAGTATCACTAAAAAGACAATGTTTATGGATGAATATTTTGGGAAATATGAATACAATTTCAAATTGTTTAAAAGGGGAAGTTACCTGGTATTAATTTTGATTGATATAAAATAAATAAAAATGAAGGAAATATATATCAACCTGTGTGAAAGTTTGAAGAACTTTGTTTATATCATTGTTTATATCATATTTCACCATAATTTTGTTATATCTGTCTATATATATTTTGAGTGCTTATACTTCCATGTTCTTTGAAAAAAAAATGTAAATTTGGAATCTGAATCTAAAGAAAGAGAGTGAGAGAGAAACGCAGAAATAGAGAGAGAGAGTGAAAAAGAGAGAGAAAGACATATTACTGAAGATGGTAAAAGAGGTGGATAAAAAGGTCTTTATTTTTTCTTTCAGCTTAATAATAAAGTGAGATAGAAAAAAAAAAGATGGAGACAAAAATGAATGACTAAATCCTCTTCATTTCTCGATTCATTATGAATAATAGGACTTGTATAAAATTGCTTGAGGCCCAAATTACTGTGTAGGCATCTCAAAAGGCACATTTCTGCAATCCTGGTGTCTCTCTCGCCCTGTTTCTATTTACCAACCAATTGAGGTATGGTGAAGATGGTCTTCAGGTATACATTTTGAAAGGCCATGGACAATAATGACAAGTGACATACTATTGAAGGATATTCATCTTTTGGCAAAGAAGTGATGTCTGGTGCTAAAAAGTCATCTTCTTGAAAAGCAATGTGTTAGCCCATTGACTATTGACTATTGACTAATTCTGTAATTCCCTTATGATTAACACAGGATTATTTAATTCCCAAATGTATATAATAGTTTAAAATAGGACAAAATTTATCAAGAGTAATAGTATACCGTAATGTATAACCATGTATTACCCCCATTGTACTCCTCTGTTATGAACGTGAGAGAGATAACAAAAACAAACAAATATGAGAGTATAAAAGCTTATGTATTTAAAAGAAGGGCAAATCTAATGAAATTAAATTATTATAATATCAGTAGATGACATGAAAATATGAAAATTTTCAACTTTCTTCTGAAAGAATTGTGACACAAAAGTTTTATGACTTGTTAAACAATGTCAGATATGAAGTGTTTTTTTTTTTTTACTGTGAATTAAGTTATTTACAAATTACCAATCAATAAAATACAAATATCATAGTCTATTAAAAGTATGAAGAATTAATTCAAAAGTATTTTGATACATTTAGACAATTCCAAAATAAAACTCCAAACAATATATTTATTTGCTATCATATTTAGCGCCAGTACCAACAATAAAAATATCTGAAATTTATGCAGCCCTCTGATAGTATTTTTCACAGCGCTTTGCTAACACATTACAGTCCATTCCAGTGGCGTCTCTTAGATAGTAAAAGGTGTACGAGCAGCGTGCAAAGCTCTGTATGATTGAGATTTGA
>CALNVZ010001721.1:35863292-35984936 GCA_940671915.1 Paracentrotus lividus
GAGAGAGAGAGAGAGAGAGAGAGAGAGATGGAGAGAGAGTGAGAAAGATAAAGAGAGCATGGAGTTCATTCTTAAGAGAGACGGAAAGAGATAGAGAAAGAGATGGAGAGAGGGGGCAAGGTGTAAATAAGAAAATAAAATATCAAAATCACATAAAATTGATGACTATGAAAGTGTTCCAACAAGCTAGCATCTATGTTTTGAGGTCTATTGTCTATGAATGCATGCATCCACTCCATTTCCATAATTTTACTTTTCCATATTTTTGGGGAATGAAATTAAATTGAGTGCACATCAATAGACCCACTCTTTATCACTCCATCATTAAAGTAATGGTAGGGTAGAGCTAATCATTAAAACCACACGATTCTTTGTTTCTCTTCATTCTCTTTCCATCGGTTTGCTCTTTTATTGACTTTGTACTTTTGTTGACTGCAGACAGAAAGTGATGGAAGTGTCACGTTATTCATTCCATCCAATCACTCATCTCTTTCTTTCTGACCGGTATATCATCCTCAATTTTTCATTTCTTTAAACCTTAAAAAAATCTTTTATCATCCCCTTTCTAGATCTCGAACTTTGTATGTGACAGAATTGTTTTCATGTGATTTGCGGGCAGAGTTCCAAAACAAAACTAATGGTAAAATGTGGGTTAAGAGTTTCTTATAAAGTTTTTTTTCCCCATCATCTTTGTGATCATCCTTCATGAATATCAATTATTGTTCTTCCTCCCAGTGTTTTGAATAACTAATCATCATGATTATCACCTTTTTATCTCATAATATACCAAACATTAATTTCATCTCCTTTTCCCCCTGAAAGTCTTTGAATCTTTCTCTCCTCTGTCTGTCTTCCTCTCCTTGCATCTGTTTATTTCTTCCAGTCTTTGTCCTTATTCACTCCATCCCGTCATCCTCCCCACCCCGGCACGCATCCCAAAGCTTTGGTTGTCTTCATTATTTGGTATGAGATGCATGTATAACTTGTCTGTAGCCCTCGGCACTCCTGGCTCCAAGACCCTCTCTCCCCAAACTCTCTTGAGCCTCTTTTCTTTTTAAGGGAAGCTGCTTCCAGTTACCGTGTTCCCATAGCCAAAATAACATTGACTCCACCAGAAAAATGTACAATATGTTTGTCCAAGATGTTAGCTATTGTGGGGCGACTACCATAAATCCAGCTAGCATCTTGGGGAGTGTCAATGAAAAGTATTCATTTCATGGTTAATAAGATTTGGAGTTTTGGTAATGGGAACAGTCTTCTCATCTCGCCCATCCAACCACTACCACTACCAACACCACCACCACCACTGACTTCTGACTCTCCATCTCACATTCATTCTCTATCCCTTCCATCATCATCATCATCAAAAAGTCTTGTGGAGTATCATTGAACAGTATTCCTTTGATGGTTAACATAGTTAATAAGATCAAGTATTTTGGTAATGAGGACAGTCTGCTCATCCTACAACCACCACCACCACTGACAACATCACCACTTTTTCTCTCCATCTCATATCTATTCTCCATCCCCTCCATCATCATCATCATCATCATCATCATCATCATCATCATCATCATCATCATCACCATAGGTATTTTGGTAATGGGGACAGTCTTCTCATCCTACAAGCACCACCACCACCACCATCAATATCACCACCACTGACATCATTATCCCTTTGTCTTCTCCATCTCATATCTATTCTCCATCCCCTCCATCATCATCATCATAATCATCATTAGATAACATCATGTTGAGTATCACTTAAAAGTATCATTACGGTGGTTAAAATCTATTACAGTACTTCAGTATTGGGAACAGTCTTTAAATCTCACCCATCCTACCACCACCCCCACCACCACCATCATCATCCCTTTGTCTCTCCATCTCACATCCATTCTCCATCCCCTCCATCATCATCATCATCCCCGCATCCCGTCATCATCCTCCTCTCCCTGAGTGCTCTCGCTCTTCTTTCATTCCCCTTTCCTCTAAACTCCACCAGGAAACAACTCTTCTGAGAATCATCCATATTTCACTTGCCCGTCATCCCCCTCCCTTCGTCTTCATCATCCCTCTTAAATTCTTGAGAGAAAAGCATCCCGTCTTACACTTCCTAATTAAGCTAATGATTTCTGGTTCCAGAGTTGGCTATTACCAAAAATCCGACTGACGCAAATGAATTCCATTGCCGAGTCTCCCATCTTCATGTCTATATTTTGCCAATGATAAATGTGTTGTTTCATCTTTATAGAGAATCATTGATGAAAACTATCTTTTCTCTTTGTTCGTATAAACTGAGACGGAGCCACTGAGAAGTGCTCCGGGATATGACAAGTGTGAAATATCAGTTTTTCTGTCTGCAACGGCATGTTATTAATATTGAAAATTAACGGGACATTACTTTGATTTTGTCTCCTTCTTTATGATTAAATTTCATGTGTTTATTTGAATGAATCATTAGGCATATATCATAAGCTCATCGGCTAAGTACACAGAAGGAAATGTTACAGACAGCCTAAAAACATGACTGTAAAGCTTTTCATAAGAAATGCTCTGAATCTCATAAGATAGCTGAGTAATTATCTATTAGAATGTTTTTAGCAATGATGTATGTAGTCTCTCCAATGACAAACTGTTGTCTTCCGAAAGTTTTCCAAAAAAATGTTGCTGTTGTTTTGGGAAACGAAAGAATAAAATGATTCATGTTGGAATTGATGATCATTATTACATTTCCCTTTTAAATCAATTTAAATTTCTACATAAATATTATCTGTTTTGTTTTTAATATTAGCTCAATATGTCTTTTCAAAAGCTTTTCTCTTGTTGTCTATTATGGAGTCTGTCTGCCTCAACTCTCTCTCACTCTTTCTCTCTCATTCTCTTTATTATCTTTTCTGCTCCTGTACATGTCTCTCATTTTACGATATTTTTATTTTTGTCTAGTTTGTTTTTGTTTGTATGTTTGTTTTGTTTGCTTGTTTGTTTGTTGGTTTTTTTTTAGGGGAGGGGTTAATTTGCCAACCCCTTCTATATCTCTGGTTTCTCTTCAAATTATGTTATCTTCTTCTTCTTTGAACTTCATTCCATTCCGTTCTTTCCCCCATATTTCCATCTTTTCCTTTTTTCATTGTGTATACTATTCTACAAGTTGATTTCTTTATCTCTCTCTCTCTCTTTCAACTTTATGCGTATCCATGATATCCTTTGTCTATTTAATCTCTTTATACATGTATCTAAAAGTCTCTCTCTCTCTCCCTTCCTCTGTCTATGACTGTCAATCTGTGCTCCAACACTCGTTAATAAAGTTCCTCAGATCCCAAGGTGTGCGTTGGATCAATAAGCAGACACATACCTTTCAAGTTAGTTGCACCTCCTTCAATATAAGACCTATTTCTTGCATCTAACAGTCAAACTCCCACCACTTGTCAAGTTTGACACTAGGTACACAGGTAGGGAGTCTTGCAGGTAAAAAACATATCAGATGCTCTCTCTCTCTCTAAAATCTGGTGCATGCCCACTCCATTTATATCATACAGGTCAAAAACAATACAATGCTACACCAATGTCAGATGTTGTTTTGGGGCAACAATATTGCTTTCTGTTTCTTCTTCTATCTCTTTCTCCAGCTCTCCATTATTCTTTATCTCTCAACCTCTCTTTCTTCCAACCTCCCTCTCCATCTTCCTTCATTCCTGGGCAACAATAGCTTTCTGTTTCTCTTTTCATCTCTCTCTCTCTCTCTCTCTCCATCTCTTTCTTTTCTCTTTTCTCTCCCCTCTCCCCTCTCTCTGTCTTTCTTTTCTCTCCCCTCTCCATCTTCCTTCATTCCTGGGCAACAATAGCTTTCTGTTTCTCCTTTCATCTCTCTCTCTCTCTCTCTCCATCTCTTTCTCTTTCTTTTCTCTCCCCTCTCTCTATCTCTCCTTTTGCCCTTCCCTCTCCATCTTCCTACACCCCAGTTTATATAATCATAATATCCTGTGTTTCTATGCACATGACATTTGTCTGTGCTTTCTCTATTTTTAATAGAAACCTGTTGAGCTTTTCCCTCAATAAAAGAAAATTTCAGTCAGAATCAGAACCCTACATGTTCTTTTAAATTAGGAAATGTCCATCGTATAATTGTAAAATGTTGATTGTCGCAAAATCCATTTTTCACTCATGTATTTAATAATGAAATACAAAATCTAATGTCTTTCTCTAATTAATACATCGATATACATTCGCCACCCTCAATCCAGGTGAGTACTCCTTGAAGAAATGCCAAGAAACAAAATTTTTTATATGGGATGATCTGCTAAAAGACTGGATGAATATGATATTCTGTCCGTTGATTTCTCAGGAAAAGACACTTGAAGCATCAAAATGCTCAAAATCATGCCATGAAAATGTCCTTTTAAAAATAAAACTTAAATTTCAAGAAAACAAAAGCACCTTTTGAATGAAAAAATGGCTAAAACTCTGATGAATGTTTGTAGTATTTATATTCTTTGGGAAAGACACTTGCTCATTAAAATGTTCAAAATCATACTTAAAATGTTCTATTTACAATTGAATTTATTTTCTTTTCTAATCGCTAATGGTACAGTGCACTATTTTTGTTTTAAGTGTACCTATTTATGATAGTATACTAACTTTCACAATGCCTTTGTACGGAGTGTATTAGCACAGTATAATGACAGGTGTGCCTATGGTTGTCTATCAGTGCTCCTAATTATTACCAACTACTGTCTAGTAGGGGAGGAAGACCTAATAAATATCACGGCCCTATGACATCATTGTTCATGGAAATGCTCAGTCCCTCACACACAGATTAAACGACTTTCATCGCACGAGAAAGATGCGTTATCAAAACCAAACTCGCTTACTCCCACCTCGTCTGTCTCCATCTTAAATCTGCATGTGTACATACGACCATGCTCATTCCTATTTCTATTCCAGACGGAGATCGGGTCTAAGTGTACACGGCCTGGCATAAAATGTGTCTGCATGGCAAACAAGAGAGTTCCATTGAGATAGCAGAGCATACAGAACGGCTGTTTAATTCAAAGAAGGTGATAAGAAATGCAAGCAATTCAGCCAGTCCCTCCGCGCATTAAAAGAATCCCCGCAAATCACCAGAATACAGTCGCTTTCTCTCCTACGTGCAACGCCAAGTCTGGACATATTGACACGGTCATATCACGGCTATATCTTAAATGTTATCACACTGGAACGGTTGTCGTGTGTACTCTGAATATATTGGTTTTTAATTTTCATCATTTAGCGAGGTTCAGGGGCGAAGGGGATTCCTAAAGCAAAGATCTTTTGTTACAGCACACACGGTCTGTAATGGTAAGATGTGTCTGACAATTCGCACGAAACAAACAAGAAATGTCAACTGGCAATCTTTGGATTGGGAAAATCAATGCGGGAAGGTAGGTTTGGCGAGTACATGCCACAGGACACTTGTTCCGAACGTTGAATGTGTTTGGCGGTGTGCCCATGTGACAACAACCGGGTTTGACTCATAGGGGGTACACGACCAATCAAGACCAACCGTCTGCTACGATGATGGAATTAGGCATAAGATGACTAACTAGAGTCTACACACACCTTCCTTTTGTGCTTGACTTGTTGAACTTTCCCTAGGAAACACAAGGGACTTACAAACTTAGAAACCCAGACTTTATATAATATACTGTCAACCCTGACTTAATCCAACTTGAAGAAGTCAAATAACCCTTGCAATACCAATTACTAGTAACTTTATATAACATACACAGTCAACCTTGCCCAAGTCCAACTCGCAGCAGTTGAATAATCGCCTAAGTCAAATGTCTTTTCAAGTCATCTCCTCATTATATTCTATTATTTCTAACCCTTCATCAGTCAATTTTTTAAAAGTTGAAACTATAATTCAGTCCCAACAAATTTTAATCTGGCAAGGCTTATTGTATTTCATACAGATCATTCAACTGATCTTAGACACCGAGAGATAAGGCAAACTTATTTTACAAGAACATGAAGGAATCTCTCCCACAACCAACAATTGGTAAAATTACTAGCTTGCAAAAAATATAAACATATATCTGACAAGCAAAAATTTAAACCAAACCATGAATAGGTAGCAAATTTGATCTTAAAGGGGGGGGGGAGGGTGCATGGTACCACTGATAAATGGACATAAAAGTATGTTTTTTAAATACTACCCGCCCCCTTCACAATACACGAAAAGACATAACTAAGCATCCAAGCCTGAATACATGGCATATAGTTGGAATGATGCCTATAGCTTTCATCCTTCATCCATTCAACCAGCTATAAATACTCCTTGTGTATCAATCACCAATAGAATACTTGATGCTGGCTCCAATCCTCCATGAAACTTTGATGATAATCTCCTCTCCTATAAACTGACACAAACTCCCTCAGTGCAGACCATCTCTATCATTCTCCACTCCATCTTCTCAGAGTGGTAGAAGGGCATTAACAGAATCCCCTTGTTTTTAATGTATTTGAATAATTTCATACCAAAAGGGACTAAATCCTTTTCTGATGGTAATCTTCACTTTTATAAATTGACACAAACTCCCTCAGTGCAGACCATCTTTATCCTCCACAGATACAAGGATATCTTCTCAATATCATCTTTTATTGCAAGAAGGGCATAAGCAGATTCCTTTGTTGTTGTATGTTTTAGAAGAGTTTCATTCCAAAAGGTATTAAATCAATTTTTGATGAAAATTGAGATAATTTAAATCAGACCATTGCTCAGGAAGGTATTGTCTTTGAACAAAAGTACTTTCCTGCAATTTGTGAAATTATAATAAAATGCATCTTTTAATATCACTTCTCCATAGATACAAATCTGATAAATATACACCTCTTTCCCTTGAAGTTACAAAATAGGATTCAATCCCTTTTGGAACAGATTCTAAACTTCCCAGTGATATCGATCACTTGTAGAATACTCAAGTAAAACTTAAAAGTTATACATCATCTTAGAATAATAGCTATCAATAATATCCTATAGAGTAAAAAAAAAAAAAAAAAATATCTGCTTCTTCCATCACCCTCTTTTTGTTCTTTCTGCAACTATTTTGGTTTTGAGGTATAAGGTCATGTATTGTAAACTGACAGGCCAGCACTGATTTTATATTATGTTCATGAAAAAATATTTTACCCAAAAAAAATCAAACACTTCAATTAATATGCCATACAAATTGCTTAGAAAGTTTAAAATAATATCAATCTCTATGTTGTTCTTATTGTATACAAAATGTTGAAAGCATGAAGAAAGGTTTTCAAATTGTAATGAATCTTACAAATATAATAAACAAGCTTCTATCCCTTGGATAAAAATGCATGCAGCTTAGCTCTTATCACATAAAATTATGCATCCCTTAGTTCTAAGACAAATTAATATAATATTCTGTGATTGGACAAGTGTATATTTTCCTATAAGATACGCCAAGGGCATGAATATTAAAGTTATGCATTTAAAATAATACAGCATAATAGAGCATGTAGAAGCTGGGATAAAGTTAAATATAAACACAAAGTAAAAATCTCATTAATATTTAGTACATTGAGATAATAAAAGAATTATATTTCCACTTGTAACAGGTATACAATATAATAAAGCAAGCAAATTAGATTCCTCTAGACAAACAAAACCAAAAGAAAAATGGTTGGTTTACCATAAATCCTCCCTTGCATAAAACCTTTCAAAAGATTTATACATGGACGAGTGCTGAGATTGGATTACCATACTCCATTATTTTATTCTCATGTCTTATGTATATGTTGTTATAATATAAAGCGGTGGTAAACAAGAATTAGTAATTGTGGGTGGAGTGATTATAATGCTACAATGTTTAACCTGTTTCTATGGAAATGGATTTCAGAATGAAAGTTTAGGGATCGAACACTAGTACTAATTTGAAGAAAAAGTGTGCATAAAAGACAATAGTGTGCATAAAAGACAATAGTGGACATCAGATTTAAAGGTGTTAGTATACTTCTTACAAATTCATAAAGACGGTATATATTAATTATTTATAGATTTAGGAAATAAGGTAATGGAATCCCGATAAATAGTTGCAAGTTTAGGTAATTCCGTTCACCTTTAATAAAACTATACAATCTGTTGTGCACCTTAATACAAATAATTATACTGCAAGAATATTCATGTACAAATCCAGGGCTATCAACAAAGGGATAATTTCTGTTGCTTCCATGTGTTCAGTTTGAAGCTATCAATATGATTTTTATTAATGAAAATTTGTAATTATTATTTTAATTTGAAAATGGAGACAGGAGCACATAATTATGAATGAAAATGCCACTAGATAATAAAATGGGACAGCTGTGAAAGAGATATGAGATAGAAAATGAAAGACAAAGAGAGAAAGATAGAGAGAAGGAGAGAGGAGGGATGAGGGAGCATATGATTAGAAAATTGATGATAAATAAAACATCAGTTTAAAGCCATGAGAAAAATGATGTTTAGAAAGAAATACAGATTAGACAATGAAACATAAAATGAATTTATGAGTCATTAATGAGCACTTAAGGACATTAAAAGTTAGAAATATTTTACATTTTTTAATGCCACGTTCTATTCACTTCATCATTTTCATTTACATTTCTTGTTTCATTAGATGTTTTTATCCATAAAAAAAAAAATTATTTACTTAAAACATTAATGATTCCTTAGCAATATATATATTTAGGACTTGTTCATCAAATAACTGTAGTTGTGACTCACATGCATGAGTAACATGTTATAGGTTTGTCCTATATGAATGAACATTTACCTCAATATATTTTTAAGGATTTATGTGTCTGGTGAAAAATTCCTCTATATAAACCCCTCAAAAAATGTCTTGCAATTCAACTTTGAGTCCTCGTATCTTTTTTGTTAATTGTCTATAATTTCATTAATTTTTATACCATTGGAAAGTTCATTTATTCCTCTTTACACTATCACCTCCATTTGTAAAGGTGTTGCAATGCTTTGAATGCACAGTATTCCGAATACAAATCAAAGTCAGAAGTGGAAAGTTGCCAAATGAATGGCTATTGTTGAAAGGCAGAGTTTCTATTGAGTATCATTAAATGGGTCATGCATTATTCCTCAATGTTTTCACTTATTGTTTGGAAGATGAAATGTGCCTTGCCAAACTTTTGCTTGGCAGTGCTTATTTTTCATGAGTAGTCGTTTGATAAAGCTAGGATGGCGCGCTTATCAAATGTTGAGAAAGGTCCCGAGCAATGTTGTTTTTAATTTTTTAGAGACAGAGGAGGGGGAGTGAAGAGGAATAAATACGGTTCAAGAACAGAGAACGATTGTGTGAAATGGACAAAAAAAGAATGTTTATACTGCTTGCTTTGTTTTGTTGAGAGGATAAAAAGAGAATGAGTAGCGAATTGTTATGCTGGAACTTGCAATAACCTGTATGTAACCAATACACAACCGTCAACCCTGCCTCAACCACCGCCTGGCACTTAACAGTCCCCCCCCGCCATCTTTTAACATTAAAACGATTTTTGATGTACTGATTAGTTAATCATGAACTTACCAATTTATTCGTTTCTATCCTTGAACCCCCCCGTAATGCTCAAACCACTCGCTGGTTATTAAAACAGTTCTTTTTACAAACAAATAACGACAAATACTACTTAATTACCTGAAAATATTTGACATTCAACCAAGAGTATCCAACATTGTATTGAGCGCCTAACGCACAAACCAAACAACACAAAGAAACACAAAAACCTTTTTACAGTAAAGACCGTTGACGGAGTAAATACAACGCTTACATCGATTGAAACTAAGTAGTAGGCGTATAACATAAATATCCCCAAAATAAATTCAATTTTCATAACAGTATTCATAAAAAGATTCCTCAACCAGCCATCCCTCCCAAGTACTCGTAAAGTACCCTTATTATATAATGCGGCTGATGACGTCAAAGAAGTTTAAGGGAATGCTACTGCCAGGCATGATTGGGTTTCGCCTTATAAAACACGTTTGATTGCTATGTCAGAACATAGAATTCTAGCACACATGGGGTCTATTGTTCTGCACAGCAATACAAACGTGTTTTCTAAAGCCGAAACCCTATCATGCCTCGGCTAGCAGCATTCCCTTAAACTTCTTTGACGTCATCAGCCGCATTAATATAATAGGGTACTTTTACGAGTAATTGGGGGATGGCCTGGTTGAGGTTCGATCACCTTTTTAATGAAATACTTTCTAAATGGAAGATAAAAATGCTTAAATTGGGAATTGTTATATTAGGAAGAAATATTAGCTTTCGTTTTATATGTAATTTTGGTTTTCATTTCTCGGTCCGGTCTGGGACTTTAAGAACTCGATGTAAGCAATAGCCATTCATTTGGCAACTTTCCTTTTCTGACTTTCATTCGAGTTTGCGAGTACTTTGCATTCAAGCATAACATAACCATCACAAATGGGGTATCAATGTGACAAGGAATAAATCAACTTTCCAATGATATCAAATTTAACCATCATAAACAATCAAATAAAAAGATATGAGGGCTCAAAGTTGAATTGCAAGACATTTTTTGAGGGGTTTATTTTTTTAAAAATCAGCCTTTTTTGTGTGCATAAAACCCAAGAATAATTCAGGTTTTTTTTTTGCTTATTTATATAGAATTAATTTATATAATTCTAAAGTTCATTATGAATTATTCATATAAAGCTGATAATTATTGTCATTAGAATTTTCTCTCTTTACATTAACCTCGTCTTCAATCTTTGTATGCAAATAATTGAATTATAAAGACACCTAAATGGATGGACGATAAAAAGTACTGCATTTTTCAAGTTTTCTCTGATCAATTCTTACATGAACTGATAATTGGATACTACCATTATCATTCATAAATTGATCATTGAGACTAGCCCATCGGTCGTTCAAAAAATGAAACAATTAAAAAAAATCATTATAGAACTTGATGATATGTAAAATTGAAATCAAAACAAAGCCCTTACTTCAAATTTCATACAACAGGCAAAGTTTCAATCAGCAATTATCTTTTTACATAATCACCTAAACCTGTATCTCCCTTCAAAAGCTATAAAGATTTGGTCATTAGCACTTCATGAAGAACAACTCACAAAAGTTTGTACATGTCTTCTTACTTTCCTAAAGTCTGTACCCTTCACACTTTTGGACCTAATTTAAAACAACATTCAATATCTTCCATAAATGTTCATGTTAAAATTAAAGTTGCATTGCTTAAAAGTCTTCATGCTTTCTGCAAAAATAGAGAACTTTATAAATCCTCAAACAATTCACTTTATACCACACTTTTCTCCAAAATGTTTCAAATTGAAATAGAATATTAATAGAATATTTATTTTGACATTCTGAAACAATTCATATTGTATACTTTAGTTTCTCCAAACTCGTTCATACTGTGTAAATTTGATATCTGTAAAAATTTTAAGTTAAAATAGGGGACATTTTGAATTCCTTAAGCAATTCTACTTTTGTTTACCATATTTTCTCCAAAATGGTTCACAAAATTATTGAAATAGATTACTTATTGCTTAAAACTGATTTCTGTAAAAATGGGGGTTATTATAAAATCCTCTATACTAAGTATACCACATTTTCTCCAATGTGTTTGTATTGAAATAATTTTTTTTGTTGTAAAATTAAAATATGGTATATAGTGAATTTTGATATCATAGTTTTATACAAATATTCTATTCCATTCCAAATATTTTCTGTAAAAAATAGGGGACATTATTAAATATTGGGACAGTACTCTAGAAAATCTCCAGAGATGCGGTCCTGTATGTGGTGCATTATTGAGATGAGCATGCCGTAGGAGGAATGGTAGAAAATAACCAAGGTGAATTCCAAGTGCAGTAAAGCTGTCTGGCAGACATCATAACTGTTATTGCAACAATCAGAGCTCAACTGACAGTTAGTACAGACTGAGTCCTAAACCAACAATGTAACCAATATAGGTAATCAACTGTAAATATGGTACACCATGTGGACATTGCTAGTCTATGTACCAAGACCCCATTCTCTCAAAAGTTCTCTTTTATTTTTCATAACAAGGCATATATTTGACGACCAATAACCTTACATTGAATGTATTAATTTGTGAAATGATAGGATAAGCTAGGGGGATTGTTGTGAATAGATCGTGTTTGGTGTTATAAATGCAAAGAAAAACATTAATGTGGACTTGTTTATACTTGTGTGATTTACAAAGATTATTAGCAATTTATTTGTCTCCTCTAGTTCTCTTGTCTATATAGTTTTTAATCCTATGTATGTTTTTTGCTTACTCTTTCCTGCATTAGGCACCCTTGTCAATTTTATTTCTGATGAAATATTGTGAAAGACCCCAAAGGCAGATAGATGAAGAATAGAGAAATTGATAGGAGAGGCTTTGAGAGAGACTAGTCAGTGTCAACAGAGCTTTAATAAAGCAGAGACTGGTCAAGCCATGATGCTTCATCACAAAGCAGTGACCTTAAATGAACTTTAGTATTGACCATACCCCTTCCCATCTCGGTCTCTAGCTTCAGACCATAGTCCACTATCACCCTAACCCACTCACTCTCTAGGGCCTTGCTCTCGGATTGACCGTTGATCGATCGGTCAGCAGGCGACAAACTAGATCTCCCTCGAACAGCTTGATGCGCTGAGAGAATGAACTTCACACTAATCTCAGAGAAAGTAGATCATAGAGAGAGGATAAACCATATGATTGGTGAAGAATACCCCTGAGATAATACGCATCTAGTTAGATACCACGCCACTAGGCAAACCCCCATCTAGCTTTATGGATGGGCCATATTGGACGACCTAACACTCAAATAACAAACTGTTTGTTTAGCTGTACACTGGGTATGATTATAATGTGCGCAGGCTTGTAGTGTTCGCCTGGCAACGACGCATCATCGCTCAACAAAAGGAGAGAAATGGTTTGGATTTTTTAGAGCGGTGGCGGTCTGTCGGTGTCTGGACGATCGAGGACTGTGGTGGCGGTCTAGGAATGGCGACGGGGATTGATGCAGTGATTGGGTTTTAAGCAGCTGTTAAAGTAGTTCCGTATCAATCTTGCCAGAATCTTGTTCAATCACTGAATTCATCAAACAGTCAAATATAGATTTATCACCTTTGCAAAGTGCTGGAATATCCTTTCACCAACACTGTAGTTCAAACAGTTCCTGCGATAATGATGCACTCTGTACAAATATTTCATCAAAATGAGGTATATTTTTGTGATGTCAATGAATGAGCTTGCTTTTCATTGATTCAAACCAAAATACATTATGGGTAGAACATGATATCTTCCAGCATTTCCTAAAGAAGGTTAAATAGCAATTTAATGTAATGTTTTTCACAAATGATATACAAACCAACCTTCTCATGGCCATGCTTTCTCGCAGTAAATAAAATGATCCCCATAAACAAAACATTTTAAAATCAATGCAAGAACCTATTTATGAGACACAAAGTCCTTGTAAAGTATGTAAAAGAGAAAACTATAAATATTAACATAAGGAAAATATGAGAAAAGGAAAATATAACAAGAGAAGAACAGATAGAATAAGAACATGGCTTTTACATAATCAATATTTGATAATGAAGAAAAGCTATTCGATATACCAATTCAACTTTCTATCTAAAAAAAAAAAAAAAAAAAAACTGTTTAAAACATTCATGTGAATTATTAAGTCCCTTTGATATGACTTGGAGCCATTTTGTTCCAATTATTGTTTAAAAACTAAGCATTGAATCATTTCCTTAACAGTTAGAATAAAGAAAACATATATTCATTAAGCTATCACCTAACAGTAGGTATGCAGTAGTAAACAAAAGTTAGGGCTACCACTAGATTGAAATGTCATTTCTGGGGGAGATTTTCACAATCTATATCACATCGGCCAAACTTTAACACCTTCTATGCCAGAAGGTCTATTTGTTCTCTATATAAATTAATAATTTCAATAAACAGAAGATGAACCAAATCTGCAATGCCCATTTATAGCGTTAGTCATATCATATAAGATATAAAACCAGAAGCTTTTATACCATTTTCAGAGAACAATTCTGCAGATGGTGCTATAAATTGCCAGGTCCAGGTTTGAAAGTTTAATGGTATACATTAACCCTATGCCTAGCCGTAGAGCATAGAAGATATTCATTATTCATGCTGATGGCTCCCCTTTGGGATTGGAAGGATTAAAGGACCAATCTCCCCCTCCTCTCTCAGGTTAGCTGCTGCCACATCAGCCCGAGTTTGCTCAATCTCGAGATTCCAGCCTGATTAGCCCTCCCATAGAAAAAGCTTGAGATTTTAGAAACCATGTCCACACTAGCCCAAAATGGAGCGATTCTTATGTATTTTTTTTTCCATCCTTTCATCTTCTCTTCTATCATTTCGTCGGCTTGGAGCCAGAAGGGCGCTATTGCAGATCAAGGATGTTCCGTTTGGAGCCAGAAGGGCGCCATTACCATTGACTTTGTACAGTAATAGCACCCTTCTGGCTCTCAACGGAACATCTATAAGATGCAATAACGCCCTTATGGCTCCCAACAGACGATTTATTATATATATCTCTTTGTTTTCCTCATTATTTCACCTTCTCTTCTATAAGTTCTTACATATTTCTTTGTTTAATCCTTCTTACATATTTTCTTCTATCAAGTTTTATAAATTTCTTATTTTTATCATTCTTTCATCTCATTTTAATTCTTTTGTATTATATCAAAACCATAACTTTAACAGCATTATGGTTGGATGCCATGAATAAATTATTAGAAACTAAGAAAACCAGAGTGTATCCACATCTGCAAACTAGCTAGCCAGTTCAAGCCTCAGTTGACTTGGGCTTGAATCTCAAGATTCTAGCCCATAAAATAGCTAGTTCTGATCGTTCTATTTGTTCGGATCAGAAATAGCTAGCTAATTTGCAATCTTGAGCTGATGTTAACGGGCCTCTTCAGTGGTCATATGGCTTGACCTATGCTCTTCCGAGATACATCCCTGCATTATTTATGAACGTATCCATTAATTGGTCATCTAGTGTCAGTATCATCTTAATGACCTAATGCATCCAATGCAACATCAAATTGGCAACCGATCGTCAACAGCGAAGAGAAAGATATACGAATAGAAAGAGCTAACTCAGACATAAAATGGAACTGTAGCAGCCGTCCAGCTGCCATAAGACAATGCAGTGAGCCTTGCATTATATATATCAGGAGGGTGAGATACAGAAGGATGTAGATGTTTTGTAAAATGATATGAGCTAATGTCTTTCTCGCTTTGAACATAGGTTTGTTTTGCTTTGTGAAAAGCTTTCAAATGGCAACAAAGTGTGTACTTTTTTCTCTCTTTCTTTCTTTCTGTCTTACTCTCTTGTTCCTTTTAAACCTCACTCATTTTTTCTCTCTTTCTGTTTATAACCCTCTCTTTCTTTCTGTATAAACCATGGATATATCTCTGGTATACCTTCTCTCTTTCTACCTATCCCTCACTCTTTCTCTCTCCTTTTCTCCACTTTCTCTCTCCTTTTCTCCACTTTCTATCTCTCTCTTTCTACCTAACCCTCACTCTTTCTCTCTCCTTTTCTCCACTTTCTATCTCTCTCTTTCTATTTAACTCTCTCTCTCTCTCTCTCTATCTGTTACTCTTGTTATTTTTCTGTATCCCTTCTCGTTCTCTTCCTCCTTGCAATCAGTAGGCCTATATCAATCTAAAAAAAAACTTTTTTATTTCTTAACCACCTGCAAAAGTAAATATTTAATATGATTCAACATATAATACAATAAGATCTACGACAGTTATCACTAATCATTAATACACATAAGAGTATTATTAAACACTACAATATTATTGTGTTGCATTTTAAAGTATGTTAGTATCACTAGAGATTTCCAACCTTTCTTTTCAAAATTAAGGTGTTTTCTATGAAAAATTAATCAATATTCATTTGGGTTGTTAGGTATCCATGATTAATTTCAAATATTTAAACAACAATCATGCATGATTCAAGATAATTAAAAGACTTCAACAATGTTAAACAGTAAAATCTTACTGAAATATCCGCATCTGTACTACATCTACTACTCCATTAAGAACTCTATAATACTGCACTGTTTGGTGACAAACACTGGTTGAGTGGTTGAATGTATCATTGAGAGCATTCGAAGCATATAGGAGAATGTACCATATACACCCCTCATCACATTCCTTAAGCACTTGAACTATGTATGAATGGCAAGAGTATCAAATAGAGACAGGGAAATAAACAAAATAGAGTTGGATACATGAGACAGAAAGAGAGAAAAGGAGAGAGAGAGAGAGAGGAGAGAAAGAGAACAGACACTTAAAAAAAAAGTCACTATTATGAAGCATAGAAAAAATACAACTGAAAAGTTGATGTTCACTCTCTTACATTATGTTATCTACTGAAGATGAAGACGTGTTAAAGCAGATATAATAGATCAAAAAATATTTTCTCAAAATTTCAAAAAAGATTTTCTGTAAAAATTAGTTTCCACTGAAGATTTATTGCTAGAACAATATTTTCCAATGATTATCAACCACAGTATCCATTTCCCTGGCTGAATTTATCTAAACAGATGGGACAAACACAGTTATATTTTTAAATTCATATAAAGATTTTTACTTTTTTTTGTTCATGGGTCACTTCCAATTCATTTACAGGGAAAGTTTAGACCTGCCAAGCCTCTCTTCCATTTCATTAGTTTTTGGAGAAGGGGAAGACACACAGGGAGAGATAGCTATGAAAAAAAAAAAAAATTTCAAATGAATATATTTGTATTTCATTTGTTTTGTTATACAGGGCCCCCCGGTTATAGCAGTGTGTTTGACCACTGATGGGGCCACCCTGTCAAAATAATACATAATAAATAAATAAATAAATAAATAAATGTAAAGAGAGATGTATAAAATAAGGGAAGTAGCCTAATAGAGATTTGGCAGTTATGATTACCTACATATTTATTATAGATGCCTCCAAAGCTTGTACTTTATCAAAAGAAGTAGGGCACTGGATAGCACTTTGATAAATGCCCACTGGTTATGCAGATCAAATGGTCACCGGAAAGATTTATATCTAACACTGATTTCTAGAGGCAATTTTTTGTTATATAAATTTCCCTTTCTATATTTTGATTGTGTCCTTATCTAATTTTGTGTGTCTTTGTCTCTCTCTCTGTCTCTCTCTATCTCTCTCTCTCTGTGTATTCACCTCTTTGTGTCTTCCTTATTTGAACCCCTTCCTCTCAATCTCTCTTTCACTTTCACTTTCACTTTCTCTTTCTCTCTATCTCTCTGTTTCTCTCTCTCTTTCTGGATTTCACCCTTTGTGTCTCTAATTCTCTCCATCTCTTTCTCTGTCTGTGCAAATTTCTCTATCCTTTCCTTTGTATCCATATTTAAAAATTTCCTGTGTCTTCATCTTTCGTTCTCTCTTTCCGCATCTCACTCTTTATATCTTTCTTTTTAGCACCCCTTTCTCTTATTCTCTATTTGTATAAAATCTTCCATCTTTCTTGTTTTTGTATCTAAAATTTCATGTGTGTTTCTCTTGCTTTTTCACTATATTTGACTCTGTTTCTTTCTCTTCTGCACACCTTTCCTCTAATTCTTTCCTTCTCTTCCTCTCTCTCCCTCGTCTCCATCTCAAATCTCGGATCTCGTAAACAATAAGGGTCATGACCTTGTCAATGCTGCCACCACAGTCCCCCTTTTTCCGATCCCGCACTCAGGATGAAAATTAGCGTAGAATACTTGGCCAATGGATACTAAATTACAACTTGGGGGCAAAGTTGTGAAGGTTTAGTTCATGTGGCTGAAATACGAGGTCCCTCCTTTTCTCCCTATCCCTTTCTCTTTCTTAGCTTAGCTACAGGGATTTGATGTAGTAGGGAAACAAGTCTGTTCTAAAAGTGCAGGAATTATGCCGTTCTTTTGTGAATTTTGGCAGCCAGCTGCAGATGTAGACTGGAGGGAAGAAGTTGGACAGGCAAAGAGGAAAGGGCAAAGGAAGGGGCTACATGGCTGCCAACTAATAGCTATAGGGTTATGAGAGAGTGAGAGAGATAGATAGACAGCAAGAGAAAGAGAGAGAGAGAGAGAGAGAAAGAGAGAGAGAGAGAGAGAGAAAAGGGAAGAGTTAGGCAAGAAAAGAGAGAGAGAGATTTATAAGAAAGAACAAGGAAGAGACAGACAGTTAGAGGTAGGTGGAAGAGACAGAAAGAGATATTGAAAGTTACACAGATAAGGAGAAGAAGAATAAAGACAAAATAAAAATGAAGACAGTGAGACAGACAGAAAAGCATCACATAAAGTGATTGTTAAATATATGATATATTACTTTGTTATTGAAAATTTGATTGATGACAGATGAATAGAAACAATTAAAAGAGAAACTGCTTGCAAATTCCTGAAAATATTTTTTTAAGAAGACATTTCTCTTCTCCTCAAAGAGATATTAGAAAAGTCAATTTGAAATGAGGATCATAAGCTTTATGTTTCAAAATTGCTTCAAAGAAAAATAAATTATTTCCTCTGCTGTTATTGAATAACATATCTTCTGAGAAGCGGAAATGAGAAGTGTCAACACTTACTGTTCCACATCAAGGATAAATCCCTTTGAACAAAACAATAACCACTGTCAACCTTTATGTAAAACTTTCTTCTCCTTATTTCATTTATATATTATGTTAAAATTTGCATTTCAATATTGTGTAACTGTGCAGTGATTGTTGGATGCATGATTGTATAATTTTTTTCTTAATTGTATATATTTTGTATTTCAAAGGGCCCAAATACAATATCGGGATAACCAGCCCGTTAAACAATTCCCCCAAGACAACCACCCCTCAGAAATAGGGTTAGTGTTAGGAGTACAGTTCTTTAATGGAGGGTAGTTGTCTTGGGCTAATTGTCCAGGGGGTAGTTGTCCTATAACCCCAAAATACAAATCAGTGTATATATATTATTCTAATTTGTCTACCACATCATAAAAATGTAACATATAAATAGGTGTTGCACTGGCATGTAACATTATCATGTTTACCATGATGCGCTCAACCATATGAAAACCATTAACTCATTCTAATCATCTTCCTTCATCCTCATCTTCTAAGAGTTCTATCCAATCCTCCCGAGATGTACATCACATGAATATTCCTCCACCATACCATACAGAGTGAATCAAAAAATGGTACAACCGGGCAAAAATAATTTAAATATGAAATCTTCTCTAAGGATGTGTGTGTGAGATACTATATCAAAGCCAAAGGTTTTCTTGCTTGTATGCTCTATTTTGAATAATTTGCTATTGTAAAACAAACGTTATGCTGAATTTTGTGCGAAAAGAACAGAATAGAAATCACACATGTCTATTGTTCTGGAGCGGTGAGTTCATGGCCATTATGGGCGAAACCTACAAAAAGCAATAAAAAAAAAAAAAAGCATGCACAAAATACAATTTTCTTAATTGAAGAAAACAGATCATTTCTCATGATCTACAGAACCAAATGAGATGAAAACAAAAAGAGCTGAAGAAAGTCTAATCTTCCTGCTTTATGGAAATATTAAACACTGCTAGATTGTGATTAATCTTCGAACTATAAAAAATGTTTTCTACTTTACTGAATATCTCAGTTTCTATGTCTAACTTTATCATCTTTCGTTATATTTTTAATTTTCTTCAAGCTCATAGGGACTTACATGTATAGTGATATGCATGCGCAATATGAAAGTGGTATATTATTATTATTATTACCATTTTATATGATACAGACTGTATAAACTACTAATCTATTCATATTTTCTCATCGCTATCCTGGATCCATATAAGACATGGATATGTTGACTGCTTACATACGTCTAAACTCTTCCCGGTAACCATGGGTTACCAGCCCCTCATCTTACTCCTACTAATCCTCATCCATGCTCCAAGTATTAGTTGAGATGGACAAGAATCCATTATAATAATTAAACAGCAGAAATATTGCTATTCTCCATCTTCACCTCCTTCCATTTTCATGGTGGCAATGATAAAAAATGAACTCGTATTTATAGTGGTTATCAGACTGATATTAGACTGTATGTGGTCTATTAAAAACTTTGTCTGGGTATATTAATATGTGAGATTTTTCATTAAATACCGACAAAAGTTGTTATTCTTCTACATCACCCTTTTCCATTTTCATGGAAGCAATAACAAAAAGTGAACTCATATTTATAGTGGTTATCAGACTGATATTAGACAGTTTGTGGTCCAATAAAATATGTTGTGAAGTTTGTGTGGGAACATCAATATGTGAGATTTTCATTAAATACTGACATACTCCTCTTTCCCTTCTTTCATTCATATGGTTGCAATGTTAAAAACTGATGATAGACAACTGTGGTACAGTAAAATACAATGTGAAGTTTATCAGGGTATACATCAGCATGTGATGTTTTTCATTAAAGAGAATCTAGTGTAGTGAGAATGGTGAACCATGGGTCAACAAAATAATTGGGAGCTTTCAAATTATTTTCAAGCTATTTACACTGTTCGTCATAAAGGTGGAATATGTTTTTCTGGCTCAAGCGACATTATGTTGCTCCGTTATTAATTTCTTGAATGTGTTTGTCACTGCTTTCACTTTCTTGGATCCTGGGTATATCTTGGACGTTCCCTCAACCCTTCCCGGGGATTTTTCTTCAAAAAAGTTTTTCACCCCCAGAAGATGGCCATTTTCGTAATTTTTCTTATTTTTGGGGCCCTTTTTTGTTCACGCGACCCACCAAGGCCCCCTCAGTCCTACCCCAAGGAAACACGTCTGAGGTGGAAATATGTTATTGTTCTTTAAATTAAATCTAGATGTATGGTTACAGAGTCGACTCTTTTGTCTAGGGGAGGGGTCAAAATTCATTTTGATTGGGGTTCAACATTCATTTTATTCATTTTTAAACCATGGAAATTTTTATCTTCCCTAAATTGTATTGTAAAATCTCAACCAAACAAAAATCAAAATAAAATATTATCAATAATAACTATTTACAGCCTTGTCATCCAGGCTAAACAAAATTTAAGGGGAAAATAATGATATTTAAGGGTTAAGGGTTGTTTTTCATTTCTTTTGTTTTCAGCATAAAGATGAAATAAAATATTCTGAATTTTCACCAATCTCGTTTTTTACTTCAATCCCTCCCCTAGACAAGAGACCTAAGCCTGTCTCCAGAAATATAGATTTAACTAAAAGAACAATATAAAACAACACACCTCAGTCGCGTTTCCCGGGGGTAGGACTGAGGGGGCTTGATCGGAAGGGAAAACAAAAAGGGGCCCAAAAATGAGAAAAAATGACAAAAATGGGCATCATGGGGGTTGACAAAACTTTTTTTGGAAAAAGGTCCACGTGAAGGGTTGGGAGAACGTCCAAGATATAGCCAGGGTCCCGAAAAGAAAAAGCAGGGACAAACATATTCAAGAAATTAAAGTCACGGCAAAATCATGTCGCTATAGCGGCAAAAAAATATTCCACCTTTATGACGGACAGTGTAGGAAGAATTTTATAGTAGAATTTCTACTATAAAATTAAGTTCCACTGAAAAGGATTGCTCTTCAAATGTCCTCATAGTGATAATATGACATAAAAAGCTAATATGTTTGGGTCTGGAACATGTGAGCACATGTACATGTAGTCCCATACATGCATTTTTGAGTGCAGTGCATTTTACTCTCAGAAGAATTTGGTAAATTTCTTATTAATTTCTTATTCAAAAACCTCACATCAATAAACAATTTTTATGTGCATTATTATCAATCTTTCCCATCACTTTGAGACAGATTCTTCCACTATTCAATCTCATGACTACAATACTACTCTAGCTTCAATGATATTTTCATGCTTGCACTAATAAGAAGTAAGCTTTAACTGTTATCAGACCGGTGTCAGACTGTTTGGGGTCCATTAACATATTACCATATATTCAGGCCATAAAGTTTGTCTGAGGACATCAGTAACTGGGTTTTTTAAAATAAAAACAAAACAAAACAAAACAAAAGTTTGAAATGTACGCTACTAGCTTTTAGTATTCAGGAAGCTTCATTAACTCTCCTTAAAAGCATATTACTTGATCGAAAAGAAGAGATTTAAACAAAATAACCCTAATTATTAAGGTAGTAAAGCTTGTCTGGGAACAGTATTAGCTTGAAATATTCAGCATACACTTTTAAGCCCTGCTATAATTGTGGTTGAAGAAGATATTTCCATATCTTTATACTAAATTATTAATGGAATAATGTAAGCCAGGGATGGATACAAACATCATAATAAAGTATAAAATATATCAACTCCCGCATTCCCCATTAGGTATTATTAGAATTTGAAAATTCATAGTTATGCATATTTGACATTTCAACAATCTTGTAGAAAGCTAACACAACATTTACCTCCAAGTTGAGCTGTGTTACAGCAGAATATTTACAGAGAACATTTGGAAAAATTTGAAAAATATTAATTAGACAAATGAAAGTATTTATATTTGATTTGTTTGATTTTGATTTGTTTTCCACACTGTAAAAAATATTTGTATTTTTACAGCAAATCTGCTGTCAGCAGAGTCGCCATAAAAAAATGTACTTTAAAAAACAGTTTTGTTGTAAATTTCTCCTGCAAATAAGGAATAATTGAGAACAAAATATACATCAGGAGTAACACATTTGTTCCGTTTTAACCAAATAGGTCAGCTATAGAACTCTAATGATTTCTTTTCTTCTCTTTCATTAATTATTAGAGAAGAAATTTACAGCAAAACTGTTATTTTAAATTACATTTTTGTATGGCGACTCTGCTGACATCACTTTGCTGTATTATTTTTTTACAGTGCATATATTCCATATACAACAGTATACATATATACCTATTATATATTTTTAAAATATTTTTTTATATTTTTTATATTTTATTTTAATTAAGGTTGGGTTTCAGGAGATGCAAAGGTTATGCATTTAGCATAACATGTACACCTAGGCATTTTCATATTTATAGCTTCTCTCCATCCAGGTAGTAAATGGATATGAAAGTTGGTGAACCTGAAAATGGGGAGTAGCTTAAACAAACCCTTGGGAGTGGAGAGTGTGCACAGCTCACATTCAAAATTGTTAATGAATTTGATAACCATGGTTACAACACATTACAAAGCATTTTGATAAGTTATTTTTAAACTGGAAAAGCACTATATAAACACTGTTACTTTCTGAGTATGTTACACAGAGACATGTTGAATGCAGGCTGAAACAAGGAGAATATAGCAAGCTATAAAAAGATAAATACCCCATCATTATGAGGGTAATTTGTAGAAAAGTTTATTGCCCACACGAACCAGAACTGTGTCATATAATGTGGGAAGAGAGAGTAGAGAATGAGAGAGAGAGAGAGGAAGGGGAGAAGGAGAAGAGAGGGAGAGAGAGAGAGAGAGGGGTGGAGAAGAGGGGTGGTTTCAAAAAGAAAGAGAAAGGGAGGCCAGAGAGAGATGGGGGGGGGCGGAGAGGGCGAAAGGAAGAGGAGAGAGGTGTGTGCTTCAAAAAAAAAATGAGAGGGGGAAAAGAGTAAGAGAGAGAGAAAAAAAAGGGGGGGGAGAGGATGGGGGCATCATGTATAATCGAGTGTGATATGCAATGACTTGATATTCCTAATTTGCCAAACCTGGCTTTATACACCACAAAAAGGCAAATAGCTGTGATCTACAATTAAACTATCATGATTTCTAAAAACATAATTACATAATTACACAAAAAAAGTAAGATAGTATACAACAAAATACAATAACCGGGGTTCGCACACACTGAAGTGTATAACAAATACTGCAATTTATATTCTGTTTACATTAACATAGTTATTTCCCAGTTATTGTAAAGGTAGTTTCATGTGAAATACTCAGACTGCTCATAAAATTAATTCACAACCATTATCTGTATTTATTGTGATTACTGTTCTATTGTAATAAATTTAATGGTGATGAGTTGGGCTGGATGGACGAGACTAGAGGGTGGTGGGACGTACCCCTAGGGTACAGCGCACAATAGAGAGAGGCGCGTGCTATCCCCCATTCATAACAATGGCTGAGTGGTAGGCGAATGGGCAGGTGGTGGTTGCTTTCACACTAACCCTATTTTACCCCAAACCCTTCAAGTGTCTGGGTTTACACAACACATGCAGCTATATTCAAGATACAGACTATTTGCCTACCTAGCATGGGTGATAGAGGGTCCCTTTTCTCATTTCATTCAAACCACAAAAGTATTTGGGAGTTACTGATGCGGATAACTAGATTTAGTAACAATTAAAATGTATAAAAAAAACTATTGGAGACCCTTTTATAGCGCTTTTGAGGTACCACCCATATATTCACAATTAAACTCATATCATTTTATGTTGCTATGAGTCCACACCTTGACTATCTTTATATTGTTATTTGCTTTGTTATAACCACATAGGCCTATAATTTACCAGTACTATTTGCACAGGAACTAAGCTAAGAGACAATATGTGCAGAATTCGACAAGGAGTAAACAAAATGTAAAAACTGTGCAGAATAATCCATATATCAAATCTCAATATGAGTTGTTTATTGACCTATTCATATCCTTAAAACTAAAAAAAAACAAAACAATTTTATTCTGATAAAATTTCAATACTTCGCCATTCCTTCTTCTCAAGGAAGCAATCTAATAAGAGATCAACTTCAGGGGCAACTCACTTTATAATTTCTCGTGAATCTTTCACTTTAAAGGGATTGAGTAACTTTCAAAAACAAGAGCAATTAGATCAAGATTAATAAAGTTATATTGTTCCCACATTAAAAACAAACTACTGAAAGTTTCAGATCAAATGAAAGTCATGTACTACCTTAAAACAGTATAACAAACAATGCCAAGCATACAGCCAAACACCAGTATCCTCTGCTGCCAGTCCACTAGGCCGCTAGGGAAGGGGGCTATACAACAGGAAATGGGTGTATGTTGTGCCATGTGAAAAAAGCACATGGTTTTATAAACCATCCGGTGTTGGTTTATAAAATTTGAGTATGAAATCATTGATATCTCGAAGGTAAAGCAAGCAATTAGCTTGCAATTTTGAAGAGATACCAGACTGACCTAAATGTTTATAATTATGTTGGCAAAATAAGCTAAATCGAATAAAATGTGATTTGAATATCATTCAATGTTACTGCATCCCTTTAAAGTCTGCAGGAAGAATCTTAATTCATATCTGTAATTCAACATTAATGCAAGTCAATACATCATACACCAAACTAATCACCTCAGCTACGATTGACTTCTAATGCAGATGATATTAATCTTTTACTAATAACTGATATTCATCAAACCTTAAGATAGATCAATATTAATCACCAATGCATACTAGCATGATGAATGATAATGTTATTGAAGTTAGGCATTGTAATGGATTATAATGGTTAAGTGATACCATTTTGAACATGATTCGAAACACGTTATAAAAGTCAAACAATGTTTTGACATGTTAAATTGAACACGTTCATAATTTTTGATGTATTTAGTTTTGAGGTAAATCCATTTGAAATAGAATGAGATATTTTCCTCAAACTGTTGTAGATCAATTATTGCTGACTGTTGATGAATACAACTTTTGCTTGAATGTCATCAAATCCAAATAAAATCATCTATTTATGATAACAAGTATACCGACAATGGGTTTGCCAAAGTTCAGTCGGTAAGAGTGCCTATCTAGCAATCAAGTTTTTGGATTTGAATCTCAGTGGAATCCCATTTTCTTTGCTTTCATTTTCATATTATATATTTCTAGACAGTTTCCCTCTTTGATGATGATAGTAATAATATTCAATGTGTTAATAGCACATCACACATTGCAGAATAGCAATATGTGGTTATAATGAAGAAAAAAAGAAGCAACAAGACAAGAGAAATACAAATGTACTTAAACACAAAGAACAGCTCCCTCTCATTTTAACATTTCATTTGTTTCACAAATCCATATTTGTCTAATGAACCCATTACTAATTTACTGTTTGGTGTGAAGTCTACCATGTATGTGCTAAGTAGGCCAGTCAATGCCTTTGTCTTCTCACTATACCAGATATTTAAAGGCAATGTCTAAATACTGTGTCAGTTTCAATAATCTCCCTTTAATTTCGGATCTGCACTGTCAAAATGAAACCTTGGTCCAAATAATCTTTCACATTGAATAAAGTTAGACAAAAAAGGGGGTTTAAATATAAACATACCCACCCCCTTTCCGCCAGTCTGCAGCTGTGCTAAATCAAGCGAGGCAGATATACAGAGCTTTAAAAGACAAGAATAATTAGATTTATAGGGTATTATAAGCCTAAAATTGAAAAAAAAAATATACACTTACAAAGCAGGAATACTTAAGATTCTAAATCTCTATATTTTTGTGGGTTAATCCCTTAATTGGGCCAGACATGGATTGGTGATCCATAAACCTGGTTTAAAGGGATTTTCTCAAGATAAACAGATTAAACTTGAAAGCACAGAAACTTAATTAAGATTAGTTACACTTTATTTCTGAAATAAACCCAAACAAAAGGTAACATCTTAAATATTTATATAAAGATGTTCATGAATGGATTGTACAGCTGGTCAAAATCAAGTAGACAACAAACTCCCCTACTTGTTGGAATACCCAGTACGATGGTAGATCTAAATCATGATAATTACATAAATTGCATTATTGCTGCTTTTATTTGGTCAATAAACTATACATGAACCTAAATGTCAAAGGGTAAATCTGAACCTAAATGTCAAAGGGGACATTTTCTTTTTATACTTTTCTGATATTTTGGCATCTGCTGTGGTTTTAGCATTGTTTTAGCCACCAGTATACCTCGAACATCTAATATAGCACGTACAGCTCCCACACATCCAAGGTTTGTGCTATGGCGAAAGAGAGAGAGAGAGAGAGAGAAAGAATCAGACCGACAGACAACCAGATAGAGAGGAGAGATAGGGATAAAGAGAGATGCAGTCCTGACATCTTATACAGCATTTACAGCTCTGACACATCAATGGCTAGAGACAGAAAGAGAGAGAAAGAGAGAGAGAAAGAGAGAGAGAGAGAGAGAGAGACAGGGAAAGAGAGAAATATAGAGGAAGAGAGAGACAGACAGAAATGATGAGAGAAAGAAAGATAGACATAGATATAGAGAAGGATGAAGAGAGAGAGAGAGGGAGAGAGAGATGCAATCCTGACTGCGACAGGAAAATTCACAGCAATTTCCGGCATTTGACAGAACGTCAACAATGCGGTGGTCGTGGTTGATTTCATACTGAAATAGGGACTATGACTGTACTCCAATGTTTAACCCATATTAAGCTTTATCAAAAAACTAATCCATATTGCAGACTATGTTATAGTCTGTCCGTCTTACAAATGGTGGCTTTTCCTCTTTATAATTAATTCTTATTTAGAATTCAATTTAACAAGTTCCTGAGATCACTACATTTGGCTGCCTAAGCAATTAAACCAGTCCATTCGAACGAAAACTGAAGTTACATGCACAAAAAAAAAAAGGGAAAAAAAAAAAAAAAAAAATCAGTAATTAATCACAATAACCATATGCTATGTCAGGCAATAACAAGATGTAAAATAAAGCAGATGAGCAAATACTGTGAGGAATAAATCTAGTATATTTGCGATCCCTCTTTTATTGGACATAATAAAAGCAAAATTATGAGGCAGCGCCTTTTTCCCTCTTTTTACAACTGCGTGCAAAGACTTGACTACTTGTTTAAATGTAATCTTCAGCCAATGTTCTAGCATTAAGCACCTGTGATAAGGGTCCCGTCCTCTTCACGGTTGGATTTTAATGAAAAATCACTGACTAGATGAAGGAGGGATGAAGAGAGAAAGGAGGGAAAAACCGGTCCATGTTTGCCGAAGTACTAAGACGTGAAGTCAGTGGTAGACAATGCGAGGAAAGAAGCGCAAACACAAAGGCAATTAATTAAATCAGACAGTTATGGGAGCTTACGATTGTATTTGTCACTCATTGAAACATTCCGGGTAGCTAGGCAGAATTAATAATCAGGGCATCCTCATCCCCACCTTCTCTCGCTGGAGTTTGGAGCTTTTGTCATGATAGCATCCATGCTCATTCATACCGCTAAAGGATTAATACACAGTGATTCATTTAGTCTAATCACAGTTACTGAGTGAAATATAATTTCATGATTGAAA
Organism: Paracentrotus lividus; assembly: GCA_940671915.1. NCBI lineage: Eukaryota > Metazoa > Echinodermata > Echinoidea > Camarodonta > Echinidae > Paracentrotus > Paracentrotus lividus. The sequence continues at coordinate 35,891,579 of CALNVZ010001721.1, forward strand.
AACAATTCTGTTTTTCTTATCTTCTTTGTCTCATCACGCAGTTTCATTCTCACATTATCTCACATTGAATTGTAATAAATGTAACAAGATATCTGTACCGGCCTTCACATTCACTTGTGCAAAACCTCAAGATGTATACAGTCTGTATTAAAAAAAAAAAAAAAAAAGGTGTAAGAGGGAAAATGTAATTTAGGTATGAAACCACCTTAACAATATGTGTATGTGTGATGAAATCAAAGTTGCAAGAATTTTTTGCTACTACACTTATAATTTGGTTAAATTGTAAAACTGATTGTTCATGAGCAAAATAATAATGTTTTATATGTTTAAAAACCAATACAATGCCATAGATAATTATAAGTATAAAACGATTTTCCATTTGATGGTAGATAATCAATTAAAGCTAAAATATCTAAAACACCAAATTGTATTTTTTCTTAAATGCAGAAGAAAGACTGTTTTGCTTGTTTCAAGGAAATATATATATATATATTAAAAAAAAAAAAAAAATTCTGCTTGAACCATTTTTATTGTACAGACTGTAGTGCAATGTATTTCATGGTCATAGCAGAAGTACCATGCAAATGCAAGGTCTTAAATTTCAATAACAAATAGAATATTAAATATTTCATTCACATAACATAGCACTGTAATTCTTCTTTTTTTCATGAAAAGTATTAAAACTAAAACATAAACTTGGAACAAGGATCAAACATGGCTTTTGTAATTCCCCAATAAATAATATCTATTTTCTAGTATTTCATGAATGTCAAATATTGAGACCTGCCCAAAAACCACCTGTTTATACACTCTCAGAAAAATTTTAACCAACCGGGCAAAATTTTAACCAACCGTTGGTTCAAATATGAACTTACCAACTGTTGGTTAAACGCGTTAACCAACCCCAGTTGGTTAAAATTTAACCAATTATGTATTAAAACTTTAATAAAAAGTTGGTTAAAATATTTTAACCAACCCTAGTTGGTAAAATTTTTTAATACTTAATTGGTTAATTTCTTTTTTTAATACATCATGGTTGGTTAAAAAAAAATCAAGCGATAGACTGGACTGGACCAGCCTTTTGACAATTTGATCAAAGTATTGGTACAAATAACATGAAGAGTTATGCCTGTATTATTAGACTACATGCATTATTTGTTGGCCTAAATAGAGTAGGCCTACAGACTACAGTTGCCTAAGTATTGGTCCAGTACAGTATCATTACTTCGGTTCAGACGTTAGGTCTACAATCTAGTCCAGTAGGTGAGATCTAACTGGATCTAATTATAGATCTAGAATATAGAAATGAGATGTTGGCCTAATGTTAGATTCTACATTTAGATTCCAAGTTCATCACTCTTAAACCAATCAAGTAGACTCAAGGCCTAGATCTATTGGACTATATCCACATCGAGAGGTCTAAAACATATTTAGGCTAAACTTAGATGCAAGTGATGGTTCTAACGTATTTCTAAATATTTAGCCAACTAAATCTATGACCTCAAGACTTAGTCCGAGACCAAGCTGATTGGAGAGCGAAGTATTTAACGTTAGATTCTAGACCGGAGTTGCATAAATTTCAAGCAAGTTTAATACCTAACGTTAGGTCTATCGTCTCAACCGAAATAATTAAGAACCGTACTGGCCATGTAGTCCAAAACATAATGCATGTTAGTCCTATATCACAGGCCTATACTCTTCAAGTCATTGCTACCTACCAATATACTTTGATCACATTGTCAAGATAGGTCCAGCCAGACCAGCAGTCAGCTTGTGTAACCTTGTTGTCGTCGCGATCAAAGTACGTGCAATGAATAGGCGCACTATATCTTACGTGTATAAATGAAAATCGCAAGATTTCTAGCGCGAGGAGCGGAGCGCGTATCTTTGTTTAATCCGCGTTTCCCATTGGTTGTTTTTCTTCCACGTGACCAATATTTTTAACCAACTATTGGTTAAAAATGGAATTTGGCTTTTTTAACCAACCCATGCTTTTTCACGTTTAACCAACTTGTTTTTTAACCAACTTTTCTTTTTAATACATTATTGGTTAATATTTTTAACCAACTGGTTTTAATATGCATTTTTTTTACCAGCGTTCTGAGAGTGTAAAGGCAAATACAGGCCTCTTTTTTATGATTATGAAAAATGTCTATACATTATCAAATGAGGGAGAAATAGAAGGAGAATGAGAAAGAGAGGGATAAAGAGATTAAGAGTGAAGTGTATACAAGAGAATGAGAGAGATAGAGATAATAAATAACATGTATGAAATGTAGAAAAAGAGAATGAGAGAGAGAGAGAGAGAGAGGGATAGAGCAAGGAAGAGAGAAAAAGAGAAGTGAAAAGGGAGCCGAGGAGGTATAACCATTGGGTGAGTGGGGGCGCTAATGAATAAGTGAGTAGCGGATAACAACAAAGGACGAGCCGCAATGCCGGCATACAATAGAAGCCACAACACAATGGAGTGATAGAGTAATCACACTCAGCATTCCAATCCTTCATCTGTCGGCTTCACTGATTGGACGACACTTTCATCTCATCATATACCCACAATACACCAGATTTCGCTCACACTCTGCACACCCAAGCAAAACCACATTTGGGGCTGAATTGGCTTTTATTAATATTTATTTCTCCTTCTCAATGTGTTTGTGCAGTGTCTATTCTATTATGTCTCTGCTCCTAGCTTCATTTGGGTGCCTTTGATAAAAAACGAAGCAATGTTGATGACGAGCGTGCGGCTAAGATTAGTAGTTTTGTCGTGGGTGGGAGGGGGTCTGATGAGAGATTTACAGGGGGAGAATAAGAAAGGAAATGAGATATTACGGATGCCTGCATTCTCTCAATTCAAGATGAATTTGTTGTAGTTTGAGTCGGGTGGCTTGCATGCCTTTAACTGTCACAATATTAGATTTATTTACCGCTGCCACTGATCACTTTTAAATTGGACGAAAGCAAGACCGGGATACAATTGAAGTTGGTATATGAGACAAATCTAACTCAATTCCGCTACATTTAGCACACAATAGATTTTTTTTTTACTGCATTCATACGTGATTTATATCTGTCATTGTGCAAGCATTATGGCACATACTGAGAATCTATTCATAAAACCACTGTACAGGTTTACGTGATATCAGGGGCGTCTTATATTCATGAGTCAGAAACAATCAAGGTATTAATTTATATTTAACAACATCAAGTTTGGAGATGGAATGCTTATAAGAGAGACAAAGAATTTCATTATATACTGACAAGCGGTAGGTAAACTAGCTACACATGTATTGCAGATAACAGTTCATAGATATTATGTACTGGTGCGATAACAATTACACCAGAAGCCTTAAAACTTTTGTGCACATTTTTACAAAAATTTGAATATGAAGAGCCAAAATAGAATGCTCATTTTCAATCACATTAGCTAAATTGAAATATGCAGATATAGATTAAACTTATTTTTAACAAAAATTTTGAATCTAAAAGATACATGTTTAGCAACAATCTAAATGAGATTATGAGAAAATGCAATCAAACCTTTTCAAGGCTTATGGCGTTTCATGTGGCTCTCCATACTTAAATTATTTGTAAAGTCATGCGTAACTTACAAATGGCTTGATGAAACAACCCCATTATTACAAAGGGCCTGTCAGTAGACCATGCGATTACATAATATAGTCAATGACAAACTTAATAGCTGCTCTATTGAAGTATGAGAGCAAGGGGGCACTACTCCGTTTAGAATGATAACATTTTGAACAAAGTGCGAAACTGACCTGAAATATATAATACAAAATATGCTTGAAGGAAATGGGATCAGGATTCGAAACCCAAGACCTCCTGATTTATAGACAGGTGCTCTACCCACTGAGCTATGGCAAGCCCTTGTGTCAATGTTCGTCTCAGGGAACCCTTTAGCTTTCAATGCTCGAGGGATCAGAAGCCACCTGGGACGAATATCGACATAAGGGCTTGCCATAGCTCAGTCAGGAGAGCAACTGTCTGGAAATCAGGTCTTGGGTTCGAATCCTGATGGAATCCCATTTTCTGCTATTTTTTCAACCATAAAATAATAACATTTAACATCCTTCTGCTTCTCAGAGTATGATATCTCATCCATGTGTTGTGAACATAATGGTTTATATCCACTTAGTCTAACAACAGTTGGTCCAATTCTCTGATTGTCTAATACCATATGGGATAAACCCATTTGGTCTACTAATATTTTGGTCTAATTTCCCTTTGGCCTAATTTTCACTTGGTTTAATGACCTCTTGGTCAAATTTAAAATTCATCTAATAGCCATTTTGTGTAATTGCATTTTTGTCTAAAAAATGAATAATAACTGGTCCATTACCAGTTTGTTACAGGAATTGATCAAGTGGTGTGAGACCAAATATTAGACGAAATGGGAATGAGACAAAATGGTAGATAGGCGAAGTGGCAACTAAACCAAAAAGCTAAGTAAACAGACTGGTTGTGAATGACATGGAATTAGGCCATGTGGAATGAGAAAAAAAAACCCCCAGTTATTAGTCAAAGTGGAGTTACAGACGAAATAGCAATTTACCAATATAACACAACAAGGCTGGATTAAAATTAACTTCATGAAAGTAATCATCTGGCATTTTATATGCCAGTAATAAAACCATTTATCATTGACCTTCCGATCATATGACTTCAGTTACAATGAACAATTTAGAGACCCTCATAATATTGGCCCGTATTCACAAATGTGTTCTAAGTTACACCATAGCTTAAACTGTGGTTTAATTATGACTAGCAATATGGGATACAATCACAAACTGTAGAAGTTTGATTTATCAGCATTTTTGGTACTGAAACTATTAATAACTGCCTCGGAATGATAGGTTCCAAAGTTTCCCTAACCATTACAGCATGATTACAGAATTCATTAAACGTGTAAGGAACATAACAAATCAGGGACCCCATTGTCAAATCACATATTTAAGCTATAGCTTAACTTAGTACAACTTTGTGCATACGGGCCATCGTCTATATAAGAGTCAGCAAAATTGCAGGTCATAATGACTGTTGAAGACCAAAGGATTTAATCTTGATGTTGAGTGATATAAGTCTAAGCACTTATAAGGATGATATAAAGCTATCACTTGTATTCAATTCAATAATAGCTTTCAATATTGGTTACAAGAATTTAGCAAGAAATGCAACTGAGTGACTAGAACATTATATCATTTATTAAGAGTTGGCAAAACTGTGGGTTATAATGTCTGTTGAAGACCAGAGGACTTTATCTTTGAGTTGAGTGATTGAGTCCAAGCACATCTCTAGCTATCATGGGATGATAAGAAAAGGATGGAATAAAGCTAGTTTGTAATTCAATTTGATTCAATAATGGTTTACTGATGATCAAATTTTCACAAGAAAGGCAGCAAAGAAGTTAAAGAATTTGTGTTTACATTGTTGGTATAAAGTTATCAAACTAACAAAATAATGAATTTAAATATGTCATAAAAATAAATGTGTGGAGAGGAGATGTTTGATATAATTCTAAAATGTCTGACGTACACTCTGGCCCTTTAAGTGTTGTAACTTCCCCAGCTAGTCCATTTCATGTAATATAACTAGATCAGCTAATAATACAGGCAACTTACATCAAAGATTATGATGTTGGGAACAGAGTAATAGACACATGGTCTTCCTACAAATCAATTTAATGGTGTGTGTATGGTATGGTGACCAGGGCAGAGGCAAATTAGTCTTGTGAAATGGAGAAAGATAATGACCTTGTTTATAATGCACCTGCCAGAATATATCTATGTCTTGAACGGTGGAGGGGTGTGTGAGGGGGTCAAATACATGGTAAAGGGGTGTAAGATGGGTGAATGAGGGGGTCAGATGCATGCTAAAGGGGTGTAAGATGGGTGAATGAGGGGGTCAAATTTGTATTGAAGATAATCTGAAATGCGGATTTTTTGTTTCAATAAATTTGATCTGATTTTATTTGCATGGTAAAGGGGTATACGATGGGTGTATGAGGGGGTTAGATGCATGGTAAAGGGGTGTAAGATGGGTGTAATGGGGGAGCAATGGGGGTGTATGAGGGGGTCAAATGTGTGGTAGAGGGTTGTAATGTCAGTGCAAGAAGAGGGCAAATGCATGGTGAAGGGGTGTAATGTCAATGAATGAGTTGAATACATGTGGAAGGGGTGTAAAAGGATGTAGAGTGAATATATCCACATCTTAAGCTGATAAGGGTTTGTAATGACAAAAGGGTAAAGGGAGTGTAAAGTGAGTGTAATGGGGTTGTAAGAATGGGTCAAAGTCATGGTAAGGGATGAAGCAAGGTTGTAATGTGGGTGTAAAAAGGGTCAAAAGCATGGTAAAGGGTTGTAAAAAGACATAACAGAGGTGTAGGGTTAAGCAGTATGTCCACATCTTCAGCTGATAAGAGGTATATGGAGATAATGGGGAGGGGGTCAAAGGGGCTGCAAAGGGGCGTGGCAGGGGTGTAAGATGGTGTAGAGGTGAGTGAAAAGCATGGATAAGGAGGTTGAATAGGTGTACCAGGATGTTAGGAGTGAGGGAATATGTCTACATCTTCAGCTGACAAGAGTTAAATGATGATAATGGGGGAGAGGGTCAAAACCAGGGTAAAGGAGTGTAACAAGGTTGTAATGGAGGTGAAAGAAGGGATTGGATGCATGGGAAAGGGGTGTAGCAGTTGTGTAAGAAGGTGTTGGAGTGAGTGAATATATCCACATTTACTGCTAATTAGGGGTGAATATTGATTAAGAGGGTCAAATTAAGTGTAAATTGGTGTAGGGGAAAGTAAATATATCCACATCTGATAGGGTTGTATGATGATAAGGGGGTCAAAGGGACTGAAAAGGGGTACAACGAGGGCGTAAGGGGGTCGGTATGTCTACATCTACTGCTGATGAGTTGTGTACAAAATATGGGGAAGGGGGTACAGTGTCTAAATGTGATCTTTATTGGAGCTATAAAAGACAGGGAGAGATAATCTAGAATAACAGGAATAAGTCAATACTTGCCCCATTACTACTACCACTAATACTTTTAAATGTACTATACCACCAACAACAACAAAAACACCACCTCCACCAGTAATACTTCTGGTACTTCGAATACTTCCCTTGTTCTTTTCATCAACAAAACTAATGAGACTATATCTGTTATCAATACCATCACTGGTATCCGCTAGATCCTTATGAAGATGAGTCTCAAAGCATTTCATTGAACTTGACATGCATGAATGTGAAGCTCCTAAATTCCATGCTCCAACTATTCTAATGCCTCCAGGCAACATAGGAAGTATACAAGGCAGAGATAGATGCACAATGAGCACCTTATAGTTGTTGTATGTTAAAGACACTGTTAAAAATGAAGGGGTCAAACTGACCCAATTTCGGGTTTATTGAGGTCATACAATGTTCTGGGTAAATTATTACCATACTTCTTGTATGGTCTCATTTGTCCCAGAATCTGGGTATGACACCAAAGGACCCAGGATGGCATCAATTTAACTCCTCAATTTTGTTCAATTGTGGCCATATAAGGCGCTACATACATTGCAACTATTAATATTATTATTATTATTCCAAATTCCATATGTATGGTGTACGGCTCCAATGGGCCCTAAATAAAGTCAATTCGACCCTTCATTTTTTAGAGTGCAGTTAAGAAATTAAATATTCAAGACATTTCTCTAATCAGTTAGAGAGACAGGAAAAACAAAACTAAATGAATAAGGTATCTATCAAAATGTCACTAATCTAGGGTTGTGACTATTCTACAATTCGTCAGTGTTCAAAGTTAGGGTGTTCTTCTAACGCTCATAACTTCGGGCTTTGAAGGAAACCACGGTAATTATTTATATCAATGTACAGCATGAATTCTACAATTTTACAATATGAAAAAAAATATTTGCAATTGGGGTTTGATTTTTAAATATTGAGAATAAAATGGGAGGTAGAATTTTAGAAACTGATTGTTTTTATGAAAAATAGGGGGTTAAGGTCACTTCGTAAAATCACGCGTAGCAAGCGCATGTTTTTTAGCGTCCTAAATCACGAGATAGGACGGTTCGTAAAATCACTCAATGCATACGCGCACCGCTCACCCATATCTAGGTAGGGTTGCGCGCCATTCAGGAGACTGCTATAGTGTAGAAACAATGGTTTCGGACGCTTCGTAAAATCACTGGAAGGGATGTGACGTTTCGAACAAAATTGGAATCTTCTCTTATTTTTTAAATAATTAAGATTTCGACCTGAAATTTGGTAATTCGATAGAGTTGAATATATGCTTTAAGAATATCGAAAAAACTCAATTTCGAAAATTTGACCAAAAATTAGGTTTATGACGGTTCGTAAAAACAGCGACGAATTAGCTTCCCCAAAATAATTTGACCTACACAATCTCTTGAAAGCTTCACCTCATAATCAGGAATGTAAGAGATAGTTTGTAATGAGCTAAATAATTTTGAATTTGATTTGATTTGATTTATTTATTCATCAATAACATGGTCAGTGATTACAATATTGAGATACATGACTGAAAGGTATATAAAAGAATAATAAGAGAATTAAAATATATAAACAAATAATCAATCAACAAAATTACATTATGACACATTCACACATGACCAAGTGATATTTAACACAACTACACATGCCAATGACAATGGAATGAGCCTGAAAGCTCTATACTACTAGCCCCCTGCTATCTAGAGTACTTCAATTAACCTGTACAAGTCCCCTGCTATGTGAGACCCATCAAGACTGAGCAAATTACTCCACGAGAAGATCTCGAGATGAAGCGTGTGGAACGTGCTCCACGGAGAGAATTTGAAACACGCGCGGGCGGGAGACGACTTTGACAAAATACTTTTGGAGTGCTGTTAACGGCTGGGGTATGATGCTGACTATGGGGTTTGTGTATGGTGTGGTCTAGCACACTGGGGAGTTAGAAGCTAATGTCAAGGAGATAACATAAAGAGGGAGAAGAGGAGTGTTTTGATGGGTTTTGTTCTGACAAATTGATGGTGAATTATTGGAATGGATAAGAGTGTGTATTCTACAATGGCAATATAAACAGTAAAAGATAAAGAATGAAAGGAGAGATAGAAAGAGAGAGAGAGAGAGAAAGAGAGAGAGAGAGAGAGAGAGAGAGAAAGGGATCAAAATATGAGCACAACAAAGAAAGAAACAAGAAAGAAAAGAGCAGAGAATCAAAAGATGTACAATACTGAGAATGTAAACAAAAAATGACTTAAGAAGAAATACTTGAGGATGGAAAAAAAAGGGAGACTGAGGGAAAGAGAGAGAGAGACACACACACACACATGGGGAGTTTGTGTGAGAAAGAGAGAGAATGAGTAAACCTTAAAAATAAGCAAGTTTGAGAAAGAATTTAAAAAATCAGTGCATGAATTTCGCCATAAGTCCCCCCCCCCACAAAAAAACAATATAACAACTTAATCCCCTGAAAAACCAAAGAAACAACACAAAAGAGAAATGGGGACAAATTCCAGAAAGCTACAGAATGATGACACATAAATGCAGGTGTCACAAGACAGAAATATGTCACAATCAATGCAGAAAGATTTTCTATGATGTATCACTAATCGTTATCCTACTTATGGGAATGATTTGAAAACAACATAATTCAGGCTATATGCCGTTCATTCATCAGGGGGATACGCCCACAAATATTCACATTACGAGGTAGGATGGGGGCTGATTGAACACTCCATGGACTTATCCCATGTTTCTGTTATCCTGCAGCTATTAGCAGGAGTATTAAGCAATAATTTGAAATGAGAGAAAATGTAAATGGCAGAAATACATTACGAGGAATTTGGGCTCTGTTGAAAGTAGGTTAATGATTTGTTATATTAGACGAGCATCATCAAAAATCATAATTGCCCAAAATGAGGAGGAGGATGAGGGCTTATCGAGAGCTCAAGACGGAAAAATATGGAAAAATATGGAAGAATATTTGAGATAATCAAGAGTGAAGTGTGATATGTAATAGGGGTTTGTATATACAGTCAATAACTCTATCATGCTTTTTTTGGGTATAAGAAGACAAATGAAAATATAATTCATGCTGGGGTTGATTGTAGTTCATAACATAATGGAGGTCCTTTTTTGGGTTGGTCTTTTAAAGAATGTATGATTTATATAAACTAGTTCAAATCTTCAGCTTATTTAGTTTACACCAGCTGAATAGAAACAAGAGCAAGATGATGAAATATGAATTTGAATAGATTCAATTTGTTAGTATAGGTCTGAATATTTATTTGAATAGAAAATAATGATTTTCTAGGTTACCATAAATATCTCCTCACAACAAATTATCATCATTATTATACCATCATCATCACTATTGTTTCATTATCATCATCTATTCTAACCACCATCATCATCACTGTTAATAGCACAGAAAAGGGGCAACAACAAATCCTTAAAATACAATTGAAAGAAAAATCTGTCCTGCCTCAACTTTCTATATTTCTACTGTAACATCTGTTAAAACATTATACACTATTCTCGAAGCAGATTATTTGAAAACAATCTATCTGTCAGTGCAAAGCAAAATATAATCCCAAGTAGTCGATCAAACATGAATAATAGATCCACTGCTCTCGTTTTCTTTTTCAGGAAAGATTTATTTGTGATTGAATTATTAATGTATTTGTGAATAGATGATATTTGTTTGCATTATTGGAAAACAAGTTTGCTTAAGGATGACAACCAAAATACAGATATAAGTAAATAAAGGAGAATCTTGTAAGAGACAAAACAGAGCAACTTAAATTCTTAATTATTTGAAATTTCAATGAGAGTAAGAAGCCTTTCTAAAAAAACAAGAAATCTAGAGCTTTGAAAATGAGAAAATAACCTTAAAACATGGCACCAGTTTAATGACATCATGGAGTTTGCATATTAAACAATGTCATCACTCTAATTAGAAACTGTTCTTAAAGCCTATCAAACATCATTTTGCAAAACCAGTTATAATACACAAAATAATATCATTAACCATAATTGGTAGCAACATATTTTACCTCACTTGTACCATACATTGGTGGCTGGTCAGGGATTTAGACCCTTTTGGAATGAAACATAACTTTAGCAACCAAAAATATTTAGCTTTAAAATCAACATTTTTAATGCTATAGAGTAGATTTCATTCATTTTTGCATCTGAGGTACAAAAAGGAAAAAAAAATTAATCAAAATTAAAACAAGGTAAATTTGTTGTCAGAAATGGATTGATTTCCTTAAGGAATATACCTCTTTATTGATATGACACCTGTTATACTGTTCGACAGAAATAATCACAATAAAATGCTCTTCTGATGAAATTGGTTTATATTTCCTAATGAAATCACTCATAAAGGGATAAAAACCTAGTGGAATGAACTGGGGGATATATATATATGTATATCTGGCATATCTCGAGACATCCCGCTCGATCCTAATTGAAAGTGTTCTTGCCAGTGCATCATGGGACATTGATTAAACAAAGGAAATACTCACACAAAAACAAAGCCGTACCCCACAGCGTCACTGAAAGATTGAAATGAAAAATACTTGAGCTGGATTGCTGGGGCTTTCTCATCATCATAATAACAGCGGCAAGTGTTCCCGCGAGGACCTGGTATAGGCAGAAGCAACATGGGCTCCAGATGCATTAAAAATGCAAAGGGAGAGATAGAAAGAGAGAGAGAGAGACAGAGATAGAGAGAAAGAAAGAGGCTGAGATAGGGAGAAAGAGAAAGAGACACAGAGGGAGAGACAAGATAAATGCGGGAAGGGGTAAAGTTTTTCAGAAGGAAATAAAGGCTAGTTTTCTAGAACCTAAATCTTACTCTTCAAGGAGGTCCTTTTGGAGAGAGAGAGAGAGAGAGAGAGAGAGAGAGAGAGAGAGAGAGTTGAGGTGATAATTTTTTATTTATTAATTAATTTTTTTTTTTTTTTTTTTTTGGGGGGGGGAGGCAGAGGTTTATAAAGTGATATAAAGACTAGAATTTCGAGGATAACCACTTTCGAGGAACTATCCCTTTATATGTCAAATGGAGATAGGGGAAGAGAGAACTCTTCCTGTATCTCCACATGCGCAAATATATTATATACAGAAAACAGCATACAGACAGACAAAGTTGTTACTCCTGAAGTACTGAAAGACAAAGGAAGAGAAACAAGCAGACATAGAAAGTAGAGAGTGGGATGAAGAGAGAGAGAGAGATAGAGAGAGAGAGAGAGAGAGAGAGAGAGAGAGAGAGAGAGAGAGAGAGAGAGAGAGAGAGAGAGAGAGAGAGAGAGAGAGAGAGAGAGAGAGAGAGAGAGAGAGAGAGAGAGAAAGAGAGAGAGCAACAGACAAATAGACATTAACAGGGAGGAGTTGACAGAAGAAGTTTAATATTCCTGAGGCTGGTGCAATGAAAGATGGAAATAAAGGGGAAGAGGAAAGAGATGGAAGGAGTGAGGGAATGAGAGGAAGAAAGAAATATATAAAAGGGAGAGAGCAAGAGATGGAGAGAGAAAGAGGTATATGGCTGAAAAAGGGAGGGGATGACATAAACAAAGGCAGGAGACAGAGACAGATACACAAAGTATAAGATGTCAGATCTTGATTTTGCTGAACCAATAATTTGAAACATACTCACCCCTAGAAAGTGTATCAAGGTGCTAGGGAGCAGCCAGTAGGATTAGCAAGTCCAATGTTCAGGGACTTAATGCAGAGAGGATTAAGGCTAATCCTTGTCTTGTGAAAGAACAGGAAAGACAACCTGCTACAGCCAGGTCATGAATATCAACTGAATTAGCAATAACTAGATTGGACATTTTACATAGACACTACCTCATATCTTTACACTATTCACCAACAGTCTCCTTTGTTCTTTTGACTTTGATTCAGAGCCTATCAGGACAACTACCCTCTCGCAATTACCCCAGGACAACTACCCCCCTCACCCCCAAGAAAAAAAATTGTGTTAGATTTAGGGTAAGGAGGTGAATCTTTGACAGGATAAGGGTAGGCCTATAGTTGTCCTAGAATCATTTCAGAGCCATACCCGATGTATCAGCAGAATGAGAAAAATTTTTGCACATATTATGTCCATTTCTCTACTGCTACCAATTATTGTAAGAGAAGGTATATTATGTATTCTAATCCTTAAAGGAATGTCTTTTACAGGATATAAATCAGTCTTTCTAGTGAAACTTGGAAGTTATAGCAATTTTAACCATAATTCATGCGGTTGTATTTTAATTTAAAAAAAAAACAGTGTTGTCAATTAGCAAAGGAAAAGTGCATCAAATATCCTTTACATGATTTCTGTCGTGAAATAATTACAATGTGCTGTGGTCTAGTGGTTAAATTCCTGCACAGTAGATCAGGGATGCAAATCCCTGCCTGACCACTAACATCATTTGGCATGATGTTGATCCACATTTACCACTCTCTACCAAGCTGAAGTATATAGGTAGCACCAAGTAGGAAAAACATTCATATTTTGTTTTTGTGGAATAAAACTGGGTTAATATAACACTGCGTTGAACTAGATAGATAACACAATATACATACCTAATTTATAGTGATTTCACAATGATGATCTAGTGTATTTACTTAGAATATATTCCATTCAGCGCAAATGAAATATAATAATCAGGACAATTCCCTAAAAAATTCAACTATTTCCTGTTTTTATATCCTTTGGACATATAAATGGTGAAACCGATATTCAATAATGAACAAAAACCATATGAAATGAAAAATATAAAAACAGCCACTAGCTTCTTGAAAAAGCAAATTTCATCTACACTTTTTAATTTGAATGAATATATTTGATTCTCTCATTTATTTTGTTGGAAGGAGAAGCTAGGCTCCACACTTGGGTGTTTTCTTGGTAGGAGCAGAGTAATAAGAAGCAATTTATGGATGATAAATGACTTTATTAGATGGAGATGTATCTACTCTTGAGGCAAGAATTATACCAAATTGCATCTCTCCTGGAATTAACAGATAATCGCATGTTGGCAGCCAATGTCCACTTTAAATGGCTTTCATTTTCTATCTCTGTCTCTCTCTCTCTCTCTCTGTATTAATCTCTGTCACACTCTCCCACCCCTCTATCTCTCACTCCCTCTCATTCTCTCTCTTGTTTTTGCCAGCACTTCCCCTCCCCTCTCCTTTTCTCATTCCTCCTCTTCTCCTTTTCCTCTCTCTCTCTCTCTCTCTCTCTCTCTCTTTCTCTCTCTCTCTCTCTCTCTCTCTCTCCTTCTTTCTCTTTATTTATTGCTGTCGACAGGCTGTTCCTGTGTATTCATCGCCGATTAACCAAATATTGTGCATTGGGAACATCACATCTCAATATGTTGAAACTATTTCAATAATTTTTAAAGCATTTATTTTGGAATTTTCTTAATATTTCTAAGGAGAGCTTGACAAAATCTATTAACATGTGATTTTGAAAATACACTGTTCGTCATAAAGGTGGAATATTTTTTTTCTGGCTCAAGCGAAATTATGTTGCTCCGTTATTAATTTCTTGAATGTGTTTGTCACCGCTTTCACTTTCTGGGATCCTGGGTATATCTTGGACGTTCCCTCAACCCTTCCCGGGGATTTTTCTTCAAAAATGTTTTTCACCCCCAGAAGATGGCCATTTTCGTAATTTTTCTTATTTTTGGGGGCCTTTTTTGTTCACGCGACCCACTAAGGCCCCCTCAGTCCTACCCCAAGGAAACACGTCTGAGGTGGAAATCTGTTATTGTTCTTATTATTAAATCTAGATGTATGGTTAAGGGCTCGACTCTTTTGTCTAGGGGAGGGGTCAAAATTCATTTTGATTGGTGTTCAACATTCATTTTATTCATTTTTGAACCATGGAAATTTCTATCTTCCCTAAATTTTATTGTAAAATCTCAACAAAACACATAAATTAAAATAAAACATTATCAATAATGACTATTTACAGCCTTGTCATCAAGGCTAAACAAAATTTAAGGGGAAAATGATGATATTTAAGGGTTAAAGGTTGTTTTTCATTTCTTTTGTTTTCAGCATAAAGACTTTAACCCCTCCCCTAGACAAGAGACCTAAGCCTGTCCCCAGAAATA
This sequence comes from Paracentrotus lividus, assembly GCA_940671915.1. NCBI lineage: Eukaryota > Metazoa > Echinodermata > Echinoidea > Camarodonta > Echinidae > Paracentrotus > Paracentrotus lividus. The sequence goes on from CALNVZ010001721.1 coordinate 35,906,715, forward strand.
TAGATTTAACTTAAAGAACAATATAAAACAATACACCTCAGTCGCGTTTCCTGGGGGTAGGACTGAGGGGGGGCTTGATCGGCCGGGAAATCAAAAAGGGGCCCCAAAATGAGAAAAAATGGGCATCATGGGGGTTGACAAAACTTTTTTGGAAAAAGGTCCACGTGAAGGGTTGGGAAAACGTCCAAGATATAGCCAGGGTCCCAAAAAGAAAAAACAGGGACAAACATATTCACGAAATTAAAGTCAGAGCAAAATCATGTCGCTATAGCGGCAAAAAAATATTCCACCTTTATGACGGACAGTGTAGTAACATTAAGTACATAAGTTGTATGCATAGAAAGAAGCTATTCTTCTACTAGAATTTTGCTCATGCATTTCTAAATTATTGTGATATTTTGAGGTATTGTTATACCAGTGTTGGTTATACAATATTTTTAGAATTCATTATTTGGAAAAAGAATAAACAATTATTTAATTGAATTGAAAACAAAATGTATAAGTGAAATCATAGTACAAAGAATTACTTTATTATGCATACATTATTGTGTTATGTTATATATTATTCTTTCTTGCTTTATATAGCATGCAAACTAAACAATCAAATCTGTCGACAATACACTTCATAACACTTCCATGCCAGTAAATAGTTCATAAACACAGCCAACAATGAAACCAAAACAAAATATATTGAAAGCTTATTGAAATAAAAATAAATGAAAGCTTATATTTCTAACTCTGATTCAAACCATATGTCTTGCAGAAAGAAATAACAACAATAAAGGAAGAAATATAATGGGTATCGGAAGACCACTTGTGAAATAAATTATGCCAATTACTGAGATTTGATTATTAAAAGAGAATTATGGTTAATGATATTAGAGCTATATTGCTGGATGACAATTGCAGCTTGAAGCCGTCATAATTTGTGAAAGGGCCACGCTCCTTAGTGAGATAATTGTATTTGGTTGCGATTGGAACCTGAGATTGAGAAGACAAAAATAAGGGCAAATGACAGAAAGACAGACGGACGCAACTTGTCTACATAAGGGTTTTTAGACTGTAGTAAAGTAACCGAGTGAACATGATTCAATTCTCAGCAGAAAACATATAAAAAGTTGAAAAAGGAAGAGAAGAATTTTAGAAATATCAAGTATTAATGATAAGAGAAGAGGATAGAGTAAAATGAATTAACAGATGAAGAATGAGCAGAACATAAGCAAAGGAGTGGACGGAATGGGGAAGAGAAAGAGATATTGAGAGGATAAATAGAAGAATGAAATTATGTTAAAGATAAAAATAAATATAAAATGGAAATTGGGGAGAGGGCAGATAGAAGATACAGAGAGAGAGCGGTAGAGAGAGAGAGAGAGAAAGAGAGAGAGGAAGAGAGAGAGAGAGAGAGGCAGAGAGGGAGAGAGAAGAAGAGAGAAGGAGAGAGAGAGGAAGGGAGAGAGGAAGAGAGAATAGAGAGAGAGAGGAAGAGAAAGGGAGAGAGAGAGAAGAAGAGAGGAAGAGAGAGGAAGAGAGAGGAAGAGAGAGGAAGAGAGAGAGGAAGAGGTGGAAAAAGGAGAGGGATGGAGAGAAATTTTGACCTAGAATCAGGGAGATGTTAGAAAGTGTGCAATCAAAAAATAAATAAACAAACAAAAAAACTAACAAACTGCTAATATCTAAAACAGAAAGCTAAATAAAATAAACAATGAAGTCTAAAAGTGAAGGCTCTTATTTTTAGTAAAATATATAATAAAGAGGTCAATTGAATCCCAATATTTTAAAGTTCTGAAAATTGATTAATTCCTATCTGAGTAGTTGATTGGGTAGATTAGAAAATGCCCATTAAGAGCTCAGATTGATTGATGTCATATTAGTAGTATGTCAATAAATCTTATAAAGCTTAGCCATAGGAAGAAAGACTAATTAAAAAATATATAATAGCATACAAAAACAAGGTCTCTTTAAAATTTGTGACAAGGTTTTAAGGCAGTTTAGATTGAAAACAGGACACATATATTGTAAAGAATAGATAGAATACATAATTAATTCTAGGTTGTTGTTTTTTTTTCTAAATGATATTATCACTGGAAATAATATTGTTTCTCATCATGTTTTATCATTTAGAAGGAGACAAAAGAAAACAAAACAAAACTGAATATCCTTTTTGTCAAAATAGATTTAGATCCTTCATCAAAATTTGTGAGAAAAAAAAAACATTGTAACGGGAGACAAAGGTTATAGGGTGAAAATATTGGAAACATTTTCTAGTATAAACAGTGCAATAAAACTGTTAATGTACATAACAAGCAATAAACAAAAACAATTATCTAACATTGAAGACAAAACTAAAAATCACTGAATACATACCCATGCAGTGATATATGAATTAATCCAAAATATGTTTCCATTTTCCAGACAACATTGCCTCAAACTACCCACTACATGAACGTTTGTTATCAACTGAGCTTGCTTACAAAAATTCCTAATCTTTTATACCAATCTCACCAATTTCATTTCATAAGAGGCTTATTATAAATCATACATCAATCAAAATTTATATTAATTATAACACAACTCTTATTAACAATTTGACAGCTTTTCCATGAGCGCCAATATTTCTTGCATCTGTTACTTGGTAAAAAAATGCTTTCAATGTGAAGTGGGAGCGCTGCTACAAGCCGCAGCAAATAATGTCACTATTGTACACCAACCAAGCAGATATAATACAACACGACAAATCAAGTAAAAATGAGTGAGTTTTCTGAAAAGAGAAATTCCGATTTCTACAATTGGTTGATATTGGTTAAACAGGCATGCTTACCTGAGTGGGTAATAGTGAGATGTTATTGGATTTAGGGAGAGAGAATTACACTGATTGTAAAATCTAATGAAGTTAGATTGACAGCTTTGTGAATAACTGCCAACACCGCGTGACTTTCCTCATCAAAATATATTATCACGCTCAACAAAGCAGGGATTTATGGAAAGATAAACATCTATATGTGTTTTATTAATGTGTTAGCTTTTCTTTGCAGGGCAATAAGTGTATATTTTACCACTTTTCTTTTCAAGGCTTTGAATACAAAGATAATCAGTACCAAAAAAAAAAAAAAATTCTTGCAACCAAAAAAAAAAAATTCTTGCAATCATCAAATCAAATTTGTTAAAGGTAGTGTCAGCCTTTTGCAGGCAAAAATATTAAATTTCTAGTTTTTGAGAGGATATAGTAGTATACCAATGACTATATCTTCCCACAACATGATTAAGCTCAAATGTGTATGTTTGTCATTATATTGCGATTATCAAAATTCATTCCTATTTTTTCGAACCTCGAAAAATATACCGTACGGTGCGAACCGTTGACCGTTAGCGCAGAGAATAATGCACGCTGATGCGCCGTGTGTATATTGCTGTGTGCGGTCCGTGCCGCACGCGCTGCAATATCAACGATGATGATGGAGAGCTGGTCAAGATTGGTAGTCAGATTTTCGTTTCGTATTACTGATCTAGGCAACCTATGACAGTAAGATTGAATAGACAGTATAGGTCGATCATATTCTACAGTTATGCCAAGTTGCATTAGTTTTCGCAATTTGTGAAAAAGGCTGATACTACCTTTAAAATATATTTCGTCCATATATTTTGAATTTCTAAAAAAAATCTTGACTTTTTCTCATGAGAGCAGAATTACCACGGACATGTTTTTGTGCAATTGTACTTATTATCTTTACGATCGTAATAATTCATTTCCTCTTTAAGCCGTCAGTACAGGCTTCGCAAAATGTCTATACTGGTCGTATCGTGTCTTTAGATTCATTTTCAATTATTTATATCAAACAAGGCGTTTTATACTGCCTTTTAGGTACCTTGCCAAAAGATAAAGCCTCGGCCCGCTGCGTGAAAGCCGCATAGCGTCGCTTTATACTGGATGTACTAATCCCCTCCAATTAAGTCAATGGAAGAATAATAGGGGAACGGTATATCCTGCCTATAAGCACGCTGTGCGGCGTTCACGCAGCGGGCCGCGGCTTTATTTTTTGGTAAGGTACCTTAAAAAAAAATTTAAAAATTGTATATATTTTTTCAGTACAAACTAATGTGGCATGTTAAGAGTTAATGAAAAACAGGAATGAAAGAATTCAAGAAAAATTGTTTTCTAACATATTAATAGCATCCATTCATTAAAGGGGAAGTTCACCCTGGAATTTTAATAGTTTTAAAAAATGCAGAAAAATAAAAGAAAAATATCAGTGAAGGTTTGAAGAAAATCGACCAAAGAATAACGAAGTTATGAATATTTAAAGTTTTGATTCTGTGACGTCACGTGCGAGCAGCTCTCCATGTGTTGTGTATGAAAATTCCATAAATTTGTCTTTTTTCATGGTTCTTGATAAGGGAATGGGTCAATTTGATAGAGGCATGTGTATGAACATAGGTTTGATGATATATCGACCGCACAAGTGAAATAACTAATAATCATCTGAAAAAAATGACACTTTATGGGATTTATATTACATAACACATAGGAGAGCAGCTCGCACGTGACGTCACATAATCAAAACTTTAAATATTCTTAACTTCGTTATTCTTTGGTCGATTTTCTTCAAACCTTCACTCATATTTTTCTTTTATTTTTCTACATTTTTTAAAACCAAATTAAACCCAGGGTGAACTTCCCCTTTAAGAATATTTAACTACTAAAATTATTTTTCTTTAATGGTTCAATTTATCTGCTAAATATCATTCTCATTGACACAAGTAAGTTATCTGCCCCAATTTAATTTTAATAGTGAAAATTTCTAATAGATAGCATGAATGCAGTATGTATCTCTCTGAACGTATGGCTATAAGGAAAGGATTTAAAAGGATTAAGAAACTATGTGGAGGCTTTTACAAACCTAAGCCACGGGGCATTATCTCAGTGCATGTAATGATGTGTTAAGGAGAATCCCTGAAAATTTCCTTTCCTAAGCATCATTACCGGTACATGCTTAAAAATAAGTGAAAATGTGCAATTTGCCCCCTCAATAGACTGCAGTTTTTATTTTAGCATACCCAGGTATGCTTTTGACCATGGTGATATTCAGTAACCAATATCTCCGCATTCAAATGACTGGCAATCTTCGAAATATCAGGCGATTCATGTCAGACCTAAAGGTTTGTAATTAAGATTACAGCAGATACAGATTCTAGTTCAGAATTTCTTTTCTTTTTCAATTCTCGACAGTAAATGCCGAGTGGTAACACTACAAAATTGGCTCCAAATCATACCTTATTGACTGAGAACCCAAAACAGGGCTATTTTTGGAAATAGGTTAAACCCCTTCTGGTCCTTATTCTTATTGTTGTTATTATAAATTCATTTTATTTGAGAAGATGGCATGGCTTAAACACTTCATCCTACATCATATTAATCACATATTAAATTGCTCTACTTTACAATTCAATTTTCACTTCAAATAAACATTTATTTCCAATTTCAAAACAGATGCAAATGTTTCCAGGAAGCACACGCTTGTTTTGGGCTTGCATTGATTAGAAATACAAAACATGTGATTATATACAATTCACCATGAGTATGAATATTTCATTTCATCATAATAAAGCATATCAGAGAGAAATAACTTTGAAAGTTTTGGATATACCAGATTATTCCATGGCTTTAATAACATAAATTCATGATCCGAAAATATTCAGGCATTGTAAAAAAAAAACATGTCAAAAGCAAGAAAGAGAATGTGAGAGGGAGATATATATAATAAAGTTTAGAAAAGATAAACCTGATGTCAAAAATGAAATGTCGAAAGAGACGGTTAAACATAAATCAAGCATGTCAATTTAACACATTAAACCTGGTGTATAGTTTTGGTAGCAAAAAAGGAATTGGCACAAAACTGATCAAATGTAGTTACATGTTGTCCACATTGCACTAAAAGATATGTGTGAGAGATCTTGTGACATTCCTTTCAATATTTCCGATGAATTTCATTCATAAAGTTCGAATATAGCGCAATCCAACTGCCGTTTAGACCTCAGCTGACAAATTCGCACGCCCGAGGTTACGGCGTGAATTAGTGCGAACGATCTGTGTGTAACACCCACACAAGAGAATCCCCATTGGTTTTCCACGTGAGCGCTAACCTGTGACGGGTCCCCGACTTATCTTTTTTTATCCTTATATTATGAAATAAAGACACTAAAACGAGATTTCAAGTACTATAATTTGCTTTATTATAGTTATTGGATTCAATCTATCATAATTTATCTTAATGTGAATCAAAATAATTTTTTCTTTCTCCCGAAACTATACACCAGCTTTAAGCATCCCAATTCAATTCAGTCTAAAAAGAGACAAGTAAAAGTACATCGACCTTCACATATTGTAGTAATTATCCTTGTAATAAAAGTCAAATGATTCCACAATTGAATGCACATGCAGGTATTGAAGCCATATGTGGTGCATATTTCCATTTAGGTGCAATGCCATAATCATACTTTTAAAATAGCAATAGAAGTATGTTGAATGGAAAGAAAATTGAATGGGAATAACTAGTACAAACTTTGTATTTTTCGCCATTCGGGAATTTCAGTAGGTATATATCATAGATAATGCAGCCTCCAAATTGCAATATAATGATTTTTATATAAAGTTATTCACAACTTTCAAATATCGAAGGTAAACAAACTGGAATGTCAGGAGTTGACTGTTTAAAAAGACTTGTTAAAAGGTAACATAAATTTTTACGATTGAATAGGCTTGTTCAAAAGCCAGAATAAGTAAGAACCTGTAAGGTTATATTATTATATACTATGAGTACTAATTGGAGAGGTATAAGTGTTGTCTGTGTTGACTTTCCTCCTTTTTTTATGTATCATTATTTATTTTCATTTAAGTTTACAGTAATACAGAATAATAAATGGACAAATATTTTTATTTATTTATTTATTTATTTATTTATTTTATTTTATTTTATTATTATTAATATATATTTTTTTTTTGGGGGGGGAGGCGGGTACAAAAAAATCCTCTTTTTTTAGATAGTAGAAATAAAATGCCTTATATATCTAATGTGAAACAACCCAGTCTGAATACATTTCATGCGAATAGACCTGCTTACAATGCCACGAAATAAAACCATATGTCTAGCTTAATGGTTCTACTTAGAAATGGCATGGTACACTAAATACCAGCAATATTTTCGACAGACGATAGTTAAACACAATAACTATACTGGTACTCTGTGACCTAAGCTCAATGCTAAATGAATTGACATGTTTATTTTTAACAATGCTGAGTAACAAAAATACAGAACGATAAGGCAAAAATATGTTCTGAAAATGGTTGAACCAAGGAGATACTGTATACTCCTTGGCTGAACTAATTTTGGCTAATTTTGTGGAGTATGTGTTGGAGTTGGATTCAAAAGGATCGACCAAAACTACTTTCACTTTTTTTTTTTTTTTTTTGGGGGGGGGTGGGGTCTAATAATGAAAACTGTTGAAAGAAAAGTTGCCCAAAAATGACGAATTTGACGGTTTAAATGAGCTAATTTTCTCTTTTATTCTGTATTAAATACCTCAGTTTAATTTATGAGAAGGTGGATAAAATGGATGCTGACAGGTAGCATGGAATTTCTTTTAACATACTTGTTTAGTTATGATGATGTTATTTATGACTTTAGAGTTATTCCAGACATTTACCTTTAACCAATCACAAATTGTCAAAAATATACAGCAAACGAATATTAAACCTATTTCATTTTCTAAAATACAAGAAGGTTTTGGGTATTTAATTCATAAACAATAGTAATTTAAAAAAAATGATTGAACTACTTTCATGATGCACCAAGGAAGTAAAATCATTATTAGAAATTACTTTTTTTGAAATGCTATTTTGTCCCTTGTGTGACCTTATGTATGACAGCTCCCTTATATTATTATCATACATGATACTTGGTGATCACAAGGGAAATAATAATATCCACATTCATCCCTCGACTATACTCGTCTCGTCAAGCTGGACATAACAAAGATGGAATTAGATATATAGTTCTAAGATACAAGAGAAGGGTGTTGGTCAACACCTCTATCGCAGCTAAAACAACAAGAATATCTCTGCTTTTAATGATGTTAAAAGATCACAGCACCTATTTTTGTAAAAATAGACATTTCCAGTCTGAGTGTCATAATTTATCATATTGTCCAGAGGATGGTATAGGTCTGTCGTATGGGATTCAAGAAGCAACAGAGGCGTTAGATCATCACAAACCTCCACATAGTACCTTACAATGTTGTCTTAGATTTGTCTTATGATGTTGTCTTAGGTTTCCAGTTCATCTTTTCGGGTAAAAGGAATTCAAAGACAAAATGGGAAAAAAGTTTAGTCATCCTCATGATAAAAAAAAGAGCTAACAATCATGTATTAAAGAAAGATATAGTCTAAAGAGACAAACATAAATAGAACTAGTTAAGCTGAATCCAATATATTATAAGACTAAAACCTTTAAAGAGAAACAAACACTGAAATATTATAGACAATGATAATACTGAGATTAAAAAATAAAGATAAAAAAAGTTAGCTTAACTGCTAGCATTTCTTAAAATCACTACCCTAATTATACACAATCTCAGGCGGCACAAAGCAAACAACATTGTTGATGGCTGTGGGCAAGTGTGAGGTTCCCCCCCCCCCCCAAAAAAAAAAAAGAAAAAAAGAAGGAAAGTGAGTTCTATAGGCAATCTTTGGATTAATTAGCTCATGAGGGTACACCATGATCTTAGTAAAATGATTCAGAAATTAGTTTGTCAGCTGTCAGAGCAAATGCAGCATACATTAACAGTAAAAAAGCACAGAATATTGTCTTGCCCATGCTGTGTTATGTAACTCCATGATGTAACTGCACAATATCGATGTCATCTTTTGACCAAGAGCTGTGAAAAACAGGAAATTGGAATAAATTACAGTCAATGGAAGAAATTGAGAAACTATTCAAGTGAAATGTTTCCACCCTTAGAATAAGTCACATCCCCAGAGACTACCCCAGGAAGCACCTGTATAATTGGGTGCAGAGGGTGGGGTAGGGTGCAGAGATGGTGGGGAATGGGTGCATAGAGGGTGGGGGAGTGCAGGGGAAGGGGTGCAGAGAGGTTGAAGAAAGGGGAAGAGTGGGTAGGAGAGTGGAGGGGTAGGGGAGCAGATTGGGGAGGGGGGGGGGTAACATTTTCACCCATTCCACATAGCAATACAATTTGGGACGCAAGTTTCTTTTCACATCTGTTTAAACAATATTTTTTAACAAGAATAATAATGAAGCTACTGGACAGCACTTCAATCAAAATCTTAACCAAAATGGGACAACACATTGTATTGCAATTGAATATTTCATTTCAACTGAAAATTGATGTTTAATTAACAAACCTGTACTGTACTGTAATTTTAATTATCACAGTATCATTTAAGTAATTTTAAATATTTGGACATGCCTCATGGACTTGAGCACTTTAAAAAGAATTACTATTATTTGTAATGTCTTTTGACACATTACTGTACACAGACGATACTATATGCAGGCAAGAATGTACCAATCTTTGACAAAAGAGGGAGCTAATCATGTTTAGAGGATGTGGTATACATGTTGGAATGGTATGACACATCGCAGCCGGTATGCAGCCCATGTATCAAGTTCATATCACAGTGACATAGCTGTCATTCTTAATGTTAGACCACAACAAATGAGATACTTAAGTATTACTTTCCAGGCACTCATATTCTACTCATCCCTCTTTACTACATTAATGTAATTAAAGGCTGTCGGATCCTTCTAGGACATTCCTATCTGTGTGTCCTCTGCCCGATTCCCTATTTATGTCATGCCATATGGTATGCAGTGCATTTGACAGTCACTGTGAGATCGGATTGTAGGCCTACGCAGTAACTAGCTATCTCTAGCACAACATGATGATGTGTATAAGAAATTGAATTTGACATACTATTAATACAAGTTTACGCACGATCATAGAGGCAACATAATTTACACAAAAAATCCCCAAATGATCTCATTTATCAATCTTTAAGCATATTCTGCTAGGGTGGTGATGACTAGTTATGGTTTTACGCAATATCATATTTGTTTATAAAATCATTATTTGTAATTTACTTTTTTCTCACATTCTTTAAATATTAAAATACATCTGTTCAGAGACCTAAATAGCAAAATCAAACATTCTAATATTATGGAATCTACAGCATACTTTTTTAAAAATAATAATTTATAATGGATATACTTGTTAACAACAAAATATTTCTTTTAGTTTCATCTCCATGCATATGGTGTTTACTGGGGAGGCTTGAAAACTTTTATTTCAGGTGTAACCGTGTAAATGAACAAACAGTACAAATATTTACTTTTCTAAACTGGACTAATATGAACCAATGAAATAAAAGATATCATTTATATATTTCTTCTATATCATTTTTTAACTTAAAGTTAAATAATCTTCATATCATAGCTCATGAACGTGTATATATTTATTGTGTTATAATTAAAATGATCTATATTAAAATGATATCCAGCTTTCATTTTGCAAATTATTTTGACAACTCTTAGGACAATACTATATGGACTTTAATAATCTCTCTAATATGAAACAGGAGATACCCTGCATGTGTTACATCAATACACCCTTCGCTTCACAGACAGTGGGATGTAGCCAATGAATTACACTTGCACTTTTTTTGTTCATCCCCTTGAAACTATATGGCCCGAATTCACAAAGGTGGATTCTGCAAAATCCAAGGATCCGTGGATTATGTAAATTTTGTGTAATAATTACGATTAAGTTTAGCTAGTACTGTGAGAAAGGTCCAATATGAATGCGCGATTTTGTTACAGAGCCCTAAATATACGCTTGTCGCTTTGGTTAAGTCTGCTGTTTATTCAAATCAATTTAAATAAACCGTTGACTCAGTAGTGGACTCATTAATTCAAAACAGAGGGCTCATTATGTCAAAACCATAGCAACTGGTGTAATTCTAGCGCGTTATGACAAAATCGTGCATTCATATTGGACCTTTTTCAATGTCCGCCCTAATATTAAGCGTAATCATTTTACAAAATCTACATAATCCACGGTTTCAGTCCACGGTTTTGAAATTACCTTTGTGAATTCAGGCCTTCGATTCTCAACATGAGTTCTATTTTTAAATAACAAAGACAATGAAAATGGAATAAGCCACAGAGCTATGTGCTTAAAAGCTGTAGTCATCTCACTTTCAAGTTGAATTTTATAATATATGTTTTTTTATGTAAAATACAAAACTTAGAATTATTTAAGCATAAATAAGAAAATAGTTGTGTATCATCAATTGATTACACCCTTAAAATAAGTTAATCTCTTTCCATTTATATTTGTTTTAATTGAAATAAAAATGAATAGATAAATAAATACATAGATACATTGAAATAATTTTACTTAACAGCTTTATAAGTTCCGTTTATATACATGAAAGGGGGATAAGTACAGACGGAGACAAGCTTGCTGTCAGAAAAAGAACTTTCAAATTTTCAAATCATTTTCCTTAATATGTTTGCCGTACCTCCTATAAATAATGACTGATTACACAGGAAAATGAAGGCAAAAGCTTCTGGGAGATAAAATAATAAATCACAGTTTTCAAGACCAACTAGAAGAAGCCTTCTGAATTAGTATTCAGGGAGCTATAAAATTCAACAGTCAAAACTACTCTCTCCGGAGATGAACTTGGCTTAGATAACATATGAAACTGTCCTTTTGGTGCTTCAAATTATAACACGTCTTATCTATGATCATCAAATCTTTTTGCTTTGTCAGAAGTGAATAAATGGCTGTTTTGGTTTTCATTGAAAGGCCCTCAGAAATGTCAAACATTTTCCATCCGGTAGAATATGAATTATGTATGAAGTTAATCCTGGTTTTATGAAACCAATGTTTATGGGTTGATGTTTGTGTTTGGAGATAAAAAGGGGTATCCACAAAACAATGTTTTTCATAGAAATGAACACTTGAATATACTTGATTGAATTGTTTCATGTCAAATCGAAAGGAGTATATCGTCTGTTGAGAGCCAGAAGGGCATTATTGCATCTCAAAGATGTTCAGTTGAGAACCAGAAGGGTGTTATTGCTGTATACAAAGTCAATGGTAATAGCGCCCTTCTGGTTCTTAACGGAGCATCTTTGATCTGTAATAGCGCCCTTCTGGTTCTCAGCCGACAATATCATAACAACAAAACCATGAGTCTTGTTTTTGTTTGAAGATAAAATCATACATTATCTGAAGAGAGAAAAACAAACCCAGAATAAAGATTTTTAGTTTCTATAGGATAGATGATTCACATCTTTCTGTTCATGATATATACTTGCCATTTGTCATCTAATCAGTTAAAATATTATTTGGTACGAAAAATAATATAAACCTATTTATATCTTTATATTTTTTGTTCATGTTCAAAGAAGAAAAAAAAAGCATCCCCCAAAAAGTCAAGATTTAATATGAAACAAAAATGGAAGTTAGATTATATCATATAATAAATACTGTATTCTAGTAATCAGTTATCTTTCCATACTGTCTGAGCTGATTTGATAGCTTTATAATGATGAGATATGTTAAATCAATCAGGAGAAACATTCCAGTAGACGACACAGCCAAACCCCAATCAGACAATCAACCATCGACAATCAGCTAACGGCTATCATTCCATCGCCATCCCCTACCAATCCCGATGAAACCCAGCTAGCATCAACTACCGCATCGCATCTGGCGGTGATGCAGTCCAAGGAGGCGAATAAGCATCCCTCCCGCTGCCTAGCTGCTTCTATGCACCAGTTAGAAAGCACACAACCACGCTCTATCCGCTCCCTATGTGTGGGTAGACGACGCTCTGTCATTGTCAGTAGATGCATGAGTTATTTAGCAGTAGCAGTGGTGGATTCTCTCCCTAGCTAGCTGGCTGGATGGCTGGCTGTGTTTGATGTGATTTGTGGTGTCATACGAGATGCGAATTGCCCGCTAGTAAAGTGGCTTGCAGGCGAACAATAGGCAACTACCAACAGGGTACCACACAGAGGAGCAATGCAATTGAATACAGTCAATAGAATTGGTCAATTTTCTTTTTGTTCACAAGCAGAAAATCTATAACAATTTAGCGCAATTACAGAAGGCGTAATTTCATTGTTATTAGACTAATTTGAGATAATTTCGTTGTTCCATTTGAGGGGGCTATGATTCACCTGATAATAACATGACATTGTTACAAAGAGGTGACATATTCACAACGAGGAAAACTGTGCCAAGAATTACTTTCAATGTGGTGATGCTGAGATATAGTAGTCCTTATAACCGGAAGGGCCTACAATTAAGCAATCAAATTCACTACAAATGTTGGACAAATCATTGAGAATTTCAAATCTACCTCACAGGGCTTTCTTGGAAAGAGCAGTTGTCAAAATGAAAAGACTAGCCTGTTTAAATAAATCTATAAAGAATCAGTAAGGAATTATTGAATAGGAATTATACTAGGTAATTTGATGTAGAATTGCCTCTGAAGATGACTATCAAACAGACCTTAAATATATTTATTTTTAGAGTTAAGTTGCAAATTCTAAGACTTACTTTTGTACATATTAGAAACCACAATATCATCATCATTACATACATGTAATGTATGTGTATTTTAACCATGACCTACTATATATTAATGAATTTATTCATATATTTCCATAATCTTTTACATCAAGCTCAAAATAAATGGTTTCTCTAATTTAATTATTAAAATAAATTATTTATTACAAAAGAGACATAAACACTATCCAAAGATATATACAAAGTCTGTATTTCACTTCTTAACATGAGAGATTCAGAAAATTTTTAACAAATGCTATTTCTTTATTTATGAAATAATGAAGAGACTTAGATTGATAGAATTCTGTAGTGGAAAAAAAATATTTATGTAAACATTGAGTTTACAGAATGAAACATTTAAAGTAAAATTGTTTGTGTAAATGTCTAAAATCTTAAATTCTTTGTCTCTTTCTCTGGCGATTAATTTCTACATCTCCGATCTAATAAATACCTGCACTGTAAATCAATAGCATCTAAAAGCAATTTCATTATAAACCACTGCTTTGAAAATGAATATATTCACACAAGTATAGAATCTTATATGCATGCAACCCTTGAATATTTCATGAAGCAGGATGGGTGTAAAAGCAATGAGCAGTGAACAAGAAACAACGAGAAAATGCCTCCGCTTTAAAAACCCAAACAAGAAAACACAAAGCTCCAACCGCCTCGCCACAATACCATGTCCATTGTCTTTTGTCTCAAGAATTAGCAGTTTTCTCTTGATTAGCTGAAGTTATCAGAAGAGGAAGGGGAGATGGAGAGGAAGAGGAATAAATTGAGACGTCTCTTGATCAGTTTTTGGCTCGTTGGTTTGATGAAGTTTCTGGTTGAATGCATTCAACCTCCATGATTCATCCATTTCGTGCGTTTCCATGCAAAAAGAACTTTCACTCTCTTCAGCTTGGTAGATCGACATTAGAAATCAAGGGAAGAAAAGAAAAGTAGATGCTTATGGAGAAGATGAGACTATAAAAGTGCAAGAGATAGATAAAGAGAGGAAAAGACATAGACAAAGGGAGAGAGAGAAGTGGAGAAAGAGAGAGAGAGAGTGAGAGAGAAAATGAGAGAAAGAAAGAGTGAGCAAATAAACATGTATTTTCTCACGTAAATCATGATGATTTGTTATCTTCATTTTTATTTACTTTTTATAACAAATTGGAAGAGAAACAAAAGGCAATGAAATAAAATAAAGGATTTAAAATCAAATATATTTTCAAGCTGATTCACAACAAAATGACATGGGGTTTGTTTGAATCAAAATGGCAATCATTATATAGATGTATATAAATGTATCAAGATATTTGTGTAAATACGTTTCTCTCTTATTTTAAAATTGAGATTCACACAATAGAAAGAATCATAGTAGCCAGACAAAGTCACAATATGGTCAATCATAATAAACAAATCAAAGTTTCCCACAAAAACAAGATGTTTTGTTTCCACAGAGTAATCAGTCTGGCTGAATAATGATTAACCCACTTGAGGATTATACTTGGTAAAATAAAAGAGAATATAACAACAGCATGTATGTCCGGCTAGCTGAACCACTTAGGGTGCGTTCAATGTCCATTTTCAAATTTAAACGCCAACATAAATCAAGATACAAAACGCAATTACAAAACACAGAACACAAACGCGATCAGCGGTACATCGTTCAGTGTGGAAAATTTAAAGCTGATTATATCCCTGCTTTCAAAAATAAACATCTGTGCCTTTTTTTCACTTGCACTGGAAGCTTCCACTGCGAGAGCACATTTAAACACGTTTGAAAACTTAAGTGTGTTCAGTGTCGCATTTCGTTGCATTCGCGATGCTCAAGGTCGTAAAATCAAAGCTGATCGTGATTCAAAATGCATCGCTTTCGGCATTTAAATTTTTCTCCAAATGGAGATCTGAAACACATTTACTTTTACGACCGGGAATGGGGACAATGAACACCCACTTTATTTCTCTTTATATCAGCGTTTTATAATTGCGTTTTGTATCATGATTCATGTTGGTGTTTAAAATTTGAAAGTGGACATTGAACACACCCTTACTCGCTTCATTTTATTGTGCTTTGAAAGCTTGAACCTATTCTTGTCTGTCCTTATATATCAATTAATCAAGCCCTTAGAGCTAACAGGTTTGTCTCTAAGTGAGCGTAAGGCTTCTCAAAACATCTTCACATAATACCATTTATAACAGAAGGAACATTTGAAGATGCACATGCTTCGACAAATTAAATTTGAAGGACTTTACACCTCATAGTGACACAGGAAATTGTTAGGGAAATAATTTATAATGAAAGTGTTTACATTATGATTGTAAATATATTCTAGGGCAAGAATTTATTGTATTATGTGAATAATGGTTATGTATAATAAAGAGCTTTATACATGTCTATTGTATTTCCTGAGAAATAACGATTGTGATGAGAGAGGAAAAAAAAGGAATGCATTATGTCACTTTTGGGTACCATTTTCCTTAAATAATTATGTCAGAGGAAATTTTTTTAACTTTCTAACATTTTTTTCTACTACTCCTCTACTACTACTACTACTGCTACTGCTACTGCTACTGCTACTGCTACTACTACTGCTACTGCTACTACTACTACTACTACTACTACTACTACTACTACTATACTACCTGCTTGGCTGCTACTGCTAATGCTACTGACTACTAACTACTACTACTACTACTATAAACTGCTACTGCTACTGCTTACGCTACTACTATCTGAACTCTACTACTACTACAACTGCTACAGTAGCTCACTACCTAACTACTTACTGACTACACTACTACGCGCTAACATCCGCTACTGCTACTACTACTACTACTACTACTGGCTACTGCTACTACTACTACTACTACTTACTACTGCTACTCACTAACTGCTAACTGCTTACTGCTGACTACTACTACTACTACTACTGACTACTTAACAAACTGGCTCTACTACTACTACTACTACTAGCTACTACTACTACTAACTAATACTACCAATAATAATAATAATAATAATATCTGGCTATTTATATAGCGCTTATCCAGTTAAACCGCTGCTGCTGCTACTACTACTTCTTCTACTACTAATACTAATACTACTACTACTACTACTACTACTACTATTACTCCTAATTCTACTATTAATTGTACTACTACTCCTGTAATACTACCTTTAAACAAAATCAAAACAATGGCACAATATTTTGCTGTAAATTAATATTGAACAGGAGTATGTTGATAATTATACATACAATTTTCCTATGTTGATCCTTAAGATTAAGTGGAGAAAAAACTAGGACAAAAATAACCCCAAAACATCTTATAGTGTTCAAGTCCTATATGTAAGATAGAGCAATGATTATCACAAGTGAATATGTTAGTATCATATTTATGTAACATTAGTATGTGGCATTACCTAAAGCTGTGTATCCTGGGGTTAATGGATTCGTAAACATGAGAAAATCTATGCCTTCTTAGGGGACTGGATAAGGCTATGTAAGAGCAATACTGCACCAGAAGTATCATGGAATTGGCTTGTAACATAAATAGCCGACTGTTTACTGCATATGAGATGCATGCTAGTCACTGACTAATCTCGGCCCATCACTTGCAATTCCACATTTAATTCATCTTAATTTATTTAATGGCCGTCGCTGATTGTAGTCCAGACCCATTGTTTACGACATCCTCCTCGCCGAAAGAGGTCTCTCCGTGACTCGCCACCGCTTCCCATCCCGTGAAAATTTACGGTAATGTTCTATTCTCCTCGGGAGCTCAATGTTTCCAACTCCTCATTCATGTTCAGCATGGGTTGGATGTCGACT
Source organism: Paracentrotus lividus (assembly GCA_940671915.1). Taxonomy (NCBI): domain Eukaryota; kingdom Metazoa; phylum Echinodermata; class Echinoidea; order Camarodonta; family Echinidae; genus Paracentrotus; species Paracentrotus lividus. The sequence continues at coordinate 35,924,192 of CALNVZ010001721.1, forward strand.
GGGAGATTTTTATGGACATCGTCTAATACTTTTGATCATTTTAACGGTTTCAGCCAACACTTCCCTGCTACCTCCGATGAATGATTTGTATACTAGTTAATTGATTAAAAGATAGAATATACTATCGAAGGAGCTTAAAAGAAATTTATGGTATTTTCTAATGAGGAAAGTATTTTAAAGGTAGCAATGTTGGTTCATTCAACAATATGACCTATTTTAAGGTACCGTTAATGTCCTTATGAGAGAAAAATACGCTTATATTGAGTCATTGCCCTACTGTTTGGAATTTATATTTAACTTTATATTAACTTTGCTGATTCATTATTATTTTTTTTTATCATTAAAATATAAACTTGAAATAAGACAAGAGAACAAATAGATTTTCTTTTAAATTCCAATAAACATTTAGTCCATAGGAGACCCTTTTTATTTTACAAGTACATTAATTAAAATAAAGAATATAAAAACATAGAGAGTTCATTTTATTTTAATGATCCTTTGATGCGAGTCCTGTATCCTCAGTTAAGCTATACCACAGGAGTCATAGACTTGGGTATTCTTGCAAAGTCACATATCAGAGAGTGCAAAAGGTGCTAAAATATGCTCAAATAACACTACTACACCACCTGATTTCTGTGATTACTTATTCCAAATATAAAACTTAAATCTTAACCGTCATTCAACTTTATCATAATTATTCCAAAACTATATTGGTCACTTTGACCTTACCGATATGTCTAATTTATTTAGAAAATAACACTTGAAAACCCTCCAGAGTTTTTCCTTCATTTACATTTGTTAAAGAGAAGAAACTAAATAAGGTCCAAAATCTTATGAATCATCGTTTTACTCCATAAACTGGAGATTTTTAAGTGGAGTAATATTCATCTCCCTATAGATATACCTGTACAGATAAGTACAGCTATATGTGACAAAGTGTGAAACCATATTTTTTATGATTTTGCTGAATATTTTGAGAAAATGACCATCATAAATTCACTGATCTCTATGCATGTTTCACTATTTGACCATAAGAAAGGATCCCAGTGGACTAACACTATCATCTTCATCATAAAAGAGTATGAAATATCATTAATTACTTATAAAGCATATCATTACATCAAATGCTATACCTGAATGACCATCACTTATTTACTGACCAGCTAATTCCCTTCACAAGTTTTATTCAGAAAATTTCCCAATGGAATTTCAACGATTCTTAAATAAACTGCTCATTTTCTAAATAAGAAATTAAAAATGCTAATTTTTTTTTTTAGACTGGAAAAGGTTGTCAAAATCTAGGTCACATTTTGCATTCAGTGTCTACTTTCACTAGCACATGTGTATTTTATGTTAATTATTCTTTATAGAACTTCTGTTTAATGATGGTATATAATATGAAGATTCATGTACTGTAAAAAAAAAAAAAAAAAGGAGAAAAAACTTTTCTACTACTTTTTCTATAAATATCACAATATTGTTTCCCTCGAATAGTTTTCTCATTTCAACCTGTTTCAAAAAGACCAATTACTTATCAAGACATTGAATTGTACTTTTTAATTTGCTTGATTTATTTCTAGTTAAATTTTTCAAAAACAAGAAGGTGCATGATATATGTAGTTCAATTATTTGGTTTCCATTTTGAAACCACAGATTAAGCAACAAAAGAGTAATAATAATTAAAGAAAAATATGAAAAATGTGACCATAAAAAACTGCTTCTGTGTAAAGCATCTTCTCTCATCAAACCTAAGGGCATGTATTTTTTTTTTAACAGAGTGTGAAACTGAACAGAAATATATAATATGAAAAAAAAAGAGCAAAGAAAATAGGATTTCATCAGGATTAAAACACAAGGCCTCCTGATATACTAGACAGGTGATGAACTGACTGTTTGAGCTATGGAAAGCCCTTATGACAATGTCCATCTCACAAAACCCCTATGGAATCCCATTTTCTTTGCTCACTTTTCATACCCTTTATTTTAATAACATTTAATAACCATTAATTTGACAGAATAACTTTGATGCATTTAGGCTTATAAATAGATAAACATTGCTCTTAAATCTGCAATAAAATTCTTTCCCCTTGACCATCTAATCATATATTAATTATCCCATGCACGTTGTCCAGCTGTACCCTTGCTTACCCAAGTATTTAAAGCTGCATTACACTTATTTATATATTTTGTACCGATATTTGTTTTCTGGTAGGACGGTGTGTTGTGTGTGCGTTTCATGGAAAGAGTCCTCCTCTCCCAGTCTTTTTTTACTTTTCTCCCCTCTCATTTAAATTTGTTATATGTTTATCCTTTCTATGTATTACTGTGTTCCCTTCATACTGATATTACTATTTTGCAACTATGAATTATAGGGGTCTGCAACGTTTGCTTTTCAGCAGTCCCCTCCATGACCACACACAAAAAATGAGAACTTGCATATATGAGTGATCACACTCAAATATCCAAGTATTTTTGACAATATAGTGACACACATCCATGAGTGCTTTCACTCAATAACGCTACTTTGAAAACGCACTTAATCGAGTATTTTTAATTTGACAATATAGTGACACACCAAAATGAGTTTATTTAATTAACTCATTTTATTGAGTAACATGACTAATTGTTTTGAGTACATTGCACAAACTAATCTAGTGAGTAACGCTTTACATACTCAGAGAGTCAGTAAGTAAAGGTTGCACAAACTCATCGACTTGCTTGTGATGAGTTTGTGCAACCTTTACTTACTGACTCTCTGAGTATATATGTAAAGCGTTACTCACTAGGTGAGTCATATTCCTTTTTGTTTGTTTGTTTGCCTGTTTTTATAATGATATTTGGAATGTTCCGATGATATACACATCAGTGCATCAATTCACTCAAACCAATACACTGCATTACTCACTTCAGTGCATCAATTCACACAAACCAATACATTGCATTACTCACCGTAATCATCAATGCATAAATTACTAAAACTGTGTACATGACTGACAAAGTAATGGGAAATGCATGCATGGTAATCTAGCTGTTAGTGTTATCAGACGATATATATCATCGGAAAATTCCAAATATCATTATAAAAACAGGCAAACAAACAAACAAAAAGGAATAGGACTCACCCAAAGACAATAAGAGCATGCAGGCTCTCCGCTCTCGATCTCCGTTCCGCTACACATTACGTACGTACGCGTAGAACATACCTCGTGTGCAGTGTCGATGTCCGTACTCATGATCCGAGTAGGCGTACCGGGCGCAACATGTAAAAGTACCGCATAGCCAGTAAAATTACTCTCAAAGACTTTCACGAGACTTAAGACGTATACGAAGACGTGTCGTAGTTTACTCATCTAGTGAATTACAGGCTATATAGAATTTCTCAGCAATTCTCACTTTACTCGATTGTTAGTGTTTTCACCCGATCATCCACCAAGCCGTACCAAGTTGAAGAGAAACTCACTTGCACAATTGTTTTACGCAATTGAACATGTAAAGTTACTAAGGGATACTCAAGAAAAAAAATTATTATACTCAATAATTTTTTTTCTTGAGTATCCCTTATTAACTTTACATGTTCTGGAAGAGCGGGTGTGTACTTTTAACAGAAACACAGATTCTGAAGTAAAAATACGTGATATACGAATAAAAGCACTCGCCTTTAAGAGTAGCAAACGGGTTTTACTCATGGAAACTAGTTCTTGTTTTTGTGTGCAATATATAATTAATTATTTTTTCTTTCTTTTTTGATTTTCTTATGTTTCATTAATATATTATGTACAATGTCAATTATGTATTTTGATTTGTATTGTTGGAAATTGAAATAAACGAAATGAAATGAAATATTGATCTTCTTCTTATATTTATTAAGGGTAAAAATGGGTTTCCTACTTATTTTGTTACAGAAACTAGTTGAACATAAACACCCCCTCAGGAAAGGAAAAAATAAAACTGAAGAAGAGAAAGGAATTTGCAAAAACACTTGTTGGATATTATTTACTTTTAGAATTATGGAAATATGAAAAGTGTCACAAAATAATAAAATAAAAAATTGAAAAAAACAAAAAGAAACAATAAACAAAAACAAAACAAAGAATTTTAGAGGGTATAAGATGACAGGCATGAATGCAAAATCTTTTTTCATTATCAATTTTCAGTTCCTGAAAGATCTGATTCAGAAAAAAAAATTAGAAAAGCATTCATGTACATGTATATGAAAGAATAAGACAAATTGTTAATGCAAATAGAAAAGGAAGATTATGATTTAAAATCTACAATTTATTCCACACATGTCTTTAAAAGATCAAAATAGGTACTTTTCCTTTAAAATTCTTAGATTTGAGCTTTTCCAAGACTTGTATAGCTTGCTTGGAGGTTGCTCAGCAGAGGCTAGCCTTGGTTGATGCCGACAGTCTATGGAGCACACACACTTAGTGTAATCGCCTTCACACGTCGCTAGGCAATTTGGGGAAAATTGATTGGTTTTTCATAATGAAAAGGGGGCAAAAGACCAGCACATGAAATGCTTCCTTTTTTATTACTTTATAGAAAGGAACTGTTTTATGGACCCTTACACAATCCTAAACTGGATTTGAAAAAAAAAATAGGAAAGCTTTATTTTATCACACAAAGAGAGAAACATGAGTCACCTTGATAATTTGGAGAAAAGGAATCATTCCAATAGAGTAAACAAATTAAGAAATAAATGAAGATTAAAGTTTTATACTGTTCATTATTTGAAAGCATCTAAACTTAATATTTTCTTTTGTTTAATCATATAGTGATCAAATTAAATGGCCCCATTTTATGAATGGTTATCTAATGCAAACAAATCAAATGTTATTAAATGTTAGTGTTTTATTTCTCATTCATGAGAATACTGACTTGAATCATTTATAATAAAAATTTGTTAATATTTTACCCCAAGTTGGTTTATGGTAAGCTGTACTGGCAGCATATTCTACCAGACTCCACATGACATTTTTAAATAAATATCAACTCCCACATCCTGTGCACATACAGAATATATTAATATTCAGTTTAAACTCAAATTAATGAGACATTACCATTGCTCATGATTAAAAAAGAAAAAGATTGTAGAAAGATAAAATACACCAAATTATATATTCAAATACCAGTTCTAGAGTAATAAGAAGTAATAATTGCTAAGTTGGAACTCAACATAATATATGAAAAATTCAAGGACGAATAGCAAAGTAGGCAAATATATAATTCTTTATTGTAAATAATAAAATTAATGATAATTTTTATGTTCTAAACTTTAAAAGAAGAATAAAGAGCAAAAATTGTGGTATAGGTGTTTGATGAGATAATATCAATATCTAAAAGGTTCTTATTATATATAAAATATTTTGCACTTTTCATCTTTGATTGATGTCATTCTTTTCATTCTAAGTGTTAAGCTTCTTACAATCAAACCTGTTGGATCTACACTCCTCCCTTGCATTCACTCTAGTATGGATGATGTGCTCAAACCAAGATAACGCCTATTATTTCAGCTTGCAAATCAACTCGTTCCAATGGAAGCAATCGCGACAATTCACGCTCGGCTGGACCCCAAGTTCGCGGTCAAGTTTACCTGATTACGAAAGCCCAAGTACAGTGACGCACCGATTCTAATCAATACCGGTAGAAAAAGAGAGAAGAGATACGGAGAAAAGAAGCCTTAGTGATGACATAAAGAAATGATAAGAATCAGACGAAGTAGTAGTGGATCTAGTGATGCATGTCCTGAGTGCCATTAGACAGGCCCCTCAGTCCTAACGATGGAAAGAATATAAAGATGTGATCGGAATCAAAAGAAGCAGTATATTACAGGTAGTTTGTGTTGTTGTGTGCTATGGGACAACCCCCCCCCCTCGACAGAGTCCTAAGAACTGATGGAGATCAGAAGAAACAGTGTATATCATTGTTGGTGTGTGGGGCCCCTAGGTCCCGACATTAACAGAATATAAAGATGTGATCGGAATCAATATAAGCAGTATATTACAGGTAGTTTGCATTGTTGTCTTGTGCTATGGGACAACCCCTCCCCCTCCTCAGAGACTTAAGAACTGATGAAGATCAGAAGAAACAGTGTATATAACTGTTGGTGCGAAGACCCCTAGGTCCCGACATTAACAGAATATAAAGATGTGATTGGAATTAAGGAAGCAATTAGGTAGTTTTTGTAGTTGTCTTGTGCTTTGGGACAACCCCTCTCCTTCCCCCGAATCTTAAGAACTGATGGAGATCAGAAGAAACTGTCGGTGTGTGAGCCCCTTGGTCTCGACATATATTAAGAATAAGGCAGAATCAAAATATTTGCAAAAGAAGCAGTATATTACAGGTAGTTTGTGTTGTTGTCATGTTCCATGACGGAACACCCTTCCCCAAGACCTAAAAAAGGATAGAATATAAAGAACCCATGAAGATCAGAAGAGGCAGTTTATATCACTGTTGGTGTGTGTACTATGATGTAGGCCCCTTGGTCCTAACGAGGTTACACCTCCACACTGCCAAATCTGATCAATAAACTCTGTTCCTTTAGAACTGAATCATCCATGAAATACATAAGGACGTTAAATCCAATATCTTTACACACAGTTAGTGTCCTTCTTGCTCGAAATTAACTGTAACACATTGATTTGACTAACACAATAAAGCTCTGACACTGAAACACTGATTTATCATGCCATATGTACCTCAGCTTTGAGGATAAAATGTTAAGGTGGTGTAAAACACAAAAGAAGGGGCAGCAATTCGTTTTAATTCTAATACATCTGGAGCTACATTCTTTTGCTTGAAAAAAATGTAAAGATGGCCACACAAAGTGTTGGTGTAAAACACTAAAGAAGAGCGAAGAATTTCTCCTCATTTCAATATGTATGTAACAACATTTTCTTCGGGGATAAAATGTTAAGATGGCTACACAAAATATTTGAATAACATAATAATAAACGTTGCTAATATTTAGCACCTAATATTAAGTAGTTTTATCTCTAAGCATTTTACAATCTTTACTACCAAAAGGAGGAGGAATTTGTTTTGATTAGAATATGTCTGGAGCGATATTCTCTTGGGAAGATCGACTTGTCTGAGATGCATGGTGAGGGGCACAGCGATGTTGGTGATGAGATTAATGAGTAGGAGTAACAGTTTCTTTCAGCTTGTCATGTTATTTCTCTCTTTGTTCATTCTGATCCACTGAACCTCATCAGCTTTCATGACAGGAGTAAAACCAGAATGACAAGAAAAGCTCCTCAAGGTTGGATATTTCAAAACATTTTCTCACTTTATTCCAGTGAGTATAAAGCTTTGAAATTCTTTTTTTTTTTTTTAAAGCAGACTGAAAATATAGCAAGTTTAAGGCAAGCAGCCAGAGCTATATACATCTTCAAGTCCTAACAAGGGACTTAAAATTAGAGGATCAATATCTAACCAGGTTTATTAGCACATCAAATCTGATCCCCAACACTAATCAAATAACTAACTTCAACATTGAACCTAAAACTATTCACTAGACATAAAACCCTATCGTAACTGAAATCATAACCCTACATCTTACAAGAAATGAAGCCTGGAGTAGTTGTTGATGCACTCTAAAAAATCCTGGTTAAATTATTTCTGTGTATTCTAATTTGGAGGTAAAATTATGTAATATTACCAGGCTTGTGGTTATTCAGCTTGCAAAAACCCAATTGCATTTTGGTTTTACCACATCCCTGGTCATTGATTACCAGTAGTGCCCGTGTGCATACCGCAGGAACTTCTGTCCAATGAACGTCGCTTGCAGTGCGTGCTCTTGTAGATTGCTCAGCGTGGGGGTACCGTGTGCAGATGTCGCGTGATAAAGCACTAGTACGTATACAATATGTGGTTATCGTCGGCGGCTAGCTGCATACTTACTGCTTGGAACTTTAATGGTAGGACGACAAGGCTTTCTTGCAGCTAATAACAAGTTAGAAGTTTTATGCATGGTCATGGATAATGAAGTTAAAGAAAAGCTGGATTATAATAGGTCTTACTGCTAAGCGTCCAGGCTGCTGCGCGTCCGGGGCCGGGGCTAGATCTAGACCTGGCCTAGTACTAGTAACTGTTAGAGATAATAGATTCGGTCCACCTTTTTTGCTATTTTTTTATTTTTTATTTTTTATCAGGGTAGCCTGGTTAACAAGAAAAATATCAGGATTTATGTAAAATTTACCTAGTGAAATGTAGTTATTTTACCAGGAATTCCTGGTCAGTTTGACACGGCTTAGTGGTCATTTTGAAATGACCAGGCAACAGGGTAAATTTAACACTTTTGGTGTTGGTCTCTGGTGACCCGGTACCCTGGTAAATATTACCCCTTTTACTGATATAATTTCACACAGAGTTTTTTCAGTGTGGAGCAAATGTTGGTTCCCCAATTCACTTTCACTCAAGAACTAGATCACTCTAAGCCAAAGAATGCTAACCTCCTATTTTGCTCTCACATGATACAAGATTGAAAACAAAGAAAAGAAAATGCTTGGCCTAGCTGTAGAAACGCTCATTTGTAAAATAATGATATTCATAGAGGGGCTTCCCAGATAACATTAATAGCAAACCCTAAAAAAAATATATTGGGCAACAAAACAAGAATAAAAGCTTTCCAAGAAATAAAGGATGAACAAAAATAACAAAAAGGCAACTCAGTGAGAAAGAGGACAATTTCATTAGCAATTCATGAGAGATGTTATTAAAAGCGAATCTTATGTTTACTTGACTTTTATCTTTATTCTTCTCTCCTTAGATGTTTTCCATTTTAGCGCTCAACACAATCATGAATAATTATTCCATATTGGGTTCCATCACGCATTAGAATGTAAATAAAAGTGGCAAGACATAATGAAGAATATATAGTCAAATATAATGCTGTGAGAAGAATATGATAGCAAGAGAATCAATGGAAACACTAATTAAATATTCATGACAAGATTTGCTTGCATAAACTCTATAAATCTTCAGCTGGCATATACTCTTGGGAAGGCGCACTGAACAGATCTTGCATAATTAACCTGTTTTTTAATAAGAATGAAAACAAATAAAAATAGGCCAGACAGCGGATCAAAGCTAACGGCTGAAGAGCATGCATAAATATTATAGATGATGATAACAGCAGCAAAAAGTAGGTAAACTACGCTTTGAAGTCAAAATGCCTTAGCAATATTGGATGGGGGACAGATATCCGCGTGTGTGATCCTTCATTCTACTAATTTCAATTATCTATCAACCTAATTTCTTTAGACTGGACAGAGTGTGAGGCTTAACATGCAGGTCTTGTTAATCTTTCTCAATCTTATGAAATTCTATGAACAAATAAGAAATATTCACACAAACATCACCGCAAAATGGATTCTTTGATCCTCATGATATTATGAATAGCTTAATTTTTGAAAAGGTACGACATCACTTTAGATTAAAATTGACTTTTTGAACAAAAGTTTTAACCTCAATTTTGTAAGCAATCATTAGAAGATTGCATTGTCTAATATAACTTCCTGTAGACATCCTTTACAAAATATGATAAAGTAATAAAGATGGGTTTTAGTACCTTTTTGAATGAGCTCTTCATCCATGCTACATGTTTCAGATTTTCAATGTTATTTTGGAAAGGGGGGGGGGGGCGTGGGCCCTTTTTTCTTTTTACCTCCAATTTCACACTTCTCCCAGTTCTTATTTTTTATGGTTAAGATTTTCTGGAGAATTTTTTTAAGGGTGGAGGGGGGGGGGCTATAAATGTGTCAAACATGTACAAATTCCACAGTATACTATACAAAAGAGTATCCAAAATTTATATAATATAAATATTCTTTAAAACAACAGTCAAATAGCTTTTTTTTTAAAGTTCCCTGCTGACCTTTTTTTTTCTTCAGAAGAAACCAGGACATACAAGGATCTACTTTAAATATGACCTAAGTAATAATCATCACTCATTGTTTTTTTTACCTGGGGGGGGGGGGGGTCAATGTGTTGTACATAAATCCAATTATACTCTTTGCAAGGGTATTACATGATATATTCTTTAAAACGTCTGCCATGCAGCAGGTTAAAGATAAAAAAGAAACTCTAGATGACCTCTTCTTAGCAGTAACCAGGACATAAAAGGATCTAGCTAAGATATGAACCCAGTAATAATCATTAGTTTTTTTCAACATTTTTCTCTGGACGAAATGAGAAATGATGATAAAAATTAGCCTTTATGTTTTCTCTGAAAGAAATGAGAAAGGATAACCATGGGATTTGAAGTAGTGTGTGATCAATCACGCTTGATGTTATAAGATTTCAGATTTGCTCCGGTTATGACGTAAATAAGACAACATCAAATTCTCCTTTCAGAGGATGGAGCACAAATGATGAGAGGAAGATGGAGGTCGCAGCCATGAACTCTACAGACAAGATTTAGAAAGCTTTGTTAAATTAGATACGTTACATGGGTATTGTATAGTTTCATGTGTTGTTTGTGACGTTCTTATTCACTACTATCCCTAATATCCCACTTACGTCTTCAAATCTGATATATTTATGCAGTAAATCTTCATCTCTTTTATCTCTTCATTATTTTTCCTAAAAAAGACAACACAATGTACACACAGAAAAGATGATATCAAAGTACATGTATCTATTAACAAGTTGTAGTAATTTAAACTTGAGTTGACCTGCAGGTTCTATGTGACCTGTCATCCCAAACTTCCTGGAATTCACTTTTTTTTATTTTATACCTTTCTTAAGACTAGTAATCCCAAGTTAACCCATGATATGTAATACTTGCTATTTAATAAATTATAACCAATTTTGCAATAACTTATGATTATAAACCAAGTTGGATATCACGTTCTAGTAGGATCTACCAATGATATCCTATGCACAAAATCTGCTTCTCCTTCAGTTTGCTCTGTTGTGTTTTTTAACTTCCACCTATTAAGCAATCTTACGTTTTCAGACAGATTGAATGTTTCAGACGAGTCCTATTGCTTCTCAGAAGACACCATGTTGTCTTAGGAGCCTCTGGTGTTTAGATCAAAGACTCTAGGTGTCCTACTGTCGCTCATCTAATGATTACATAATGGTCACTCCACCCCGCCTGTCATTTCCTGCTTTCTAATTACTCTTAATAATTGAGCAGATTTTCACACCCCTACCAGCTAAGAAGCCTGTGAGATGATGCGGGATAGAGGAGATGAGGTTCACACTCCGGTCCTATCCTCATCATCGTTAGCAACCATCGTCAACGAAGATGACAAGGAGCGGAACACCTCCATTTGGGATTAATGAATTTGTGATTAGTTCAGAAGCAGGAATTGGAAATCACTAATCAAGGGAGGTATCATAATCATGAGCATTAGAACCTTGAAACAATAATGAACCCTTGTCAGCATTATCCTCCTCCTCCTCCTCCTCCTCTGTTTTCTTGGTATGCTGATGGAAGAGGAGAGGGAGGAAAGAAACAATATCTAATGAGGAATCAATATCTTCATCCTGTAATTACTTCTTTATTTTCTTATCATTACCATCCTCCTCCTCCTCATCATCATCATCAACATCATTATCAACACCATCTTCATCATCATCATCATCATCATCACAGTGTCTAATGAAGAATCAATGTCATCATCCTCTATTGACTTCTTTCTTTGAGATTGTCTTACCATTACCATTATTATCATTGTCATCATCACCTTCACTATTATCATCATCATCATCATCATCATCATCATCATCATAACCACAACTATTATCATCATTATCATCATCATCATCAACAACAACATCATCCACCTCCTTGTTGTTATGGTGATTGGCAATGGATGATGAGTGGGAGGAAAGAAATGGTTTCTAATGAAGAATCAATATCCTCATCCTGTAATTACTTCTTTGTTTGATATCTTCTCATCACCATTAATAGTTACAAAACGATGGGGATCATCATCATGATAATCACCATCATCATCTCCATCATCACCTTCATCATTACCTTCATCATTACCATCATCATCACCATCATCGTCATCATCACCGTCATTGACTACATTTTTTAGGGAACATCTGCAGTGATTTTGTATGAACGCTACAGAGAGGAAACTAAGACTATGTTGAAATAAATTGTTCTCTTCTCTATCTTCACAAGTGCACTCTTTTCTCTGTGAACTTTTATTATCTTTTGTCTCCCATTCCTTTCCATTGAGTCATTATGTGATTACATGAAATCTCTCGTCTCAATTTGTTTATATCTAATTCCCAATCCTTTATGCACCACAAAGATTCTTTATTCCCTTCCATCCTAAAGACACTGAAAGCCAAAGAAGAATTCTTTGCTATGAATCAGTTGGAAACCCTTCCATCTTCCGGACCGCATCACTAGATCACTGTACTCCCATCTCATCTCATCACTCCTCACTGCATCCTTCTTCCCTCCTAAACTTAAGACTTGTCATTCCCTAACTATTCCCGCATAAATTCACAGGTTTCCATTTCCACAGCTGTTTATTTACAGCATCAAGTGTTTGGCTAGCCAAGCGCTCTCTCAAACCCACTACCTTCAATCCTCCTTAGCCTTTATTCAAAGATAAATTACTTATATTTACAGTTACTAAGGTGGATTTGATATATTTGAAAAGGGGCAGAAAGTATTACCAAGACCATCCGAGCTCTTTCAATACTTTTCCCAAATTTTTGAAAACCCAATACGATTAAACATGAATGAGATGTAACTAAACACATATTTGATAGAGTGTTACTGTAATAATATTCTCTGCTATACAAAGGTATCAACAGGCGACATGACATTACTGTCACTACTACTGTGAACTTTCAAATGTTCCTCCAGTATTATGAGAGTAAAACATACTTCCAGCATATGTCATAGTAGAGCAAGGAGGCTATTAACTCACATAGAACTAAAGTCTTTCTTGCTGTGATATCTCCTGTAATCTAAAATGTTCCCCCAGTATTATCACAGTAAAACATATTAATTTTCTACGAGTTTGTCATTGAGACATAATGAACAATCTTTAAATAAACAATTCTAAGGTGAAGGCAGACAGAACAGACACCTGGCAAGACAGATTAAATTATTATTATTTAAAGGATTTCCTTCTGCTTCTCAATTTTTTTTTTCCAGATCGATGGAGTATCATAAGTCTTGATTTTATTTTCATCATTATTATATTCTCATGAATTTTTGCCCTAAATCGCCTCAATTCAGGTTAAAGAGATTACCCGCACACAATAGGATCTGTAAGTTTATTGTCAATTTGATGAACCAAAGGAAACATATGGATCATCATATCTTAACATACATGTGTGAAGAGCTTCGTCCCTAAAAAATTCTACATCCATCTTCGTTACTTCAAAGAAAAATGCATTTGTTTCTCATGTTTTTTAAATGCTGTCTCTTGAAAATGCTGTCTCTTGAAAATTGGTATTCAAAAGCAGGTTTTTATAATGATTGCTTCCAAAATTTTTGTTAAAACTTTTGATTGCAGTCAGGTACCTATCTGAATAAAGGTGTGATTTTAATAACTAAATATTCATCTAAAATGGATTTTGTATCTTATGAAATTAAACCATTCATATTTCTTCTATAGAAATCAAATATTTCTAAACTACCGAGTGAGTCAAAAAAAAACTTTACACCTAGAAAAATGTCAATAAAAAGAAAACCAATTTATTAACCCCAAATTATTTTACATATTCTGAAAGAGTAACTCCTCCGGCATCTTCTGGTACCATTTTCGTGTGGTATGTCTTTATGCTTGGATGAACACAACGCATTGTTTGCGAACATGTCAATTTCGAAATGTGCCAAAATTGGAGTAAAATCAAAACAACACAAAGCTAGAAAAATGCAACTTCATCCTGATTAAAATAGCATAACTTTTTAACGAATATGTCTTCCGCTTATTAACTTGGCAGGGTTGTTGTTACACATGTTGACTACATTTTGTATGAAAATTAGATTGATTCGTGAAGTAATGCACGAATGAGTACACATTAAAGACTAAATTGCCACTGACAGACCAAAAAAGGCCTCCTAATACTTTTGAAAAGTGATTATTTTGTCTTTGACGTGTGCTCACTCATGCCTGATTCCACAGATCTATCTAATTTTCATACAAAATGTAGTCAATATGTGTAACAAAAACCCTGTCAAGTTATTAAGCGGAAGACATTTTCGTTAAAAAGTTATGCTATTTTAATCAGGATGAAGTTGCTTTTTTCTAGCTTTTTGCTGTTTTGATTTTACTCCCATTCTGGCACAATTCGAAATTGTTCATCCAAGCGTAAAGACATACCACACAAAATGGTACCAGAAGATGTGGGAGGAGTTACTCTTTCAGAATGTTTAAAATAATTTGGGGTTTATAAATTGGTTTTATTTTTATTGACATTTTTCTAGGTGTAAAGTTTTTTTTTTGACTCACTCGGTATATCACACACACTCAATACTTCATGATATTCCATACTAAAGACGTGTCTTATCTCCATACGTTGATATCTCCGTAACGAATCTCAACATATTTCATCTTCAAAACAACTCATCTGCGACCCCTATGGGAGCAATAAATTCACACCAGCTACCCTCATCCCATATATCTTTGGTAATTATATCCGTACAACCCATCATAACTGCTACTGGAATTGCATATTTGATGAGAGCCCCTTAACAAATGATATTAAGAGCTTTTCTTTGTTTATTCCACTCATATCTTTCTCATAAATTATCATTCATTGTTTGACCTTTATAATAATCTAGCTCCTTTGGTTTCATAAAAATGACTTGTATTCTTAAGTACTATAAGACAAGATATTATTCCAGCAGTACCATCACTTTTAATAGAAGAAAACAAAAATTTGATAAAGGATATTGTCTCCAAATGACCTGGTCTACACACACACAATATATGCACTTTAAATACTAAAATACCTAAACATGCTTGATTTCCTGCTTGTTTGATGGGAATGTATTAGAATTTCATCATCTTTATCATGCTACGATGACTTGACGTCTGTGATATAAATTCATAGTTTATCCCAAAGTTACATTATCATGCTTTAACATTTAGCACTTTAAAAACTCACAATGAATCTATATTTTATAACAACCTAGAATTAACACATTAATTGAGTGAAGACAGCATTTTAATATGGTGTACTGATGTTTGGTTATATGAAAACAATCTGATCATCACCCTCCAAAGTTTATTTCTTTCCTCTTCTCAGCTAATTATCACCCTATAGATCGCTGACCACAATAATGATAGGTAAAGTTTATGAGACATTAAGCAGTCATTTTGAAAGCAGATGCTTTCAGATTTAGCACTTTAAGAATCATAAGGACATTTATATTTTATATCAGCCTTGAATTAACACATGAATGGACAAAAGACTTTTATTCCAATATGACGTACTCATGTTTGGTTAAGTGAACACAATCAAATCATTCTCTGACAATTATTTCCTCCCTCTCTTGAACTTAATTACCATCCGATAGATCACTGACCACAATAATGATTGGTAAAGTTTATTTAATATTAAGCAGCAATTTTGAAGGATAATGCTTTTGGATTTAGCACTTTAAAAATCATAATGAATCTATATTTTATAACAACCTTGAATTAACACATGAATTGAGTGAAGACAGTATTTTAATATAATTTACTGCTGTCTTGTTAATTGAAGACAAATTTATCATCATTAAATGAAGTTTTTTTCCTACCTTTTTCAGCTAATTACCACCCTATAGATCGCTGACCGCAAGAATGATTGGTAAAGTTTATGAGACATTAAACAGTCATTTTGAAGGCAGATGCTTTCAGATTTAGCACTTTAAGAATCATAAGGACATCTATATTTCATGTTTCCAATATGATTTACTGATGTTAAATTAAGTGAACATAATCAAATCATCATCCTCCAAAGTTTCTTTCCTTACTCTTCTCAGCTAATTACCCACCCTACAGTCTGTGTCAAATAAAATGGTACAAGTGGAAAACATTTTTTTATAGTATGAAGATTAATCACAACATTGTATTGTTTGGTATTTTCATAAAGCAGAAAAATCAGACTTACTTCTGCAATTTTTTTCATCACATTTGGTGCTGTAATTTTTGAGATATGACCGGTTTTCTACAACCAAGAAAAATCCATTTTTCGCACGACGTCCCATGCCTTTGTGTAGGTTTTGCATAATGGCCATGAATTCAGCGCTCCAGAACAATAGAAGTTCGATTTGTTCCTCGTCGCACAAAATTTAGCATAACATTTGTTTTACAAAAGCAATTTATACAAACCAAAGTGCATCAGCAAGGAAAATCTTTTTTTTTTAAATTTGGTACCACATACACAAAGTATTTAACAGATTTCACACCTAAATTATTTTCCCCCCGCCTGTACTATTTTTTGGACACATACTGTATAGATTGCTGACTGGAATCATGATCAGATATTAAACATTGATTAGCCATTTGAAAGCAAATGTATTTTTCTGAAACATGAAGACGTTCCTCCTCGCATCGTTGGCACCATTGCTTATGACCCTCCTGATAATTTGCTGCCCTCGTGGGCTTGGTAGCGGGACAGTCGGAAGGCCAATGAGATTGTTATTACAGTCATGTTTATAACATGAATCAAGTCTCATATTAATGAATATAGTAGAGACGGGCAGCTTTCAAATATTCCTTTCTACATATCTCGTTAAGGCTCATCATGGATTTAAAACAAGCGAAATTTAAAAAAAAATTTATTTAGGACTATTATCGCTTAAGACAGGCCCCTTTAGGCTCATTGCTATTGGCTAGCTTGTAGACTTGGGGCAGACACAGATCCATAAATAGCTAATACGGCAAATGCATTATATGAACATGAGGTCATTTAACTCTATGATATAATGTGATGAGGTTAATAACTTTTATCTACGGGTTGTAAATGGAAAACAAATTTCTTTTCCATATGGCACAATATAAATATTTGTCAAAGTACTAAACTGATTTCATCACCGACTAATCTGATAAATTACCAAAGACGAAATCTGAAAATGATACCTTTAATGAAAGAAAACCTGTTGATTAATGGGATATCATATTACTTTTCAATATATTATCTAAGATGTTTATGTCTTTAAGTTTATGGAAATAAAAATCTGAATCTGAATCTGATTATCTATACACAAACTATCCAGGCCCAGTGGGCTATTGGTTCACAGAAGCAGATCCAGCCTTAGGTCACACAATTGAAAGAATCGGCCCATGCCAAAACATAATAGAGCCGATAGTGTCCCCAGACAATTGGGGCTGCACAGTTTTTTGAAAGAACGATCTGTGGATCTGCACATGGAATTAATAAGGGGCAACCTTTTTTTTCTTCACAGATGCAAAATATTCTTGCAAATGAAAATAAGACAAACAACTATCATCATGAAATAGAGAAAAACAACATATCATCTCATCTTTCATCAGTCCAAGATGGATCATGATAATAAAACTTCAGTGTAAGAAGGTAATTAATCTCAAGATTATGGTGGTTGGGACGCATGCTAGATATGCTAAACAATGCTATATGAAGAATTGATGGATGACCTATTGAGGCTTCGTGGTAGCTATAAATATTCTACAGCTCTGACAAGTTAATAATATATGAAGGGATGACCAGCATTCAAAAATCAGATAATGGTAGTCTAAAGAGAGAAATGAAGAAAGAAATAGGGAGAGAGAGAGAGGAGAATGGATGAAGGGAAGGGGGCGAGAAAGAGAGAGATATGGAGAAGGGGATGGAGAGAGAGGGAAGAGGAGGGGATATGGGGGAAGACAGTAGCGGACCCAGGCTTATGTCACACAATTAAAAGTATTGGCCCATGCCCAAACATAATAGAACCACTATTGTCCCCAGACAATTGGGCCTGCATGTTCTTTCAAATTGAGAATCCTGGATCCGCCCCTAAAAGAAGGACAATTAAGTGAGAGAGAGAGAGAGAGAGAAAAAAAAAAGAGATAGAGATGGATTTGAGAATAGATGAAGCGACATTGGAGAAGTGAGGTAAATAGGTTAGGAGAGTCAAAGATTGATAGAAGAGGAATAGGGAAAGAGATATAACAGGGTGGACTATAG
Source organism: Paracentrotus lividus (assembly GCA_940671915.1). Classification (NCBI taxonomy): domain Eukaryota; kingdom Metazoa; phylum Echinodermata; class Echinoidea; order Camarodonta; family Echinidae; genus Paracentrotus; species Paracentrotus lividus. The sequence goes on from CALNVZ010001721.1 coordinate 35,942,318, forward strand.
AGAAAAGTACATAAAAATTTGATTTGAATAGTGGGGGGGGGGGGGGAGGAGAGAGAGAGAGAGAAGAGAGAGAGAAATTAAAAGCAATAAGGAAAGATAAAAAAAGAAAGAATAGGAAGAAAAACACAAGGAGCTGAGACCAAGTGGTTATACACAAGTCATAGAAGATAGACATGGAGATACAATAAGAGAGAGCAAATTGACAGGTTGAAATTAAGATAACAGATAGAAATACAAAAGAGAAGGAGTCAATAGTTAAAGGGTGTCATGGAAAAACTTTAAGGTCTCCTAAAAGTCTGAACAAAATAGGTAATTAGAGAAGATGGTAAGAGATATTAACAAGTTCAGCAAAAAATAAATATCAAAAGATAGATACAAGAGAATAATAATAATAATAACAAATAGTAGGATTTACAAAACTCTGACCCTTAACCAATGCAAATGGATAAACTAATGGAGACATCTTGTCCAATCTATATCCCTGCTAATCCCAACAAGAAGTTATATAAACCAAGAAAGATATTAGAAAAGATAATGAGAGTCGATGAAGTTGAACCAGGGTGGATTGACCAGACCTTAAATTGACCAATGCCTAGCAATCCCTGTCTAATTCACACCTCTTATTCCCAAAGGCATCTGCTATGCTACCAAGTTGTCTTGAAACACAGCGGCAAGTTGGGTAAAAGCCTGAAACCCTATCTGCGTTCCAATAAGCCGTATGGTCACTCTACGTGATTACCAGACATATAATCTCGCGCGATCGTGACGACGGCAACGAGACAGCGACGTTACCCCAGCCATCGGAGTTGATTATTTCCTGTGATACTCTAAATATCTCACACTTCATCTCAAGTTCCATAATAATTTACTGGATGATTTTTCTTTGCTCTTGCTTAGTCCCATCTATATGTCTTGAGGTGGTGATGTTTATTTGGAAAAAGACAGATACGAGCCCCAATCCACACGTAGAGCCGCCCAAAGTGACCAATTAACGAGAATTGATACAAGCTTATACCATGATCTTCTGGCGACACTCTTTATTTATGATGGCTACCAGGGATATCAACACCATTTTCAGATATTTGCTTTTGAAGAATATGATACAGCACGAAGATTCACCCATATTTTTATCCTCAGGCTTCTGCCTTGTCTCTTGAAAACAATTTTTTTTTGTGTCGACCAGCGAGAAGATATATAGTGCTTAGACTTTTATGGAAACATGAGAGGAGAAGAGTAGTCTGTTTAAAGCTAGATGATGTCAACAATATCTTTAAAATAAGGTTACTGCCTTTCTTTCTCCAGTACATGAAATAAAGCTGTTATCTTATAGTGAGAACAAACATCGGTTCAGTTTCAAAATTTAAAACTTGTTTGTAATAAAAACTTAGGTAACAGAACAACATTGAAAGGAACCTTCATGAGTTCACCATTATCTTAGCAAATACACCATTTTGTAGGACATTAAAGAAGCTATTACGCTTACAAAATACATGTAAAATAACTTAAAGGTTGTATTAAAGCTCTGCCTGTATGTTAAAAAAATAATAATAGTGTCGCATTATCACATTTTTAAGTAAACAAAATGTTTTGCTCAGTTACCTTTATAAAGGCACATCGAATATTAGTCCTAAGTATAGTCTGGCTGGAGTCTATGGGAAATGTGTGTTATCAAAAATCGGCCCGTCGTTAACTTATAAGAAATATGTTTCGCCTTCTGAGAGTCTGAGAAGGCTATTAATGATCAAACATCAGAGAAGGATCTGAGGAGACAAAGGATTGGAGGGGCAAGCCATTGTTAACACAAAATTGCTTGCCCCTCCAATCCTTAGTCTCCGCATAGCCTTCCGACGCCTCTGTCAAACATGGCTGGTCTACCAAAACTAGAACACCCTAAATGCCCCCGTAACCACACCAAAAGTCCAAATGGCCCTCCATGACGTAAACAGGATCAATTAGGTAGCAATGACACCCCATCTCCGACTTGTGTCTACGATTTATCTTATGATGTCTAACTAAGTGGTCCAATATATCTTCTTCCAACAGGTTGATCTACACTAGAAAGGTGTTGATGGGCTTCTAAACAATATACCTTGTCAGGTGGGGATGGTTTAAGACTTTATATGTCTTGACTAATTTCCAAAGAAGTATCTCCTTGAAGCATATTTCAACACCTTGTCAAGAAGCGTAATAACTTCAGGTGTTCTCTGTTAAAGCAAATGTATAAAGCTTCAAGATTGGCAAATTTAGAGATCTGTTGGCATGCACATTTATTTCACAAAAAGAGACAACTTCTTTTATTCCAGGTAAAGTCTAAATAAGTCTAAATACACTGTCCGTCATAAAGGTGGAATATTTTTTTGCCGCTATAGCGACATGATTTTGCTCTGACTTTAATTTCTTGAATATGTTTGTCCCTCTTTTACTTTTTGGGACCCTGGCTATATCTTGGACATTCTCCCAACCCTTCACGTGGACCTTTTTCCAAAAAAGTTTTGTCAACCCCCGTGATGCCCATTTTTGTCATTTTTTCTCATTTTGGGGCCCCTTTTTGTTTTCCCGGCCAATCAAGCCCCCCTCAGTCCTACCCCCAGGAAACGCGACTGAGGTGTATTGTTTTATATTATTCTTTACGTTAAATATATATTTCTGGGGACAGGCTAAGGTCTCTTGTCTAGGGGAGGGGTTGAAGTAAAAAACGAGACTGGTGAAAATTCGCAATATTTTATTCCATCTTTATGCTGAAAACAAAAGAAATGAAAAACCACCTTTAACCCTTAAATATCATCATTTTCCCCTTAAACTTTGTTTAGCCTTGATGACAAGGCTCTAAATAGTCATTATTGATAATATTTTATTTTGATTTATGTTTGGTTGAGATTTTACAATACAGTTTAGGGAAGATAGAAATTTCCATGGTGTAAAAATGAATAAAATGAATATTGAACCCTAATCAAAATAAATTTTGACCCCTCCCCTAGTCAAAAGAGTCGAGCCTGTAACCATAAATCTAGATTTAGTTCAAAGAACAATAACAAATCTCCACTTCAGACGTGTTTCCTTGGGGTAGGACTAAGGGGGCCTTGGTGGGTCGCGTGAACAAAAAAGGGCTCCAAAAATACGAAAAAATGACGGAAATGGCCATCTTCTGGGGGCGACAAACTTTTTGAAGAAAAACCCCGGGAAGGGTTGAGGGAACGTCCAAGATATACAACAGGATCCGGGAAAGTGAAAGCGGTGACAAACACATTCAAGAAATTAATAACGGAGCAACATAATGTCGCTTTAGCCCAAAAAAAATATTCCACCTTTATGACGAACAGTGTAAGTGGTTATGACATGATCAATACATCAAAAGAGTTTCCCAACATGGTTGAAATTTATTGCTAAAATATTCATTGGCATAAAAGGAAAAAGAACAAAAACCACTTTTGCACTGCTTAGAAAGTGATCAAAACAGGTTGTTAACACGCTTTTCTTTTTTTAAATAAGATTGAAATTATGGTATAGAGTTTAATTGAAGAGGTCCTCAAAAACATAAAAATCAAGGTGATATGTTTTGAATGTCATTTTCTTGAAGATTCTGCCTAAATAAAAAAATAAAAAAAACATATAAACACTTATATGTAATATGGCTAAAGATAAACCCTAGTTAGCTTAAACTTACACAACATCTCAATTGAGTGAATAAAAAGAAATCTCTGACATTGTGATAAACTGACCAATTAGACCACTTAGGAGGGGGTACTTGTGCCCCCAATAATGTTTGTCATATGTCACATTAATCACATAATTCAGAGTATCTTTAGGGGTACTTAGTATCTATACCACTATCACACAGGTAAAGGCGGGCTCACACTATGCGACTTGCTGCGATGCGATTTTTAAACAAATGGTAGTTTGCATTATTAATGCGACTTTTGAAACATGTAAAGTTCTCTTATGAGATGTAAAAATTGTAAAGGAACAATTTTATCCAAATTTTGTTCCAATGCGAGTCTTTAATTATGAGTAAAGGTCAAATTACCTTAAAATCGCAAGATCGCAGTGACGTCACTGTGATTTGGAAACAATTAGATTTTATACAGAGAAGGGGGTTCGCAATCGCCTTGAAATTCAATTTTGATATTCATAGGCATACCCACAACTTTTTACATTATGAATTTCCTTGTTTGAATGTTTGTATCAAATAATATTAAAGTTTTCCTGAAAAATCGCACCGCAGCAAGTCGCATAGTGTGAGCCCGCCTTAAGACAAAGCGCTAGAAAGGGGCATCTATGTATAGGGCTTCTATTCTAAAGGGGTTAACGATGTATTGGGCTTCTATCAAGACCCAAGGTAGGGGATAACGATGTATGGTGCTTCTATCCTTAAAAGCTTTAATTCAATCAAACCACTATGGGTCGTGTCTCACCTTTATCACAATTATCTTACCTTTCGACTAATAAATACTCTCACCTGTCGGCTCAGAAGTCACTTGAGTTCATTGGGTTTTTTTTGTTGTTAAGTATTTTCTGAAACACATCATTTCAAACTTTTCAATGATGTTAAACATTTGTACTCTACTTAGTATAACCAAATTTGTAGCAGGTTTTATAGAAGAAGAGCAATAAATTCCAAGCAGAAAAACCTGCGTCCCCACTCTTTTTTAAAATTTGTTTTGCGACCTTTTGGTGGTTTTGACTATTGAGACATCGGGTCACACATTTGGGATTACATGGTTAATTCTGTCTCTCAGAAAGTCCAAACCATTCCCTCTTTAGACATGAGAAGAATACAGTTCAACTAAAATTTGTAATTTGGTTGTATGTAGCATGGCTTTAGAAAGAGATTAACAATTTCTTGAGGTGAATTAATTTTCTCCTATCTACGGTAGATTTGAACTTATTCAAAAATCAAATTAAGCCATCTAGCTTGTTAGTTAGTCTTCCTCCTTTATAGGGAAGATAAACAACAGATTATCTACATACCTTCCCAAATTCTATTCACATCAATCCATAAACTCACCTTCATGAAAAATGTTTCAGGGGGGGGGGGGCATCACACAAGTTCTTTACATCATTTTACTTACATTTACTTATCAGCTGAATTCAGACGCTTCCACAATTAAACCTTGCTAAGAAAGGATGTTAGACTTTAACCATATATTTCAAGTTTATCTGCAGGTCAAATAGTTTGTAATGATAATGATAGAATTTTGGGAAATATAAGAATAATAACAACTATAGTGTGTATGTGTTTAAGAAAGTTCAAAGGTCACACCCCCTGTAGACTGTATGATTGATTTGACATGATATAAGACGATGAATGCTTTACAGGACAAGACCATCTGGTAATGACATGAATCTGTCTGTCTCCTCTTGCTATGGTCATACCTGGTCATATGGTGAGAGGGTCAGTCCACCCCTCTCGGCATTGGCTTTCACAGAAAATCCCTTCATCCGATGCAACAACATGCACAATTTTTTCCCATGTATGCAAGAGTAAAGTCACCTGTATTCTTTCTACAATCATATCACAACATAATGAACAGGAGGATTTGCCTAACAGCCTGGCACAATATGCGGTACATACGCAGTGAGTTGTGACCAGGGCATTCCAAAGGGCAGACGTGCAGTCAAGGTGAGGCTGTAACTGGGTCAAATCTGATATCCTTTTGCATATACACTATCACAGGGAAAGAGATAGGACTGGGGGAAAGAGAAGGGAGGGGAACAAAATTATTGTTGAATTTCAAATTTTAAAACAAAATATACATGCAGTATGACGTTACAAAATTCACATTTTGGGCCAGATAATTCTAATGAAAGTACTCACACACTCCATTTTGGATCTGTAGTTAGCCTATTATGTCGGCTAAAACCTGAGGCACATAAAACTTGAAAACATGTAAACACTAATTAACTACAGCTTAATTAATGAAGACATTTTTTAAAAACAATCTACCCCGTATACGGGGTAAGTTCTTACACCATACGGGGTAAATTGTTACTATGTGTAAACATACGGGGTAATTTGTTACAATGTGTAAATCTCTTATACCATACTTTTGTTTCAACTTGCCAGTTTCTTGGTATCGTTAACAGTAGATCAAGTAGATCTCTAGAATAGACTAAAGTAATGATATAAATATCAAAATATTAACACCTGAAAATTGAAAAAAAAAATTACTTTGAATGTGTAATGTAATTGGGGTAAGTTGTTACATCGACATGGGGTAGGTTGTTGTAACAACCTACCCCATGGGTGATTTTATACATAAAATCAACTGTAGCAAAGCCATAGGCAGAATACAGGGCATGGCTCAGGTGGTATATAGTGACATACATGTACTATATTCACAATACCAGACTATCATCATGTGCCTTCCGTGTAAGAACTATTACAAATTTTAATTTTTGTCAAAAATTCACTTGGAACTGTAAAAAATGGTTTTTGTTGATTTACTTATTTACTTCAAAAGAATGATATATTTGCGCTACTTTGCTATTCGTCTCGAATCGCCCAACAACCGATACTTAACCCCGAAACTTTTGCTCTATTGTCTCCTATCTTCCCCTCCCCTGTGAGAAGGGCGCCTCGTCATGATGAGGGTACTCAGCCAAAAAACCACTCTCCAACAAACTTCCTCTTTTTCTCATCGGCTGCCGCGAGCGAGTGACCTCGAGAACTTGCTCCCGCAAAATGGGTTTGTTTTCACTTTGTGAACCTTTTGATGCTAATTTGTGGGTCTTGCTCTTAGTTGTCCTAAGCCATGTCTAGGTCGTGGTTTCCTATTTATTGGGAAGTATTTTGAGGGCCGTTTTTTTTGGAGAAATTTCTGTTGGATTTACGCGCGCCCTTCTCCCTTAGCTTTTGACATTCATTACGTACGTGTTTTATATTACAACCCTTGTGGTGCGGGCCTTTGTTCTCCCGTTCCGCGCTTCATTTCACAAGTTCAGTGAAGCCCTTTGTTGGGTGGGGAGAGGCCTTTGTGACTCTTCCTGTCCCAGCAGAGTCTAAACTCCTTTGTATAAGTGTCTTTTCTTTTCAATATATTGCAGAGTGTTTTCTTATTCCGAGGGAAAGAAGACTTTCATTCATTTTTGTATCTCGGAGACTTCAACAATCGCCGACTCATTCGGAGAGTCTCATCTCCAGGAAAGCAGAAGTCTGGATTCTCTGCATATTTTATAGAGGCCTGCGAAGCAGTTAGACGGGGAAGAAACAGTTAGACGGGGAAGAACAGCTGTTTACATCTGGTTTCAACGAAAGTAAGTCGGGATTCACAACCCCGCCCCGGGGGCGAGTATGGGCCGGTGGCAGTTGGTAAGTCCACACTTACGGTACCGCGAGCCCCCGGAAAGTCGTCGTGTGAGGAGTCACGTATGTGAACTCCTGGGGACGGGTTCAGTCGCTTATCGTCGGCCTTATCCCAGCGACGCACCCCAAATCGATCTTGGTGAGGATCGAGGAGGGCAACTTCGTTTACGATCATGTCTTGACATCGATCTAGTGGAAGTTGTAGGATCGATCGTGAGATCTTTCCAACATTGATCGAGATCGATCGAAGGTTGGCTTGCACTGAGATAGGTCTAGTATCGATAGCCAGTATCGGTATCGTTATCGATATCGTTAGGTAAATCGATCAATCAATCGATCATGAACATTATCGATCGATCGATCACTTCATAATCCGATCACAGTTGAATCGATCACAACATAATCGATTACAACTTGAATCGATTACAACATAATCGATTCACGATTGAATCATTAGACAACATAATCGATCACGATTGAATCGATCACAACATAATCGATTACATTTGAATCGATCACAACCAATCGATCACGATTGAATCGATTACAACATAATCGATCACAGATGAATCGATCACGCGCAAATCGATCAAATTTGAATCGATCCCGCCCAAATCGATCTCAGAAGAATCGATCATGACAACAATCGATTATAATAAATCGATCTCACCTAAATCGATCTCTGTTGAATATATCATGTCAGAATCGATTACGTCATGTTGTTCTCTCACATCTCGATTTCCCATGGTTCCTGCCCTGGTAAATCAATCCCGACAGATTCATTTGTAGACAGAATGATCATGTTGGTTTGGTTATGGGAAAATAATCAAGTCAAACCATCGCAGTTATTTCATCGTGACCAAAGTCGGAGTTCACTACCACTCACAAGGATGCAGAAGTGGGGACTTTTTCGTCGAGTCCTCGTGCCACGTCCCACTTTCTCCGGTGAATTTATTACGAGAACCTCATATCACTTTTTCCCTTAGGGAAGAATCATTCTACAGCTATCATGTCATATCGGCTCACCACAAAATTGATTGCGATATGAAACGGCTTGGGAGGATGGTTCTCCTATTCCTTTGACTAGGTCACCTTGACTTGACTTCGATCCAGAAAGTTAATGAGTCAGGAGGGTGGCCAATCTACCATGATTGTCGGATATCTTCCTTCACGGAACATTTGGTGTTGAGAAAATTTATTTCTTCTTCAACGGCTTTCGATATTCCCTTTCTCGGGTCTATTTCTTCAATATCGACCTATTTTTAAATATGGTAGAGTACCTATCTAGTAGACTTGATGGTTCGAGTTCTTCCCCGAGGAGATCGATTTCGGCAAGTTTAGGGCGGAAATAGAAGCTTCCTTGCGAGTTTCGGAAGCGAATTTCGAGACCCACCGAAGGGGACCAGGATTGGTACCGGAGTCGCTCGAAAGGGGTTAATTCCTACAATGTCGTAATTACTCAAGGACGATAATGTTCGGAGGCATACGTCGCAGCAGTTCTTCCTTCAGAGTCGCGTCACTCCGACCACTCCGTGGTAGGATTTCCATCGGAGACTTAAGAAGACTACGCACTAGTTTGAGGAGTTAACCTCTTCCTCCTCGGAGTTCGGTTCTCACGAATTCCGCATTGAGAAAACTTTAGGATTTCTCTATCTTAAAGAAAAAAAGGGGGGGTGTTTGATACCAGATCATCGCTCCACCCTTTGCAAGGATATTCATTTCACGCTTCGATGATGTTGATTATCGTAACTGCGACGTTCTAGGCCCGTGCTATCTGATAGAGGTCCGTTTGTTCTTCAGAAGAAGAAGTTCACTACTCAACTTCGGACTCAACGGAGTTTGTTCCGAGAAAAATACGAGCTTTCAGCCTATATACGATCTGTATGTAGGATTCAAACGGAAGTATCTAGGATTTCAGCGATTCCGAAATTAGATTTTATGAGATACAAGAGCCTTAGATTTCTTCCTAAAACTCACTAGGAAGAATGAAGGAAGGTTTAAGGCGAGATTTTTTCTTCACTCAGGAGAACTAGGACCCCATCCTTTCTAGACATTATCGTCAATAATGTTGGAGATAACAGACGAAATACGGATTCACTAATTGAATCTCGATGATCAGAGAAGTTTCTCTTCGCAAACTGGGCTGATCAGCCCCCTGGAGTTAAATGAAGGGAGGTTTAGATCAGAACTGGAGTTCGAGTTCGGACAAGGAAAATTTTTACCTTGAAAAATCTTCATCACGGTCGATCTTTCGCTCGCGCCCTTTGTCCCACTAGAGGACAGTGTCTACAAGAAAGAGATTCTGAGACATCTTTGGGGTCATTGGGTGGTCTTATCCCCAGTTTCACTGGACTGGCTTTCCGGTGGACCCCAAAATTCCGGTGGGGTCGGAATTTTTCAGAGGCCGAGAATTCGGCCAAAGAACTTTAGGGTAATTGCTAGAGGGTATTCATTTGTCTCGCAATCTACTAATGGTCAACAAGGAAAATTCGTGATCAACTCTCGCAAAAAGTGATCACTAGCTACAAGTTCACGAGCTTTCGGTGCCGCTGCAACTCTTTATCAAGTGACGAAAATTAGCTGAAAACGCAGTCTATTTATGACGAATCCCGCGGATCGTAGCGCACTAACGCCGAACAATAGGCGGGTGTTAAGCGCTACGTGATTGGTCGGCCGCGTTCACCAATCAGCGCGCCGATGGTCGCGGGCGGGAAACAGTATGGCAAAATTAGACAATGGCAGGCTAGCTAGCTTCCCGTGGACGGGGGAACTGTTAGTCTGACGGTGTCGCCGTCGCTAGGGGCCGGGAAGACCGGGTCGTCGTGCACTGCCAGGTAAGGGGTATTGTGATGTCGGACATAGTTCGCATCCAGAAATCGGGATAGTCGATCCCAGGCTGTCTCTGTTGAAGTTGTTAGACAAAGACGTATGCTATAGCCTCCTTGAATCCCTCCGTGTATACAATGTTCTCTCTTTGGCAACGGGCAATGCTTACACGGCATATCGGCAATCGGGGCGGTGTTTGCTGTTTCCCAGGATGTTCGCCACAGCGGATGTGTCGGTTTCGCTGTAACCGAACGATCGCTCGGCTTGTGTGTGATATTCGTTTCGAGCTATCGGTCGGGCTGTTTCTCCGATGATTAAGACCCACATTCACATCCCTGGGCAAGGAATGTTATATACTACGCCTCACGTCTTGATCAGGGATGGGGGTCTTTGGGTGTACGAGTTGTTTAAGTAGGGTTGTGTCCTGATCGGAAAACGCGTTCGGCATTGCCATGGCCTTCTAAACGACGTTTGAGTTGTTGTGAGAGAACCATTCTAGATGGCAAGAACTGTGCAAGTCTTTTGAAAACCTTCTGATCCTTTGGAAGGTTGTTTTTCTTCTCTGAAAGTATTCTTGATAAAGACAGCGTGGGTAGCCGTACTAGACAAGGCGCGCACGGATGTGGGCTCTTTCTTTCATGGTTCAAGTGGGTGGGATACAATGGCGTGCTGGCCTCTGTCAAACAATGCACTTTAACAGAGACCATTCTTTGACCGATCTGTCATGATGCGAGTTTCATATGGTATGTATTGGTTGTTGTGGTGGGTTTGAGCGGTTAGATCAGAGGTGGAGAGTCTCCGTGCCTCTATGTCTTCGGACTAGCGTATCAATGGAATGCTAACTTCGCTCCTTGTTCGCCGTCTGCAGAGTGAACTGTTGATCGATGGTTGTTGGCTGTTCGATATGTCAAGTAAGTGTTCTGTTGTCTTTCTTTCTATCGGAACTGTTGCACAATGATGAATGTTGTCAGTGAGCATATCTCTTCCATCACCCCGGGCGCGGCATGTGGGATGACACGTTGGGGCAAGGCGTCCTGTTCAAAACCTCCATATCATAGGTTAGCACAACCGCTGAGACTGGGCTACCCATGCGCTGCTGCCTTCTGGTGCGTGCACTAGAACGAGCTCTGCTACAGAAAATCTGTGGATGCTGAGCAGCAAAACTCGCAGGAGTTTAGGCTACTTGTTCGGGCGTAAGTTGGTACGTTCAGCTAAGTGGGATCGGAATTGCATGCGTTGTAGGGCCGTATTGGCAGTGCGCCCTCTTATCGGCACGTTACGTTGAAAAGGGAGAAACTAGCATCAAACAGAAATCATGGAATTCCTGTTCATTGACCGTCTTGTTCCGATGTGAATTGCAACGAATTGCACTGGAGTTAGAAACCGTGTGTGGTGAGCCAGTTGTGAGAGGGGACAGATGTCCGCAGGTATTTGGAAGGTTATAATGCAAAAAGAGGCCTATACAACGATACTATCGGTCTGAGGGTAGTCGTCGGGTTTGTGTATCTTGGGCAAACCGCGTATATTCTAGGTGGCTGTTTTCTGTGTGGGTTTTAATCTTTTCTTGCTATGGTGGCCGTCTTCAAGGACCTTGTCTTTCTTTAATGCCAGAAGCGTACTGGTTAGTTTTCGACATACATTCGAGTCTTGGATCTTTTTTAGCAGTTTTATACGACCAGGAGCTCAAGAAAGCCGCGATCATTGTTTGTCTTGGTAGTGGTGCTATCCTAAAATGCTTTGGCGGCGACCCTTGTCCGCAGGAACGGATCGTAATGCTTTCATCATTCTTGAGAGTCTTGAGAGCATCATGCATATCTCTTGTGGTATTTGGTTTCGGAGGGCGTGCTCTTTGTAGAACTACTTTAGGGTAGTTTAGAAAGGCTTAATATCAACCTCCAAGTCTGTTATTACTTTTTGACGTGTAATTAAAATCCTCACGTCAACTTTTCTACGAACTGGATAACCGTCTGACAAGGAAGTCAGACATAGCACTCTTCATCACAACAGTCGGGTCGAAGAAATCATACTGGTCAGTGGGGTAGAAGTCAGGATAGGAGTAGCTCAGATCCGCTTCGAACCTCATACCTTTTTAGTATGGGAGGAAAGCGCCTGAGGTGACCTCCACCTACGTTTGGAAAAATTTAGGTCCGATGGAACGACTATTTGTTTTCCGATCTCAAACGATTATTATCGTTTCGGCAATCAGATTCGGTCTCATTTTAGACTTGAGAAACCTCGATCCAGGGATGTCTTCAAGAGTCATCCACCCAAACCACTTAACGTGTCCCTTGTCCGGGAACATAGCTCAAAGGAAGAAATCGAGAAGTCACAATCTACCCTAAATTGTGTCTAATTCTACATTCCTTTCCCCAAAAGCGGAGACTCGATACACGTATCTCAGTTGGGAGGACCAGCAGCAGACTTTAAGTTCTAAACTGCATCATGTTTTGATTGAGTTAAGAGTTGATTCCCATGTATTAGGGAGTCAACCGGAACACCGCGGATCATCTGACGAGACCAGTTTGGAGATAGTAGAACTTCCGATCTACTTAGAGAGTCTTGAATCGCGTTGAGGAGGTTTTAAGTGTTTTTACAATAAGGATGTCATGTTGACTATCGAAATTGTTGGTCCAGGTTCCCAATTTGGCAGACTTTTAACGTGACCTCTCAATGTTCGACTCTTGAGATTTCCAGCCTGAATTTCAGTCCGCCTCCGTCTAGAATTCCTTTCTACTGAAATAAACCTCATATTCCGTTTTGGGCGGTTAAGGAGTTCACTTCCCAGGGAAGACATGGGAGCGCCTCCGTTCTTCAATTATATTGACCGCATATGCTTCACAGTTAGGAGGAGAGTCCATTATCGAGGCCCCTTGACTTCGGTGATTGGAATCTCCGAGACCTTCTTTCTCAACGATGTTTGGAGAGCCTGAAGGTGAGAAAGTTCTTCCTCACTTCAAGGAACTTTACAGATAGCGGACAGTTTAGGTTGAAACAGACATCGGAGGGATGATTCTTTTCATTCGCATAGAGGATTTACTCTCACTGCTAGGAGCAGAGTAGCCTTTCAACTCTAGTTCTGATGCAACAACGAGAACATCGGTCCAGTCACTTCGCACATACCGATTTGGGAAAAATAATTGGTTTGAACCTTTTTCCTTTTTCCCCACGACGTATAAGTGACTCACTTCAGAGTGGTCACTGTTTTCATAGATTTCACACGACTGAGTTGCAAGGCCGACCTCAGTTCGACTTCTCCTCAGTTTGACTTCCTCAAGTCAGTAAGACCTTCTGTTTTCGGAGGTTAGGATTTATAAGGAGATATTTTGGGTTTACCCAGGTTGTCGTTTCAATTTCCGGAACTGACCGAAATCCCTTGGTTCTTCCGGGTAGTATTCTCCTGTTTCACTAGGAAGTATTAACCTGTTGAGGACGAGCGGATTTGGCTACATCACACATTTCCCATAGACCTCGGCCGAATATTTTCGGGCTCAGTCCTCAAGGGGTTAAGGGCAGGACGTCGACGAGTATCATCACTCCTCTCTACCACAGCCGCGACTTGGTTGCGATAGTTTCTCCCTCTGATTAACGGAGAAACCATAACACTTGCCGTGGTGTGAGTTCTTAGCATAACAGCACGGTTAGAGCTAACTTCGAACACCTGAAACGTCTTCCTTTTATTTCAGCCGTTATCAAGAAGTCAATTTCGAGCTACAGGATGTGACGATTGTGCTCCTCTCGACCTTAAGGGAGTAGGTGTGTATCCACTAGTAAAACCCTTTCCGAACGGTAATACTTCGGTGGGTTCCGAGATAAACTTTTCTCCCGTTCATACCGTTTTCATCATCTTTCACTCGACGGGGGTAATGTTCTGCTTACCCCAGAGGGATTTGGATCAGCTATTTCAGCTATCCCAGCTTTTTCAGCTATCCCAGCTATTTCAAATTCTATCGATGGATAGTCATTTTCAGCGGTTCTTCTGTCATCACCTCCTTTATTTTTCTATCTCTTAAGAGTCCCTACTCAAACCTCGGGTCTCTAAATTGAGTGGTCGCAAGGACATCAGGTCCTAGCTTACCCTCCTTCACACCACCGTCTCTAGGTTCTGCCTGGATAGATCTTCCAAAGGTTCTCCCTGATCTGTTATGTCGGGGAAAACGCTAATTTATTGCTCGTTCCTCTTCTATCAACGAGCCACTTAGGTTGGAATTATAGAGATATTCATCTTTTCTCTTTCGACATGCTTGAACGAAAATCAGACAGATTTTCCGGTCTGTTTAAAATTTTCCTACGTCCCTTTAGTCAAATTTCATCGTTGCGCACTGACAGAATGTGGCGCCGTTGAAGACATCTTTGATTCCTGAAAAATGTCCAAATTGGTTATATCAATGGAATCTTCGGACCAGTATGGGAGTACTATCTCGAGATAGATGCGGAGCCCGAGGCCAGGTACCTAGTTTATCCTAGGGACCTCGATGTGAGGGTACCGGCCTTTCGGGACATTGTTTTAAGGGATTTTCCCGTGGAAAGTGTATGCTTATCAAATAATGGGTGAACGTTTCTGCGATGGAAGGAAACTTTTCTCTTTGTTCTATCATTGCTACGGCGTCACCTTATTATCTAAAACTGTAGGTGTTGTACTCCCCAGTACAAATCGGTGCTGGTCGTATAGCAAAGTAGGCAAATATATCATTCTTTTGAAGTAAATCATAAAAATTATCACTAATTTTATTATTTACAATAAAGAATTATATATTTGCCTACAATCCTCCTCCGTCCCCCGTTCCATCACTACTTAAAGTTTTAGAGTGGTATGAGACAAGAGGAAGTTGTTGGGAGTGTTTTGGCTGAGTACCCTCATCATGAGAGGGCGCCCTTCTCACAGGGAGGGGAAGATAGGAGACAATAGAGCAAAAGTTTCGGGGTTAAAGTATCGGTTGGTTGGGCGTTCGAGGACGAATAGCAAAGTAGGCAAATATATAATTCTTTATTGTAATAATAATTAGTGATAATTTTTATGTTTATAAAAACAACGGAGAAACCTCACGACCGGCAGTTCATCACAGCTATGTGTAGGCTGTATATAGATGCCAGGTAGCACGAACTCTCTTGTTCCAACTTAGCACACTGAGAACTGTAACAACTGACCCATGTATCTTCCATCCTGGTCTCCCCTACTAACATCACCACTCATTTTAATCTTTGAGTAACCACCATATTTGGTTACAAAATAACAAATTATAGGTAGGAGGGAATATTTCAAAAAAATTAATAAATACTTAAAATAGCATTATAGAACAAAAATTAACATTATGGAAGTACTAAACAAAAAAACCAGATCATGTAAACACCACACCAAACACAATGAAGCATGTGGGTGAGTCTATATCATATACTTATATTGGCACTCAAGTTATATACTGTAGATACTATACAATAGTATATCAAGACATACCAGATTGGATTAGGGATCAACATAGATAGACTTCTTGTCAGGTCACATGATATCAGATGACCAATCACTGACCTTCTTCTCGTTGATTGATGACATACTTAAGACCGTACATACCACAGACTGACTTATAGTGTGGATTAAGCATTGCCAATTAATTTATCTAGCCTTAACTCTCTAGCCCTCAAACCGCCTGTACCATAAACTGCCCTTTGCTTATTCCTCAAACATCCTTTCCAGTTTTAGCCCGGAATAGCACCTCAACCCCAACTTGCCCGACCATCCTCCAGTGGAACGCAGAAAATTTACTAGCAAACACTTTGCTTTGACATTCTAAATACATCATTTTTTGGCATAAGGCCTTTGAGTGCTAATACATTATGAAAAAAACCTATCAAGCTCCGTTTGTATTTTTAGTATTATTATTATGAAAATTTCAATGTTTCCTTACACATCATTTACAATGTAGTTTTCATTATCCAAAGATAAGGATGCTTATATTATGCCAACAAATTGAATCTATTTTATGATATCATATCTTTTCAAATGATTCCACCTTAATTTGAAACTTAGTCAATTCATGTATTAATTAACACACCCCAATATTCATAGATTAATCAATGCAAATATTGAATGTAAAACAAAATTTTATACCGGTATTAAGGAGGGGTATATAAAAGGGGGGTATGTACACACCCATCTAGGGTATTGGTGTTGACCCATGGTAGGTTTGTTACAGCACTGATTGATATCATACTTACAATGTTATATGATAGCTAGATTATTATGTAGTCTCGATCCACATACTCTATATCATGGCTTGTATTACAACATGGTTTAAAGCTAGACTCATGTTGTAGCTACGCAGAGCGCATTATGTAGCAAAGCTATACAGCCCTACTCTGAAAATAAAGAAAGCAAGTAACAAAAGTGACGTTTCCTGTAACAGAGCAAAAGAGTAAAAGTCCATCATTTACGCTGATGTCAATGTAATCTTATGTCTTGGATTTCATCTTAAAGCTGGATAGAAGTTTTTATCTTAAATTTGGCAAGGAAAACGATGGTACTAAATGATATATGAAAATATAAAAAACTCAAATTGATCCATTGTTTCCTAATTTTGTCAATATGATTATTGTTTTAATGCTGCAAGATTCATTAATATAATATATATCTAATCAATCACATCTCAAAATTAACAGGAGTTCAAAATGAAATTGCAAAGAAAAAAGAAAAATCTCATTAAAATAGAGCATTCGTGAACTTTCAAGCTTCCAAAACCAACCTAAAGTATGAATTAATGGCAAAAGTCTTGGAAGACTGTAATAAATGGGAGTTTTAGGTTAGACAAATAAAGGAGGGGAGACGGACAGACAGACAGACAGACAAGTTATGAACCAGACAAACAAGACAATGATAATTCATTAGACACTTTCAACGACAGACCAAAAAAAAAGAAGTCTTAAATAGAACACAACACAAAGACTGACAAAGAGACGTTCACTCAGGATAACGAGAAATAGGTCATCATAAAAAAGCTCTGGAGCCAGCTGAAAATATAGTCGTAACATGAACTGGCCCCCTTTTCCATATTTGCCAAATTGATTAAATGTTTCTTATTGGTGAGATTGATAGTAATATCAGGGTTATGATCAGACATAAAGAATGTTTGCGGAGATTAATTGCTGACTGTCATTTGATTTAATCTCATCCAAACTCTGGTTTGTAATAGCTTGATCCTATCGCACTGCAGGACGGGTTAATTGAAAATGAGCGGGATTCATGAGTCTAGCGTATCTATTGAACGGCAGTAAATCAGTAGCAGACCAATAGATGTATTATTAGACAAACTGTCTACTTTAGCAGGGAATGATGGACTACATTCTATCATAACACTTAATTTAATGAAGAGGAATATTTGATATCTTCATCACATTCGCCCCCGAACGACAATCATCAACAATCATCTTATAGTGGTAATTTTAAGAAACTGTGCATGGCGCTGCGTAGTGGCATGCGCAACAGCTTTCTTACAGTAATTTTTATAGTGATACTAGCTATGATAAGAATTTATCATAATATGATATAGTAATATAAATTATGTAATTAATGTTATGATTATGTAGTAATATGGAAATGATAAGCTTCAACACTATTTAACCTACCAATGTTTAAGATTTTTTTTGTTGCACATCATGAAATAATATTCACCCAGAATTTTACATCTTTGTTTATGTCTTTACTTATGCTTTTCAAAGTTTATTCTGTTTATATACATTGTCTGTTTATATAAGATCTCTAGCAACTAACAACCCACATTTCAATGCATTACAAAATACATGGCAAACAAAATCAAAGATATATGAATTCCACTTGAACCATTTAACCATTTCCTTCAGGCATTTAATTAGCTACATTTACGATTAAGAACAGCAAAGTGATCACAAACACATTAAGAATATTGTCAATCATAAAGTACAATGGCCAATCACTAACAATACCATTACTTCCCAGTTCATTCAAACATAGTTTTATAAGCAATCTAATATGGTTTTGAAATTGTCTCAGACTTGAGTTCTTGAAATGATTTACAGCCATTATTCTATATTTTTTTTATTCAGACTTTTAAAATGGATTTGATAGTAGCAATCATAGAAGGGGAGTTGTTCACTTTGAATAGAGATCAGAGAAAGAAAAAAATCAATCAAACTGAATATGTGAGTGACCAATTTTGAATTATATTATAAAAGATAAATGAAAAAAACCTAACCTGCATTAGAATTTTTATCATCATCATCATTATCATTATCATCATCATTATCATCATCATCTTGGCAATAATAATAATCATCATCATCATCATCACCATCATCACTTCCATCACCACCACTACCACCATCATTATCATCATCATCATCATCATCATCATCATCATCATCATGCATGCATCAGGGTTGCGCTCGACGTGGTAGGGGACGGCGGATGATAGAGGATAGATGGTTATGAACTGGGGCTGAGACGGGCATTGACATGCGTAAGTGAAGAAGTATCTGGCGCGGCAAGTGGCGAAGGCGGAGGGTTTAGTAGAGTGTGGTCACCCATCATCACATATCATCATCACCATCTTTGCAATCATCATTATCAATATTAACCATCATCATCATCATCATCATCATCATCATCATCACCATCACCACCACCATCACCATCATCATCACCATCATATCAATCACATTATATATTTAGTATCTAATTATTATCATTCACAAACATCATCATCATCACTATACAAACTGAATGTATATCATCGTGAAATTCATCTGTTAAAATAGCAGACGCCATACGAGGTCCTGTCAGTAGCTAGCTAGACATACATGGTTGTCATCCGATAGGCTTCGATTCACTGGTCTGTGGAAAGATGTATCCGCCTACAGTCTTCATCTATTTATTTTACAAGACTAACAATAATAATGATAGGACTGTGTAATGTGCATTAATATTTCCTTCCTATAAAGGTCATATGTGTCAAATTTACTTGTATTCATAGTGTGACATTTAACAGATTTAGCAATTAATACCAATAACTGAATAAAATTTGCAGTGTCCAAAATACCTTTAATTGACATTTAAATATACAGGGACTATAATCATGCAAAGCCTCAAAATAATGTCTGCATTTTTAATAGGCAAATGTGACAAAAATCTCAGATTTGGAAACAATAATTTGTTTGCAAGAACGTTTGTTCATAATCATATCAATATATAGTTTTCCTTTCTTGGCTACCATAACAAGATACTTCTTTATCAGGAATACAAAAGGAAACAGGAAATTCATTTAGGACATTCACAATCCGCCCTCATCGAATGATTTTCCTCTGCTTCTGTAACACTCAAGAAATTAGCTTCAATGGTCAGACTAATGTGGCTGACAGCTGAACAGAAAGAAGTCAGTTTACCATTTCTTCTTCAAGGGTCACATACGTCCTTCTGTCTATCACTTCATGGTCCGCCTGTTTTGTGATAGGAAGCCCATCAGGATGTCATTATGTCATTGTCCACACCTAGCCTCTTACAAGCTAATGAAGCATGCAGACAGAATACAACTCAACCATGACCTTGGACCATTGCTTATCCAGTAGTGTATCTAGCATCAGCTCACATAAACGACTGTATCGGCTGAGCCACTATTATTTCCATGCAATTGGCCTCAATAAATTCTTTGTCAGAGCTAAAGCTGGGTCAGCGCCTGTTGATATCCGTTTTTATCAAGAGATGAAGAAAATCCTATTCTAGGGCAATTTCATTTTTGGTTTGTCCGAAGATGATTTATTGATTGATTTGTTTTTTTTTTAGCTAATGATCCGTGCAGGCAGAACACAACTCAACCATGAACTTAGGCCATTGCTTATCCTTATTATCAAGAAAGATGAAGAAAAATCCATTTCTAGAACACTTTCATTTTAAGGCTTGCTGATAATGGTTCACTCATTGATTTTTTTTTTTTTAATAAAAACACCAGTATATGTAAAAATGCATGACAGGAACACTTTGTAAAATTATCACTGTAATGGTCAAAAAGATTTTTTTACTTGACAATAGCACTTCAGTCCATCACAAAATTGTTTGGTGCGGTAAAAAAAAAAACCCTGTTTAATTATTTCTTTGTTCATTAAATTGTTAATATTCCAATTCCATCCTTTAAAATCTGAATATTTTTTATTCTTAAAGACAATAATGAATTTAAATGCAATTAGTATGAAATAATATTTATTGGGATTAATATGAGCCATAAGCAATTATAAGCTTGCTGTATCAACTTCAAAATATATTTTTGTCAAGAGAAATCATAATTTGGTACATCTGAAGAATGGAGTGAGTTCATTGCCCACTAAATTCCTTAACCATTTCCATGAAGCTCTTCAAAAAGAATCAATGATACTGAAATAAATATTGTACAACAAAATCAATTATGAAAGGAAAATACATTATTACGTTTCAAAACAAGAAATGGGTAAAACACAATAACATTGAACGAAAACAAGATAGAGACTAGAGGGAAAAAAATACTGATAGAGCAATATTGAAAAACAATATAAAACATACAGCACCGGAATGAGGAGACACCACGACATGGCGATAACTATTCGCAAAGTTAATGGACCTAAACATGATAATCTAAGCCTGTCTTCTCTGAAAGAGGCTGCCATGAAGAAGAAAGAAATATTGGAAAATGTCTCCATATTATGGGTTTATAGTCAAACTGGCTAGGGAAAGTCATTAAATGAGGAGCTACGTGAATTGGATACAAAACAAGGAAATAAATTGTTATGCACCATTACACAGGGTATAATCATATGCATGCCAACATAAGTACTTTTTTGAAAGACAATTTGTATTCAACAATGGTCCTTGATTTTATCCACATTTACTGTTGAAACAAAATTATGTTGTTTTTGTGGTATTTAGTGAATCTTAGGGAAATCCTTATATTGGATCTACCCACAAGAATTATATGCAAGATAAAGTAACTTGACTGCATTCCTGTTACACAAAATTAACTCTTTTTTTGCTTATGGAAATAAAATAAACAGAAGATGTTAATAAAAAGTTAGTGAAATGCATTTTAAGTTTGAAAATAGATTAGCTTTTGGAGGGTAGTTCTAATATGCTACACTGTATTTTTTAAATGGCACATATCTCTATAACACAATGATATGCACACTTATGATAAAATGGTCAAATCAACATACACATTGAATTATAAAGCATAAAAAATACATTAATCAGAATATATTTTAATTACATTATAATTGTGACGATCAATGTGCAGTTTCCTTTGTATAATATTTTCTTTACAAAAGTACAGTGCTTGGTCAAAATCCTCTTCAAGAGGAGGGTTATATAGATCAAACAAATATTGTCTAAAATATAACAATTATGATAACATTTAAATTTTTTATATGACCTAATATGAGACAATTTCATCTCTAAGCACTAAGCATAATACAATGTAATTGCTGTCCATCAGAAACTAAATGAAGAAAATGGATTTACCAGAGGTCAATGAATGGTATATAGATTGCCATAAAATCTAAGCCACCTGTAATAATAACAAAATGACCATAGCAAAAATAATTGCTCAACTGACTACAACGAAAATAATTGAACTTCAATCCAAAGATAACCATAAAAATATGGGGCTCAAGAGATTAAAAAGATATATGATCCCCTACCCATTACTAGTTTCTATTATTTTTTATTGAGATGATCAAGTAATAGATAATCCTTTGAGTATATACAGAATATACTAGTTAGAAAGGAAAAGATACTGCGGACCCAATTTATTTCCCCCCACTCGCAGGATATTCCTCGGACGGTAGGAGTTGATTTATGTTGAAGATGGAAGATGAAATAGAAGATAATATGCAGGGTGATATATGACTATCAGAGGGAGACTAATGAATATAATATAACCAGCAATGAAATAGTATATGAATGGATTATCAGTAGTCTAGACCCAAACATAACAGAGAGGAAGTCTCTCCCTGGTGGGACATAGATCGTCTCATCTAGGAACTAAGGGGTAATTAGGAAATCAGAGGATTGGAAAAGACAAATAGAGGCTTGGGGAGCATTAAATTGAGCTGAGGAAACGGAAATGGGAAAAATTGATAAAATACATAAAAACTAATGAAGTGGGTAAAGTTTTGGTAGAAACTTATTTTTTGTTAAATGTCAAAGGGCAGATGCATCAATAAGCAAAACTGTTGTTGATGGTGAAGTGGTGAATATTCAATTAAAATTTATTTCCACAATCTGATACACACTTCAAAAATTTATGAAGAAAAAAAAATACATGCATAAATAAAAAAAAACAAAAAACAAAAAACAAAATCAAATGTCAAAGTGCAATGTAAATTTAAGAGCAAATGAGGTTGATAAAACAACAATGACACAGGAATCGGTAGTAAAACAAAAATGAAAGTAACAACCTGGAAACTCATAGCAAAAAGACTCTCTCTGACTGTCTAATGCTTCATGGGCTTAACCCATTTGGTCTACTAACCGTTTGGTCTAATTTCCCCTTAGTCTAATTTTCACTTGGTCAAATTGCCAATTTGTCTAATAACCTTTTGGTCTAATTGCTTTTTGTCTTTTTCCAAAGTGAATATTTGGTCTACTACCAGTTTGTTGCAGGAATTGACTAAGTGGGGTTAGACAAAGTGGAAATTAGACAAATGGTAAATAGGCAGAGTGACAATTTGGCCAAATGGAAAATACATGAACAGGTTGTAGACGAAATGGAGTTAGACCAAGTGGAATGACACCAAATAGGCATTAGTCAGAGTGGGTTTAGACCAAATGACAATTCACCACATGGGACACTTGGCGGGAAATCGTTAGTGCCCTTACAGAGATGCAGCCGAGATTAAAGCACATCATTATGATCTACACACTAATTAGAAAGGTATCATGGATTTGAAGTTGGTCTGGGTTTTAATCTAATCGTTCATATATATATGACGATATGATAGAACAAGACTGAACGGGCATTAGTCAAAGTAGACCAACTGGCAATTTACCGCATGGAATGCTTGGTGGGAAATGAGTAGTGCCCTTACTGAGAT
Organism: Paracentrotus lividus; assembly: GCA_940671915.1. NCBI lineage: Eukaryota > Metazoa > Echinodermata > Echinoidea > Camarodonta > Echinidae > Paracentrotus > Paracentrotus lividus. The sequence goes on from CALNVZ010001721.1 coordinate 35,965,524, forward strand.
GCGGCTGAGCATAGTTAAGATATACATACTAAGCAGAAAGGTAGCATGGATTTTAAGTTGGTCTGGGTTTTAATCTAATCGTTGTTCATATGATAGTCTAGTAGAATAAGACTAAACGGGCATTAGTCAAAGTGGGTTTAGACCAACTGGCAATTCACTGCATTGGAAGCTTGGTGGGAAATCAGTAGTACCCCTACCGATGTGCAGCCAAGATTGGAGCATCAATATGATCTACATACTAAGCAGGAAGGTAGCATGGATTTTAAGTTGGTCTGGGTTTTAATCTAATCGTTGTTCATATGATAGTCTGTGATGGACTAATCAAATGAGGGTATGAGGATCTGTAACTAGAGTACACCAATCAGGCTTGGCCTTTATGTTTGAACCGTCCCACTGGAATACACACCAATGACGCCTGCCATAGGGGGTATAAGATGTCACCATGGTAACGGGAGACGGGACATCCATTGTGTGGGTATGTCAGGAGGAGAAGGGAATACTCCTCGACCTCTTGTATTTTGGGGAAGGCTCCTGGTGTGCCACAAGGCAGCTTACTCCTAAACCTGCCAAAAAGATGTATTTCAGGCATGTCAAAACAAAATGAGTTAACTTCTGTGAGTAAACTTTTTGCAGGTAGATTTGCTGTGATGCCCTGTTTTCTTTTTTCGGGGGACATGTTTAGTAAGCTGAAGGATAAACACTTTGTCTATCTAAGGTAGATGTGAACTTAACATTCATAACTTCATGTAGGAGATGTATTAAGTAAATAATACATTTGAGTTAAAGATACATCAGTCTAGTGTGCACTGAAAACCTAAACGGGTAGACCGACTAGCTTTAAAGCTAGTCGTAGTGATGCCCAGACTGACTAGCTTTAAAACTAGTCGGTCACGACGGACGAGCTTTCCTTCAACACAACCCGGTTATTACGGACTAGCTTTAAAACTCGTCCGTCTCTACGGACTAGCTTGAAAGCTAGTCCGTCAAGTTAGTCCGTCAAGACGGACTAGTTGTAATGCTCGTCGGTCAAGACAGACTAATTTTAAAGCTCGTCCGTCGTGACCGAATAGTTTGACGGACTAGCATAAAAGCTAGTCGTAGTGATGCCCAGACTGACGAGCTTTTGAGCAGGACTAGCTTTACAGCTAGTTGGTCATGGTGTAAAAGCTAGTCCGTCGAGCTTTTCTGCCGCGATGTTCTCTGTCCTGACAGACTAGCATGACGGACGAGGTTAATATAGTTTCACCAGCTTGTCAGAGACGTCAAATCTGAAATATTGGAAGACATTATAAAGATACGATTAAAAACATGCATTTTGTCACAAGAATTTGAGCAAAAACAAAAAACAAACAAAAAAAATCTTATTATGATGATATATATCAGAAGACAGGAATTAATACAGGAGGCACAATTAGTTAACATTATGGCAATTATCAAATAATGGGGGCACGGAGCCCAGGGGTCGCCGCCATGGCTTGCATCATGACTTGTTGTTGTAGGCCTACCTGCTTTTGCATTTTCGGCGTACACACTTGTCCTTGAGAGCCACTTCAGAATCCCAAAGTCGTGCCTCTAATCTAATATTCTTTTCTTTCAGATACAAGTAATAAATCTAAAAGAAAAGTGGCGACTATATATATTATTAGAGTTAAATTTCAATTTTCATAATTTAATGTGATTGTTACTATCGTAGTAAATACACACAATTTATAAATTGATTTGGCAAGACATAATTTTTCGCGTTGGTGATTATGGCATTAATCTATGTGAAAAAATAACGCTATCTGTGAACTGAAACATAAGGAATTAAAAAAGAGTACTCACACAGTCATGTCACAGGAAGGAGATCGCCATTATAATCAAAATCTTAAGCTTTACGGGGGTATATCAAGTGTGCGTCTGTACAGTTTGCTCATTAAATGGAATTCACATACAGATCATGCAACTAATAGTGATGTCCTTTTCGCAATGCGCATGTTATTCAATCAATTCAAATCACCTTCTATTCACTGCTGTTGCTAAGCCGGGCATTCACCAGCAATGTGAAAGAATACACGGTTCATGGGTTCTATAGTAACGAAGTATTCAATTAGCCTGTAATTAAAGAATGGAACAATATTTCTAACCTACTCGTGAATGGCATACTTGTCACGATTGATGTTATTTCGGCTATCGTATTGCTCTCAGATTGTCAAGCCAAAGAAACCTTTGTTTGAGAATGTTGATTGTATCCAACTTCTATTCACTGTTGTTGCTTAGCCGGGCATTCACCAGCAATCTGTAAGAAAATGCCGGGTTCTTGAGTTCTATTGTAACAAGGTATTCAATTAGCCTGTAATTGAAGAGTAGAGAACAATATTTGGAATCTACCGGTACTCGTGAATTGCATACTTGTCATGATAGATGTTATGTCTCGTATTAAGCTTTCAGATTGTCAAGCCAAAACAACCTTTGTTTCAGAATGTATCAACTTGATTATGGTCGGAAACAGAATAAATAGAGAAGGTACATTGAAACGACATTAAAACTATTTGTATCAAAAGCTAGTCAGTCATTTTAATGGGTAAACTGGGTCGACCCAGCTGCTTTTATTGACCTAGTCGGTCGCATCGACAGACTAGCATCAAGCTTGACGGACGAGCTTTAAAGCTCGTCCGTCAAGTTGAGAGATGTAGATTCAGTTGTATGCTAGTCCGTCTCGACGGACTAACATGACAGACTAGCTTTAAAACTAGTCCGTCTTGACCGACTAGCTTTAAATCTAGTCGGTCCATTGACGGACGAGGTTAGGTTTTCAGTGTGAACTTGCGAAAGTGCAAAATCAGTCTAGCGCAAACTTGACGCTGTACTAGCCCAAGCTGAATCTTGGAAACCGCAAAACTAGCTAAAGTTTAGAAAAAAGCTCAATAAGACATGGGTTAAGATTTTGCCTAATTTAGCATGCTACATGAGGAAAAAAAGCCTGATATTCTCTGATTGGGCTATTTTCATTGGATCAGAAATAGTGCACTATTCCTCAAGCTTGGGCTAGTGCAGCACCACATCCTGAGTATATGTAAAGTGATTGCAGACAATCAGAGGGTCAACGTCCGAGGTTTATCAAGAAGTCACACCGGTGAAAAAACTTCAAACCGACCATTAACTTGTCATTGGCATTAATGTCATATTTTGGTAAGTTTGGAGTCGGTCTCATCGGTGTGACTGAGCTATTATCAGGAAGTCCTGATACAAGTTTGTTTTTGGCAGGCAAGGAGCTCTAAATTGAAAATAAAGGAGTTTTTACTGTGGCTCTAATGCTTTAAAAGTCTCTTCAAATTTCCCCCTTCACAGACTTGAAAGCCTCAATTGAAAGACAGACAGCATTGACTATTTGTTAAATGTTATCTTGGCTTCAGCAGACAACTTGTCACGGTAAGTTTTTTTAGTGACACAACATTTCGTCGGCTTGGAGCCAGAAGGGCGCTATTGCAGATCAAGGCTGTTCCGTTTGGAGCCAGAAGGGCGCTATTACCATTGACTTTGTACAGTCATAGTGCCCTTATGGCTCTCAACGGAACATCTATAAGATGCAATAACGCCCTTATGGCTCCCAACAGACGATTTGTTCCAGCAGCAATTGCTCCGACATGTTATCTAAGATCTAGGGCTAGGGTTTTATGGTTAGGATTAGGGTAAGGTTTAGGACAGGGTATAATGTTAAGTCCAGGGGTGAAGGTAGTCTTTCTGCTAGAGTACAAAATTTACTGCAAAGCAACTGTCTCAGAAGGGTTTTCTCCATCTAAGAAGCCCCCCCCCCCCCTCAAGCAAACCATGGATAGACTCAATTTTCATTGAAATGCTTCTCTATGTTTTACAGTATTCGAGTCACTTTTTTTTAAATGTAATATTTTGAAAATTTTGGACTATTTTAGGAAAATCCCAAGTGGATAAATTGGCAATGTCTGTGATCTTTCAGGTTATATTGGAGTGTAAATTCTTGCGAAAATGGACTCTGGACATTCTCATAAATACCCCGAAAGATTTATGGCATATAAATTATTGACATACAATCCTTCAAAAAAGCATCACCATCAACAACATATTATTTTGAAACAAAAAGAAAAAGACAGACAGACGGACAACTACAGACAGACAGACAGACAGATACAGACAGCAAAACCTCCACTTTTGCTCTAATTCTGCCCAGTCAACATGAATGTCTCTCTTCATCTACTCTGTGTTCGTTTCCTTCTAATGTGCTTCAAGTTGCTGATTGCTAAGCTAATATTTGTAGGACATTGTCTTTGTGGCTCTGAGTAGCCATCCCACTTCAATTTCTTCTCTCGTTTACTTTCCTGACAAAAACACACTTAACATGAGTAGTCTATATACAAAGGATGCTATCGTCTAAGTAGATTGTTACATTATGCTGTAGCAATAAAAATGATAATAATCATGATAAGTGATGATGAAATGAAAAATGAAATGAAAATTCTTTACAGATGGTCACATATAGTCAAAGTAATTGAAAGTGAGGCTGGTAGAATGACAAATAAAAAATCAGTAAAATGTATTACATACAAAGTCAATTCAATCATCACAGTACCGTTTTATGTACTTAGGCTGAACTATTTTCTATTATCTCTCATCAAATTATTCCATTGCAAAGTCTTGATTTTTATGATAATAATAATAGTAGGCCTATTCATAAAGAATAAACAATTTTATCCTAAGAGATGCTCCAGGTGCCATCAAAAAGATTTATAATGAATGTTGCCACAAAGTACTTCAGCATAATGAACAAGCAATATGATTATGAAGTCTATTGTTTGCAACAAAATCGTTTGGACTAAAATATTTGCAATTCAAAACGCAAGAAAAAATGTCTAGGCTGCACATCTGTCATAGCATATGAGAAGAAACATCCTCCTTTGCTGTATAACAGCCTTGATCATTAAACTCTAATAAAGTTCCCAATTATAGGGTCTGATTAGGTAGCCTAGATGACATGACACTGGCAATGAAATAGAATAGCTGGCGGTCACTGTCCTAAAAATGCACAGTTCTGTTTGTTCCTGCCCCAGATTGACAATCCTACAGCAAATGTTTGCTTGGGAAAGGTTGAAACAGGGTATTAGCTAGGAGAAACCCAGCCTACTTCTCTAGATTACAACATACTACTAAGAAACGGATCAGTGAACGATTCAGCTGTACTTGGAATTGGATTAAATATGTTAATCATCCAATCTTAGCTTTTAAGAAAGAAAAAATTCATCTCAGAGCAGTATTTTTGTTATATTGATTTAACTTTTATTTGCTTTATCAGAAATTGTCTTATATTTATTTTGTTCAAATTTGTATTTTTGTTTGTGGAAACAAATTTGAATTGAATAGAAATGAATTTAATTATTTGTAACTAATTTTGACACTGTATATATATATATGTGTAGGACCAAAATAAATATGAATTAATATTGGACTGTATATACACAGCAGAATACATACAAATAAATGTAATATCAAGGGAAAAAATATCTCATTGTTTAATCTAAAAGAAAAACTTGTACTTAAATGCAAACTTTCCAATGATTGTGAGAAAGTGGATATTTAAAAAATAAACTTTTGTGAGTTATGATGTCATATTTTCCTTTGAAAAATAAACGAAAAAAAATGATGTTTTAATGTAAGACGATAAAAAATGAAATAAAGTGCCATTGTAAAATCATGCAAGCAGGAAGAAAAATGGAAATGAAAGAGAAAAAAACATATAAATAGAGAGAAAATGAAATGAAAAGAGAAAATAAGAGAAAATCTTAATCAGTTGACTACATAGGAACTGGGTGGTTTATGCAATAAGCCTGTGCAAACGAGACAATTCTGTATATAGTCAAAGGGTTGATACTGGTGATTACAAAAGATAAGATGAATAAGAATAGAAAGGTGATGAATGATTTACATGATGGATACTTTTTACAAGTAGCTTGTTCATATTTAAGGAATGGCATAATGCTTGTTTGTTTTGCTGACAACAATCTCAAAAGTTGATGAATTTTGGTTGCTGATATACCCCCTCAAATCTCATCTCTTATTCAAATGTCAACACCCATTGATGGATGACAAGACAATTAACCCAATGGTCTGTAACTAGCTAGATGGAAGCAAAAGCAACAAAAAAAAGTGAGAAAATAAGGAGAGAGAGAGAGAGGGAGATTAGAAAAAGATGAAGAGGAATAAATGAAAATAAAGAGCCAAGATACAAGGTGAAGAGAAAGAGAGAAAGAGAGAGTTTACATAAAAGAGAAGGAAACTACAAAGTGAGAAAGTATGAGAGAAAGACTGAGACAGTGTGAAAAAGGAAACAAAAAAGAAAGGGAACATTGAAAGTATGACAGAATTTGACCAAGAAAAACAGAAACAAAAAGTAGAGGAGAGACCAAGAGAGTGGAAAATCTGTTTGTGAAAAGATAATTTTAACTGCTTACAACAGTATACTTTGACAAGAATTTATGTCATAAATAAAAAAACAAACACAAAACAAAAACAAATGCATATTGTGTAAATGAATATTTTCAGAGATGTACAATATTGGTACATCAAGATTTTGTGATATAAATGAGAGAGGAAAAGTTAGAAATTTGCGAAAGGGGAAACGTAATTCAAGCACAAAATTAGGATGCAACTTGGATTAGGCATCTTTTTCTCCCTGTCAGGTGAAAAACACCTTCTGTTTGTGTATGTATTCCTTCTCTTCATCACAAAATAAACTCTATGAACCCTTCTTTTTATCTCTCCTTCAAATTGCTTCATGTCAACCTCAAGAAGAGGTCTTTAACATAAAAACAGTATATGAGGGCAATAACCCAGCAGGTAGATCTTATATAAAACATCAATCTCTATATCTTGATGCTCTTTCGTGCTCCAAATCATTCCATATGCAAATGAGGTAAAAGAAAGTAAAGATCACATGCAGGGATCAAGAGACGATACTTCAGACGCTCAAATGCAGATTGAAGTTTGAAACCAAACAACCCAGCTTTTTGGCGGAGATATTAACTCGTATATGTAACCGATCTTGTGCTACGTGTTGTTTCTCGAAACAAGTTGATCGGTCAGATTAACGTTGCATAATTCAAGACCTGTCATGGCGCAGAGTGACAAGCGCAATATTTGGTTACTGTCTTTGGTCCGGCGTTAGTCATCCCCGCAACCCAAAGAAATATTCGGTAAACAACCGATCGTTCGGGGACGAACTATGCATCTTGATGAGTTCGTTATGGACTCAGCTCTCTCCTTTTAATCATCTTTTTTAGAGAACATTAAAATTCCGGTAGATAGCCATTTATGTGATGCATCATCGAAACATCAGAGATGAACTCATTTTAAACTGAATATGCAATTAGAAGATGGGGTAATGTTACAGACCAGTATCCTGCCTTTCAATGACCCTCTTAAGATCATCCAGATATCTATGAATTATTTAAGATGATTGTTAATTGCTGGACTCCATTGATTTAATTGCCTATAGCTTGCAGCTGTTAGAGAAGGAATAAGAGGTAAAGGAAGACAGATACCAGAAGAGATAAAATTAGAAATAGAGAGGCAGATGGGCTAAGAATGAGAGAGAGAGAAAAAAAAAAGAGAGAATAATTTTTTAGGTGCATGGAGGTTACAATGTACTTGATGAACTCTAGTTGACATCCAAAACTCTCAGCTCAAACACCTTTCTCCTCATTTCACTATCAAGTGATGCAGTCCTCCTTCTTGCATCTATTCGTATTAACTAAGGCCTAAAATGTTGGAAGAGAAGTGTCAAAATTACATCTATAAAATTACTTGAAGTACTTATATTTTCCTAACATAAAACAGAATGCTATTTCCAAATGTATATAATTTTTGACTTCATGGAAATTATATCAATGCATGGGATTTCTGTAAAAGACAAGCTTAAATGTTTAGCAAGACAAAAAAAAACACTATATGCACCATTTTAGATGACACCCCCCCCCCCCCCAGATTGTCAATTGTACATCTACCTACAAGTAACTATATAACTGCTCATAAGTTTATTTCTGACTATAACAGTTTGGTTCAATTCTATTTTACCTCAGGAATGTCAAAAATAGATTGTGACAAAAAGGTTTAAAAGTACAAAAAGATAGGAACAGGATAGACAGATAGAGGTTTACCACTGCCATATCTCAACCACTTTCTGTAAAATGCCACAGGAAGGCGGAGCCGGCAACAGTGGCGACTTGGAATTACACCGTGGTTAGCTCAATAGCCACATACATAATAGCGCATTAAATTCCAGAACATCGTTCTCAAAATGGCCAATAAAAAGCTGGCGACTCCAGTCGTCAGGACTGATGGCTTATAAACCAGTGTGATTAGCCATTAAGATAATGGTAAAATGTGAGCAAGTTGACTATCAAGAATAAGGAAAAGCGGAAGCTCTTGGTCCCTCATGGGTGGGACGTAGAGTAATAAATCCCCTCCAAAAAGAAGATGACATAAAGTGGGGGATGCTATTAAAAATTTGATGCCTAAAATTGGGGAATGGCATTGCTTATTTTTAGGATTGGTTGGCGCGTCTTATTGTCTTAATCCTTTTTGAAGACGGGTAGTCTCCCCCTTCAGGCTAGAGACACCAATATCACTTTGTTATATTAGACCTGTTTACACTATGAACATCTGGTACAAAGACAACTATGGATTATCTTAAGTATATTGTGCTCCACTGCTACAACATATATTCTGCTCACAACAATAATGGCAGTAACAAATCGGCCACACTTATAGTTATAAAACATTTCCTTGTGGTCAATCCACTAGTTGAATGTCTAAATCCAGCCCTGGACTCAGAATTCCTAAGCCTAAGCCTAAACCTAACAGAAAACAACATTGCAACACCAACTCTAATCCCCGATGCCTTAGAAGAAACAAGGTCCCCAGCAAACGACACCTGAGCAACAATTTATTATGACATACAAATAAAGACACATTTTGTTTTACCAACATGGTAGGTTATAAAGACATAAATTTCTTTAAATCTTTGGAAAAGGCCATTGTTTAGACAGGCAACAAAATGATTATACAAAAATAGAAAATATATGAAAAAGATTTTTTTTTTTTTGTTAAAAAAATTGTTTTTAATTTTTGCTATCAGCAGTAGATATGAAAATAGTGTTAAAATTAAAAACCAGCCCCCCCAAAAAAGTAAATAAATAAATAAAATAAAACTCTATTCCCTTTTCCACCAGTATTGTATGTTTTACTTGGGAACATGATTGCATTGTGGTTTAAGGATAGACATTTTACCTTAAGGCTGAAAAATTTGTGTACATGAATGAATATGATAAGATATTTTGTGAAGTCCTTTGCAAATTTTGTATTGCACTGAATAAATCCAGGCTATCACCTATATTATCCTTCATATGAATCTAGTAATTTCAGTAATCGTTAAATTGTTTTGTGGAAACAGGGCCCTCATTGTCAATAGCATAGTGTATGCCTATTGGTGTCTCCAGTGTAACCAATTAAGTTTTATGAAGCATGGATCTGAATGGATTTAAGTTTCACAGTATCAGGGCTGAGTTGGACACCTCTGGGGTTCCTTGTCAGATAAATGTCTGAACAAGTATTTTTATATCCTATTATGAGAGATGTTTATGTGTGATACCTCATGTTATACACATGATGGATTATAAGTAGGTTAAAGGTCACAAACTAAGATAAAGTCTAAACTGAGCTCCTCCCTTTTGCTTCTCACAGGATTAACTAGTAAGAGTCAGAAAGATGATAACTGTTCTTAATTTGTATAGGAGTTAGGTCCTTCTACTTCTTTGATGATGGTAATGGTACAATCTTCCTCTATTACACTGCCAAAAAAGGAGTGACAGGAAAAAAAGGTAAGAGACTAATAGAGGAGGATAGATAGAGTGAAAGAAAAACTGACTTGAAGAACATGTGAATATGCTTCAGTATTTATGTCTAGGGAAAGAAAAAATGCAAAAGAAAAATAAAGAAAGAGAAGAGAGAAAGAAAAGAGAGAAAGAGAAAAGAAAAAGAGAAGAGAGAGGGAGATAGAGAAAGAGGTGAGCTATAAAGTAATAATAGAGAGAGAGTAACATTGAATATGAGTGGGAGAGAGAGAGAGAGAGAGAGAACAACGTTCATCATAGAGAGAGAGAGAGAGTAACATTGAATATGAGTGGGAGAGAGAGAGAGAGAGAGAAAGAACAACGTTCATCTTAGAGAGAGAGAGAGAGACAGACAGACAGAGAGAGGGAAAGAGAGGAAGATGTAAAGTGAGTTAATAAGAATAGTAACAAGATGATAATAAAAGAACAATATATGACCTGAGGATGCTCAATATTTAGGCAAGGATATAAAATCTCTTAAATCTCTCTAGTAAACTGATCCTCAACTAATAGGATAAACTATTCTTCCTAGAGATCAGAAGACGAGTCAAATCTATTTGATCCCTTCCCATTAACTTAATGTGGCATATCTAGACCACACAAATGATAAGAGATGCTATAAAACTCGGGATTAGGCGTATCTGACCTATGGATGTAAAATATAGTAATCAGGGGGTATTTATTTCAATATACACTAGTTCAAGGATATTTTTAGAAGCAATTACTCTCATATAAATTGCAATTATATTATTGTAGCAAAATGACCCCATAAAGATGGTGCTGCTTCCAATATACATCTTCTAATACCGAGTGCTATATGATTAAGTGACCCTAAGGAACTAAGGCTTTAGCGGAATAGGCTCCCCAACAGTGTCTACTTTTAACTCACAACAGAGCTCCTGGAAAGAACATTCACCATAATATATATTTTCCAATATTTGGAATATCTACTATTTGAAATTTCCACTAATCAACAAAATTCAACAATTTATTATTTCAAAATGTTTATTGTGATACAACATATTCTATACATGTATAGTATTTGTTGAGTCTTTTACTATCATGTGCTGTTTTTTTATATATTTTTTATTAATCATCAATATTTTCAAGCTTGATTTCTAAACCTTCTTTGTATCTTTCTTTCATCGAAACCAATGAGTGACACTTATAACAATCTTTGTTGAATAAAAGTGTAGAACAATGAGTGCCAAACATGTGAAGGTATTTGAGGAGGGGAGGGGGGGGGAAGGTGGCAGGGGAGGGGAGAAAAGGTGGGAGTGAGAAGGGGAATGAAGGGGATGGTGACGGGTAGGGGTGCAATCTTTGCTCTAGACATGGTACGATGTGATCATGTGGGTGTATAATGCTAATGGGTTTGGTGATATGGAATCAGATACAATAAAGAGGTGACCGAACCCATGTAGCAGAGTATGGCCAGACGGAAGATGAGAATATCGTCTCTTGGGAAAAAGTAAAGAAGTAACTCTACGTAGATGGGTTTACGATCATCTTGTTCTCACAAGACAAAGGCTGTTCTCCATTCTCCTGTAGAAGAAGAGAACATGCTCACCTAAACAACGAGATTGCGTAGGTCCTTTTCAGGACCACTCACAACCTCAGAAAGAATACTTGGTGCACGTGAAACCTTCCACTGTTAGTCTTCTACCACCAGTGAAAACTTTAAAGGATATTTACAAAAGGTGTCAATGCACAATCTAGGACCTGCTGGCTAAAAGCCTCCATCAAGTCACCAGAATTCATTTTTAAAACTTTTAAAAGACATCCCAATATCTTCCGAAGATATCAGATACTTCTTGTTTACTAAATTTTATATCCGTTAAAGTTTGATATTATAGTAGATCAGGTAATATCAGTGATACCAATCAGGTAAACTTGCTTCTTCCTCCATTTGCACTGTTGTTCTTTTTGTGACTTAAAAAAAGTTAAAGGTGCATGGTTTTACACCATAACGTTTATGAAGGAGTTCACTGAACAGAAACAGGTCATGTTCAACACTAATGCTCTAACTAACCTATCAACCTCAAATGATGTTGTTAAGAGACAGTTTTAAGTATCTTTTCACTATAAATTATATACTATTCCAAGGAATAAATGGGTGGATGGATGTTTACTCTATGTTTTAATAGCACATACAGGCAGATGACTCATTAACCTATATAGTATATATATGTTTCATAGCATATGAATAAATAGTTTGTCATGGTCTGATTATTGTAATTAGTCGGACCCTTTCAGAACACTTAGTCCCCTATAGAGGCACTGTACATCCCTGATACATCAGTCTTGTATGAAATAGAGCATGAAAACTACTGGTCTCTACAGAATACTATACATGAATAATAGTGCATGGGACAGGATAGGATTTGAGATAAACAAATTAGAATTAATAGCAGATTCCTCCATACAAAATCCCCTTAAAAGCATATCAGATGTCAACAAAGGAAAATGAAGAGGGTATCATAATTTGCATTCCAAATATATAAATATGATTGATTAAATCAAGCTTGGAATAGGCACATTTGCTTTAAATGTTTGATGATATAACACTTGGTACAGTGTACTAAGATGTGACCTGTTAAGCTGAAAAATAAAGTCACCAACATGCTTCTTTGTATTCTTTATTTCATTTTTCATTTTTCATTTTTTTTTTTTTTTGGGGGGGGGAGGGGGTTTGGATTTTATGAAAACTAGGAATTTTGAGTCTGCCAATGATATCAAATACTTATATTTAACAAATGTATAATCAAGATAAATATCATATGTTCAAGCAATATATATCAATGACACCCCATCAAGAAAACAAAATGCTCCCCATGCTATTTGCTGTTTATTTCTTTTTGCAATTTATTGGCGTTTTTAAGGGCAAGGGTTTTCTTTCAGTCATAGGCTGAATATGAAATGTACTTTTAAAGAGTGATATAAAATCATTGCCTCATCTGTTTTGCTCTAATTAACTCTAAATGCATATGAAACATGAAGCCCTGGCAACAATTCACAAATGCATTCCTCTCAAGAACTTATAAATTCTTAGTCTATTTTGATTTTTTCCTCCCAATATTTGATAACGCGGTCTGCCAAGCACATGTTCTCAATGTTGCATGTGATGTTCATGTTACTCGGTCTACAGTGCTTCATAATGTGTTCATATTGCATTCCTGAGTTTGTTAACTGCCAAATCATGTTCACACAGGGCCGGTTAACAATGCTACATATGTGTTCATATTGTATTTCGAGTTTGTTTACTGCCAAATCATGTTCACACAGGGCCAGTCTACAATGGTTCATATGTGTTCATACTGCATTCCTGAATTTGTGAACTGTCATGTTCAGCATGTTCACACTGGACCTTACTCTGTGAACATGTGGTAATGTGTTTTGCAAGAAAAACTTGCTTTATTACATGGTAGTAAAACACTTAACTGGTATGAAATGATAATGTAAAGTTTACAATCCCTATGATTTTTGTTGATTCCTACTTCTCTTTTTAACTTTTTTACATCATTCACGTTTTAAATCTGAGCATTAGCAAACGAATTTGATCAGCATATTTGGGACCCTCTCTGAGTTTGCTGCCATGCCCAGCTGTAAACAACTGATTGTTGACAACCAATGTGCTGCACAACATACAATATATTTTCAAACATGCAAAAAGTAATACTATCAAAATATTATTAACAATTGCAGTCTCAATCATTTCCAAAAAGCTCTTTAGCTATACAGGTGTTTGATATCATCGGGAAGCTTAGATCCCTAGTTTCAGAAAACTCATACAAACATACAACCCAAAAGTAAATTCTGGAGACTAACTGGCGGTTTTCAGCCAATAGGTCACAAATGATGTTTAATGAAAGAGCATGTGAACAAGCTGCAATGTAGAATTCATAAAGAGAATAGTGTGGATAAGGGCAATGGATGCCCAGCTTGAAGGGGGTTTCTCAGTCCCCTTGTAGGAGCGGGTAACCCCATCCATTATAATGAGAGCATGTCTATGAAATACGAACCATCCAACAAAATACTCCCATCTTACCCCACTCTATCCCCCCTGCATTATAACAATAGTCACATGTACTACTCTTTCTCTCCCTCCTTCCCTTTCCCCTTCTCTTTCTCTCTCCATCTCTCTCTCTCTCTGGCACTGTCCATGAAAACCAAACCACCCATGACAATACTCCTATCTTACCCCACTCTATCCTCCTACATGCATCCTAAGAATGGTTCTGTACTCATCCCATGTACCCTATCTCTATCTCTTTCTCCATCTGCCCACGTCTCTCTCTCTCTCTCTGGGACGGACATGAAATCAAAACCTCCCAAAACAATACTCCCATTTTACCCCATTCTATCCCCCTGCATGCAACTTAACAATCTCTTTTTATCTGTCCATGTGTCTCTTATTCCTTCCATCTCTCTCTCTCTCTCTCTCTCTCTCTCTCTCTCTCTCTCTCTCTCTCTCTCTCTCTCTCTCTCTCTCTCTCTCTCTCTCTCTCTCTCTCTCTCTCTCTCTCTCTCTTCCTCTCTCTGACTCTTCCTCTATGTATCTCTCACTATCTATGTCTCACTAATGCTGTCCATGAAATCCAACCCACCCATTACATGCACCCATCTTACCCCTCTCCATCCTCCTGGATTCTAAACTCATCACATGCATCCTTTCTCTCTTTCCCTCTCTGGGTCTTTTTGGTCTTCTCTTCTTACTATTGTCTCTCTCTTACCAGCATCTTTATCTCTCTCTCTCCCTCTCTCTACAGTGCGTATCAATAAAAACGGGACAGTTTTGAAAAGTCTGTCAAAATTTTGTTTCAAATCATGATGTCTATATTTTTATGTTACTAGATGCTCTGAAGTCTTATCTTTCAAATGCAATTAAAAATAATGAGTTTCGTTCATGCTTGAGTACACACAGAACATTTTTGTCGGGGGCTCAAAAAACGGCTTGCGCACAAATGAAAAAATTGAGAATTATGATCATCAGACTTTTTGCTAATCAGCAGTCTTCCTCTAATTTTATTCTTTATCTTTGCCATTTTTTTTTCGAATTATGATTTGAAAATCACTTACAAAGCTATTTATTAACTTTATTTGTTTTGTTTTCATTTTAATATGTTATCTTTTTACAATAAATAATCCTTTAAACTTTTTTTTTGTCAACCCATAAGAAAGGGGATTTGGTTGGTTGTTTAATTGATTGATTAATTGCTTTGTTTATATGTTTCGTTCATGCTTCAGCGAACACGGAAAGTTCTTGTCGGAGGTTAAAAAAAAAAAAACAAACAAACAAACAACTTTGGTTAAATTTTAAGGGTATTATTTATTCTGAATCATTATTCTGAATCAGGTACTCCCATTCGGATTGATTGCTACTTTTCACTAGTCAATAATTATGTTAGTCTTTTGAGTCGATTTCCTATGATTCTTCCAACGATTTAATCAATCATTTGAACAAGCAATCAAAAAGTAATCGATCAATCATTCAAAGAAACAAATGCATTAATATAACGATCAATCATCCAAATGGTCAATCTACCAATCCTTCATTCAATCAATCGATCAATTAATAAATCAATCCATCAATCAAACAATGAAACGAACAAACAAAGCAATCAGTCAATCAAATAATCAACCAACCAACCAAATCCCCTTGTCTTGGGTTGACAACTTTCTTCTTTTTTTTCCTCTTTTTTTTTTTAGTTTGAAGGAATATTCAATGCCAAAAGATAACATGTTAATCTGTGAAAAAAACAATTCAATTAAATAAATAGCTTTGTTAATGAATTTTGATAGCATAATTCGATAATAATGGCAAAGATAATGAAAGGGTTAAGAGTAAGTCTGCTGATTAGCAAAAAGTCTGATGATCGTATTTCTTATTTTCGTCCATTTTGTGCGCAAGCCTTTTTTTGAGCCCCCGACAAAAACGTTCTTTGGGCGCTCAAGCATGAACGAAACTTAATATTTTAAATGGCATTTGAAAAATAAGACTTCAGAGCATCTATTAACATCAAAATATAGACATAATAATTTGAAACGAAATTTTGACAGACTTTTCAAAACTGTCCCGTTTTTATTGATACACCCTGTATTTCTCCAACCTGTTTTCCCATCTATATCTCTCTGGGATTATGGTCCCCTCTTTCTACTATACCCTCTGCTTCTTTCAATGTCTCTCTCTTCTCATCTCTCTCTCTCTCTCTCTGAGTCTATTTGATGATGGTTCTCCCCCAATACACCTCTCTTTCTCCCCCCCCCCCCCCCTCTCCAGCTCTCACTCTCTCTCATCCCTGGATCTGTTTGATGAGGCCTACCTACCTACTAACCCTTTTTGAAATTTGAGATCCCTCCTTTCACACATATTTCACGAGGTCACTTATCTATAGCATGGACTGCGCATTTCATTTGCACATTACTTACACTTTATCCCAATTTACACCCGATAATTAAGCCACATCATCAAATTCACTCATTTGTTTTGGAAGGTTAAGCAACAATAACAATATCATCAAATTTCATTTTGCATTAGTATAGACTAAAAACAATTTTTTACTATAAATTACATCAGTACATAATGAAACAAATTTTCACTTTAGACAATATAAAAGATTTATCAATTTGTGTTCCATACAAATATAATCAACTCCACATTATAGTATCATAATCCTTGCTTAAACATAATACTGCCATATGGGGTTCTTGCATTTTAAGGAATTCATTCCTTCAAGTACCCTATTACTTCACCTGGTTCAAGTATGCCCAAAGTAGACACTGGTAAACTGACGGGATTCGTAAGATTCAAATATAAAAGGCCCATTGACCTAGTAACTCTAACCATGGACCTAGAAGTTCGTAGAAGTGTCATAGTCCAGTGGTTGAATCACTTGACGGGGGTTGCAATCATGGGTTTGATCCCACACAGGGCACCTATATTATACAGCAATGCACTTTGTATATATTGTTTCTCCCCACCCAGGTGTAAATGAGTATGCAAGTAGAATGGGAATGTCATTGCTGTTGCTCAACAAGTGTGCATCTTGACATTTGCCCCTGGGCCAATTAGTTTGGGCTTTATTTTGTCTAAGATGCAAGGTTTGGGTTAGGGTTACAATGGGGTTGTATGTTAGGTTTAGGGTTAGGTAAAGGGGAGGGTATATAATGTTTAGTCCAGGGTTTAAGACGATCAGTCAATTAGTGTATGAAATTTGCAGCGGAGCAATTATTGCCAGAGCAATTGTCATGGAACTGGAGCTGGATCATTCCCTTTGGGAGTGGAGAATGTGCATACATTGTTTGCCAGCAAACTTGAATCTGATTACCGGGTTAATGATGTGTCTAAAATCCAAACTACATGGGTATTTTAACCAAACCATTATTACCTCTTCAATCATCCCAAGTAGATTTTGCCTACATTCATATCTAACACAGATTACGCCTTGCTTAATTTCTATATGTGAAAGGAGCATCGCACTCTAGATCTTGTTTGCTCGTTCCTTTAGATTGGCCAATGCGTGGGAAATGTTATGACTGAGCGACACACCTATAACTTTTCATCCTCATCATCCTCATCTATTCTTATACATGTCATAACCCCCCCCCCCCACACCCCCGCTCCAGAGAACAACCAAAATACTAAAGATCTAACCCAAAAGGTCTGATCATGTGACGTTGCAAGGCTGCCCTTTTACGCCTTTGTGCACCCGAACTCATATCATGTTACCCACACACCCACTCAGCAGGCCATAAGGGCTTCTAGGACAAACCTTGGAGGGGCAAACCAAATATTGATGTGAAATAGATTTGAAAAGCAAAGAGAGAATAGATTTAAATGGAGATAATTTCATTTCATCTGCGAGAGGGGAGTGTCAGGTTCCATGTTTATTTTCGCAAAAAACCAAGAAGACGGGAGGCTGGTACTCATTCACATTTCTGAATGGAAAAGGAATTGGAGTTTACCACAGGAAATTATGACCTTTGGCTGGGCTTGGATTAATATTGATGTTTACATGTTACCTAACCTTCAACTGGAGGAATGCTCCAAACAACTTCATATCAAATACTTCAGAAAAACATCACATGAAGGAGTGTTGGAATGATGATGAAGAAAGTGCAATTTGAGAGAGGCTGTTTGGTTGGACAAGTGCTACAAACACCAGTCTCAACTTGAAAGCTCTACGCCTTATTTCTGCATAAAAATGGACATAATGTACTAATTTTCAAAAGACAGAGAATTTAAGCATAAATTATAAATTATCTCTGCATAAAAAGGGACATAATGTACTAATTTTTAAAAGAGAGAGAATTTAAGCCAAACATACACAGAGGCAGTATGTAAGGAGAAACACACACACAGAGACTGAGAGAATAATGAAAAGAAATCATGAAATGAAAGAAAATTAGATAATGAAGAGAACACAGAAAATGAAACTCAGAGAAAAGGATGAAGACAATAGGTCAGCAAAAGAAGATGAAAGTGAGAAAAATACATGAAGCAAAAGCAAGAAACAGAATACGCAGAGGGGAAAAAAAGAAGGGAAAAAAAGAAGATAAAAATAAACCTAATATATAAGGAGCCTTTAAAATCTAACATGACTGACTGAACTCTAGTAGTTTAGTTGAAGCTGATGATAACACTCAGATGCTATGTTAGTTCAACATCCTCATGAACTAGAGAGGGCGCTATGCTTATCAAGCCAATGGACCCTCACTCATAACATGACCTTTAAGAAAGCCCTGGTAAGACACGTAAACTATATTGGCCTTCTAACAAGTGTTGGTAAGCCACCTCCTATATTGATTACAAACAATACAACCTAATCAGTAACGATACTCTCTTCCTCATTGTCTGTGTGGGGCATGAGAAAATCCGCTTTCCTATAATTAGCCAAAGAGCAATTAGTCGGAGCTTAATGGAGACATGATTGGATTGTGTTATGTAATACTATCAGGGAAACATACTCCTCTGCTTGTTATCCTCTCTCTCTCTCCCTCAGACTTTATCTGTCTCTGTCTCTCTGACTCTCTCTCTCTCTCTCTCTCTCTCTATGTTGCTCTCTGTCTACCCATCTGTGTTTCTTGATCCCTTTTTCCTCCTCTCCGCCCTTTTGTTTCATCCACTGCATAAATGCACAGAGAATCTAATCAATATACACAACATAAAATGTTTTTTATTTACCACTTGGTCTCTGTCTCTCTCTTTCTGTCTACAATAACATTATCTCTCGCATCTGTTGTGTTTCTTCCTGTATTCTTCACTCTGTTGTCCTCCTCCTCCTTCTCTTCTCTCTCTCATCTCTCTCTCTCTGCCTCATTATCTTTCAATATAATTAATCCTAACATGGATGTATCCCATATAATTTTTTTTGTTTTCTCTTTCTGTACATGTCATTTCTTTTTTGCTAGTAAGTTCATTACCGCTCTCTCTTGGTATAAAACTTATGTATAGCCCTTTCTATATATTTATTTATTCATTTCTTCTCTCCCCATTAATGTATCACCTTAATCA
>CALNVZ010001721.1:35990204-36037951 GCA_940671915.1 Paracentrotus lividus
GGTGATGGTGATGATGGTGATGGTGATGATGATGATGGTGATGGTGATGGTGATGATAATGATGGTATTGTGGCAATGGTTATGGCGATGCCGATGATACTGAGGATGATGGTGGTGTTTAGGATGATATTCTTGATGATGATGATAATAATGATAAACAATGATAATAATGATGATGATAGTTGTGGCAATGATGATAATGATAATGTTGTTGATGATGATTGTGATGGTGGTGGTGGCAATGATAATGATATCAATAATGATGGTTAAAGTTAGGATAAGGAAAATATACCCCTTATGGCTATGAACCACCAGATTTCTGATATTTGATCCATTCCAATATCATGGATAACTGTTCCACCAGAATACAAAGTCACTAAATAATGTGACTAAAAGGTAGTCGCAAGATATTTACTAATACATCATCACTAATTTCTCAGACCATATGAACAATGTACGGGTACAGTAAACTACTGTCTATAAAAAAGAGTATTTTCCACTCCAGAGAGTCAGTTTTTAAACCATGTTTCCACATGTTTGTACTGGCGTGATATCTCATCTAGTTTTGTTGAAAGAGTCTCGTTCATTCATCAGCATTTTATGACTACTGCAAATATTATGGACAGCACACAATGAAACAGAGCACAAAACAACAAGACAGACATACGCACACACCGCTTGATTTGAGTCAACGTTGGAACGTGAGCGAGAGAATAGATGTCACGTACAAACCATGTGTCACACGACGTTGAACTTAGTCAGAGAGTGACGTATGTGTGCCAGGTTCACGGCTTGTCTTGACATACTCAAGAAACATCATTTTTATAAGTCAATATATTCCTTACTAAGAATACACATACCGATCATCCGTCAATTTTTGTCTAGGGAAAAGGAAATGACTTCATGGTTACAGCAGTCTTCCCTCATTTCTAAGAAATAGGACGACATGTGACTCAAATATTTAGCAAAACTGACCTCAAACTTTCCAAATGGATATTATTTTAACTTAAGAGTCACACAAGGGTGTCTGTATCAAATGCAAAAGGCAATCTATTTATTGAACTGGCATTATCATATGTTACTAGAATTATTGTATTATCGATCTGCTAATACATTCATATCTAGGGAAGATGTAAGTCTCCAAATTGGTATCATTTTTGGAGAAAATAACTAAATAACCAAGTTTCAGAACATCTGGTCCTATGGTGAGGGGGTAGTTTGGCCCATCTCCTGGTCGTGAGATAACCAAAATAACCCTGCCAATTTAAGGTTAAAATTATTTTTCATGAAAGTGAAGAAATTTGCTTATAAATGCATATATTTTAAAGGAAATTTCATGAGCAATTCAAATATGGTGAAAAATTAAGGGTCATTGGAAAGGGGGACTTAAATAGGGGCTCTGAATTAAAAATTTGGGGCCCTTTAAAAATAATTAAAAAATCCCCACATAAGATGTCACTACTTCACCCAGCGTTATTATGAATGCCATTTTTGACATCCTTTCAGAATATATATACTTTTGTAGGGAGAGGCTTAAAATGTTTAACATTATGACACTTTGATCCTGATAAGGGCAAGATTTTTAGATATTTCAATTGGTGGTGTAACATAAAAAGGGCAACTTGGGGGTGAGTTCCCAACGCATGGCTATGTTATTTAGTTTTTAAAGCATAATGATGACATTCGGAGACATTCCAACCATTTTATAGGTATTTGAATGGTCAACTGAATTAAAATAACTAAAATCATTTAAATATGCTTGGTGTTCTAATAACTTTGGCCACCAGTGTATATACATGTATCAAATGAATGAACATGCATATGGAGGATGTGTGCTTTTAAAAAGAGTTGTTTCTTTCTGGGTATCTAGAGAGCAACAATGTTTCATCAATTTATATTATAAAAGATCAACATATAATTAGAGAACTGTGTTTCTCAAGCAATCTACAAACTTTCATTTAAGTACAAGTATTTGCAACCCAAATCCTGATAACATATATGCCTGGTTTTCTAAAGCAGATTGTTATCTCAATTCGATAACATAGATTTGAGTTTGGTAAGATAGTGATCTAAGGAACAAGGTTTGGCAGTGAGGACGATGTGAAGAGTTTCTCCAAGAGAGGCCTCCTGGATTACAAACAACTACAGGTGTAAAACAAGGGCAGGTCGGACAAGTACCTCTATGTCTTGGTCACACCTGTTAATCCTAGTCTATTCAGGTGTGTTTCCTCTAGCCTGTGTTAATGGCTAGGAACTCTCAGGATTCCTTGCATTTTCACATGGCCGTAGCAAGAGTACGGCCACCATGCTCACAGATTATATCCACTTGATATCCACCAGTCTGGTGTTACACACAGGATTTTACTTTGAGGTAAAACCCTTCCAGGTCTTTAAGGTTTCATTACATTACATTACATGGTTCATATAGGGGGGCATACCAGCAGGTGTATTACGGTCTGCTCTTCCCCACACTCAAACACAGTTTGGCCGACCTCCTTGCAGCAACCTGTACCTGTCCCAAGACGGTTCAGGCATGACCAGGTATAGAGGCAGAAAAATGCCCTACCCAGTTATGACCAGGGCAAAAACCGTCCAACAACACACCATGCTGATCAGCATCGCCGAAGACTCGAGATTGACAGCCCCGGACAAGTTTCCTCTATCGTCTGACGGTAACTGGAGTGTATGTAGGACAGAGAAGAGGTCTGAAATGCCAGATACAACCGTACAGGTGACAGAATACTGGGTCTTAAAATTAGAAAACAATTGGCAGATACTCTACAGTTACAAGAGCTGTTAACGGTCTTAACCTCTACCATTCAACAGTATACATGCAAGCAAGCCTTTTTCTGCCACAAAGACAAGACAATACAGGCCACATTATTTCTTCAATACCAGCAGATAAAAATAAGAGGGATATTTCAGGAAAATGGGTCACCTACTTTTGGAACATTTTTTTTTTCCTGCATATTTTTGGCATAATCATAGGCATATGATACATCAAATCCAATATTCTCTGTGAATACACCAAGGTATAAAATAACAGATTTTTGGTCACAGCTGAGTTTCTTATCACTGATATCAATTCACATTCTTTTATTCCAGCTTGCTCTTACAAGAAATGTCGTGCTTTACATGAAGATAAAAATGGTATTCTAAACCAGAAAAGAACTCCATATATTTCTTGCATTACATCATGAAAAAAGACGTTTCCATTAATCTAAATCATATTATTTAGTAAATACCAAGATTACAGCATCTCCAAATGAAGATAATGTTAACCTCATATCTACCTTAGATAGCCATAGGATCAACTCATCAACTTTTCCTTAAACAAACCATAACCGCCCTTTGATTTATAGCCCAAATAACCCACAAAACTGCCCAATTCGCCTCAAAACCTTTCCAAACATATAATACATGTTAGCTTAATGTGTGCATTAAAAGGAAACTTTTTAAGCAACGAACAGCTAGAAAGGTCTACGAGTTTGCTGTTATTGTTTTTCCCCTCTCATTTTAAGTGGACCCCAGACTATGTTGGATTGCATTTTACCTGTGCGCTATTTCTCCTTCTCTTTCTCAAGTGCTCACTATCATGAATAATTCAAATACCTTTCTTTTTAGAGGAGAACGCTGAGGTGTTTAAGAACCTGGACATGTTACTAAGTGGGTCGAACAGTCTTGTTATTTTCTTTTGAAGCAAGACATTGAAGAAACTGGGAGAGGTTTGTAAATAGGAAACACTGACTTTTGTAAGAAATGACAAAACAAGGTCGATGACTTTGAAAATGACACAATGATTCATAGGAAGAAAGAGTGAGAGAAGTTTGAGCAGAATAAAGATACAACCTGTCTTCATACTAAAATAGAAACGTCATGCGAAAGAAGCATCAACAAAGCGTTCCAAGAAGAATTCCAAGAAGTGTTCCAACAAAAATCAACATAGTATACAAAGGAGAGGAATGAGTTCACCAGAGGTAAAACTAAAAAACAAAAAAAAAAAACAAAACAAACACAAAATAAAGATGCTTGATAAAAACTACTACCCTTACATCTAGGACAGGTCAGGAATAGAGGAGAAGTGGACGGGAGTTCGGAGACAGCAAGAAACATAGGGAGATGGTAAGAGAGAGAGAGAGAGAGAGAGAGAATGGAGGACGTGCAAAGGCTAAGAGTGAGAGAGAGAGCAAAGGAAGGGAGGGGGAGGGAGAGCAAAGACATAGATATAGGGTGTGAGTGAAAGAGTGAGAGATAGAAAGAGAGAGAGAGAGAGAGAAGGGAGGGGCGAAAAGGCAAAGATTGAGAGAGCAAGGAAGAGAGTTGGAGAGCAAAGATATAGAGATGGGGTATGATCGAGAGAGAGAGAGGCAGATGCAGAGAGCAAGTAAAAGATGAAAAACAAACAGATAGAGGGAGAGAGAAGGAGAGAGATAAAGACAAGAAGTTGTATCTGTTCAGCATGTTCAAATGTCTTACTATTAGGTACATAGTGGTAAATAGAGACAACAAGAGAGAAAGAGGGTGGTCGGAGGGTTCAGAGGTGGTTAGGTTTGGTGGATATTTAGTTGTTAGAGGGATGGTAACTGATGTTTTCTCTTCGGCATGTTCAAATGTATAGCTGAGGTATATTAGAGACAACGGGAGAGAAAGAAGTCGGTCGCAGGGTTCGTAGGTGGTTATGTTTGGTGGATGTTCAGTTGATAGAGGGTGGTATCTGAAAGGTGTTTTCCCTTTAGCTTGTTTGAGTGTCTAGCTGAGGTATATAGGTTAATAATTGCAAGGACAATGGCCCAGTGCAGTACACAGGTTTTTACAAAGACCCCTTTTCACAATCAAGAACTTTACTTTGGAACCGAATCTCAAAGCACAACTTGAAGTTCAATTCATTTTATGCTTGTACAAATACATGTGAATTGTGATACATTAAAGACTATCACTTACATTTTTCACATCAATATAAATAATTATATGTGTCACATTTGACTTCTAAAGTAGATGACGGTTATTTGCTTCATGCATTCATGTGCATAAATATGGATATGAAATACATAGATTTTGCTATTTGTGTACGTGTATTAAAGTGGAAAGAAGAGAACAATATTTATTCTTATTTGTTCTACATGCCTTGTTTGTTTGTTTGTTTTATTCTTTAACTTTTTCCCCAAAAAATACCAGGTCAAGAATAGATTTTTAAGCTTTAAAGAATATATTTTTATGAATATTATAAATACTGTATAAGGGCTTTCACAAGATGGTTCTTGCAAAAATCTTGACTTCAATTTAAGGCTATTCATAGCAATGAAAAATAAAAGGATGAATCATAACATCTCTAAATGATTAACGAGGAGTTCAATACGAATCATTTTTTTAAAATGGTGTTTGCGTCTGGCACATGCCTTGTCCTTTCTATGACCTTATGAACTAGTTCCCTGTGCAACAGGGTCCATGTCCATGAGTTGGAGCTACCACTGGTTGCTTGTCCTGCATGTATTATGGAGGAGAAACACGAGAGGCGAAGTGATTGACACTTTCACTCATCCCTGAATTCTGTGCCAGAAAATGAATCACACCACACTTTTTGCACTTCAATTTGGGCTCTTTATTTCCATTTTCAGTCGATAGATTTCATTTGGGATTCTTTAAAGAGAGACTTTTAACATTTAATGCCGGGTGAATACTTTTGGTAAATGCATTGTCATTTCACTCATGCTCGGACTGATTTTTGTCTTTTTTTACCACCACCTGACAGCTTAATGCTGTGGTTTTGATATATGTTGGTTGGCAGGATAAGGGGGAAAGAGGCATAGAGAGAGTAGAGAGAGAACAAATGAGGATAGAGACAAAAATAGATGAAAAGAGAAGAAAAAAAAAATTGCCATTTAATGAAGAAAGCAACTAAAAGTACAATGTTTTTCCATTAATATTATGATTCATCCAGTAATCTTGACAATATCAGATAGTTTTTTTTTAAAAACATTTACTGGAAATGAAGCCAACAGTGGTTGGCAAAACCTTGCAACAACACAGAATAGTGAGTTTGTTTTTAATTTTCAATTTTTCACCAATCTCCAGTACATGTTTGAAAGCTATCTGTGAATTGTTTTTTTCTTCAGAATACATCAATGTACAAAATGAAATTCAACTAGCTTAAATATCAACTCATGAAAACATTTTTATCTAAATACTATCAAAATAATAGTAAAACTCTCCAACATGAAGTTACCATAGATTCCAGAATAACGATGAATAAAAGAAGACAAAATATTCTAAAAAGAAATTATATTACCAAGTCTAATGAAGAGTGGTGAGTTGCAAATAAATATTAGGGAATTAGAATGAGGCAGATTGTGTGTCATGGAAGAGCTACTTGGGGAGAAAGTTTTAGATTTCTGGTGAAAATGGGACGCCGGAGCAGAGAGCCTTAAATAATTCAAATCGTTTTTGCCGTATTTTTCAAGGACCATCAAAAGTCACTTGATATCCAGTCTTTATGTTTATTTACTCTCCAGCCTGAATTATGGATGTAAGATGGAAGAAATGAAACAACCATGGAATAATTCATGGCATGACACAAAGATGGAAATGGCAAACTAAATTGTCCCACCTCAACTTGATAAAGAGCCGGCAGAGAATTGGGAAATATTGATGATGAATGATTTTGGGGATATCTTATTCAGTATTCATAGCACACTTAATAGGCCATGGTCAAATTTAGAATGAAAGGGGGCGAAGGGAGTTCACAAAAAATACGGACGATGGGTTTTTGATGCAGTTCTGTTTTTTATTTTGGTGAAATTATTGCAAATGTATTCAATGAGCAGGATGCTTTTACTCACAATTTCCTGGTTTAATCTCCCTGGTATAATATAAAATAAAATATTCAGAGCCTATACCTGACAAGCCTAGCTGCTAAATACTTCACATTTTGACCATTATATCTTCACTTCCAGGTTTTCATAATCTCAAAATATGAGAAACAGCCAGCAAAGCTGTGATATCATTTGATGTTGCATTAGTGAAACATATCTTGTCTAAATATATTCTTCTTCCAAAAATAGCATTTTAAATGTGCAAAGTAAATAAATGGTTAGCCAAATTGAACCAACTGAGGCATTTATAACCTAGATTTAAAAAAAAAACAACCTCTAACTGATATCCCATGAAAAAGAAAGCATTATTTGCATTTGCAGTGGGTGCTAGGGCAACAATGACCGTGACATACATGTTTTATATGCACTCAAACGTATCCATTATTACGATAAATGTATACATATCGGTATTTTGAAGCGCAAGATAACTTTTATATAAAAAATTTTCATTTTCAATTCAAATTTAATCAATATTATTTAATCAACCACCAACAACAATGGAAAACATAAATGGTACATGTTGCTTAACAAACATCTTATTTGACTCATTTTTTTTCCTTCAAAATCAAATTTTAACATTAAGCCAATATTTGAAGGGGCCATGTCATTTTTTAAAGTGAGAGGGAGGGGCTGAGCATAGGGAAAAAGCATAATCTGATGTAATTGTACATGTCTACTAAAAAGAGCAGCCCCCTGCCCTCTGGCTCCGAGACCCACTTTGAATACACCTGCACCACGACGTTAAAATAATCCATCGGAAATCAGCTTGTACTACAATGGATATATAAAATAGGTCATGGAAATTGGTATGAAAATGAAAAACAGACCTGTCAAATATTCAGTCCGACATAAAAATGCATTAAATTTGAATACATTTGGCAAAGTGTCTATTGGTCCAGCTTGCATTTCTCTTCCCCGGGAGTTAGACGTTGATATCGAATGGTAGAGAGGTAGACAGTATAAGATGTATAGTAGCGAAGGGAGCGAGGCATAGTCCCTATCACACCTGTACAGGTGACTCGTGGTCTAGGCTTCCTCGTATACCAGTAAATCATTGACAAACGAATTAAACAGGGTTAACTTAACATGGCCATCATTTACATCGATCCTTCCACAAGCTGATTAATGCAGCATGTCGAAGAGGAATGGTCCATTTAGAAAATGCTTTTGCCTCTGTCATTGTGTCAGTCTTTTTGATGATTACTTGTCAAGAAAGATGAGATAATAATAGGTTTCATTTGATTTTCTGACCTATGGTTTATAGTTCAATGAAATGAATTTAAAGGAGGAAAATGGCTGTACCATTGCCCACTATTTACCAAAAGAGGGAAATAAAAGTACTATTGCATAAACTCCATCAATCACACTTAAAATGGAATAGAGTAGATACATCAATAAGAAATTACAAAAATACCATGTATAATAATCATACTATCTTATACATGTATAGTGCATATTATCTATCGTTATTACTTTCCATTATACTAAGAACTAAAAATATGATTAAAATATTAAAGACAAAATGGCACTTTCTATGTGATTATATTAGTGGTTCAAAGCATATAAAGCAATGTGGCAATATTTTGAAAATCAAATTTTCCTGAAATTCATTATTTCAATCATTTATACTCTAATATTTAATCAAAACAGCCTTCAAAGAAATTTGTGCAATATTGTTTTTAAAAAAATTACAAAAAATAGAGACAGCCTTTGTACATGAGATGGGAAGACAACAAGATTCCTCAAATTATTGGAAAAGAAGTAAATAAAGGGTAAAATAAAGTATTTGTAATGTAGTAAAGAATGATTGATTGAATTGATCATTGTTAACTACAAAATGTACTTTATTGACTTAGTATCAGCATCTCATAAAACACGTACTGTTACATTACACATTAGACAAGGGTTAGGACAAATATAGAGAACAGAAAAAAACGGAATAGAAAAGACGGCAAAATAAGATAAAATGATTGAGCCGAGAAAGGGGTGCCAAAGAGAGTTTGCACAGCACTAGAAAGCTTGTACCTCAACAGTCTTTTTATTATGCTACCATCCATTTGATGTTGGTAGGTAAACGCACATCTCCGCGCATCAATATTTCCCTAGCGCGCATGTGTCAATTAGACTTCGTTATCTTTCACTTTTGTGGGCAGGAAGTCCGAGAGAAAGCAAGAGAGAAGGAGTCCGGCGCTGTGGCCATCCGATGTCCGATGAGAAAAGCAGGTCTCTCTTTCCCCTCTTGGCAAATCACAGCCATTTATTCATCATCATCATCTCCAAACCCCCAACATGATCATGGTTTCGCTTATGGCTAGCTCACCACTTACCCCATAAAACTGTCCCCCCTTTTTGCCATCACTCAGATTTGCTCCAGTTTTCCGCTTGCTTTTTTGTTTGCCGTGTGATGGAGGGCCTGCAGACGAAGTGTGGTGGGACGATGGCGACGTGAAACCGACATTGACGAATGAGTACGGCGATGCGGCCAGTTTATGCCGGGCTTTTTTGGCTGTTGGGATCTCTGCTCGATGTAACAAAGTAGTGTGCTTTATGGAGCACTTATCCGTCTAGTGATAACATTTTATAGAGTGGGGTCTTATCAAAATCTTCATTCTTTGATATTCCTTGCAATCTTTATCGAAAAAACAAGAATAACTGATCAATCAATGTCACAGTTTGAGGTTAATATTTAAGAAAGGAGATGTAGCATCGCAGTACACTTAGACATTGAGGATTTAATGTTGCCCCACTGCTTTTGTTGGACCTTTATAAAATTGAGTTTATCAGTAACTTATATAAACTTTAGGAAAAGAAATAAGCCAAAAGCAAAATAGTTGAAACTATGAAAGTACAACAAGAGTGGGAAACAGTTCAAACAAGTTTGAGGCATGTGTATTGTTTTACAAGAGAAATCAAAGAAACCAAATTTAAATGACTCCCCTCTCTCTCTCTCTCTCTCTCTTTTTGGTATCCCTCTAGATAGAGTTTGTCTGCTTTCTATAGTGTATTTTTGAGTGGCTGTAAAGTCCAATTTGTGATTTGCATTAAGGGAAGAGTCCCTGTAGTATCTAATTGCATATTGTCATTTTAATGGACATTAATCAGAAATTAGATTCATGTCTGACAAAAAGAATGGTCACTTCAAGAGTACAAGATGAAGAATATGGTCAGAGTATCTTTGTCTTCACCTAATGAAACTGAACTATATGAATGGTTTACTGATAGAATAATGGGATAGGGGACATAAATATAGACACAATAACAACAAGAAAGATGAAAACTAAAAACTTCAAGTAAACATATTTAAGTTTTGACCTGCAAAATAACATAACGCAGTAGCAAAGGATAATTTAAGGTTGCATAGTTAGCCTGGGAAACCAAAGAAAAGAACATTAAAAAATGCAATAATAATGCAAAACAAGTTGTTCTTAGTCAGAAGAGGAACCAAGTATAAAGAAGGCAAAGGAAAGCAATATCAAGAATAGTATAGTTCAAGAGGCAGGAGAAGGAAACAAAAGCTTCTCTATGTTCTATGTTGTAGGGAGAATCAAGAGCCATTTGCACAATCATAACTGTAACTCATCATAAAAATCACCTTGCGATTTGATCTATTCAAAGAGATTCTTGAAGGACCGTCCAAGAATTGTTACACTCAAGGAGACTTCTCATCATCACATCAGTTACCATAGTAACATGATGCATTGTGGGCCACTTGACCCATCTCCAAGACGATGACACATACCTCTAGATTCTAACTAACCAATAAGACAAATTTCATCCTGTTCAACAGAGCTTACTACCAAACATGGATTATCTTACTTATAGGTAAGAGGGAGGCTATTAGGAGTAGAAATTAAAAGAAGAAATGTACGAAAGTAATGATAGGACTAAGAAAAACTGGTGCAATAAAGAATAAGATGAAATAAGGAGATGCAGAGAGAGAGAGAGGGATGAGCAGAGTAAAACAACAGAGAGAGATTATTTTGGAGGAAGTGAGAAAGAGAGAGGGGAAGATGAAAAACATGAGGATGGAAATAAAAAATAAAAAAAACTTAAAAATAAAGATTTGAGAGAAAATAATAGAAGAGGGGAGGAGAGAGGGAGAGACAGAGAGAGAGTAAAATTAAGAAAGAGAATATTTAAAAGGAGAGCAACAGATTGAGGTAAAGAGAGAAATACAGAGTGGAAGAATGTGAGAGAGAGAAAGGGAAGATAGTGGGAATACGAAAAAGATGAAGACAGAGAAGGTAAAAAAAAAAAAAAGAAAGAAAGAAAGAGAGGTGAAAAGAGGGAGGGATAGAATGAAGGCAGGATAGAGGCAATTATAAACCTGTCACTCTGAATGCGGAGTGCATCAAGTATGTAAGGTGTCTGGAGGTGTCACAAAATATTCCTTGTCAAATAGGTGAAATCCAGTCTGTCCCATAAATACTATCATCTATTCACCGATACATCAACCACTTGACCCAGCTAAATGCCTGCTACAGGGCGAGACACAACGCTACATTACAGCAAGAAACTGCTTATCATCACGTATAATTGACCCAAAGAGGTCTCGCAAACTGGACGGAACATAGAATGGAGGCGGGGAGGCACCTCTTTTGGCTCTCTTCCAGGCCGTCTGAAATTCTTACACTTCTACCGCCTCTGTACCTCCATGCGGCATCTAATGGGTACTTGAATTTTAGGAGCTGGCTGGGATGCTTATTAGAGTTTCTTGGTAGGAATAGAAGGAGGCCGGCAAGCTACTAATCTTGTATTGTCCGACCCCTTCCAGGCATCTGCCTATTATTTAGATGCACGTTGAGGGGTGAGAAAGAGAGAGAGAAAGAGAGAGAGAGAGAGAGAGAAAGAGAGAGAGAGAGAGAGAGAGAGAGGGTGGATGCCTTCCATTTCACGGGCAGACTTGAACAGTGGCATGTACATATGCCCGAGTCCCAGCGATAAGAGGTTGATGAATTGCCGACCGTGTACGTGCATCTGGTTACTAACGCAGCCAGGTCCCCCCTCAAGGTGTCTTGCCTGAGATTTGATCGGGGCATTTCTTATGTGAGAGCTAATGGGGGATGGCCATGGCTTTAGAATACAGCTAGGGGCATAGTCAAATACAGACATAGTCGACTCATAAAAAACATTCACCGTCATTCTATCCCCATCATAGTATCACTTTCGCACATCTCCGGGATATTTGTGCATATTCACAGATAATCATCAAGTTGAAATTTTGGGGCGAAAATCTTGGAATATTAAAAGACAGAAATCTCAGATTAAAGCAAATAAAGAGGGAAAATCAAATGAGTTGAAATAGCTTTAAATATACAGAAAAATGTAGGGTGGTAAAATCCACAAATCACATGACACAAAAATACCCTTTAAGTTTTTAAACTTTTATATCATGATCTCGACATAAAATGTCAAATTATTCTTGCTGATGTTTATCCAGCATTGAAGTTAGAGGTAGGCCCTACCATAAAAGATATATCCCTTTGGAAAATTTACATTTTGCTTGTCTCTACACTTTTGCACAGATTTTCCATGTCTGATTGGAACAACCTGTAAGCTGACTTTGTATATTCCATGTACTTCAGCTTTTAAGCTGCCATGTTGAAGGTTTCTTTCGTAATGAATGCCACTTCTATTCTATTATTTCAATACATTTTTATAAAGAAAAAAACTGAATGAATTCCTTACTACAATTTCAAGGAAAGTTAGTTTTTATCATCAGTAGACATCATCATAATGACATAAATTAATAGCCCCCTCCAAAGTACAAATCCTTACAATTAATAGCAAGTAAGAGAGCAGATGCAGCACACATCATTCTTAAAATGAGTAAAACTTGTACATTTCAATTCATAACTAATTGAAAAAGGCACAAAGCACATCACCCACAATGGCTTTTCAGACAAGGAAAAAAGCGGTACAACGCCTACACTATTTATCGGGGGATAAAAACCCCCATCTTCCGACCCTAAACACAAACAATAGCTTTAGAAATAATGCAAGGCCAGAACATGTGGTCTGATCGCGTTCTTGAGAAAATTCTGCCTTGTAGATTTTACAAGAGGTGTCAGAGAAGACAATATTAGAGGTGGGTATGAAAGAGAGAGAGAGAGAGGGGAGAGGAAAAGAGGGAGAGAGAGAAAGATGTACAATTATAATTATGTTATATATATGACATCAAATATAAATCAGAATTTGTTGTGCACAGCTCATAAAAATATGTTACAAAATCAAATTTGTAGGGAGAATGTAAAAAGAAAATTTCAATTGCCATTTAGTTTTAAAATGCAGTTGTTTTAGAGACTCTTTAGTTCCAAAGTTTTCATATGCTTTTAGAATAATTTCACTTTGATGACAGAGGAACACATTATTTTCAGAAATTCATGTTTCAAAATTCCAATTGATGGTTATGATCACAAAATTGCTTCCCTGTCTGGCCACTTTTAGTAATATCTGTTCAGCCGTGTGATCAAAATGCAAATGAATGATATCAATGATCTTTGACAGACAGAGTAAATCCCCTGTCGGTTCAATGAACTTATGCTGTCTGCATTCAAGTTGTGATGAGGATGCTAATAATTTTTAGCAGAGTCCTTTTGGAATTCATACTAGAATATAATCTCCTTTTCTTTTCCATGAATAAGAGAAAATATCTTTTGAAAATGTATTAAACAGTATATAAATATATGTATGTACACATAATTGCTAGCGTAGGACAATTACAATGTATAAATAGACTGAATGAATCATAATTTTCATGACTGTTTAAAGAGAGAGAGAGAGCGAGAGAGAGGAAAAGCAGAGGAATACACAATACTTATAAAAAGAGAGAGGAAGAAGGAGAGAGATAGATAGAGAGAGAGAGACAGACAGAGGGAAGAAAAAGATAAAGAGAAAGAGAGAGGGAGTAACTAGTATTGCAGATAAAAATATTTTTCAAAAAAGGAGAAAGTAATGAAAGTTGTAAATAGATAAAAATATAAAAGTAGGGGAAAACAAGTAAATGGTAATTGCAGGAGAAAAAGCTATTTTCTAATCTTAATGGAAATGATTCTCTTTAAATCACATTGGAAATTGTCCACAAAGGAAGAAACATCGGTCATTGACACTGGTTATGACCAACCAGAATAGTATTATTGGGAGAGTGCATTAAAAACAACCAAAATGTGAGAGGAGTTTTACGAGGTGTTAACTTAACACAGTCTACCCACTCGAACAGACATTCAGGCGTTAACAATGGGAGAGGGGGCTATATTTTGAATAATTTATTTTTTGTTAATGGTAGAAAAAAGAACAACAGACCCTGCATTATTAAAGCAATATTTATACGAGCTAGACCAATGGGCAGCTCTTTAATTATGGACAATCTAAAGCAACTTGGTAAATTTA
The DNA here is from genome assembly GCA_940671915.1 of Paracentrotus lividus. Taxonomy (NCBI): domain Eukaryota; kingdom Metazoa; phylum Echinodermata; class Echinoidea; order Camarodonta; family Echinidae; genus Paracentrotus; species Paracentrotus lividus. Next base: position 36,004,463 of record CALNVZ010001721.1, read on the forward strand.
TTAATAAAAAGGGATACTGACAGAGTTATTCATTAGAAAAAAGAACAATATGTGTTATGAAAATGAATAATAAAAAAAAAAGGGGATGAGATATGCAATAAAATAGACACATAACAAAAATCTTGAGAAGAGATTATTATTGAATAAATTGCATTAGGTTCATATGGTTCTAGACATCCTCCTCTCAACAAAAGAAAATAAAAATCTCAATGAAAGATGGCTTAAAAGAACGATAAACACCAAAAACCATAGAATTTTCAGCCTTTAAAGAAAGCAACAGATCTAAGAATATCATTTAAAAAATGGGGGAAAATAGATAAAGAAAAGAAGAAAAAAATATTTCACGAGGAGAAAAAACTATATAAGAGAAGAAAGTATAAAATGTACAGATTGTACTGGAAAGGAATTTAGATGTACATAAACTCAGACGGGAAAAGGAAATAGGTAAATGTTGATCAATCAAGATCGAGAAGAGAGAGAGAGAAAGAAGTTGAAACATATCAGGAGAATATGTCAGAACAGTACAAAACAGGAGAAAAAAGAAATAGAGAGAAAGTGTGATAAAGAGAGGAGAAAAAGAGAAGAAGACAGGTGTAGAGAGGAAGAGAAACGGGAAAGTAAGAGAAAGAGAGAGAGAGAGAGAGAGAGAGAGAAAAGGGCAAAGGTAAAAGAGAGGAGAAAGCCTTGATGAGAATTCTGTGAAGAGCTGTACAAGTACAGGCTGGATGTTGTGAAGTGGTCGAAGCCAATCTCATCTTGAATAATTCATCCCTGCCCTACCTAGCGACGGCCGGCCCCGGTAGAGAGAACTTGTATCGAGTCTGGAGATAGGTAGCATGCGGTATTTCCCTTAGACTTTAAGATTGTTGGTCAATACCGGATAGGCTTGGAATGTATAATTTGAGGGTAATGAGATGATGTGATGATGGAGATGAATTTTGTATGTATGGTAATTCTGTTCGGATGGTGATGAAAATGACACATGCCACGTGGTATGAATTATGGAGAAGAATTATTTTTTGTTTTCACTTTTTGAATTTGGTTCTTAATGATTCTTGTGCTCGATACAAGCCCATATTAAGTCTATTGTTTCCATCTTCTGAGAAATCTTGACTCTTTTTCTTTTGCAACAACTAACCCCTTTTATTTTAATATTTTACTTGACTTTCTACTTCAATCTACGTGGATGAAATGGTAAATAATCATAATTGCTTCGAGAATTGTAACAAGGAAATAATGGACATGCTCATGTTACCTAGATTAGTATGAGAATTCAGACGATGGTATTAACACTATATGATTGTGAAGCCAGTGATACAGAGCAGAAATTAACCCGAATGTCAAACAACAATTACTAAAAGTTTTGCTATCACTTTCCATCATTTAAAAAAAAGCTATGCAGCTGATCTATATTAGGCCAAAAAAAAGAATTGTTGGTTGTCCTCGACCGACCGACCCTCTGAAACGCCCGACCCGACCAACCTCTTTTTTTTTTTTTTTTTTTTTTCACCCAAACGCGAAAATACACAGCTCATATTTATTTGTATATATTTTTCATAAAACAGTATTATAACATGTGTTATTTTCATTGCACAGTCCACCATTTTACATAACTCAATAAAACGTAAAAGTGATCTCAAAAATGGAAGTCATTCGTTTCTTTGTTTTTCTTTGTTTTTCAATGGTAGGAAAAAAAAAAAAAAAAAAAAAAAAAAAAAAAACCGACCGACAGACCCGATTTTTGAAAAAAAGGCATTCATTGGACAACCAAACAATTTTTTTTTTGGCCTTATTAGGAATTACAGCAACAGTTTAGAATTTATGGGAAATTTTATAGTAAAGAAGTCGAGTCTGATAATCTTAAGTCTGCTTTAAAAAAAAAAGTTAGTATATAACTAGGATAAAAGTAAAAATGATAATGTCACAGTCTGAAAAAAAAAATCCTTTCAAACCTATATTCTGAGTTATTCTTCTTCTCAGGAATAGCTTGTAAAATAACTTCACATCCAAAGGTTATGACAAGCTATGACTTGGGAGCAATGACTGCTACAATAAGCAATCCATCCTCCGTAAGATTCTAAATACACACAGATAATAGGTACAATCCCTCTTTAATATGATCTCTGTGTAATCAATAATATAAGATAATAGGTATATATCTCTCTTCAACATGATCTCTGTACATGATCCATTACAAACTCAAGAGGGAGCTAATTATAAAATAGGTCAGACGTGACATGCTATGTTACCTTAAACGACTCAGGGCAGTGGTGTGGGTTCTTGTATCATGAGCGTGTCAATCATAGGTCAATGATGTTGACTGGGTTAAGATACCGGAAGGGACAGAAATTTCAAGAGAAGGAGAGAGCAAGAGAGAGAGAGAGAGAGAGGAGAGAGAGAGAGAGAGAGAGAGAGAGAGAGAGAGAGAGAGAGAGGGGGGGGTTGTAGGAGAGAGTTAGACGAGAATGGATACATAGATGGAAGGGTAAGAAAGAGAGACAGAAGGAAAGAGAGAGATAAAGAGAGAAAAAAAAGAGATACAGAGAAAAGATGTGTAGGGGAGACCGGGTATGGAAGTACACGGGTCAGTTGTTACAGTTCTCAGTGTGCTAAGATGGAACAAGAGAGGATGTGCTAACTGGCATCTATATATACAGCCTACACATAGCTGTGATGAACTGCCGGTCGTGAGGTTTCTCCGTTTTTATTCCAAAGTAAATCAACAAAACCATTTTTTACAGTTCAAAAGTAAATTTTTGACAAAAATTGAAATTTGTAATAGCTCTTACAACTGAAGGCACATGATGATAGTCTGGTATTGTAAATATAGTACATGTATGTCACTAATATGACCCCTAGCCAATGCCCTGTAATTCTGCCTAATGACGTGTGCTACAGTTGATTTCTGTGTGTAAAAATCACCCATGGGGTAGGTTGTACAAACAAACCTACCCATGTTATGTAACAACTTACCCCAATTACATTACATATGTAAATTAATTTTGCCTCAATTTCAGGTGTTGATATTTTATTTTTCTATTTATTACTTTTGTTATATTCTAGAGCTCTACTTGATCTACTGTTAAACGATGTCAAGAAACTGGAAGTTGAAATTAAAGTATGGTATAAGAGATTTACACATTGTCAACTTACCCCGTATGTTTACATATTGTAACATTACCCGTATGGTGTAACAACCTACCCCGTATATGGGTAGTTGTTACAAAAAATGTCTTCACTAATTAAGCTGTAGTTAATTAGTGTTACATGTTTTCAAGTTTTATATGCCTCAGGTTTTAGCCAACATAATAGGCTAACTACAGACCCAATATGGAGTGCGTGAGTTCTTTCATTAGAATTATCTGGCCCAAAATGTTAATTTTGTAACGTCCATACCCGGTCTCCCCTACATGGAAAAGATGAATACGATAGAAAGGGAGAGGGAGAGAGAGAGATAGAGAGAGGAAGAGGAAAGTATCACCATAGAGATAGAGAAAAAGGGACAAAAAGAGATGAATTATAAATTAAGTTATAGAAAGAGAAAAAGGAAAAGTAAGAATGTAAAAATTGAAGGGAGAAAGAGAGAGATAGAAAGAGAGAGAGAGAGAGAGAGAGAAAGGGAGATATAATCACAGAGATAGAGAAAAGAGAATTAAAATAGAAATATGAAGAGAGCGAAAGAACAAGTGAAAGCGAGAAATCAGTGGGGGGAATGTCTTGTAAGACGTATAGCCCCTGCCATGATACCACCAGCAATCTTATCAGATTCTTGTCCTATTTGCGTGCCTATTAATGATCACCCTACACCTCATGACTCACTACCACAAGAGGGGACCATTGCAGTTCAGACCCTTTACCAGCTTCTCCGATAAACTTTGGACATTAATTCAGTGGGTGTTGCTCTCAAGTAGCGCAGATATTAACTTTGAAGAGGCTGCTGAGGACTTTTGGCAGAAAAGTTTGTAGGAGCTCGACCTATGAATCATCCACACTTGTTGGCTGAGTCACTATGTTCTTCTCTATCTCTCTCTTTCCTTCTCTCTTCCACTCTCTCTATCTTTTTCTATTCCTCTCAGACTCTCAGTCTCACTTACCCTTCCATAAATTCCTCTTACTTTTTCACTACTAAGTATATTAGATGCAATGACTTCTCATCTCTTCAAGCCTCTACTTTAAGGAATGTTCTCACTTTTTTTTCTCTATCTTTCTCTCCCCTTTTTCTTCATATCATACCTTCTCTCTTTCTCTCTTCCCTGCTCTCTTCCTTTCAGACTTTCTCTCTCTCTCTCTCTCTCTCTTTGTACCCATTCATAAACTCCTCTTACTTAGTCACTAGCTCCTCGTGTGGATGGCAGAACAATCACTATCTTCTTCTTCTTCTCTCTATCTTCCTCTCAGACTTTCTCTTTCAGTCTCTCTTACCCTTCCATAAATTCCTCTTACTTTGTTAATACAAAGACAGTATCTTAGATGCATCACTCTCCTCAAGTCTTTCTGTCAAGAATTGTTCCTTGTCTGGCTGGCAGAAGAATCACAAACATTAAGCCTAGCTTAAATCTGTGGTTTAACTATGACTTGCCAAATGGGACTCAATCCCGAAAAGTAGATGTTCAATTCATCATAATTTTTGGTAGAGAAACTATTAAAAACTGCTTGGGAATGATAAGTACAAAAGTTTCCCTTACAATTAAAACACGATTCCAGAATTCAGTGAAGGTGATAGGAACATGCATCATGGACAGATTGAGTCCCTTTTAGCAAGCCATAGTTAAACCACAGATTTAAGCTAGGCTTAAAGTTAGGCTGCTTTTGAGAATCCCCCCCCCTCTCTCTCTCTCTTTCTAAAGAAAGTCCTCTCACTTTGTCACTACTGAGCATTTCAGATGCTCTTCAAGTCTCTCCTTGAAGGACTGTTCTCCTCATTCTTACAATTCCTTTACATCAGATATGTTCTACATTTTACTTTGCTAAACTTTCTTCTCAATGCTCATCTAAGGTCCTTGATTAAAACAACCTTGCCTTTTCATTTGCTACTTTTATTGATCATGTACAGTCTACTCCCATAATATCGGCGGCTGAGAACCAGAAGGGCACTATTACAGATCAAAGATGTTCCATTGAGAACCAGAAGGGCGCTATTACCATTGACTTTGTACAGCAAAAGCGCCCTTCTGGTTTGCAATGGAACATCTTTAAGATGTGATAACGCCCTCTCAACAGACGATGTTATATACAACTTGTTCTTTTAGCTTTTATGTTAACCACTTTTATTACCTGTCTGAATACCATGTCCCACTTGATTGCAAATAACATGGATTATACTATGCATACACCTTGGTGTACCTCAGGGGTACACTGGAGGGGTTTGGCCAGGTTTAGATGAGGGTATTAGTATCAGGTGCATAATACATCTACAGGTGCATTCGTAAAGCCTGCGTCACACTGTCCCGAAGTTGAGCAAAGACGGACACAAGATCGTGGATAATTTCAAATTTTGCTCTGATCACGAAAGCATTGGGCCATTCGTGTACCCTTTGTGTGTTGTTCGAGTGCAATCGTGTTACCTTCTGTAGACATCTTTTGGCTCTTGACCAAGTTTGGGGCTGCCTTTGCGCGAACCCTAACATTTCAAAATTTGTGTGTCCATCTTTGCTCAACTTCGGGACAGTGTGACACCATCTTTAGATCTACATCAAACACTTTACATCATTCCTTAAAAAAGGGTAATTAGATGCCTTTCGTTGCATCCCACTAGGGGTAGCATTGCATAGGTAGTGGTGTTAGCCATCTTGTTAGGTTCTTATTAGCCTTTCTTCATTTCTCATGTCAGGACCTCTCTCATTTCAACTGAATGCAAGTTTGAAGGATTCTTATTGCTTTCAAAGTCAATGAAAACATTGAAGAACTATATAAATTACATTTTGTCTCATTTAGAATATTTGTAAAACAAATACCATGTTGACAATTTGCAAGCATCTTGCTAGCACACAAAACGAATTAAATATAAGATTTATTGTGTGAGGTTATAAGAAATAAAAGAAAGCTGAATTAAACCTTAATTTTCTTAATTATAAAATTTAAACACGTGAAAAAAATAATGTTGATTCCATTTGTTCTTTAATTCCTCAGTATATACCTCTTCACTATTCTATAAATTTTCAATGAAAACCACAAGGTCATTTTATTTGATTTCATAATTTATTTGCAATTCCTTCCCTAAGAACCTTGACGGTTTCAAACAATGACAATCAAGGCTGCCCATCTACGTCAAATCAACTCTAAACATTCTGTTATCTTCAAACAAAACTTTTCTCTCTCTTTTTTTACAATCTACAAGCCTAATAACCTTTGAAGGACCTTGTTTCACTTGTGAATTCATGAACCACATTCAAGTTTGTAAAATAGACGAGACCGATTCCTAAGAAAATAAAAGAAATAAATCCCCTAACTTCATGATTCATTCATTATTCGCACCTATGCAAGGTGATGCCTATCATACCTTTCTTGTATTTCATTGGTGATAATGTGAAACACTACAGGTACAGCATTACCTAGGGGGCCTACTATGGGGTGCTAAAAGCGGTCTGATAGGGTTATTGGATATTCTACATCTACAGGTGCTTCATATATCGTGACAGGTGAGTCTGGTTACTCATCATCGAGTAGCTTATCTATCTCTTTATCGTATCATAGATTAATTAACATCCTGGAATAGATTTACTTTCCTTATTGTATAATGGATAAACTACGCTCAATAGCCTACTTCATATACACCATTATCCCCAAGATTACCGGTAATGTTGTTGCTATTTCACGGATAGTATACCATTAGGGGTGTATATGAATGGGCATAAATAATGCAGTATTAATTAAGATTCCTCCTGTTTTTAGAGTTATTTTGCTAATAAGACCTGGGGGTTGTTTCATCAAGTCTTTTGTAAGGTTACGCATGACTTTAGAAACGACTGGTGATTAGTTCTTGTGCTTAGTACTTAAGAATGTGATTACAATAGCACTCGAGAACATGTTCCAGTTTCACCAAGCTCTTTATAGAGTTATATAAATAACTTTTCAATGGGCTTGGTGAAACACCCCATGTTCATATAAAAATAAAATTACCATATTATTGCAGTACTATTAATGCGGCGTATGTGAACAGGGGTTACAAGAAAATGCTTTTTGATGTATGTATCAGCAATATTCTAATACTAGTATAAACCTAATGATGAACTAGCTTTTTTAGATTTTAGATTCACCTTGGTACAGTGTCCTTCATGAGGCAAATCAATTGCAAACTGAATAATTTAATCTATTACCATAGAATGTCTTTGAAAAGATTACTTCTGAGAAAGAGAGGAGAGTATTTATTAAGTAATCAATGAAAGCGTGAATCATGTTTGTCTTTCAAAGTAAGCTGTAAAAACAATCAAAGAAATAAAGTCTATGATAATGCTGGATGTAAATTATCACATTATCCTGAGATCACCAGCTGTGCCTAATGGCATACATCAAAACCTTTAATGAAAAGGATAACAAATCAGAACCTAATGAATTCCTCAACCCCCAAAGTCCGAGCGTTCGTTGCCACCTTTCGTCACCGTTCCTCCAAGTTCCTCCATCATACCGCATCAATCAATCTCAATACGCTGGTAACATGTAAAATGTAAATAGAGAAGTTTCAAACTTAGTTCAGCTTTGTCCAAAACAGCTTTGATTGAAAGCAGGTATTCAGCTGTATTTACTATCGGTCCATCCATTATCATGGTATATGTTTAAAAAAAATGTCATTATCAATATCTCATCATGATCAATAAAGCTAATGGATTTAAACCCATTTTATTTCAAACTCTTTCCTTTCCTTTATTCCTCTAAATATTCCATTAGCGAATTCAGTTGAAGAAAGATATATCAAAAGCCTATTTAATAAGGCTTAGAACATGGTGTTACCTATTTTTTTTATATTGTAAATGCTCACTACAGAGAACATGCAGGATTTAATCTTATTGTGTAAATGTACATGTATGTTCCAATTAAAGTTTTCTCAAATAATTTATAGGCCTCATGATCAGTATTGTGGGTCAAAAGCAAAGAAAAAGATGAAGTAAAATGAGAAACTGGAAAACTTTAACTAAAAATATATATTTTTTATCTACTGTAGATGTGGACACACTATTAAGTTATTTAAAAGAATCAAAGCTATATAATCAGTTTTAATTGAGAAGTACATCTTTTGTAGGGAATTTGATCACTTAGTCATGTACCATTGGAAATCTGATACAAAGGGATTCAGGATGGGGGGGGGGGGCGCCACTGAAAATTTCCAATTTAAAATGTATAAACAATGAGTGATTTTCAAATTATAGGGGAGGCGCACGTCCCCTGCGCTCCTGCCTGGATATGCCACTGATCCTTATCTTAACTCTAACCATAATTCTAATCCTAATCCATGAAAGAAGGAGTCAAATTATTCCAGTTTTGAAACGAACGCATTCTTCAGACACCAATAGATTTAACGCAAGAACCTGGTATAAGAGATCTACCCCCACTTTTCACCATATGCTGGAGGGATATACCTGAACATGATCTCAAATCAATCAACCATCAATCAAAGCTTCGTTGAAATGTTATTAAAAGCCTTAAAGTTTGATAGATGTTCGGTAAAAGAGAAAACAGACAAAATAGATATACACCTTTCCAAGTACAGGTGAGCCCCCTAAGGTAACATTCTATTCGTCCTTTCCCTTTCTTATTAGACAGCCGCAGATGTAACCACAAACTAAATTAAATTCATCTAATGTCCAACAAGGACCATTTAGCTGTCTTTCAATGTCACTTTGTGGTAAGACTAGCCTTGATAAGATCAGCTCCAAGGTACCTTCCAAAACAGGTAAAATTCAGTCAGTGAAAATTCCTTAATGTAGCTCTTTGGTTACGGAGGGAAGGAGGGGGAAATAGTGTTGGAGCTTTGTCAAACAGAAGCAAGTGACATTTCAACAAATTTGAGTTTTTGGTGTATTTGAAGGCCTATTTAGCGCTCTTCTTTTAATTTTTTTTTTTTTTTTATAGATATCAACACTTATTCTGCCTGAATATATATATGAGGTAAGGTGTAGCAATATTAATTTGACATCAGTGAAAATGAGCGACATTTTTTGCTCTTTTATTTTGGTATAAAACTTGCCATGAGATGGATTTGGGACTACTTTGAGACAGGTTTGAGACAATTTTGAAACTTGTCGCGGAGACGTTTCGGAGACATCTCAGGTGTGGATAAAAAAGTATCAGAGATGTCTCTGAGTAGCCAATTTACAGGATCTCTGCAAAGTGAGATACCACCATAACACAAAATGTCGCTTTTGTCACTTGCTACTTTTGTCAAATTTTGTAGTGTTGTGCTAAAGGGGATACTAGAAGAGGAAAAAAGGAAAAACTTTCCAAAGTTTCAGAATGTGACTGAACATTTGAGAAGCTGATTAATGTTATCACATTAAAAGTCAGTGAATTGAATCCACGAAGGTAAAGAGCTTAGTGATGATAGAGAGAATCTCTGTTTTCATCAAAGTTGATGGAAATTCAGCTTGGGCCCTGTTGTATTAAACACACCCTTTATAGAAACTATGCCCATTAGTTTTAACTTACTGCCATGGGAACATTGCTCAACAGCCAATCAAATTCAAGGTTTCGATTAAACTTATAATGGTATGTTTTATGCAGCAGGGCCTAGGAGGAGTATGTTCTAAGCTATATTCCAACCAAACAGAAACTGTGTCATTCAAGGTATTATTCTCTTACACAGCGGGCACTGCTTCAAAAGTACCCCTAACTAGCTTTTAAAATTAAACTTGAAATATCAATCACAGAGAAAATATCCGAGTCAAATTTGATATAAAGGAAACAATAAAACAATCATAAAAGACAATTTTGAAGAAAACTTCAATCATCCTTTTAATAATATTTTTAAACCTGGCTACTTCGACCATAAGATATTTCAATTTGACAAAGAAATTAATTACTATTCTGTGGCCAAACTAGAATTAAAACAAGCAGATTAACATTCCTTGGGGTATATTTGCTCACAGGTGCCCATTGAGTTTAGAAGCATCTAATTGTTATGTTAAACCTATGGAAATTAGATAACTGAGTGGTCAACGAGTTAAAACAGGGTTTATAGTATCCATTCTACAGTGCAGAAAATGAGTAGGACATGTATTTTTCTTCACCAGACATAGTTTAAGTTGACAGGTATGTGATAGAAGATGGGTAGGGATACTGTAGGAGAGGAAATTAAAGATGCTGAATCTCTAAATCAGCTTGATGAGACAGCTTTTATTCCACCATCAAATCTTCTTTTAGAATAAGAGTAAAACTTTTTGGAGCAGTATTTATAACAAAGGTCACTCTACATAAATATAACAACAAAGCAATAGAAACCAACTGCTTGTGTTTTGTTTTTTTGTATCTAATCGCAATGATGTAGTCGTATCTGTTGTTAATTTTGAGCTAATACCACTAAAATAGAAATATATAGCCCTACAGATATCTGCAGCAGTGGATCCAGCATTGGTCCATAAAATAGATTGTATCGGCGCATGTCCAAACACATTAGAGCCGCTATTGTCCCTAGTCAATTGGGCCTGCACAATCTGTTGATGAGAACGAATGCTGGATCGATGCCTGATCTGATAATACCTAACATATCAAACTTGCAATGAAAGATTGTAATGAGGCTTAAATTGAAGAATGAGATAAATAAATTTTTATGACTTATTTAACTGCCTTTGTCTGCATTTTAGAGTACCCCGTTTATGTATTGTATTTAACACAATTAAGCAAATAAAAGATCTGCATTCTTTATAAAATTGCAAAATGGTATGAATGATACAATTAGCCTTAATAACCGTTTGCATCAAACGTAACACAAAAGGCAATGATGTCCAAGGACGTCTCTCAGAATTTAGTAATTTGGATTCATCAGAAAATTCATATTCACAAAATATAATTTATTTATCAACGATAGTCCATTTAATTGATTTCTAAGAAATAATTAAAAACCAAGTGTTTTCTGTAATTAGTACAAGATTTTCAACTTTTCTCTCTTATTATCTTACAGGACTAAGAAGGGACACCTTCTCAAGGCAGACATTATCCCACATGACAATCATAAGATGGACGAAAAGATTAGACCGAGAAAGGAAATTAAAACCACTGCATTATCACACCTCAGACAGTTAAACTCAGAAAGAAAGCCGTCACTTCAAACATCTTCATCAGGAAACATTAGGCGCTGCTGCACTAGCTCAAGCTAAAAAATAGCGCACTAATTAGAATATTGGGAAAAAAAGCCAGAAAAAAGAGACCGGGGTTGCAATCGCTCAAGCTATTTTAGAATGTTGAATTAACTACCTGACCTGACCTTGAACAAACAAGCCCAGTGTGTATTGCGCAACTGGTAACAACCGCATGCACATGTGCACAATTTCAGATTTAGCTCAAGCTACTGCAGCACCGCACAAAATAGCCCACTATTTTGTGCTAAAACCGCAAACCAGCTCAAGTTTTTTTTTTAAAGCCGAACATGACTCTGGCTTGGATTTCCTCCAAATTAGCGTGCTCTTTGACCAGAAAGCCAGATCTCCTCTGATCGAGCTACTGTACTTCATCGGATCATAAATAGCACGGTATTTAAAATAGCTCGAACTAGTGCAGCACCACTTACCCAGACTGACAGAAGACAAAATATTACCGTCTCATCTTGTTAATCGGAAGAAAAACAAACAATGTCAGAAGCTGATGGAGGGTACAGTTTCAAGGAGTCATTATTGGTTTCTTATTAATGTTGTAAGTTCGATCTAATTACAAGCCTCCTTATTCAACACCTGTATGCTCAACATGTACCATCAGTGCCCTGTAACGTAACGACTTACGATCAATTGCAAATTTGAAACAACCATTCTGATTGGTTCATAGTGAGACTTTTATGCAAGAAGTATATGCAACAAGGATCCTGATTGGTTATTATCGATTTGTAATCGATTGTTACTCTTCATGTTACAAGGAAAACACAGAGATACATGTACATACTGTAGAACTAGTAACTTTTCCGACATTGAACAATCATTAATTGTTGAACAAATGCTATTTTTGTGGCTTGAAACTTTTACAAACTGCCAAAATTATTGATTTAATGATTAATGTACAATGTTGTATTTTGGGGCATAAAACTTAAAATAAAATGCTCAGAGAAAGATGAAGAAAAAGACTGAGATATCATGATGAGCTGCATATATGCTGTAGGCTTTCAAATACATGTAGTTAAAAGTAATCCCCCCCAAAAAAATAGATAAAATGAAATAAAAAATACCTAAAAGCTATTTTATCAAGTGATTTACAAGTGTTACCTATAAACATGATTTCATTGTTACCAGCATAAAAAAATTTTGCACTCAGGTGTATTTCTATCTTGAAAAGTTTAAACTTTTATAAACACACCCATAGGCTAATCACTGATGGCTGTAAATAAGACGGCTTTGCAATGTACCAAGTCTTTGTCAAATATCTAATGTCTTGTGTTGATAGCATGAAAGACAAAGAAGATAAACTGTGACACCATCTGACCTCGAGGTGGCAGCATACTACATTAAAATGTGATGAAGTAGAGTGGAAATGTACTCTACTGTATGTACTTATACAGTAATGTATATTACTGTATAAGTGGTTATTTTCGCGGTGACTTTATTTCCCGAATTTTGCGAGTCAGTCATCGCAAAAAATTTCCACTTCAATATAAGGCTATTTATAGTAATGAAGCTATCACCAAAATCGCAAAATTTTGCTCTCGCGAATTTCCCCAACTAGTCCGAAATCACAAAAAAATATCTGTACGCGAAAATATTGGCTTATACAGTAACTCTCATTGAATAGGTCTTTATAATTATGTCCAATGTACAACTAATCATGTATATGTATTGTTAACTATTTGCCTGTCTTATTGTGGTTGCAATGGCTCCCCCCCCCAAGGTTAACTATAAAATTATAACAATGTTATCTTTTATGGTGGTATCAGAGCATTTAAAACAGAATGATACTGTTTGCATCTTGTCTGTGGAGTAATTTCCAGCAATATGAAAATTAAGGAGAAGAATCTATTTACATTTCATTAATGTACATATTTTTGTGACTAGGAAATTATTAGAGTAGAATTTCTTACCAAGAGCTGATTTGAAGTTACTTTCTGCACAAGCGTGGCTATGATATTTTCCCCGTAATGTCTTAAATTTTAAACAATTTGATTACCTTTTTTTTTTTTTTTTAAAATAAGAGGTGGCAATGATTTTTTGTATTCTTAATTGTATAAACATTCAATTTAGATGGAATTGTTGGTCCAACATTTTTGTCTCTGATCAGGTTATATAAACCCCTCACAAAAAGTTTCGCAAATAGACTTTGGGCCATGATAACTTTTCAGGTACGATTTAGTTATTCCTGATATTCATACCATTGGAAAGATAATTTATTCCCCTTTTTATTAATATCCTACTTGTAATGATTATGTCATGCTTCAATGCACAGAATATCAGAATATGGAGAAAAGTAAAAAGTCAAATGTTGCAAAATGCATTTATCAAAGCGAAATTCCGCAACTCGACTTTAGGCTCTAGTAACTTTCAAGGTATTTTCTAATTTTTATTGAATTTTAGACCATTGTCAAGATAATTTATTCCTCTTTTCAATGACACCCTAATTGTAACGATAGTATTGTTCCTGCATGGACAGAACACCTGAATGTTAGGACAAGTCAGAAGTTAAATGTTGCAAATTGAATGCCTATTGTGAGTATTATTGTCTGTTGCGAGCAATAACAATGCATTTCGCAACTTTTCACTTTTTAATTTGCATTATATTCGTGAGTTATGTGCATTCAAATATGATGTTACTATTGCAAATAGGGTATCAATAAAAAGAAGAAAAAATGAACTTTTGAATGCTATAAAAATGGACAATGATTAAATCCCCACATTAAAATGTATCAAGGTTCAGTGTTGTGTTACAGAAATTTAAACTGAAAATTAACTTTCGCTTTGTCATGTATTCAAGTGGTATTGAGGGGTTCTGTGGACACAGGCATGACATCACCCTGACAAATAACGTATCAATCAAGAGAGGAATAAATTAACTTGACAATGGTATGAAATTCAATAAAAATTAGAAAATATCCCCAAAGTTATCAGGACCTAAAATGAAGTTGCTGAACTTCAATGTGATCAATAAAAATGCATTTTACAACATTTGACCTTTTACTTTTCCTCATATTCTGATATTCTGTTCATTGAAGCATGATACAATCATTACAAATAGGATATTAATCAAAAGGGGAATAAATTATCTTTCCAATGGTATGAAAATCAGGAATAACTAAAGCGTACCTGAAAAGTTATCATGACCCAAAGTCGACTTGCGAAACTTTTTGTGAGCGGTTTATATATCTATAACAATATGATTCTAAAATATGAAGGATTAATAAATGATTAAAGAAAAAAAAAACACATCGATTTAATGAAAAATGAAAATCTAAAGATGATGAGAATATACCAGCTCTATCACACTCACTCACAATGTCAATCTAAAAAACATTTAATCAAAACTTATATTTGAGGATAGATAATTCTGTGAATTGTATCAAGCAATGTTTGATTTTACAATTATATTAAATTGAAAATGTAATCCACATGACTTTCAAAATAATATATGACTTGTGTAATGAAATGCTGTTTTTACCATATGAGTTGCATGTATTACCTTATCATTATTTTGAATTTAATTTATTATACATAATGTGCCTTACTTAATTGTATATAAATAATTATCTTCTACTACATGCTTTCTTCTAATGTGTTATATGTATTATAAAGCCAATTGGTATTACATTGCTAATTAAACTAAATATATGTACAAGCTAATAATCATTAATCATCATTATTCACCATGATTGTTGAATCCAAGCATTAAGCATTATATTACTGCATAAGAAAGCCAGGATAAAGAGATGTTAATTGATTTATTGATCACTTAATGATAACAATGCAATGCAATTAGTTAAAATGTATTTATAATAATATTTAGCTCTTTAAATCAATATGTTTATACTTGACAAGTCATTATTAATAATAGTATTGTTACTTAATAAATATGAAAATGTTGCTATTTCTGTACTTTGTGTAAAGAGACAAAAAGTTAAAAAACTGAAAACAAAAACTGAAAAAATGATAGCATTTTCCTTTTACTTGGTTTATTTTATCTGCTACCCCAAACATTCTCTTTCCATCTGATAAGAAATGCTTAAAACCATCTTGAGAATGATAGTAGCACAATAAGATGCTGATAGGAATCTAATGGTAGATGATAGCTTGCTGTTATAAAGAGCTTTGCTCCAGCAGTACTCTCGGCCTACGCTTAGACGTGTCAAGAAGTATTACGGTTTAGTGCCTGCAAGAAAACGGATTTCTCTGATTTTTCACTGATTGTATTGCAGACAATGACCAGAATGAAGACCTAAACTGGTCTGGAGACAGACTCGGCGAAAGCATCACTTCTTTCGAATCTCGGAAAAGAGCCGCAATCTGCACTTTTGCATTATCAACCCCATATTAAGATGCCAGCCTGTGAGTCGATAGCCAATGTAGAAGAGTGGGATGGGAGGAGGCGAAATAATAAAAGCATCATTGCCAATTCTCATGTTATTTCAGACCAACTATTGCTACGCGATTATGATGTGTAAGCCGCCGTACAATCGCTGGCGTGATTATGGGCCAATTGTGGTGGTCGGTTATGGCTGCCGGCTGGGTGTGGGTTCCAGCGACTCGAGGGTGAAAATCGGATTTGGGAGAAATTTAGGTCGTGGGGTTATTCCTTGGGAGCGCGTTGCACAATAATAGGGTATTTATTTGCCCTGATGGTGACCAAATTTGGAGTGAATTTGCATGAATTAGACTGGCACCAAGCATTGTCATGTCTCAGTAGTATTATCTATTAAGTTAAGATCTCCTCATTCTCTCTTTCATTGGTCTATTTGTGGTGAGTTCTTATTGAATAATACCAATACACTACACACAAGAGGGAATGCAATCCAGAAACAGATATTTTACATTTCACATTCACCCACATTTCTGTGGGTAAATTCTTTCCTCTTCCAATTTTACTAACAAAAACAATGACTGAATTATCCAATGCCATATTTAAATCAAATATTTTGCTTGTCTTCCCTTTCAAACCTATTCAATATCCATTTTGTAAAAATTAATTTGAAAGATTAAAGAATAAAATGATTATTTTAAAGGGGCGTCACATTTCCCCTAAAAATCAAGACATTCAAAACAATCATCTTTGACATCAACCCGCTAACTACAAACTTTTCTCTTTTTCACAGACTTAACACAGGAAAAGATTTGGCTCCTCTAGTAACAAAGGGCTGTATTCACAAAATAAATTTAAATCATCGCTTTAATCTGCGGTTTAACTATAGTTAGCCAGATATGGCAAATCTGTCTACGTTATTATATTCCTCATATGTTTACTGGATTCTGCTTTCATGCTTTGATAGTAATTAAAACTATTGTAATTATTATTCCCAGGCAGTTTTCAATAGTTTCAGTACCAAAAGCTGAGATAAATGGATCATGCACTGTCTAAGATAGATAAACTACGGATTTAAACTATAGTTGAACTTAGGCAGCCTTTGTGAATACTGGCCAATGGGTTAACCTTCACTCTGTATTAACTTTAATTTGCACATCAATGGGAGCAATTCAACAGTAACTCAGACTTGGCATTCCATGAGTTAATGTCCAAGAAAATGATTTGAAAACAAAAATAATCAGAGAAACTCTTGAAGTGATTCCATCTGACCTCCCGATTACCTCTCCAATCTTTCCTCATCAAACTGAAAGGTGCAGTTAGTTGTTCTAATTCCAATTATTCATAAATTCTGTCTCTATTGATTTCTCAGCGTCTGTCTTAAATTTTCTTCAGGGCTAAGAGCGTCCGAGTCTGAAATAGCTTGACCTTTTGCTATATATCAAACTGTTATTGCAATGATCAGGAGTTTCCACTGAAGCGTGGACGAGACGGAAAGCATAGATGATGCGTGCGCTGGACCAGAAACTCCAATACATACATTTCCATTGCAAGTGAAGTTAGCTGGGTTAGTACATCAACAAAACTTTTGGAATAAGCTGCGAAAATAACTGTGTATAAATATGTTTTTAGAATCTTTGGTCAGTATTTGAGGTAATAGAGACTGGTACAGCACTTTAGATGATGCTTGAAAATCAGATATCGTCATTTGAAATTGTAACAAATACATAATCATCTATGAACAAAATATATAAGGGCAATTCCACAGAAATCCAGACAAGGGTGCTGGAAATTCAAAATGATATTTGGTTAAAATAATTTTGATTTTCAAAAAATACATGAGTTGAAGTTTTAAGAATCAATAAAAATTTTCCCGATGGCGGCCATTTTCACTTTCTAATCATACGCCAAAGTATTCCAATATTTTTTTGGTATAGAAAAGGTTTATTTACAAGAAACTCATTTTCATTTTCCCTACTAAATCGTTTCTGTTCCCGATAATCTTTAGCATGGATAAAGTTGTTAGAGAGACACTTTATCAATCTGCATTTCAAAAAAATTGGTTCAATTGTGACTTTGGTCAAAAAACTAAATTTAATACACCCTCATTTGGAATGTAACGTCAGTTACCGAAAACATGAACTTGTTAATTTTTTTCCACAACAAAGACATTATCAACTATGCCAATTAAGATTTCTAATGTATGACTGCATCTGATCATTATCAAAAGCAAAGCTATAGATATTCAACATACAATCAATTTAAATTTAAAAACAATTTGTGTAACGTCAGTTAGCATGACCTAGTGTAACGTCAGTTACCATGATTTCATTATCATTTCATAGAAAACAATTACAATTTGGACTCCTGTATGCATCTGAACTAAGTACTACTGCTTAAACTAACCATCTAGCAATAAAAAGACTGCCAGTGTCAATGTTAACTTCTTCTTTAAAGTAATGATTTAAGAGTTAGGAA
Source organism: Paracentrotus lividus (assembly GCA_940671915.1). Lineage (NCBI taxonomy): Eukaryota > Metazoa > Echinodermata > Echinoidea > Camarodonta > Echinidae > Paracentrotus > Paracentrotus lividus. Next base: position 36,022,571 of record CALNVZ010001721.1, read on the forward strand.
ACCCAGGCAGTGTACATGTAAGCCCCTCAAAATCTTCTTTAAAATTTTCAGTTGATTATCTATTGGTGTGATCAAGGTTCCATTGCTATATATTCTGAATTTGGAATAAGAGCCTATAATTTTAAATGTTATGATAGATCTAAATCAAATTATTAGTTGTATCTAAAAACTTCTCTCTGTAAAAATATAATAGATAAATTAAAAAAAAATAGTATGCTCCAATGGCTTTGCATCTGCTTAGATGTACGTGATTTGTTGTATAACAAAGCATAGAACAAACACTTTACTTTTACAGGATTTCATTTTGATGCCAAAGACGAACAGTAATTTTTTTACAAATTTCATTACCTCCATGTAGCTTTAAAATTCTGCATTTTATGACTGCGGATCATAACACTTTACAAAATGAGTTAAATGGAAATTACTGTTGCATTTATAAGTTTGAATTGAGGAAGAAACTATTTAAAAGTGATTTTAGAAATCAATTCACCTAAGAATTGATGTGCTGTGAGGATTTAGAATCAGCAAATTATAACAAATGAAACTGATTCTGACAGGATTCACATACACTACACACAAAAATACATGTGTGGGACATCCTACGTGTATTAATCAATCAAAATACTATTTTTTAGTTTCTGATATCTTAATACTAAAATATTCCCGTATTCACAGTCTATGTAATGGAATTTAGTTCTTAAAGTAGTAAGAAATAAACTTTTCAAAATTATTCTGTACAAACCCTATAGGAAATGATGTGTAAAACTGTCATGCTCACAGGAAAGTTTTAACTGAATAAGAGGAAAATGATTACATTACTTCTTATTTTGCCAATCTGTTGCCTATAACATAGGTACGATGTCATATCAAACACATAATTCTCAGAAGCCAGGAACACAAAATATTTTGATCCAAATCAAAATTGAGATTTTACATGTGTAAAGTCTATAGAAGCTGTAAGGGTAACGTCAGTTACGTAACGTCAGTTACCGACATGTCTTCACAAAAGTTTCCCCAGGATAAAAAAAAATTATGAAAATCTCTCCTTATTTTGCAAATCTATTCATAAGGACCTAGGTATGATGTCATATAAGTCTTATCATTATGACATGTCGTGGACATGAGATATTGAGATTTGATCAAACACCATGATTTTGCATGTCCGTTTTCTGTAACGTCAGTTACCGACACGTTTTTGCTTGGCGTCTCAATGGAAATAATGTTTGGGTGGAATTTTTTTACACAAGTTCTTCCTTTATACTTACTTATTTAGATATATTAATTTGAAGACCCATGTATTCTTATTCATGTAACTACAGTACAAACAGTGTAGAAAGTTCTGGTTGTGTGTAACGTCAGTTACCGTGGAATTGCCCATAACAATAATTCTATGAATTAATAGTATCATTTGAAAAGAAATTTATTTAGTCTGTATCAAACTCCCTCTCTGTGTGTGCATGCTCTCTCTCTCTCTAGCTCTCCCTTGATTTCGGCACACACACAATGTGCTTCCCCTTCTTCCTCTTAAAATTTTTCTTTTTTCCGCTTTTCCCGTCTGTCTATCTGTGTCTCTCTCCCACTTGCACATGAATAACAATGATACAAATGTTAAATACAGTACAATTATAATACAATTAGACTAAAATGTGATAAAATAGATTTTTAAATTGTTACTTCTAGCTTGCACAGCTGTCAAGTTTTCAAGACATTTCCCTTTCTATTGTGTCTCAAACACTTTAACTTCTCATCAACAAACTGCGATGGAATTCTCCCTCTTCTTCTTCCTAATTTAGCTAATTTCATAGTGGTCATATTATGACCCTCCGGCCCTGCCCTGCTTAGCATAAACACGAGGCAAATTGAAAGAGAATGGGAGAGGGAAAACGGTGAGTGAAAGTATCGTTGAGCGAAGAACAATGAGAAGGCTAAAGGCAGCTGACGAAGATTGGTGGTATAAGGCATACCGACAATCGGCTGCAAGGCATTGTGGGATCAATACTGGAATGGATTAACTACCTAGAATTACTGCACCCACCCTCTAACAGTGGCACCTAGTCTCAGATTAAAACTCCATGAAATGAATCTCTGGTTATATTGTCTGCTGGGATTTAAAAGAACATTTATTCATAATTTTACCTTTATGCTTTTACTCATATTAACTCTCTTCAGGCTGTAATCTAACAATTTTTTTTTTTAAAGAACATGGCTATAAGATTATTTCCAAAGTTAGTTATGTGCATTATGTCTCATAGATAATGTACTTTTCAACATTTTGGTATTGAAGACTAGACATTTTGAAACGTTTCATCACAAGAAGACACATTTGCAGGGCAATATTGTTGAGGCATTTTCTGCATATAAATGTTATCTTTTCTAAATGTCCAAATTTTGTTATTCATTGAAAAATAAAACTGGGACTGAATAGTAACTTGGGACTGAATAGTAAGACTAGCCGTCAATTGAAGTAAGACATTTGAGAGTATTAGCAAGGAGGTAATGCCTAAGCTTATTACTACTATTAAGAAAGGTAATTACTACCAGGCTGGCTATATTACCTCATCTAAATGTGCAACAGTTCAACTCAATAACTCAATGTTTCCCAATCTAATCGCATTCATTCAAAGTATTCCGTTTCGCGACCGGTGTGCGTTTCACCCCTCTCTCTCTCTCCGTGGTCCCTAGCCCCAAGTTCTGGCCAAACAAACCGGGTTGATAACCCTTTGTTTCCCTGCATCCATCTCTCTTCTCCGACTATCGATCCGGCAACAAATCAAAACCAATGCTTGGAATCCTCTGAATTAAGCATCCTCTCAATTTCTACAGATGTTCTTCACCTGAGCCCGGGACATGTGTCTAGGTTTTCTTTCTTTCCTCTTGACGGGACGTTCCTCATTAAAGCTTCTACCTGCCAATCTGTCTGTCAAACTTAATTCCTACGAGCCAAGGTAACATTTCAAAGCCTTTATCAACGCTTCGAGGAGACGGAGACATTCATCTATTCATCTATTCTACATGTATATATTGAATTACAAGCAATCGCTAATCTCAAGGAATGAGAAGGAAAAGCCTCGCTAGAACAGAAACATTAAAAACAAACACATGCAGGTAAGAAGGTGATAAAGATATTTTACACCTGAGAGAGTAGCTAAAACTACTAGCATATAAAGGATAGATACTTTATACAGGAGAGGCAGAAGGATGTTTACTATGATTTAATGCCCTTTTAGCGATTCCATGATATTTTCTCCAGTCATAATTGCTCCACAGTAAATTCCACATATTAATCGAGTGACTGACTTCAACACTGGACTTAACACTATACCCTACTCTAAACCCGACCCTAAAACAAACATAACATCCTATTAATAGCAACCCTAATTCTAACCCTATATCTTAGACAAAATAAAGCCTTGAGCCATTGAGGAACAAATGTTGTGCCACCCATTTGGCTGTAAAATAGCAAAAACAAACTAGAAGAGTCACACAAAAATCTATATTATGTACCAAAAAATAACAATCCTTCTCACCCAAGTAAAATACAAAATCACATAGATTGAGGGGAAAGTACAATTCTATATTTCAAAAATAATTAAGGAAAATCAGATTTTACACATCATAATTTCCCATTTTTTCGGACATGATTACTTAAAAGAGAATAAAGATACATTATATCTATGAACACATATAAGGAGGTTTTAGGTATGTCTGTCATAGAGGGGGAAAAGGAGAGATTAAAGTTTAAGAGAGAGAGAGAGAGAGAGAGAGAGAGAGAGAGGGAGAGAAAGAAGAGAGAAATAGAATGAGGAAAAGAAAGAGATATGAGATGATGAATAGGAAACATGTTTCAAACCGGGCTCCCATTTCAAGCATTAAATTCTCCATTTGACTTTGGGTTTCAAGTTTAGCTTCCAATGATACCAGATAAACTGAAAAAGTAGATTAATTCTACATCTACCCCTAAAATATCAACAAAGATTTTTTTTCAATTGAAAAACCGATAGGTGTCCATGCACTGCTGCTATTGACATACTCTAAAAACATGCAGAAGAATGGTAAAACATCCATTCTCTGAGCACGAAAGGGTTGTGGAGAACTAAATTCCATCATATTGACAACCAAGATGTAGGTCACTTGTCTCATTTCAAGAATCTGAGTATAATTGCATTGTGCCTGTCCTTTTGAGGCTACCCTACTTCACAGTTTGCCCGCATCAAATGCAAATACTGCACTTTGTATCCTCAACAACCCATTTCTTCTCTGTCTACACGAAACCAGTAGTAAACTTTACGTGTCAAGGAAATAGCGGTTACTGTCCTTAGGTCTTCGGGCAGGACTATTGTTGGAGTATTGGAGATAATGTTTGCACATCTATTTCCAGTGAATTCCTTGTAATGCTATGCATATGCAAGAGGAAAGTGAGCAGAAATGGCGTTAATGGATGGAGCACTCATTGTCAAGAGTTTATGACAACATGGAGGGGTTGGAGTCGGCAAAGGAACGATGGCGGCTGGGATGAATTCATTCAGCTCAACTTTCATCTGGATGTTAGGACAGGAATTGGCGAATGCTTTAGAAGATGCAGTCGCGTTTCAGATCAGAAATTGTAAAAAAGATGTGCAACAAATCAGCGGCGCTGTGCAAGCAATTTGGGGTATGATTTCCCTGCATGTGCTGTATCTTATGAATGACCAAGAAACACCTTGTATCAATGGCCAAAATCTATCTCACATCAATTTCTCCTTGTTCTCAATCTAAAGGAGCTCTTCAAATTCTGATCCTGCTAAATGCAAATGGAACAGAATGTAACTCAATCTATTTCACTCTAATCAGTTTTCTCTTTCTCAGCTCGCTTCCAGAATACATTACATATCGAGTGTCCTGTGGCCGTGCAAGTGCACACTACAACCTGGAACAAAAGCGGTCAACTGTAATTGACTTTTCCTTCTTTCCTCATTAAAAGTCCCGTTTGGCTTCTATTGACTCTGCTTGATAGATGTACATATCTAGCTTCATCTAAAAGTCTGAATCACAAAACCGCTCATATTTCCTCCTTGAAATAAACCGGGCCGACCTCCCTTTCGCTCTCACATGCGACTCAGGAAGTCATCTACAAGGAATTTGTTTTGTACTTGAAATACAAACCCAAAAGGACCTCTTCAATATTAATCTTATTCAAATTTTGGATACCCCTCACTTTGCGGAGTGTTCCGTTCGCAAAAGATGATCGACACCTTCAGCCCCGGCATAGCCTATTTTTCATTTGAAAGTCATTTGTTTTTAAATGATGCTGTTAAGTTCAAATGACAATATCAGCATGATTATGTTGATAAACAATCACTTTCAGGTTCTTTTCTTTCTCCTGGTTTCAAATCTTCAATGAAATTATTCATCTTCTATGTGTGTATATTGCTCATGCACTCTTATTATGATACCATCTAATATGCTCAGATTTAACTACCATGAGTATTGTTATTGTCATCTTATTCTTGGATGATAATAATCATTGCCATGCAAGCTCTAAAGTAATTTGTATCAAAATCATCTTCCAAGCATAATGATATAACCATCACTTAACACCACAAACACAAACACCATATAACAATCCCTAACCATAACAATCTCCCCACACTCTAAAAACTGAAGTGCTAATTTCTGGGTGCTCATATAGTGACTGCACTTTAAAGGGAAAGTTCACCCTGGAATTTTATTGGTTTTAAAAAATGCAGAAAAATGAAAGAAAAATATGAGTAAAAGTTTGAAGAAAATCGACCAAAATATAGAAAAGTTATGAATATGTAAAGTTTTGATTCTGTGACGTCACGTGCGAGCAGCTCTCCCATATGTTGTGTATGTAAATTCCATAGATTTGTCTTTTTTTCATGGTTCTCGATAAAGGAATGGGTCAATTTGATAGAGGCATGTATATGAACATATGTTTGATGATATATCGACCGCACATATGACATAATTAATTTTCTTTTGAAAAAAATGACACTTTATGGAATTTACACTACATAACACATAGGAGAACTGCTCGCACGTGACGTCACAGAATCAAAACTTTGAATATTCTTAACTTCATTATTTGTTGGTTGATTTTCTCCAAACCTTCACTCATATTTTTCTTTTATTTTCTGCATTTTCTAAAACCAATTTAAACCCAGGGTGAACTTCCCCTTTAAGTGATATATCAGCACCTGAAGTGCTATTTTAGCACTTGCCCAAGTTTTAATTTATCAACAAACAAATATTCAGTGTCGGTATGGGATTCGAACCTGGTTCACATAGACATGGAAGAGTACCGCTGACGTTACCAATAGACCATCGGAGATCTCGCTAACTGGCTTTTATTATGACAGCATAGTAAATGATTATGGCAAATTTGAAGAAAGTTTGTCATGCAACAATAATGATCTGCTAGCAATCATCATGATCTTGAGATGTGAATTAGTCTAACGTGCTCGTCAGCGCTTCTCATGCAGGGGACCCAGGTTCGAATCCCATCAAAGTCACACCGTTTTTGCCCATTTTTGCTTAAGTTCAGCTCACGCAAAAGTGCTAAAACAGCACTTTGAGTGCAGTCACTATGCAAGCTCTTTAAAAGTGCTGATTTCAGCCTCTGAAGAGCTAAAAACAGCACTTCAGTTTTTAGAGTGTATCATCATCAAATATTACTATTCCCAACACCACTAACACATCATCAACACGATCACCATCATCATCATCATGGTCAATCAAACATGATAACCCAAAATATCACCAACATCATTCTGACTCTTACCACCATTAAATCCACCATCATCACCACAATTATCAATTAAATCATCATCACGACCACCAACACCATTATTACAACTAAAATAAAAAAAAGCACCACTACAATTATTGTTGTGATCTCCATCACAAACCAATGCACCACCATTCTGATATAACCAGGAAATGAAATATTACAATCTCCACCCAACTTTCATCCGACCTCCTACTCCTCTCATCATCTCACCATCTTCCCACTATCTCTCATCTATCTCCCATCCTCCCATCATCCTCATCTTCCAATCTCATGGTCAAGGACATCATCCCACTCTCACTTCACATAACTAGCAGGATTGCCTGAGGGCTCTAAATCAGACTCAGTATGTACTTTCCATTCCTATCATCATCATCATCATCATCATCATCATCATCATCTTCATCATCATCCTCATCACCACCATCACCATGATCATCATCATCATCATCATCCTCATCGTCATCATCATCATCCTCATCACCACCATCACCATCATCATCATCATCATCATCCTCATCACCACCATCATCATCACCAATACCACCACCAACACCACTACTATCTGAGCCACCTCCACCATCAACATAGTTGTTGTTATTGTCATTCTAATATAATATATTTAAGTAGCACATGCACTCTTACATAATCCTTCACCCATCTTATCCCTCCTCCTCCTCCTCCTCCTCTGTCTTCATCATCTCAACATCTCCAATCTATCTCTCATCCTCCCATCATCCTCATCTCCTTATCTCATGTTCAATGATATCATCCCATTCTCACTTCACATAACTAGCACCATACCCAAAAGGCTCTGGATCTGACTCAGTATGTACTTTCCGTTCCTATCATCATCATTATCATCATCATCTTCATCATCAATATCAACAACATCATCATCATCATAATCATCATCACCACCACCATATTATCATCCTCATCACCACCATCACCATCATCTTCATCATCATCCTCATCACCACCATCACTATCATCATCATCACCAATACCGCCACCAACACCACGACTATCTGAGCCACCTCCACCATCAACATAATTGTTATTGTCGTTCTAATACGATATATTTAAGTAGCACATGCACTCTTACATCATCCTTCACCCATCTTATCCCTCCTCCTCCTCCTCTGTCTTTATCATCTCAACATCTCCAATATATCTCTCATCCTCCCATCATCCTCATCTCCTTATCTCATGTTCAAGGATATCATCCCATTCTCACTTCACATAACTAGCACCATACCCAAAAGGCTCTGGATCTGACTCAGTATGTACTTTCCGTTCCTATCATCATCATCAATATCAACATCATCATAATCATCATCACCACCACCATATTATCAATGAAAAAACCACCACCACTGCCATCACCACCAGAGCCATCACCATCACCAACATCATTGTTGTTATCACCATCAAAACAGAATAGATCACCATTCTAATCTCATATATTTAAGTGGCAAATGCACTCTAACAATAAACTTCACCCATCTTATCCCAATCTCACCAACCTCCCTCCGCCTCCTCCTCCTCTCAACATCTCCCATCTATCTCTCATCCTGCCATCTATCTCTCATCCTCCCATCTATCTCTCATCTTCCTACCTCATGGTCAAGGACATCATCCCATTCTCACTTCACATAACTAGCAGCATTGCCCGAAGGCTCTAAATCAGACTCAGTATGTACTTTCCATTCCCATCATCATCATCATCTACAAAATCTCACTCAATTTTACAGATTAGCACAGGGTGAGAGAAAAGAACCGTGAACTGAACTGAAGCGAGCATAAAATCCTGCCATTATATAACAAGAATAGAATCAGAAGGAACAGAAAAATCAAACCTATGTGATTCCATTTGTTTTGTTTTATTTTTGTATTCAATTTATTTATTCAACTTGAAAGAGAATAAACATCCCTCCTCAAGTTTCTTCTGCCCAAAAAGCTAATTTTCCCCCCTCTTTGTCTATTTATTAATGTCTTACAATCAATAAATGTTGCAAAATGTTTTTTCCCGCTTGGACAAATGCCTACTTTCCATAAATGAACTTGGCATATTTTTGTTCATACATAATCATACCTAAAATTTCTCCTAATAAATGAATGAATAATTTGTGTTCTCTTTTTTACCATTAAAAAATGTATGAGCTATTTTTGTTGTTAATATGGCAACTAATAGCTTGCATAAATTTTTAACTCTCTCTGCTTCTGAAACTTCATAATGACTAAGCATCTTTGTATGGAGGGGCTCATTCATATCAAATATTATATATATTATTATTATATTTATATTAATATATATATATTATATTAAAACATCATGAATGCCAATCACAGAAAAAAATATGGTTAGTCATGGATTCTTTTTAAAGGAAAAACACAAAAAATGATATATTATAACCTGTTGATACACTCCAGTTGTTAAGTTCTCAGTGTGCGAAGATGGAACAAGAGAGGATGTGCTAACTGGCATCTATATACAGCCTACACACTAGCTGTGATGAACTGCCAGTCGTGAGGTTCTCGCGTTGTTTTATTAAAGTAAATCAACAAAAACCATTTTTTAAGTCAAAAATATATTTGACATTTGAAATTTGTAATAGGTCTTACTTACAACTGAAGGCACATGATGATAGTCTGGTATTGTTAAATTATAGTACATGTATGTCACTAATATACCCCTAGCCATGCCCTGTATTCTGCCTAATGACTGTGCTACAGTTGATTTCTTGTTGTAAATCACCCATGGGTAGGTTGTTACAACAACCTACCCCATGTGATGTACAACTTACCCCAATTACATTACTATGTAAATATACATTTGTCTCAATTTTCAGGTGTTAATATTTTTATTTTTCTATTATTACTTTTGTCTATTCTAGAGATCTACTTGATCTATCTGTTAACGATTCAAGAAACTGGAAAGTTGAAATTAAAGTATGGTATAAGAGATTTACACATTGTCAACTTACCCCGTATGTTTACATATTGTAATAATTGGACCCCGTATGGTGTAACAACCTACCCCGTATATGGGTAGGTTGTTACAAAAAAATGTCTTCACTAATTAAGCTGTAGTTATTAGTGTTTACATGTTTTCAAGTTTTATATGCTCAGGTTTAAGCCAACATAATAGGCTAACGAATCCATGACATTTGCTCCCGCGACAATTGCTCTCGCTATAAATTCCATACACTAATCGAATGACTAACTTCAACCAGGGGACTTTAACACTATACTACTCCTATTTATTATTTAACAACCTAACCCTATATATCTAATATTATTCTATATCTTATATCATACTTATATCTTTATTCTATATTCTTATTATATATTCTTAGTCTTAATGTATCATATATTCTCGGGTCTTATCCTAGTCTAATCTATGTTATCCTAATATTGTTAGTGCGTGAGTTCTTTCATCAGAATTATCTGGCCCAAAATGTGAATTTTGTAACGTCCATACCCGGTCTCCCCTACTTTAGGGAAAATATTTCTACAAATTTGTCTTCCTCTTTCTTTCTCCCAACTCAATATAACTTGTGTGTCAGTGTGTGTGTGTCCATGTTCACCTTTTCTCCTTCTCCTTCTTTCTCTACATTGTGTATACCTCTCTTTTCTTTCTCTCAAGCAGTATATTTACCTTTCTCACTTTCCTTCCCATCTCTCTTTCTCTATCTCTTCAAGGTCATGTCCAGCCTGTGTCACTGCTCACTCTAGCCTAAACCGATCCGGCCCGAGGGCAAAATCAAATAGGACTAAGAGCTATTTCGATGCCTCCACCGCCATCACCGCACCAAAAATAAATGCAGAAGTCAACTCAACAGACTAATTCATTCTGTTGAGAAAGCAGAGAATCAAATCAAGTGTTCATAACACATATCTTGTTGGGACGAGTGATTCTCGGATGTTCTTTTGAATAGGAATACATGGGGAGACTTGAAGGAATTAAAGCATGCCCTTTATTATAAAACACAAATGATTGATTGGGTCTGAATGTGATATAAAAGCCATGCAGAGTGGTAATATCAATTCTCAAAATAGTATTGGTTTACAATGAAATTTGTTTATCTGTTAAAATAAATTGCTCAATAGAAATTTATTAATTTTGCCCTTAAATCAACTCTGTAAGGATATACAAATCAGCTTTACATAAATTATGGCAAAATAAAATATTTTATGGTCTAAACTGATTTAATAACAATCTTTTATATGTCATTAAATTAACTCTGTAAGGATAAACAATTATGCTTTACAAATATAAAAAAAACAAAATATTTTGTGGTCTAAACTATTTCATAAACAATCTATACCATTTTGTTTAAATGACTCCTGATATCACAAGAATATGAATTATTTCAATTGTGTATTCTTTGTGCAATTGGAAAAGAATTTTACGTCAATACGAGGTTTCAAATGTTTCAAATATGACTGCTTCATGATTAACCCAAGCTATATGATTCAATTAAGAGATGAATGATTATATCACTTACGTTTCAATTAATTCCTACTACTATCTAGGCCTACCACCAGGAGAGAAAATTAAAAAATAGTGACCTTGCCTTTAGGTACAGTAATTTACAATTGATATAGATAGTTTTGAAAAAGGATTAAGGAAATAATTCATTTCATTTCACCATGATTTCCTATCAAAACCACAAAATCCCATACAATTAAGGATATTATCTTCAAACAATTCTCATTTCACCTGTCTTCCTTTCAAAGATACCATAGAGATCCAAACAGGTGAAATGAATCCAGAGATTGAATAGATCTAGGATCAAGAAGGGATTAAGAATAGGTGGTATTACTAATCCTATATGATTATTATAAGCTGCGTTAGACAAACAATTGGCCGGTCAACGACCCCTACTCTTACTTCCAGAGATGATAATATTATTCTATTTTGGACAGTGCATATCCTTTGTTGAAATCCTGTGCTGAACAGAATGATAATTATTTTCATTTATTGATTCCTCTCTCTGACTGCTAAATTACCTGAGGCTTGGGACAATAGCACGATATTAGACATAAGAGAAATAGCAAAAATATAGTAGACATTATGTCTGAATTCATCTGATCCAAAACATATATTACAAATATTCATGAACAATAACATATATAACCATAGGCTATGAAATCTAATCAATAGGAATTTGTAAAAATATATTCTATATCAGCACTCTTATGAAAGACACGAACGCATGTATGTTTTTTTCTCTTCTTTTTGATCTTCTCAAATGAAATATGCTATACTCAAAGCTCACTTTAATTACTTATGACTTAACTTACTTATGCCTTTTATATTTGAAATTAATATAATAAAAAATGCATACATTTTCAGAGAAAACTGAATCCCAAGATTTAGGAAAATTAATACTGTCACTTCTGTAATGGAGGCATTTTATTTTATAATATTCAGGATGTTGATTTTCATCTTTGGAAGGAGATGTACTGAAAATCAATAATTAATACCATGTACCATTAATACATATTATAACTGAAATGAAAGGAATGAAAATGCAAATGAGATACTGCCATCTGTACACATGAATATAAACAAAGGGAAAAGGTTACATTGTAAATGGAAAGGTAACATTGTTCATGGCATTGAAAAAGTGGTTCCTAATCATGATACTGAAGATGTCAAATCAACTTTATCAAAAACAGATAATTTTTCATTCTTTGATTCATATGCATAAAGAAGAAGAAAAATAAATAAATACAAAAAATAAAAATAAAAACAACAAAAACACTACAATGCTAATTATTGGGCTGCCTTGTTAAAAAACTTAGACAAACAAATGTGCACAAAATGAAAAAAAGAAATGCTTAATGAAAAAAGTGAATTATATTAAAAATGGAATCTATGAAAGAAGAGAGAAGAGAGGAGGAATGGGCTGTAAGTTAATGATAAGGATGAAATTGGATTTCTATGCTTTGCACTACACTTGATAATCATGTCATGATGGATGTCCATTCAATCACGACCGCTTATCAACAGGTGAGGTCAGGTGACCTGATATCTACCTTTAAGATATGACACACCAAATTAAAGGTTATCCCCATCATTATTACCTGTGTCTGTCTACCGGTGTCTAGGAGACGCGCCCCCGGGCTATGTCTTATCTTTAGTCCCTACTCCTACTCTTGACCTTTTGTGTGCACTTCCTGCCCTGATGGAGGAGAGAGAAAGATGGAGAGGGTGAGGGGAGGGGGAGGGGAGAGAAAAACAGAAAGAGAGAGAGAGAAAAAGGGTATATAGGTAAGACAGAATTGATGCATAAATAGAGAGAGAGAGAGAGAGAGAGAGTGAGACAAAGAGAAAGAGAAAAGAGTGCGAGATATGGGAGAGGGAGAGGAAAAAGCCAAATAGACAAAAAAAATAATGAACAAAAGGGAGTGATTGAGAAGAAAAGACAGGAAAACACAGGAGGAGAAAAGAGAAAGAGAAAAATGCAGAGATACACAAAACTATAGAAAAATAAGGGGACAGATGTACTAACAGCTAAAGTAAAATAAGAAGAGGGACGATTAAGATCAAAACAAGAAATGACGAAAGTGAAAGAAAGGGACATACAAGATAAAAGAAATACTTAAAGAATGAATGAGAAAAGAGAGAGAAATAAATAGAAAGAGAGGGGAGAAACAGTGGAGAGAAAGAGCAGATAAGACAAGCATAAATAGAAGCAGATAGGTAGTGGTAGACTGCTGTGAGCAAGTCAAGTCTAATCCCTTTGGCTTTCTCCAGGGAGGAGGGGTGTTGAGAGAAGGAGCTTGAACCATACCTTGTCTTCAAGACCTCATTAAATACAAGCCTACACTACAATTACATATCGTGACATGAATGTTGTCGTGTCCAGGACAGTCATGTCACTTCTCCCATCTCGTTTAGGCTTGTTTTGCCCTAGACTGTCCTTTGTCGTCGTTATTTTGTTGTTTTGTCTCGTACTATGCTCTTTTATTTTGTTACATCTTGTCTTCAGAACCTCATTAAATACACAGGAGCTAAAATCAAATTGTGATGTGTGTCAATGAGTAGATTCTTATCAAAGAACTACAAATTTGCTTAAAAACAACTTTGATTGATGTGTTTTAAAATTAGCTTATTCAGAGAAAAAAAAAAGGAAAAAAAATACAGATTTCCATTTTTGATGCATGCTTTAAAAAATGCCATTTTTATTGATATCTTATGTCACAAATTTTTTTATCAATTATTCACTAATGTTATTCAAATCTGTTGGTTCTCAGTCAAAATATCTTTCAAATTAAGTTAAGGTTGATCAATAAATATTTAAAGGGAGTCTATTGTAGTGCGAAAGATGAACAAAATTATTGTGAGCTTTCCGATCATTTAACATATAGGAAGAATATCATAGTAAAAAGGTCCACAGTAAAGGACTGCTCTTCAATTGCCCTAAAAGTCATAATATGACCCAATATGTACCCCCCCCCCAAAAAAAAAAATGGTCTGGTAGAACGCTTTGTTAAGTCATATACATGCATTTTATACATGTGATACATGTGACTCAATGAAAAATAAGTTAATTTCTTATAATTTTGGTGATTACAAGACCTCACAGCCCCTAATAATGCTTAAGTGAATAGCTATCAACTTTCCCAAAGCACTTACATGTATTGTAGACAGTGTCTTCCACATTTCAATGTCATGACCAGAACAATAATTTAATTTTAACCTGTTGGAGACGAGCTGATTTGGCTATAACGCACATTTCCCATAGACCTCAGCCTGAATATATTCGGGCTCAGTCCCCAACGGGTTAAGAGAATAATGGTGGATGGGGATGACACAGGACCAGATGTATGGGGCAATGCTATCTATGGTAGATATGAAATAACTAGTGGTGAGTCTTTCACTGGTTTCTTTCAATTCAATCAAATTTTATAAGCTCTGCTTTCTCCAGGGTCACCAAACCATTCATCTTGTTGTATATTTGTTGTTGTGAAAATGTTCTTATCAATTGTATGTATCTTGTATATTGTGTATTCTTTGATGATGGTTAAATAAAAAAATAAATGAAATTGAAAACCAAATTTCTGGATTTAATATTCGTTGGTGACAAATTAAGAATATTTAAATTCATTTAAATACGTGATTTGAATATGTGAACAACAAATCACATAAAATACAGCTGAAATAGCAACGACTTGCAACATCATTTTGGTTTTATTTTTATGTAAGTTCAATAATTAGGTTTAGTTTTGTTTGGTTTGGTATTTTTACCCAACTGCTAAGAAAGCAATTAAATGCTTATAATTATGCAGCCAGGGGACCTAAAGCTTTATGTCTTATCCCAAGGACTTGGAATTGGGATTAATGCCGTACCAAAGGGCACCAGCACATCAACTTGGTTTCATACCAGGGATCTCCCCTGTTAGGAGACCACCATTCTACGGACTGAGCTATAACTCCAATATCTCTGTTTAAGTTTTTAACTGGTTAACTGATAAAACTTTGACTGTCGTGAGAATTGTTGGGAGTTGCTTATGGGATTGCAGTGGATTTCATCACTAAATGTCAGGTAGACCATCACAACCCTCAAGCACCAGTT
>CALNVZ010001721.1:36037976-36075928 GCA_940671915.1 Paracentrotus lividus
TTAGAACAACAAAAACGAATAAATATAAGATTATTGTGTGAGGTTATGAGAATAAAAGGAAGCTTGAATTTAAACCTTTAATTTTCTTAATATAAATTTTAAACACGTGAAAAAATAATGTGATTTTCCATTTGTCTTAATTTCCTTCAGTTATTATACCCTCTTTTCCCACTTATCTATTAAATTTTCATGGAAAAACACAGGGTCATTTTATTTTTGATTTCATAATTTTATTTGGCTTTCCTTCCCTAAGAACCGTTGAACGGTTTCAAACAATTGACAAT
Source organism: Paracentrotus lividus (assembly GCA_940671915.1). Taxonomy (NCBI): domain Eukaryota; kingdom Metazoa; phylum Echinodermata; class Echinoidea; order Camarodonta; family Echinidae; genus Paracentrotus; species Paracentrotus lividus. The sequence continues at coordinate 36,038,261 of CALNVZ010001721.1, forward strand.
CAGGGCTGCCCATCTACGGTCAAATCCACTCTAAAACATTCTGTTATCTTCAAAACAACTTTTTCTCTCTTCTTTTTACAATCTTACAAAGCTAATAACCTGTAAGGACTTGTTTTCACTTGGTTGAATCATTGAACCCACATTTCAAGTTTGTAAAATAGCGAGGGACCGATCCTAGAAAAAATAAAAAGGGAATAAATCCCAACTTCATGATCATCATTATTCGCCAACCTATTTTTGCCAAGGGTTGCCTTAATCATACCCTTTCTTGTATTTCAATTTGGTGATAATTTGTGACCTACAGGACAAGCATTTACCCTAGGGGGGCTTACTATGGGGTGCTTAAAGCGGTCTGATAGGGTTATGGATTATTCTAACCTCTCAAGGGTGCTTTCATATATGTGGACAGGTTGGAGGTCTGGTTTTACTCATTCAAATCGAGTAGTTATCTAATCCTTTATCGTCATAGATTAATAAACCATCCTGGGAAATAGGGATTTTCTTTTCCTTATTGTTATAATGGATTAAACTACGCTTCATAACCAACTTCATTACCACCCCATTATCCCAAAAGGATACGGTAATGTTGTTTTGCTATTTTCACGGATTAGTATACCCTTAGGGGTGTATATTGGGGAATGGGCATAAAATAATGCAGTATATTAAGATTCCTCTGTTTAGAGGGTTATTTTGCTAATAAGACCTGGGGGTTGTTTTCCATCAAGTCTTTTGTTAAATTTACGGCATTTGGAACTTGAAAAACGGACTGTGGATTAGTTTCTTTGCTTATAATTAAGGAATGTGATTTACAATGCCATCGAGAACTGTTCCAGTTTCACAAGCTCCTTAAGGAGTTATATTAAATAACTTTTCCAAATGGTTGGTTGGAAAACAACCCCATTGTTTCATATAAAAATAAAAATTACCAATTATTTGCAGTACTATTATGCGGCGTATTGTGAACAGGTTACAAGGGAAAAATGCTTTTTTATGATGTATCAGCATTTCAATCTTAGTATAAACCTAAATATGAAACTAAGCCGTTTTTTTAGATTTTAGAATTTCACCTTGGTACAGTTTGTCCTTCATGAGGGCAAATCATGGCCAAAAACTGGGAATAAATTATCTTTACCATAGAAATGTCTTTGAAAGATTTTACTTTCTTGAGAAGAAAGGGAGAGTAATTTATAAAAAGTAATCCCCAATGGGAAAGCGTGAAATTTCATGTTTGTTCTTTTCAAGTTAAAGGCTGTAAAAAACAATCAAAGGAATAAAAGTCTTATTGATAATGTGCTGGATGTATAATTACATTATCCTTTGGAGATTTCACCAAAAGTGTTGGGGCTTAAATTTGGCATACATCCAAAACCTTTAAATGAAAAGGATAAACAAATCAGAAACCTAGGGATTTCTTCAACCCCAAAGGGGCCGGACGTTCGTTGCCACCTTTTCGGTCCCACCGTCCTCCAAGGGTTTCCCTTCCATTCATACCGGCATCATCAATCTTCAATACGCTTGGTAAAATGTAATGTAAAATAGGAGGATTCAAATGTTTCAGCTTTGTCAAAACGCTTTGATTGGAAAGCAGTATTTCAGGCTGTAATTTTATTATCGGTCCATCCATTTATCATGGTATATGTAAAAAAATGTATTATCATATTTTCATCAATGATCAAATAAAAAGCTAAAATGGATTTAAAACCCATTTTTATTTCCAAAAACTCTTCTTTTCCCTTTATTTTCCTCTAAATTATTTCCATTTAGCGAATTCATTGGAGGAAAGATAATTTCAAAAAGCCTATTTAAATTTAGGTTAGGGGAAACATTGGTAAACCTATTTTTATATTGTAAGTTTCACTTTAACAGAGAACATGCAGGATTTTAATCTTTATTTGTGTAAATGTAAATGTATGTTTCCAATTAAAAGTTTCTCAAATAATTTATAGGGCCTTCATATTTCAGTATTGTGGTCAAAAGCCAAGAAAAAAGATAAGTTTAAAAATGAGAAAACTGGGAACTTTACTAAAAAATATTTTATATTTTTTATCTACTGTAAGATGTGGGGGACACCACTTTAAAAGTTATTTAAAAGAATCAAAGGCATATAATCGGGTTAATTGAAGAAGTAACATCTTTGTAGGGAATTTTGGATCCAACTTAGTCATGTTACCATTGAAAATCTGATACAAAGGGATTTCAGGGATGGGGGGGGGGGCGCCACTGAAAATTTTTCCAATTTAAAATGTTATAAAACAATGAGTGATTTTTCAAAAATAAGGGGGAGGCCGCACGTCCCCTGCGCTCCTGCCTGGGATATTGGCCACTGTATCTATCTTAAACTCTAAAACCATAAATCAATCCTTAAATCCATGAAAGGAAGGAGTAAATTATTCTCAGTTTTGAAACGGAACGGCCCATTTCTTTCAAGACACAAATTAGATAAACGCCAAGGAACCTGGTTAAGAGGATCTACCCCCCATTTTTCCCAATATGGCTGGAGATAACCTTGAAAACATGATCTCAAATCAAAAATCAACCATCAATCAAAAAGCTTTCGTTGGAAATGTTTATTTATAAAAGGCTTAAGTTTGATAAGAGTCGGTAAAAAGGAGGAAACAGACCAAAATAGAATAAACACCCTTTCCAAAGTTAACAAGTGAGCCCCCTAAGGGAAAACATTTCTATTCGTCCTTTCCCTTTCCTTATTAGGACAGCGGCAAGGATGTAACCACAAAACTTAAATAAAATTCCATCTAATGGTCCAAACAAGGACAATTAACGTCCAATTGTCAACTTTGTGGTAAGACTAAACCTTGATAAGATTTCAGCTCCAAGGTACCCCAAACAGGTAAAAATTTTCAGTCAGTGGAAAAATCCTTTAATTGTAGCTCTTGGTTACGGGAGGGAAGGAGGGGGAAATTGTGTTGGAGCTTTTGTTTTCAAACAGAGCCAAGTGGGACATTTCAAACAAATTTTGATTTTGGTGTATTTGAAGGGCCTTATTTAGCGGCTTTCTTTAAATTTTTTTTTTTTTGATATCAACACTTTTATTTTCTGCCTGAATTAAATTTATTTTGAGGTAGTGTAGGGCAATATAATGAATCAGTGGGAAAATGAGCGATTTTTCTCTTTATTTTTGTATAAAAATGCCATGAGATGATTGGGATACTTTTGAGACAGGTTTGAGACAATTTTGAACTTGTTGCGGAGGAGTTTCGGAGGACATCTGAGGTGTGGATAAAAAAGGTATCAGGAGATTGGTCTTGAGTAGCAATTTCAGGGGGGATTTTCTCTGCAAAAGTGAGTACACCATTAACACAAAATGTCGCTTTTGTCATTGGCTTTTACTTTTGTCAAATTTTAGTGTTTGTGCTTAAAGGTACCTAAAAGGAAAAAAGAAAAACTTTCCCAAAAGTTTCGGAATTGTGACTGGGAACATTTGAGAAGGCTGATTAATGTTATACATTAAAGTCAGTTTTGGAATTGAATCCACGGTAAGAGCTTAGTTGGATGATAGAGAGAATCTCTGTTTTTTCATTTCAAGTTGATGGATTTCAGCTTGGGCCCTGTTGATTAAACACCCACCCTTTATTAGAAAACTTTTGGCCATTAGGTTTTAAAACTTACTGCCATGGGGAACATGCTCAACAGCAATCAAAATTTCAAGGTTTTCGGATTAAAACTATAATGGTATGTTATGCGAGGGGCCTAGGGAGGGGGATATGTTCAAAGGCTTATTCAAACCAAAAAACAGGAAAACTGTGTCATTCAAGGTATTTATTCTCTTTACACAGCGGGGCACTCTCCAAAAGTACCCCGAAACTAGCTTTAAAATTAAACTTTGAATTATTCAAATCACAGGAGAAAATATCCGAGTCAAATTGATATAAGGAAAAATAAACATCATTAAAAAAGAACAATTTTGAAGAAAATCAATCATCCTGTTTAATAATTTTTAAAACCTGGCTACTTTCGACCATAAAGGGATATTTTCAATTTTTGACAAGGAAATTAATCTATTTCTGTGGCCAACTAGGGAATTAACAAGCAGATTAACCATTCTTGGGGTATTTATTTGCTCACAGTTTTTGCCCATTGAGTTTAGGAAGCAATTCTTAATTTAGTAAACCTATGGAATTAGATTAACTTGGAGGGGTTCAACGAGTTTAAACAGGGTTTATTAGTTTCCATTCTACAGGCAAAAAATGAAGTAGGACATGATTTTTCTTCCACAGGACATAGGTTAAAGTTGGAAAGGTTGGATAGAAAATGGGTAGGGATACTGTTTAGGAGAGGAAAATTAAAGATGCTGAATCTCTTAAATCAAAGTTGATGAGATCAGCTTTTTTAATTTCCAACCATTTTTCAAAATCTTTCTTTTAGGATAAGAGTAAAAACTTTTGGAGCAGTATTTATACAAGGTTCCACTTACATAAAAATATTTACAACAAGCAATGAAACAATGTTGTTGTTTTTGTTTTGTATTCTAATTCCGCAATGATGTAGTCGTTATCTTGTTGTTAATTTGAGCTATTTTTAACCACTAAATAGAAATATATGGGCCCCACGATATCTTGCAGCAGTGGTTTCCGCATTGGTCCATTTAAAATAGTGGTATCGGCGCATGTCCCATAACACATTAGAGGGCGGCTATTGGTTCCCCTAGGTCCAATTGGGCCTGGCCACCAATCTGTTGATGAGAACGAAATGCTGGGATCGATGGCCTGACTTGATAATACCTTAAAACTATCAAACTTGCAATGAAATTGTTAAATGAGGGGCTAAAATTGAAGAAGAAGATAAATAATTTGACTTATTTAAACTGCCTGTCTGGCCAATTTAGAGTACCCCGTTAGTATTGTATTTAAAAACCACAATAAAGGCAAATAAAGATTGCATTTCTTATAAATATTGCAAAAAATTGGTATGAATATACAATAGCCTAATAAACCGTTTTGCATCAAAACGTTAAACACAAAGGCAATGTGTCCAAGGACGTTCTCTTCAGAATTATTAATTGGAATCCATCAAGGGGGAAATTCATATTCAAAAAAATATAATTTTTATTTATCAAAACGATAGTCCATTTTAATTTGAATTTCTAAGAAATAATTAAAAAAAAAAACCAAGTGTTCGTTATTAGTACAAAAAGATTTCAAACTTTCTCTTCTTATTTATCTTTAACAGGGACTAAAGGACACCTTTCAAGCAGACATATCCCACATTTGACAATCATTAAGATGGACGGAAAAGGATTTAGGGACCCGAGAAAGGGGAAATTAAAACCACTGCATTAATTCAACACTCAGGGACAAGTAAACTCAGAAAAGAAAGCGTTTCACTTCAAAAAACATTCTTCATCAAGGGAAACATTAAGGCGCTGCTTGCCTAGCTCAAAAAAGCTAAAAATAGCGCAGCTTATTAGAAATGATTGGAAAAAAAGCCAGAAAAAAGGAGACCGGGGGTTGCATCGCTCAAGCTATTTAAAGAATTGTTTGAATAGAAACTAACCTTGACGACCTTGAAAACAAAAAACAAGCCCAGTTGGTGTATTGCGCAAACTGTAAAACAAAAAACCGCCCATGGGCAACATGTGCACAATTTTCAAGTTTAGCTCAAGCTACTGCAGCACCGCACAAAATAGGCCCACTAATTTTTGTGGCTTAAAACCGAAAAAACCAGCTTTCAAGTTTTTTTAAAAGCCGAACATGGACTCTGCTGGGATTCCTCCAAAATTTTAGGTTGCTCTTTGACCAGAAAAAAAGCCCCAGATTTTTCCTCTGATCGAAGCTACTGTACTTTCATCGGATTTCATAAATAGCACGGTAATTTAAAAAATAAGCTCGAATAGGGTTGCAGCCAACCCACTTACCCCGACTGACAGGAAGACCAAAATAAATTTAACCGTCCTTCATTTCTTGGTATCGGGAAGGAAAAAAAATAAAACCAATGGTCAAGAAAAAAGCTGATGGAGGGTACAGGTTTCAAAGGATCAATTATTTGGTTTCTTATTAATGTTGTAAGTTCGATTTAATTACAACCTCCTTACTTCAAAACCAAAACCTGTATTGCTCAAAATTGTTACCATCAGTTTTGCCCCCTGTAACGTAACGGACTTACGATCAAATTTGCAAAATTTTGAAAAACCAAAACCATTTTCTGATTGGTTCAAAGTGAGACTTTTATGGGCCAAGAAAGGTATTTATTGCAACAAAGGATCCTGATTGGTTATTAATCGATTTGTAATCGATTGTTACCTTTCTGGTTAACAAGAAAACACAGAGGATACCAGTACATTTACTGTAGAAACTAGTAACTTTTCGAATCGAAACAATTCATTAATGTTGACAAAATGCATTTTTTGTGGGCTTGAACTTTTTACAAACTGGGCCAAAAAATTATTTGAATTTATGATTAATGTTACAATTGTTGTAATTTTGGGGCATTAAAAAACTTTAAAATTAAAATTTGCTCAGAGAAAAAAGATGAAGAAAAAAGACTGAGATATTCATGTTGAAGCTGCATATATTGCTGTAGGCTTTCAAATACTGTTAGTTAAAAAAAAGTAATCCCCCCAAAAAATATAGGATAAACATGAAATAAAAAAATTTACCTTAAAAAGCTTTATTTATCAAGTGATTTACAAGTGTTTACCTATTTAAAAACATGATTTCATTTGTACCCAGCATAAAAAAAATTTGCACTCAGTGCTATTTCTATCTTGGAAAAAAAAGTTTTAAAAAACTTTTATAAAAAAAACACCAAACCCATAGCTAATCCACTATGCTGTAAATAGGACGGCTTTGCCAAATGTTACCCCAAGGTGTCAAATAATCTATGTCTTGTTTGTTGATAGCATGAAAAGGACAAAGAAGATAAAAACTGTGACACCCATCTGAACCTCGGAGGTGGCAGCATACTACATAAAATGTGATGAAGTAGAGTGAAAAGTACTCTCACTTTGTATTTTGTACTTATAACAGTAATGTATATTAACTGTTATTAAAGTGGTTAATTTCGCGGACCTTAATTTCCAAATTTGCGAGGTCAGTTTCATCGCAAAAAAAAATTCCACTTCCCAATATAAGGTTATTATAGTATTGAAAGCTCACCAAAAATCGCAAAATTTTGCTCTCGCGGGGAATTTCCCCAACTAGGTCCGAAAATTTCCAAAAAAATAATCTGTACGCCGAAAATATTGGCTTATTAACCAGGTAAATTCTCATTGAAATAGTCTTTATACAATATGTTTCCAAATTGTACAAAACTAATCATGTATTATTGTATTGTTTAAACTATTTTGCCTGTCTATTTGGTTGGGCAAATGGCCTCCCCCCCAAGGTTAAACATAAAAAATTATAAACAATGTTTAATCTTTTATGGTGTATCAGAGCATTAAAACAAGAAATGATACTTTTGCATCTTGTCTGTGAGTTAATTTCCAAAGCGGCAATATGGAAAAATAAAGGGAGAAAGAATCTATTTAAATTTCATTAATGTACATAATTTTTGTGGGGACTAGGGAAATTTTATTAAGAGTTAAGGGAATTTCTTAACCAAGGAGCTGATTGGAAGTTACTTTCGCACAAGCGTGCCCTATGGATATCCCGTAATGTCTTAAAAAATTTAAAACAATTGCATTACCTTTTTTTTTTTTTAAATAAGAGGTGGCAATGATTTTGTATTCTTAATTGGTATTTAACCATTCAATTTTAGATGGGAATTTGGTGGTTTCCAACATTTTGTCTCTTGATCAGGTTATATTAAAAACCTCACAAAGTTTCGCAAAAAATAGAACTTTGGGCCCATGATAAACTTTTTCAGGTACGATTTAGTTATCCTATTTCATACCTTGGGAAAAGATAATTTATTCCCTTTATTTAAATATCCTACTTGTATGTTATTGTTCATGCTCAAGCCACAGTATATCAGAATATGGGGAAAAGTAAAAAGTTCCAAAAATGTTGGCAAATGGCATTTTCCAAAGCGAAAAAATTTCCGGCCAACTCGACTTTAGGGCTTAGAAACTTCAAGGGTATTTCAATTTATGAATTTTAGGACCATTGTTTTTTCCAAGATATTTAATTTCCTCTTCCAATGACCAAACCCTAATTTTGTAACGATGTATTTGTTCCTGCATGGACCAAACACTTGAATGTTAGGGACAAGTTCAAAGAATTTTAAATGTTTGCAAAAGAATTTGGGCCTTATTTGTGGAGTATTATTGTCTGTTGCGGAGCCAATAAACCATTTGCATTTCGCAACTTTCACTTTTTAATTTTGCATTTATATTCGTTGAGTTATGTGCATTTTTCAAAATAATGTGTACTATTGCAAAAAATAAGGGGTTTCAATAAAAAGAAGAAAATTTGAACTTTGATGCTATTTAAAATAAATGGACAATGATTAAATCCCCCACATTAAAAATGTTATCAAGGTTCAGTTGTTGTTGTACAGAATTTAAATGGAAAAATTAACTTTCGCTTTGTTCCATTTTGGTAATTTCAAGGTGTATTGAGGGTTTCTGGTGGGACAAACCCAGGCATGGACATCAAACCCTGGGACAATAACGTTTTCAATCTCCAAGAGAGAAAAAATTAAACTTTGACAATTGTATGAATTTCAATAAAAATTAGAATATCCCCCCAAAGTTTATCAGGAACCTAAAATAAGTTGCTGAACTTCAAATTTTGATTTCAATTAAAAATTGCATTTTTACAAACATTTTGGACCTTTACTTCCTCATAATTCTGATATTTTCTTGTTCATTGGAAGCTGAAAACAATCATTAAAACAAATAGGATAATTAATCCCAAAAGGGGATAAAATTATTCTTCCCAAATGGTTTATGAAATTCCAGAATAACCTAAGCGTTACCTGAAATAAATTTATTTTCATGGGAACCAAAGTCGAACTTGCCGAACTTTGTGAGCGGTTTTATATATCTATAACCAAATATGATTCTTAAAATATGAAGGATTTAAATAAAAAGGACTTAAAGGGAAAAAAAAAACACATCGATTTAATGAAAATTTTGAAAAAAACTTAAAGAATGATGAGGAATATTACCAAGGCTCTTAATTTCACACCTCATACCAATGTCAATCTAAAAAAAAACATTAATTCCAAAAACTTATATTTGAGGATAAGATTTTTAATTTCTGTGAATGTTATCAAGGCAATGTTGATTACATTATTATAAAATGAAAATGTAATCCACATGGACTTCAAAATTTAATATTATGGGGATGTGTAATGGGGAAATCTGTTTACCATATGGAGGTTGCATTTTGTTTATTACCTTAATCATTATTTTGAATTTAATTATTATTACTAAAATGTGCTTACTTAATGTATATTTAAATAATTATCCTTACTACCCATGCCTTCTTCTAATTGTTTAATTATGTATTATAAAAAGGCCAATTGGTATTTACATTGCTAATTTAAACTAAATATATTGTACAAAAGCTAATAATTCATTAATCAATCATTATTCCCACCATGGGATTGTTGAATTCCAAAGCATTTAAGGGCATTATTATGCATTTAAGAAAAAGCCAGATTAAAAGAGATTTAAATTGGATTTATTTGGATTCCACTTAATGGATACAAATGCAAATGCAATTTAGTTTAAAAATGATTATAATAATCATTTAGCTCTTTAAATCAATATGTTATTACTTTGGACAAGTTTCATATTAAATAAAATAGCTATTGTTACTAATAAAAATATTGAAAAATGTTGCTATTTCTGGGTACTGTGTAAAGAGACAAAAAGTTAAAAAACTGGGAAAAACAAAAACCTGGAAAAAAATGTGCATTTCCCTTTACTTGGGTTATTTAATTCTGTTACCCCAAACCTTTCTCTTTCATCTGATAAGAAAATTGCTTAAAAAAAAAAACCATCTGAAGAATGGATAGTGCCACAATAAGGGATGTGATAAGGAATTTAATGGTAGATGGTAAGGCTGCTGTTATAAAAGAGGCTTTTGCTTCAACAGTACTTCTTCGGGCCTCGCTTAGAGTTGTTTCCAAAAAGTAATACCGGTTTAAGTTGCCTGCAAGGAAAAAACGGGATTTCTCTGTTTTTCATGATGTATTGCAGGAACAATGAAAACCAGAATGGAAGACCCTAAAATGTCTGGGGGACAGACTCGGGCGAAAAAAAGCATCAACTTCTTTCGGAATCTGGAAAAAAGAAGCCGGCAACTGCCACTTTGGCATTACAAAACCCCATATTAGGATGTCCAGCCCTGTGAGTCGATAAAGCAATTGTAGAAAAGAGTGGGTGGAGGAGGGCAAAAAAAAAAAAAAAAAAAAAAAAAATAATAAAAGCACCATTGCCAATTCTCATGTATTTTTCAGGACCAAACTATTGCTAACGCGAATAGATGTGTTAAGCCGCCGTACAATCGCTGGCGATTTATGGCCAATGTGGTCGGTTATGGGCTGGCCGGCTGGGTGTGGGTCCGCGAACCGGGGTGAAATCGGGATTTGGGAGAAATTTTAAGGTCGTGGGGTTTATTCCTTGGGAGTGCGCGTTGCACAATAAATAGGGTATTTATTTGCCCTTGAGGGACCAAAATTGGAGTGAATTTTGCATGAATTTAAGGGGACGGGCACCCAAGGCAATTTGTCATGGTTTTCCAGTTAGTATTATTCTATAAAGTTTAAAGATTTCTTCCTCATTCTCTATTCATTGGCTAATTTGTGGTGAGTTTCTTATGAATAATACCCAATTACACACACACAAGAGGGGAAATGAATCCGGAACAGATTTATTTTACCATTTCAACATTCACCCACCCATTTCTGTGGTAAATTCTTTTCCTTCTTCCAATTTTTTACTAAAACAAAAAAACATGGACTTGAATAATCCAATGCCATATTTAAAATCCAAATATTTGCCTTGTCTTCCCTCAAAAAACCTATTCAATTATTTCCATTTGAAAAAATAATTGGAAAGATTAAAAAGGAATTAAAAATGATTATTTTAAAAAAGGGCGTCAAACATTTCCCCTAAAAAATCCAAAGACATTTCAAACAATCATCTGACATCAAACCCGCTAACTACCCAAAAACTTTTCCCTCTTTTTCACAGAAACTTAAACACCAGGAAAAAGATTGTCCTCTAGTAACAAAAGGCCTGTAATTCAACAAAAATTAAATTTTAAAATCATCGCTTTATCTGTTCGGTTAACTTATAGTGCAGGGGATATTTGGCAAAATCTGTTCCTACGTTATTATTATTCCTCTATGTTTACTGGGATTTTTTCTGCTTCATGCTTTGGAATAGTAATAAAAAAACTATGTAAATTTATTTTCCCAGGCCAGTTTTCAATTAGGTTTCGGTTTACCAAAAAAGCTGAGATAAATGGGAATCATGGCAACTGTCTTAAGATAAGATTAAAACTTACGGATTTTTAAAACTAATAGTTTAAACTTAGGCAGGCCTTTGTGAATTACTTGCCCAATGGGGTTAACTTCACTCTGTATAACTTTTAATTTGCAACATCCCAAATGGGAAGCAATTCAAAGTAAACTCAGGGACTTGGCTTATGAGTTTTAATGGGTTCCAAAGAAAAAATAATTTGAAAAAAAAAATAATCAGAGAAACTTCTTGAAGTGATTCATCTGGGGGGACCTCCCGGATTAACCTCTCCCCAATCTTTCCTATCCAAACTGAAAGGTGCAGTTAGTTGTTCTAATTCCAAATATCATTAAAAATTTCTGTCTCTAGATTTCTCAAGCGGGTCTGTCTTAAATTTTCTTCAAGGTAAAGAAGCGTCCGAGGTTCTTTGAATAGGCTTGACCTTTTGCTATATATCAAAAAACTGTTATTGCAATGATTCAGGATTCCACTGAGCGTGGACGAGACGGGGAAGCATAGATGGATTGCGTGCGCTGGACCAGAAAACTCCATTAAAACATACATTCCAATTGCAAGTGAAGTTAAGCTGGGGGTAGTACATCAACAACTTTGAGTAAGTGCCGAATAAACTGTGATAATATTTTTAGAAAATCCTTTGGTCAGTATTTGAGGTTAAATAGGAGAACTTTGGTTACCAGCACTTAAGATTTTTGTGCTGAACTTTTTCAAGATAATCGTCATTGAAATTGTAAACCCAATACTAAATTCATCTATGAACAAAAAAATATATTAAGGGCCATTCCACAAAGAAATTCCAGGACAAGGGTGGCTGGAATTCAAAATGTATTTGGTTTAAAAAATAATTTTGATTTCAAAAAATACATGAGTTTGGAGTTTAAGGAATCAATTTAAAATTTTTCCGATGGCGGGCCATTTTCACTTTCTAAGATTTCATACGCCAAGTTTTCCAATATTTTTTTGTTATAGAAAAAGGTTATTTACAAAGGAAAACTTCATTTTTCATTTTCCCTACTTTTAAATTCGTTTTCTGTTTCCCGATAATCTTTAGCAATGATAAAGTTGTTAGAGGAAGACCAACTTTATCCCAATCTGCATTCCAAAAAAATTGTTCAATTGTGACTTTGGTTCCAAAAAAAATAAATTAATACCCCACCCTTCATTTGAATGTAAACGTCCAGTTTACCGAAACATTAAAACTGTTAATTTTTTCCACAACCAAAGACATTTCAAACTATGCCAATTTAAAGATTTTCTTAATGTATGACGATTATCATATCAAAAAACAAAGCTATAGATATTTCAACATACAATTCGAATTTTAAAATTTAAAAAACAAATTTGTGTAACGTTCAGTTAGCATGACCTAGTGTTAACCGTCCAGTTTACCGATTTCATTATCCATTTCATAGAAAAACCCAAATACCAAATTTGGGACTCTTATGGCAATCTGAACTTAAGTACTTACTTCTTAAAAAACTTTAAACCATTCTACAATAAAAAAGACTTCCAGTGTTCCAATGTTTTAAACTTTCTTCTTTAAAGTAATGATTTAAATTAGGGGAAACCAGCAGTGTACAATGTAAAAGGGCCCCTCAAAATCTTCTTAAATTTTCAGTTGGGTTAAATCTATTGGTGTTGATCAAGGTTCCATTTATATATTCTGAATTTGAATTAAAGAGCTAATTAATTTTAAATGGTTATGGATAAGATCTTAAATCAATTAATTAGAATCTAAAAACTTCCTCTCTGTAAAAAAAAATATTAATAGATAAAATTAAAAAAAAAAAAAATAAGTATGCTCCAATGGCTGCAATTGCTTAAAGATGTAGTGATTGTGTATAAACCCAAAAGGCCATAGAAAAACAAAAAAAACACTTTACTTAACAGGATTTTTTCTTTTGATCCAAAGACGGAACAAGTTAATTTTTACAAAATTTCATAACTCCATGTAGCTTTAAAATTCTGATTTTATGGACTGCGGATTTCATAACCCACTTTCCAAAAAAATGAGTTAAATGGAAAAATTACTGGTTTGCATTTATAAGTTGGAATGAGGGAAGAAACTATTAAAAAAAGTGATTTTAAAGAAAATCAATTCACCTAAAGAATTTGAATGTGCTGTGAGGGATTTAGGATTCAGCAATAAAACTTATAAACAAAATTGAAAAACTGATTTCTGACAAGGAATCACATTACCAATAAACAACACCAAAAAAAAAACATATTTGGGGACAAATCCTTAGGTGTTTTTAAATCAAATCAAAAAAATTACTATTTTTTTAAGGTTTCTGATATCTTAATACTAAAATATTTTTCCCGTAAATTCACAGCCTATGAATGGGGAAATTTAGTTCTTAAAAAGTAGTAAGGGAAAATTAAAAAACTTTTTTCAACAAAATATTCTGTACAAAAACCCTATAAGGAAAATGATTGTGTTAAAAATGTCATGCTCACAGGAAAAGTTTTAACTGAATAAGAGAAAAATTGATTTTACAACTTCTTATTTTGCCAAAATCTGTTGCCTATAACAATAGGGTTACGATGTTTTCATATTCAAAAACACCATTTAATTTCTCAGGGAAGCCAGGGGAACACCAAAATATTTGAATCCAATTTCAAAAATTTGAGGATTTTACATTTTTAAAAGGTTCTATAGGAAGCTGTAAGGGGTAACGTTCAGTTACGTAACGTCAGTACCCGGGACATTCTAGATCTTTCTAACACAGAACGTATAAAGCTCCTTATTCCACCCCTAGGATTCCCTATAAAAAAACAAAATTTACTGAACCATCTGTCCCTATTTTGGCCCCAATATTCATAAAGGACCGAGGATGATGGTGATATAAGTTCTTTATTTTCATTATGGGACAATTCGTGACATTGAGATTATGGAATGATCAAAAACCACCATGGATTTTGATGGTTCGTTTTCTGTAAACGTCAGGTTTACCGGACACGTTTTTTTGCTTGGCGTCTTCAATGGAAAAAAGGTTTGGTGGAAATTTTACCCACCAAGTTCTTTCCCCTTTATACTTTAACTTATTTTAGGAATATATTTAATTTGAAAGACCCATGTTAATTCTTTTCATTTTGTTAAAACTTTACAGTACAAAAAACAGTGTAGGGAAGTTCTGGTTGTTGTGGTACGGTCAGTTACCGTGGAATTGCCCCATAACAAATAATTTCTTATGGGGAATAATTAGTATCATTTGAAAAGGAAAATTTATTTTAGTCTGTAATTCAAACTCCCCCTCCTCTGTGTGTGCATTTTGGCTCTCTTCTCTCTTCTAAGCTTTCCCTTATTTCCGGCACCAAAAAACCACAAATGGGCTTCCTTCTTCCTCTTTAAATTTTCCTTTTTTCCGCTTTTCGTTTGTCCTATTCTGTGGTCTCTCTCCCACTTTGCCCTGAATAACATGATTAACCAAATGTTTAAAAAATACAGGACAATATAATACCATACTAAAAATGGATAAAATTAAAAATTTTTAAAAATTTGGTTTTTAACTTCTAGGCTTGCACACTTGTCCAAAGGTTTCCAAGGGACATTTCCTTTCTATTGTTGTCCTTTCCAAAACCACTTTAATCTTCTCATCTCAAAAAACAAACTGCGATGGGGATTTCTCCCTCTTCTTTCTTTTCCTAAATTTAGCCTAATTTTCATAGTGGGTTTTCATATTATGGGGAACCCCTCCGGCCCCTTGCCTGCTTAGCATAAAAAACCGAGGCAAAGGAAAGGGAATGGGGAGAGGGGGAAAACGGTGAATAAAGTATTCGTTTGAGCGAAGGACACAAATGAAGAAGGGCTTAAAGCGCAAAACTGACGGAAAGATTGTGGTATTAAGGATACCGACCCAAATCGGCTTTGCCAAGGGGCCGATTGTAGGATCAATAACTTGAATGGAATAAAACTTACCTAGGATTTAAACTTTGCACCCACCCCCTTCTAACAAGTGCACCTAGTCTCAAGGGATAAAACTCCTGAAAATGAAAATTCTTCGGTTTATATTGGTTTTCTGGCTGGGATTTAAAAAAGGAAATTTATTCATTAATTACCTTTTTATGCTTTACTATATTAACCTCTTCAGGCTGTAATCTTAAAACAATTTTTTTAAAAGAACATGGGCTAATTAAAGATAATTTCCAAAGTTAATATTTGTGCCATTTATGTCTCATAGTAATGACTTTCACCATTGGTATTGAACTAGACATTTTTGAAACGTTTCAATCCACAAGGAAATACCACCATTTGCAGGCAAATAAATTGTTGAGGGGCATTTTCCTGCATAAAAATGTTATCTTTTTCTAATGTTTCCCAAAATTTTGTTATTCATTTGGAAAATAAAAAACTGGGTGAATAGTAACTTGGGGACTGAATAGTTAAAAGGGGAACTAGCCGTTCAAATTGAAGTAAACATTGAAGGAGATTAGCAAAGGGAGAATGGCTAAAGCCTTATTTTACTTTACTATTAGAAAGGTTAATTACTTAACGCAGGCTGGCTTTTACCTTATTTCTAAGTGCAAAAAACAGTTCAAACTTCCAATAAAATTTCAATGGTTCCAATCTATCGGCCATCATTCCAAAATATTTCCGTTCGCGAGACCGGTGTGCGTTTCCACCCCTCTCTCTCTCTTCCGTGGTTCCTAGCCCAAGTTTTCTGGCCCAAAAACCAAACGGTGATAAAACCCTTGTTTTCCCCTGCATTCCAATGCTTTCTTCTCCGGGACTATCGATCCGGCAACAAAATCAACCAATTGCTTGGGATCTCTGAATAAAGGCGGCCATTTGCCTCTTCAATTCTTACAGATGTTCTTCAACCTGAAGCCCCGGGGGAACTGTGTCTAGGTTTTTTCTTTCTTCCTCTTTACGGACGTCCTCATTTAAAAGCTTCTACCCTTTTGGCCAAAATCTGTTGTCAAACTAATCCTACGAAGCCAAGTAACATTTCAAAAGGCCTTTAATTCAAACGCCTTGAGGAGCGAGACATTCATCTATTTCACTATCTACATGTATTATATTGAATTACAGCAATCGGCTAATTCTCCAAGGGAATGAAAGGGAAAAACCTCGCTAAAGGAAAACCAGAAAAAAAACATTAAAAACAAACACATGCAGGTAGAAGTGATAAGGATATTTACACTTGAGAGAGTAGCTAAAAACTACTAGCGGGCATTTATTTTAAAGGATAGATACTTTATTTTACAGGGAGAGGCGGAAGGATGGTTTACATTGAATTTAATGCCTTTTTAGCGATTTCCCATTTTTGGATTTTTCTCCGGTCATTAATTTGCTCCACAGTTAAATTCCACATATAATCGAAGGACTGACTTTCAAACACTGGGGACTTAACAACTTATTACCTACTTTCTAAACGCCGGACCCTAAAAACAAAACCATTATACATTCTATTAATAAGCAACCCCTAATCTAAACCCTTAATAATCTTAGACCAAAATAAGCCTTTGAAGCCATTGAGGGAACAAATTGTGTGCCACCCATTGGTGTTAAAATAGGCAAAAAACAAACTAGGAAGAGCAAACACAAATCTTATTATGTTACCCAAAAAAACAATCCTTTCTCACCCAAGTAAAATAACCATTCCCAATAGAATGAGGGAAAGTTTTAACAATTCTATATTTCAAAAAATAATTTAAGGAAAATCAGAATTTACAAAACATTCATATTCCCATTTTCGGGGACATATACTAAAAGAGGAATTAAGAGATTTACATTAATTATCTATTGAACAAAAACATATAAAGGAGTTTTAGGTATGGTCTGCATAGGGAAAGAGAAGATTAAGTTAAGGGAGAAGAGAAGAGAGAGAGAGAGAGGGAGAGAGAGGAGAGAAAGAAGAGAGGAATAGAGAGGAAAGGGAAAGGAGATATGGAGGGATTGATGAAATGGAACGTGGTTTTCAAACCCGGGGCTTTCCATTTCCAAGCATTAAAAAATTCTCCATTTGACTTTTGGGTTTCAAGTTTAGGCTTTTCCAATTATGACCCAGGATTAACTGAAAAAGTAGATTAATTCTAACATTTCTTACCCCTAAAATCAACAAAGATTTTTTTTCAATTGAAAACCGGATAGGGGTGTTCCATTTGGCACTGTGTATTGGAATAAACTCTTTTTAAAAAAACATGCCAGAAAGAAATGGTTTTTTTTTTTGGTAAAAAAACATCCTCTCTGAAAGCACGGAAGGGTTGTGGAGAAACTAAATCCCCAATTCATATTGGACAAACAAGAGTAGGCATTGTTCTCATTTCAAGGAATTTTCTAGTTATAATTCATTGTGGCCTGTCCTTTTGGAGGGCTACCTTACTTTTCACAGGTTTTGCCCCGCATTTCAAATGCAAATTACTGCAACTTTGTATCCCTCAAACAACCCATTCTTCTTCGTCTACACGAAAACCAGTAGTAAAAAACTTTTTACGTGTTCAAAGGGAAAATAGCGGGTTATGGTTTCCTTAGGTCTTCGGCAGGGAACTATTGTGGAGTATTGGAGATAAATGTTTGGCACAATTCTATTCCGTGGGAAATTCTTGTAATGGCTATGCATTATGGCTAGAGGAAAGTGAGGCAGAAATGGCGTTAATGGATGGAGCACTTCATGTCAAGAAGTTTGATGACAAACCATGAGTGGTCGCAAAGGGAAACGGATTGGCGGCTGGGATTTGATTCATCAGCTTTCAACCTTCATTCTGGATGTTTAGGGGGGACAGGAATTGGCGGGGAAGCTTTAGGAAGATTTGCAAGGTCGCGGTTTTCAGATTTTTCAGAAAATTTGTTAAAAAAAAGATGTGCAAACAATTCAAAGCGGCCCCGCTGTGCAAGCAATTGGGGTATGATTTCCCTGCATGTTGCTGTATCTTATGATTGACAAGGAAACAACCCCTTGGACAATGGGGCCAAATCTATCTTCACAATTTTCATTTCTCCTTTGTTTTCTCAATTCTTAAAGAAGCTCCTTCAAAATTTGGATTCTGCTAAATGCAAAAAATGGAAAACAGAATGACTTCATCTATTCCCACCTAATTTCAGTTTCTTCTTTCTCAGCTCGCTTTCCAGAAATTACATTACATATCGAAGGCTTGTGGCCGGGCCAAGTGCAACTACAACCCTGGGAACAAAAAAAGCGGTCACTGTTAATTGATTTCTTCCTTTTTTCCTTAATTAAAAGTTTCCCGTTTGGCTCTATGGACCTCTGCCTTGGATAGATTGTACATTTAATTTTCTAAGGGCTTCAAATCTTAAAAAGTCTTGAATCACAAAAAACCGCTTCCATTATTTCCTCCTTGAAAATTAAACCGCAACCTCCCGTTTCGCTCCTCACATGCGGGACTCAGGGAAATCTCCTACCAAAGGAAATTTTGGTTTTGTTACTTGAAAAATACAAACCCCAAAAAGGGGAACCTCTTCAATTTATTTAAATCTTATTCCCAAAATTTTGGTACCCCCTCCACTTTTGCGGAAGTGTTCGGTTCGCAAAAGGATTGATCGGGAACAACCTCAGCCCCGGGGGCATAGGGCCTATTTTTTCCATTTGAAAGTCCATGGTTTAAAAAATGATGCTGTTTAAGGTTCAAATGGACCAATATTTCCAGGCATTGGATTTATGTTGATTAAAACAAAAATCCCACCTTTTCAGTTTCTTTTCTTTCTCTGGTTTCAAAAATCTTCAAATTGAATTATTTCACTTTCTAGTTGTGATATTGGGCTCAGCCCAACTCTTATATGATAACCAAATTAATATGCTCAGATTTAAAAACTTACCATGGGTATTGTTATTTTTCAATTTTCCTTATTTTCTTGGATGAAATTAATTAATTCATTTGCCATTGCAAGCTTCTTAAAGTTATTTGTATATTCCCAAATTCATCTTCCAAAGGGGGCATTAATGATATAAAAAACCAATCCCCACTTAAACCAAACCACCAACCCACAAACCACCCAATAAAAAAACCAATTCCCCTAAACCATTTAACAAAATCTTCCCCACACTCTAAAAACTGGGTGGCCTAAATTTCTGGGTTGCTCCATTATTAGGTGACTTGCGCACTTTTAAAGGGGAAAGTTTCACCCTGGAAAATTTTATGGTTTAAAAAATGCCAGAAAAAATGAAAAAGAAAAAATTATGAGTAAAAAAAGTTGAAGAAATCGGGGACCCAAAAATATAGAAAAGTTATGGGAAATATGTAAAAAGTTTTTGGATTCTGTTGACGTTTCCCACGTGCGAGGAGCCTTCCTTTTCCCATATGTGTGTATGTTAAATCCATTTTAGATTTGTCTTTTTCATTGTTCTCGATTTAAAGAATGGGTCAAATTTGAATTAAGAAGGCCATTGTAATGTATGAAACATTAGTTTGGAGATAATATCGGCCGGGCCCCACATTATGACATAATAATTTCTTTTTGAAAAAAATGGACACTTTATGGAATTTAACACTACCATAAACAACACTAGGGGAGGAACGCTCGGGGCACGTGACGTCCAACAGAAATCAAAACTTTGAATATTCTTAAAACTATTAATTGTTTGGTTGAATTTCTTCCAAAACCTTTTCAATTCATATTTTCTTTTATTTTCTGCATTTCTAAAACCAATTTTTAAACCCAGGGTTGAAACTTCCCTTTAAGTGAAATAATTTCAGCACCCCTGGAATGCTATTTTAGAACTTGCCCAAGTTTAAATTTATCAACAAAAACAAAATATTTTCAGCAGTGGTGGTATTGGGATTCGGAACACCTGGTTTTTTCAACCATAGAATTGGAAGAGTACCGCTGAACGTTTACCAAAATAAAAAAGGGGACCATCGCGAGATCCTCGCTAAACTGCTTTTATTATGACAGCATAGGTAAATGATATTGGGGCAAATTTGAAAGAAAAAGGAAAGTGTTCATGCCAAAAACAATAATGATCTCTTTGCTTAGCCAATCATTTCCATGATCTTTGGAAGAATGTGGAAATTTAGTCTAAACGTGGGCTCGTTAGCGCTTCTCATTGGCAGGGGGGACCCAGGTTCGGAATTTCCTTTCCAAAGTCACACCCGTTTTTTGCCCATTTTGTGCTTAAGTTCAAAGGCTTCACGGGCAAAAAAAGTTGCTTAAAAACAGCAACCTTTGAGTGCAGTCCCAACTATGGCAAAAGCCTCTTTTAAAAAAAGTGCTTGATTTTTTCAGCCTCTGAAAAGGAGCTAAAAAAACAGCAAACTTCAGTTTTAGGAGTGTTATCCATCATTCAAAAATATTACTATTTCCAAAAAACACCACTAAAACAACATCATCAAAAACACGATTTCACCATATCATTCATCAATGGGTTCAAATCCAAAACATGATAACCCCAAAATATCAACCAACCATCATTTCTTGGGGACTCTTTACCACCATTAAAAATCCACCCATTTTCATCACCCACAAATATCAAAATTAAATCCATTTTTCATTCACGAACCACCCAACACCATATTACAACTAAAATAAAAAAAAAAAAGCACCACTTTACATTAATTGTGGGATCTCCATTCACCAAAAACCAGCGCCACCACCATCTTGATATAAACCAGGATGGAAATATATTACCAATCTCAACCCAACTTCATCCGGACCCCTACTTTCCTTCTTTTCATTATCTCACCATACTTTCCCACTATCTTCTCATCTATCTTCCCATCCCCCCATTCCTTCCTTCATCTTCCCATCTCATTTTGGTTCCAAGGGACATCCAATTCCCACTCTCACTTTCCCCACGATTAAACCTAGCAAGGATTTTCCTGAGGCTCTAAATCAGGGGAAAACTCCAAGTATGGTTAACTTCCATTTCCTTATTCATCCATTTTCATCATTTCATCATCAATTTCATTGTCTCATCCATTTTTCTTTCATCTCAATCCTTCATCAACCACCTCACCATGATCATTTCATCATTTTTTCAATTCCCACATTCCTCATCGTTGCGATCATCAGCCATCCTTTTTTTCATCAACCACCAATTTCCACCATTCCATCATCATCATTCCAAATTCATCCCTCATACCACCCATTTTTTCAATCATCCCACCAATTACCCCACCAACCCAAAACCACCCACTACTATTCTGAAAGCCACCTTTCCACCATCAAAAAACATAGTGTTTATTTGTTCATTTCCTATTATTAAATATTATTTAAAGTAAGCAATGGCACTCTTACAATTTTAATCCTCCAACCCATCTTATCCCTCTCCTCCTCCTTCCTCGGTTCTTTTCATTCATCCCTTCAACAATCTCCCCAATCTATCTCGCATCCTTCCCATTCAATCTTTCATCTCCTTATCTCATTGTTTTCAATGATATTTATCCCATTTTCTCACTTACATATAAAAAACTTAGCAAACCCATTACCCCAAAAAGCTCTGATCTGACTTCAGGTATGTTACTTCCGTCCTATTCATCAATTTTTTCATTTTCATTCCATTCAATTTCTCATCAATAATCAAACAACATTCTATTTTCTTTCCCATCATTTTTAATTTCATCATTTCACCACCACCCATATTATCATCCTCATCACCAACCATCCACCATCCATTCTTCAGCATTTTTCATCCTATCACCCAACCATCCCACTATTTCATCATTCATCACCCCATACCGCCACCCAACAAACCACGGACTATTCTGGAAAAGCCACCCCACCATTTCCAAACCATAATTGTTATTGCGTTTCTATACGATTTTATATTTTAAGTAAGCACATGCCCCACTCTACATCATCCTTTCCACCCATTTCTTAATCCCTTTCCTCCTCCTTCCTCTGTCTTTTATTCATCTACCAAACATCTCCAAATAATAAAATTCTCTCACCTTTTTCCCATCTCCTTTCATTCTCCTTATCTCCATGTTTTTTCAGATATCATCCCTTTCTTTCCCCACTTTTTCACATTAAACTAGGCACCCCATTACCCAAAAAAGGGCTTTCTGGATTGGAACTCATATGTTTACTTTCCGTTTCCTATTCATTTCTCATTTTCAAATATCAAAACAATTCATTTTCATAATCATCAATCACCCCCACCACATATTTATCAATGAAAAAAAAACCACCACCACTTGCATCACCAACCAGAGCCAATTCACCACCACAAACATTCATTGTTTTATCAACCATTCCAAAAAAAAACAAGAATAGAATCCCCACCATTTTCTTAATCTCATATATTTAAAAGTTGCAAATTGCACTCTAAACAAAATTAAAAACTTCACCACCATCTTATCCCAATCTCACCCAAAACCCTCCCTCCGGCCTCCTCCTCCTCTCAACCCATTTCCATATCTTCTCCATTCCTTCTGCCCATCTTTCCTCTCATCCTCCCCATCTAATCTCTTCATTTCTTCCTTACCTCATGGTCAAGAAAAATCATTCCCATTCTTTCACTTTCCAAAACTAGGCAGCATGCCGGAAAGGGCTAATTTCAGACCAAGTATGTACTTTCCATTTTCCCATCATCATCATTTTTCATCTACAAATTCACTCAAATTTTACCAGATTAGCCAACAGAGGTGAGAATGATAAAAAGGGGAACCGTGAACTTGAAAAACTGAAAAAGGCGAGCAAATCCTGCCCATTTATAAACAAGAATTAAAAATCAAGGAAGGGGAAACCAGAAAAATCCAAAAACCTATGTGATTTCCATTTTTTTGTTTTATTTTGTATTCAAAATTTATTTATTCAAACTGAAAAGAAGGGAATAAAAAAAACATCCCTCTTCAATATCTTTCTGCCCAAAAAAAGCTTAAAATTTCCCCCCTCCTTTGGGTCTATTATTAATGTCTTACCATTCAATTAATGTTGCAAAAGTTTTTTTCCCCTTGGGGACCAAATGCCTTAATTCCAAAAAATGGGAACTTGGGCATATTTTTTGTTTCATAACATTAATCCATACTTAAAAATTTTTCCTAATAAATGAATTGGAATTTAATGTGTTCTTCTTTTTTTTACCCATAAAAAATGTATAAAGCTATTTTGTTGTTAATATGGCCAACTAATAGCTATGGCATAAATTTTACCCTCCTTCTGCTTCTGAAAACTTTCCATTTAATGGGGACTAAGCATTCTTTGTATGGGAGGGGGCTCCATTTCATATCAAAAAATAATTATATTTAAAAAAAAAAAAAAAAAAAAACATTCAGGAATGTCCAGATTTCCACAGAAAAATTATTGTTTGAAGTCATTGTATTCTGTTTTAAAGGGAAACACAAAAAAAATGAAAAATGTAGGGGAGACCCGGGGGTATGGGAAGTTTACACGGGTTCAGTTGTTTTTACCAGTTTCTCAGTGTGCGGAAGATTGGGAAAACAAGAGGAAAGGGGATGTTGCTTAACTTGGCATCTAATATAACAGCCTACAATAGCGTGATGAACTGCCAGTCGTGAAGGTTTCTCCGTTGTTTTATTTAAAAAAAGTAAATCAACCAAAAAAAACCATTTTTTACCAGGCCAAAAAAGTTAAAATTTTTGACAAAAATTGGGAAATTGTAATTAGGTCTTAAACCAACTGAAGGCACCCATGGATGATAGTCTGGTTATGTTAAAATATAGTACATGGTATGTTCCACTAATATTACCCAAGGCCATGCCCGTAATTCTGCCTGAATGACTGGCTTTTTACAGTGATTTATTCTGTGTGTTTAAATCCACCATGGGGTAGGTTGTTAACAACCCACTACCCCATTGATGTTAAAAAAAACTTACCCCCAATTTTTACATAACATATGTAAAAAATTACATTTGTTTCTCATTTTCATGGTGTTAATTATTTTTTCAATTTTTCAGTATTTACCTTTTTTCTATTCTAGGAGTCTAACTTAGACCTTTACTGTTAAAAAAAACGATTCAAGAACTGGAAATGAAAAATTAAAAAGTTATGGTTATAAGAGATTTTACCCACATTGGCCTAAAAACTACCCGTTCATGGTTTAAACATAATTGTAAATAATTGAAACCCCGTTATAGGTGTAACAAACCTTTTACCCCCGTATATGGGGTAGGTGTTACAAAAAAAAAATTTGGTTCTTCCACTAATTTAAGCTTTTTGTAGTTAATTAGTGTTTTAACCAATGTTTTCAAAGTTTATAATGCCCTTCCAGGTTTTAGGCCAAACATAATATAGGCTAAACGATCCATGAAACATGCTCCGCGGAACAAATGCTCCCGTTATAAAATTTCCAATTACACTAATCGAAATGGGGACTAACTTCAAACAGGAACTTACCACTATTACCCTCCCTAAAACCAAACCCTTTTTAAAAACCTTAAATATAAAATTCCCTATTTACAAACCTAAACCCCATATCTTAGACGAAATAAAGCCGGAGCAACATGTTCCGGAGGGCAAAATGTCGGGGTCACCTAGGGCTAACTACAGACCCAATAGGGAAGTGCGTGAGTCTTTCAATCAGGAAAATTATTCTGGCCCAAAATGTGAATTTTGAAACGTCCATTACCCGGGTTCTTTCCCCTACTTTTAGGGAAAAATTATTTTCTTTTACAATTGTTCTTTCCTCTTTCTTTCTCCCACAAATATAACTTGTGTGGTTTTCAGTGTGGTGTTGTCCATTTCACCTTTCTCCTTTCTTTCCCTTCTTTACCATTGTGTTTACCCCTCTTCTTTCTTTCTCTCAAAAGGCAGTATATTTACCTTTCTCACTTTCTTTCCCCATCTCTCTTCTCTATCTCTCGAAAGGTTTCATGTCCAGCTGTGTCCATGCTCACTCACCTAAAACGATTCGCCCGAGGGCAAAAAATCAAATTAGGGACTTAAGAGGCTTATTTCGATTGCCCTTTCCACGCCATCACCCACCAAAAATAAAAATGAGAAGTCAAACTCAAACAAGAACTAATTTCATTCTTGTTGAGGGAAGAAAAGCAGGAGGGAAATTCAAATCAAGTGTTTTCATAAAAAACCACATATCTTGTTGGGGACGGAAGTTGATTCTCGGATGTTCTTTTTGAATAGGGAAAAGTAACATGGGGAGACTTGAAGGAAATTTAAAAGGCATGCCCTTTATTATAAAAAAAACACAAATGATGAAATTGGTCTCTGAATGTGATTAATAAAAAGCCCGATGCAGAGTGGTAATTATCCAATTCTTCAAAAAATTAGGTATGGTTTTTACCAATGAAAATTTGTTATCTGTTTAAAATTAAATTTTTGCTTTTTCAATAGGAAAAATTTTTAATTTTTTGCCCTAAAATTCAACTCTGTAAGATTATTAACAAAAGCAAGCTTTACATTAAATTTGGCAAAATAAAAATATTTTATTGTCTAAAAACTGGATTTAATAACCAATCTTTATATTGGTCATTAAATTGACTCTGTAAGGGATAAACAATTATGCGTTTAAACAAATATAAAAAAAAAACCCAAAAAATTTATTTTTGGTCTAAAAACAAATTTTTCATAAAAACCCCAATCTTATACCATTTTTTAAATGACTCCTGATATCACAAAAGAATATGAATTATCATTGTGTATTCTTTGGGCAATGGAAAAAAAGGGAATACGGTTCAATACTAAGGTTTTTTCAAAATTGTTTCAAAATATGGGACTGCTTTCATGATTAAACCCAAAGCTATATGATTTTTCAATTTAAGAGATTGAATTATATATTTCACTTACGTTTTCAATTAATTTCCCTTACTACTTATTCTTAGGGCTACCCACAGGAGAGGAAAATTTAAAATAAGTGACCTTTTGCCTTAGGGTACAGTATTACATAATAGTAGTTGAAAAAGGGGGATTAAAGGGAAAAATTAATCATTTTCATTTCACCATGGATTTATTCCTATCAAAACCACCCCCCAAAAAATCCAAACATTAAGGATATTATCTTTCCAAAATTCTCATTCACTGTTTTTCCTTCCCAAAAGGATACCCATTTAGAAGATCCAAAAACAGCGTGGAATTGAATAAAGAAGATTGAAATAGAATCCTAGGAATCAGGAAGGATTAAGAATTAAGGTGGTTATTTTAACTAACTATATGATATTATAAAAGCCTGCGTTAAGGACAAACAATTTGGGGCCCGGTCAAACGAACCCCTACTCTTACTTTTCAGAAATTGAAAATTATTATTCTATTTTGGGGGAACAGTTTGCATAATCCTGTGAAATCCTGCTGGAAACAGGGAATGCATAATTATTTCATTTATTGAATTTTCCTCTCTCTGTGACTGCGCATAAATTAACCTGAGGGCTTGGGGACAAATAGCACATATTAAGACATACGAAGAAATAGCAAAAAAAAATTATAGTAAACCATTATTGGTTCTGAATTTCATCTGCATCCAAAAAAAAACAAAATTTTACCAAAATAAATTATGAAACAATTAAACATTATTTTATAAAAACCATAGCTATGAAATTAATCAAATAGGAATTGTAAAAATAGACTTCTATATCAGCCCCAACTCTATGGAAAAAAACCACGAACCGCATGTATGTTTTTTCTTCTCTTTTGATTCTTCCTCAAAAATATAAAAAAATAATGCTATTACTCAAAAGTTTCAACTTAATTACTTATGGGACTTAATAACTTATTGCCTTTATATTTGAAATTTAAATATAATAAAAAAATGCATACATTTTCAGTCTAAGATTAGGGGGTAAAATTAATTTACTGTCCACCTCTGAATGGGAGGCATTTTTATTTATTTAATTTCAGGATGTTTGTTTTTTTTCATTCTTTGGAAAGGAGGATGTTACTTGGGAAAATCAAATAATTAATACCAGTTTAACCATTAATACATATTATTTAAACTTGAAAATTTGAAAAGAATGAAAATGGCCCAAATGAGATACTTGCCAATCTGTTTACCACGATGGAAATATAAACAAAAGGGAAAAAAAAGGTTACATGTAAATGGAAAAGGTAAACATTTTGGTTTCATGCATGGAAAAGGGGTTCTCCTAATCATTGATAACTGAAAGATTGTCAAATCAAACTTTATCAAAAAACCCAAGATAATTCATCTTTTGATCATATGGATAAAAGAAGAAAGGAAAAAATAAAATTAATAAAAAAAAAAATTAAAAAAAAAACACAAAAACCACACAATTGCTTAAATGGGCTGGCCTTGTTAAAAAAAACAGACCAAACCCAAATGTGCACCAAAAATTGAAAAAAAGAAAAATTGGCTTAATGAAAAAAAAAAAAGTGGGAATTATTTAAAAATGGAAATCTATGAAAAGAAGAAGAGGAAGGAAGAGGAGGAATGGGCGTAAGTAATATAAGGATTGAAAATTGGATTTCTATTGCCTTGCACTTACACTTGATAAATCATTTGTCATGAATGGGATTGTCCATTTCAATCCACGGACGCTTATTTCCAAAACAAGGGTTGACGTTTCAGGTGAACCTGATATCTACCCTTAAAGATATGACCCCACCACCAAATAAGGTTTATTCCCCTTCATTATTTTAAACCTTGTGTCTGTCTACCGGGTTCTAGGGAGGACGCGCCCCGGCTTATTCTATTCTTAGTCCCCTTTACTCTACTCTTTGGAACCTTTTGTGTGGCCACTTCCTGCCCCTGATGGGAGGAGGAGAGGAAAGATGGGAGGAGGGTTTTGGAGGGGAGGGGGGAGGAGAGAAGAAAAAAACAGAAAAGAGAAAGAGAGAAAAAAGGGTATATTTAGGTTTTAAGACAGAATTGGATGCCATACAATAGGAGAGAGAGACGAGAGAAGGAGAAGAGTTGAGAACCAAAGAGAAAGAGGAAAGATTTGCGAGATATGGGAAAGGGGAGAGGAAAAAAAGGCCAAAATAGACAAAAAAAAAATAATGAACCAAAAGGGAGTGCATTGAGAAGAAAAGGGAACAGGGGGAAAAAAAACCACAGGAGGAGAAAAGAGGAAAAGGAGAAAAATGCAAAAGAGATACAACAAAACATTAAGGAAAAAAATAAGGGGGACAAAGATGTACTTAAAACAGCTAAAAAGTAAAATTAAAGAAGAGGGGACCGATTAAGATCAAAACAAAGGAAATTGACGAAAATGAAAAGGAAGGGGAATTACAGAATAAAAAAGAAAATTACTTAAAAATGGAATGAGAAAAGAGGAAGAGAAATTTAAATAGAAAGAAGAGGGGGAGGAAAAAACAGTGGAGAGGAAAAAGAGGCAGATAAGGGACAAGGATAAATAGAAGCAAGAAATTAGGTAGTGGTAGAACTGGGCTGTGGAGCAAAGGTTCAAGGTCTAATCCCTTTGCTTTCTTCCCAGGGGAGGAAGGGTGTGAGGAGAAGGGAAGCTTGAACCCATAACCTGTCTTCAAGAACCTCATTAAATTTACAAGCCCTACCACTTTAACAATTAAACATTATGTTGAAACATTGAATGTGTCGTTCCAGGACAGTTTCCAGTCACTTCTCCCAATCTCTTTTAAGGCTTGTTTTTTTGCCCTAGGGGGGACTGTCCTTTGTCGTCCGTTATTTTGTTTGTTTGTCTCGTACTATGGCTCTTTTTAAATTTGTTTACATCTGTCTTCAGGAAAACCTTCATTAAATACAAAAACAGGAGCTTTAAAACAAAAATTGTTGATTGTGTGTCAATGAAAGTAGAATTTCTTATTTCAAAGGGGAACTACAAAAATTTGCTTAAAAACAAACTTGATTGATGTGTTTTTAAAAAAAATTAAGGCTTATTCAGAGAAAAAAAAAGGGAAAAAAAATGTTTTTAACAGATTTCCATTTTTTTGATGCATTTTGCTTAAAAAAATGCCATTTTTATTTGATATCTTATGTCACAAATTTTTTTATCAATTATTCCAACTTAATGTTATTCAAAAAATTGTTTGGTCCTCAGTCAAAAAAATATTCTTCAAAAAATTAATTAAGGGTTGAATCCATTAAAATATTTAAAAGGAGTCTATTGTAGTGCGGGAAAGATGGAACCAAAATTATTGTGAGGGCTTTCCGATCATACAATTTATTAGAAAAGGAATTATTTCATAGTTAAAAAAGGTCCACAGTAAAGGACTTGCTCTTCCAAATTGCCCTAAAAAAGTCATAATATTGACCCCAAATAATGTTTAACCCCTCCCCCCCCCCCCAAAAAAATGGTTCAGGTTAAAGGGGAACCTTGTTTAGTAATAATACCATGCATTCTATTGTGTGGTACAATGTGGACTCAATTGAAAAAATTTAAAATTAAATTCAAAATAAGTTAATTTCTTATCATTTTGGTGATTACAAGACCTTACAGCACCTAATAATGCTTAAGTTAATAGCTATCAACTTTCCCAAAGCACTTATTGTGGACAGTGTCTTCCACATTTCAATGTTGTGACCAGAACAATAATTTAATTTAAAGAGAATAATGGTAGATGGGGATGACACAGAACCAGATGTATGGGGCTGTGCTATCTATAGTAGATATGAAAAAACTAGTAGTGAGTCTTTTACTGGTTTCTTTCAATTCAACCAAATTTTTGGATCTAATATTTGTTGGTGACAAATTAAGAATATCAAAATTCATTTAAATACATGATTTGAATATGTAAACAACAAATCACATAAAATACAACTGAAATAGCAATGATTCGCATCAGTATTTTTGGTTATTTTTATGTAAGTTCAATAATTAGGTTTAGTTTGGTTTGGTTTGGTATTTTTACCCAACTGCTAAGAAAACAATTAAATGCTTATAATTATGCAGCCAGGGGACATACAGCTTTATTTCTTATCCCAAGGACTTGGTAAGGGGATTAATGCCTTACCACAGGGCACTAACACATCAACTTGGTTTCAAACCAGGGATCTCCCATGTTAGGAGACCAACATTTTACGGACTGAGCTATAACTCCAATATCTCTGTTTAAGTTTTTAACTGGTTAAGTGATAAAACTTTGACTGTTGTGAGAATTGTTGGGAGTTGCTTATGGGATTGCAGTGGATTGCATCACTAAATGTCAGGTAGACCACCACAGCCCTCAAGCACCAGTTGACACGCAGTCCTGCAAGGCATCCTGGGTAACACGAGGGTCATCCACACTCACTTTCCACCACCCGAGGGCCACTCGGACCATCATAAATGTTCCTGCATGTTCCAGACCTCAGGGGGTTTGTAACCCAACAAAGCGCCCCTCTCTTGCTCACTCCAAGGAACCTTTAAGGTCAGATTACCAACTATAAAGGTAAATAGAGGGGTAAAACATCTCCTGGCTATATAGATCTTGTCTAGTTTCTCATGGGTTTATAAACATCCACTCCGCTTTCTCTTTTTCTATCTTCTTACATCTTCCCATCTCTCTCTCTTTCTCTCTCTCTCTCTTTCTAGCTTCCTCTATATCTCTATCTCTCTCCATCTTTCCATTTTCCATTATCTGTCCATTTCTCTCTATCTTTCTCCATCTCTCTCACTCTTCCATAGTCAACTCAAAACAAAACTAGAATGAATTTGATCACGTACATGCATAGCCTACGCTATCTAGATTTTCATAGAGACATGGCGGCTACATGGTAGACCAGTGGCCTCATAAGTGTGAGGTTCACAGTTCAAAACCACTGCAATGTACCATCTATTTTTGTTAAGTAATTACTCCACAAATTATACAAACTCACTTGGAGAGAACTTTATTCTGAATATCATCATGTTTTCTTACTTCAAAGCATACATCTTCTTGCCTCCTCAGAAGTACGGTTAAAAATACACTTACAAATTCTTTTATCATTATCATCACCAACACTTCAAATAATACAAAACCATTAGCTGCCCACAAAGTACTTCTTCAGGATATGACATGTGGATTCTAACAATAAAAGATTTTTTTTTTTACCTCTGTTGCTCACAACGTATAACTCTATTTCAAGTTAAAACCGAATGAAATTGTTAAAGTTTCCTAATTCTATCCCTAACATAAAATCCTATCCCAATCAACCCTCAGTACCCTAATAAATTTGGAAAAAGTAATGCCCTGAACAAATGTTGCTGCAGGAAATGTTGGCACACCCTCGGCACAGAACCTGTCCTTTTCTCTTCAAAAGATGTGACATACACTCCCACCCTCTTCCTTATTTAATCCTTACTGGATCCTACACCAGTAGGTAGCCAGGATATGAACAAGTCAGAGACACGATAAGAAGATCTATTGTGTTTCCTCAAGTAATTTCAGAACATCTTTCCCCCTTGGAGTCCATTGGAGGTGCTGACATCCCTGCGGAGGTATAGCTAGAGGTATGGGGTAAAGTGAGTATGGAGACGGGTTAAACGATATAGAGAGGTGGGAACGAGAAAGAGAGAGAGAGAGAGAGAGAGAGAGAGAGAGAGAGAGAAAGAGACAGAGAGAGAGACATGACTGACATGTAGACAATCAGTGGGAGATAGGTAGAATGAGAGATGGAAAGATAAGAAAACTCATTAGGATAACAATATAAGTTACAGAGGGAGACAGTGACAGGTACAAAATGTACATGAACAGACAGGTATCCAATATATGTGAGAACAAGAAACATGGAGAATAAAGATTCACATGTCCCTGCATGAACTGATGCTATAATTACAATTATAATATATGGATAGATTTTTTTAAAGAAGATACATGTATGTCTGTTTTATACATATAACTAAAGCAAAAAAGTACTAAAATGTACTTACAGAATAAAAAAAGAATTGAGAATAGTAATGAAGTACTAAGGAGGAACTGAGAGTCAAACAAAGAAGGTCAATTAAAAAAAGACAGAAAATAACTAAGTAGAGGCAAGAAAAAATAGTTTAAGGGAGTTTAAGAGAGGGATGGAGAGAGTACAATGAAGGAAAGGACAGAGACAGAGTATTGAAAAAAAACAAGGAAAGAAGAGAGAGGGACAAGGGAACGATAGGGATATAGAGAGAACATGGACAGACAGGGAAATATAGGGATATAGAGGAATAAAGAAAGAGTGAGGAAAGAAGAGAAAGAGAGAGAGAGAGAGAGAGAGAAACAGACACAGAGAGAGAAAAGGAGAGAGGTCAGAGAAAGAATAAGGAAAGAGAACACAAACATGAGAAAGTGAGAGATAGAACAGGAAAATAAGATGAAGACAAGGAATATGGGGATAGAGAACGAACATGGAAAGGAGATAGAAAGAGAGAGAGAGAGAGAGAGTGATAAAGGGGAAAAGAGAGAGGGAGAGAGATAGAGGCAAGTGAAAGGGACAGATAGAGCAAGGGAAGAACATTGAGACAAGGGAATGAAATGGAGACTGTAATCTCTCAAAGGAGAGAAAGTGAGTAGAGAGATAGAATGGAATGCATCTAGGAGCAGGGTTTACTCCATGAATAAAACAAAGCTCCATCTCAATAAACAGCGCCGGATCGCATCTTGGGCGATAAACACCTGTGGTGGAGGACCAGTGATGTCTGATTGCATTACCGCTCTGGATTTAATCAAAGATGAAGGAGGAAAGGAGACGGGAATTGGGATGGAGGTTGCTTGAAAGATGAAGATGATCACTGCATGTCATTATTTCTTGGATCAGGTGGATGACTCATGACATATCGAACCTGAATCAATGAACTCATTTGACATTTCTGTCATCATCATACTCCTCATCATATTCCTCGTCATACTTCTCACCATTTTATACCATTTTATTCCATTTTACAACATTTTATACCACTCTCAGACACAGAATCCGATTTTGAGTAATCACCATCATCATCATCATCTTCTTCATCATAATCATCATAGTCCTGAATCAATGAACTCATTTGACATGTCTGGCGTCATCATACTCCTCATCATTTTATAAAATTTTATTCCATTTTATACCCTTTCATACCATTTAATAACATTTTATACCAGTCTCAGACATATAAATGAGATCATCACCATCTTGTCATACTCCTTGTTGTTTTATACTGCTCTCATACAAAGAAATAAAATCAGATCATCATCATCATCATCATCATTCACCTCATCATACTTCTTATCATTTTATACCAATGTCATACACAGAAATCAGATCATCTTCATGATCATAATCCTCATCATTTTATACCACTCTCAGACACAGAAATCAGATCATCATCATAATCATATTCCTTTTCATTTAATACTGCTTATATGCCACTCACAGACACCGAACGCTGAATTATTGCTTGATGTTTTGTAACAGATCTATGAAGATAAGTTGTTGGGTATATTCTCTTATCGAAGCCAACCAGTTTAGTCAAAGTACAGGGTGTTTCCTCTGAAAAGAAAACAAAATTTCGCATAAACCACAAGAAAAGTAATTATGTCCAGATAAAATGTCATTATTCAAGTCAAAATCAATTGATACCTTTTCTTTTGATGTTAAATAATGAATCTAGTTATAACAATTAATAAAATAAAAGACCACTTTCCTCCTATTTTGTTTGGTCTAATAATGGTACCTGAAAAAGTTAGGTTTCCTTTTTTATGAAACATCCGGTATTTAAGTAACGCCTGGTGGGGAAGATGGGTAGAATGATGCGATTAATGTCTCATGTTTAACAGTCAATCAACGCTGTTTTGCTAAGACATTAGGATCTGATCATTAGGCTATTAATTGATCTTAACTGTAAGTATAGCCCTAGGTTGACTGGTGACATGTTTATAAACTGATGTTCTTCCAACAGGGGGTATGTGTCATTGAGAGGCAAACTTTTGCAAACATAGCAAACTTTCGGTTTTGCCAAAGTTCACAGAGGTTTGTAAAAAGTTACATTATAGTTTTTCGGTTTTTAAACAAATGTACCCTTTTATGTTGATTTGGTTCATTCTCATAATATATATTGTTTATATGTGTTTTTGTTGTCTATGCCATAAAGCGAACCCCTGTGTGGAAAGGCAATATAAAAAAAAAAAAAAAAACAATCTTGTAGGCCAACAGTTTGCAAGCATAATTCACAAATGTTTTTGTTTTGTTTTCAGTGGATTTGCCAACTGCAGAATATTGGTGAAAATCAGGGTTCACATTTGCAACTGTTCACGAAGTACCTGTTTGTGAAAATGAATTTGCTGCCTCTAATTCAATTAATAAACTCCCTAAAATTTGCTATATGTGAACAGACCCTCCAGGATCTTGAAGCCCATCATTAAATGTCTGGACTATATGGTGTATACAACCACCAGTGTTCAAAGGGGTTGTGTGAACATTCATGTAACTCCACAGTTTTGGAAGCCAGGTATTGGATATCTGGGGTATGTGGTGTACACACCACATCTATCACACTGTGGAAACATGCCCCATGCACCTTCGGGAACTGGAATGTAACCATTTTGTCTCTGGCATACGTGTTGCACACACATTACCATCATATCATACTCAGCAACTGTGTGAACAACCCCTTGTGATACTGAAAAGGGTATTCATTGCAGAAGGTTCAACCCCTTGTATATCCAAAAATTGGAAGCCAAGGAAGGTTGTCTAAATTATGTAATGTACACATACCATTATTACAATGTTCAAAATGACCATGTGAACATCACCTTCACACCTCAGGTTCTGGAAGCCAACCATTAGGCGTTTTAAACACACATCACTATCACACTATATAGCGGCTGTGTGAACCTCAATGCAGGATCGTATCCAGTATCCAGGATCTGGAAGCTAACCATTGGATGTCTAGCTTCATCAGATAAGAACACTTCACCATCACACCATACCCACAGTGTGAACATCCCAATTGTACATCCCGGAAATAATGTTCAAAGTAACCATGCGAACATCCCCCTTACACCTCAGGGTTGACGAAGCCCATGTCAGACACACCATTCATAGCAGCAGTGTGAACCTCCCTTGCACCTCAGGATCTGGAAGCCAACCATGGGGTGTCTGGAGGCCCGCACCCGCCCAAAGTCATCAATTAACCACGGCCTATTTTCACACCTGAGAGCCCTGTTTCGTCACAGTGACACAAGAAATTGGCAATGATGATTGATGATCGGCCAAGACCCAGTGGGCAGACGAATTAGTCCAAAAGCAAACACCTTCATCCGCAGGTGTGTCGCCCCTGGTATGGGCGCCCTTCGATCGCAGGTAACACGCTCACTCCATTATTCAACAGCCACCTCTATCCACAGGGGGGTGGGGTGCAAATGAGGGAGAGAGAGGGAGAGTGAAGGCAAGAGAGAGGAAGGGTATATGCATATTTTGGTAGGGGAGGAATATTCCCTTTTCACACAATAAAAATTATTGCCTATACCAATTATATTCACATTAAGAATGTTAATAGTTTTTTTAAAAATAATTTTAATATTGACATTGATAAATGTCTTTTCTTCTTCTTGAGTGTAATGAAATTACAATGTCAAACTTTCTATAAAGGCACATGCAAATAAAGTAACTTTATTATGAAAAGAATGTAATCATAAGATACAAAATATGTTTGACATAAAAACACTTTTGTTTGAGAATAATTTCCCATCATATACAGCTCTCATTCCATACATAAAGCTTACCCCAATGTGTTTTATGAAGTTTTTGTCAAAAATAATCCCCTAACCTACACATTTTGCTATTTTTATGACATTACCTCTTAAATACACATACAAGAAAATGCCATTATGAGTTGTGTAGCAAACAAAGTTTCATTCAAATACAAAACTGTTTGGAGTGCCTTTCTTTCATGCTAAAGCAGTGAGGGGTAAGAGACAGATGCAGATTGTGTCAGTAAATTCCATTCAATAAAACATCAATTATAGAGAGACATCAATTATACTGCACAGAGACTGGAAGGGTTTTGAACACCAGGGGCCAGGAATCACATCCCTGACGTACCTCCTGTCCCCTCAATGTTTACAGGTGGTAAAGAGAATAGGTGAGACAGGTAGACACCGGTGTCAGGGATGCGGTCCTGTTGTCGAGGGCGGAGAACCGGAGCTTGATAGGAAGTGAAGATGATATTCTCTCTCTAACCCTCAGGTGGGATGATACTCAGTTCACAGGTATTAAATAGCTCGGTTGAGGGCCAGAAGGGCATTGAACCTATATTGAATATAATTAATTTAAAGTCTTTTTGGCTCTGAAGACATGTTTTAATGAAGTAGAAAGGTAAGAAGATGTTGATATCTCTTAGCCCCTATTCATTCTGAGCAGATCATTCATGCGAATGCCTGGCCCCCGTTTCACAATCAAACTTTTTATCTCATTTTATTTATGTTGTACTTTGTTTATCTCCTGATTTAGGGTTTAATAACATTTTTACTTTGTATTTGCATCATTTACCTCTTTAAAATCCATTTCTAGGGCCACAATCTTGTTGCAAAAAATTCCATAACTTCTAAAATCCTATCATACAACATAAAGGGAGGCATCTCATAAACAATTTTATACTTTTAGAAAAAATAGAGAATTGATATTGTAAAATGTTCATAACAAATTCAGTTTGTGAACATTTTAAATTAATATGGTTTCATGCATTAAAAAAGTATGATCAAATTTCCAAACGCTCATTCAATTTACTTTTTCATTGCACTATATTATCTAATAAGCATGTTATTGGTTAGTTGCTTTTGTGATCTCATTACTTCTTTCTTTCACAACTTCTTGTTGAATATCTTTTTCTATCAATGGCAATTGCTAGACTGATTCAAGGTGAAAAAACACATCATCCATATCTAAAAGCCTTTTCATAATCATATGGAGATCTTCTTTCTAATATGAAATGGGTCGCGGTTTGAAGGAAAAGAAAACTTTACCAAGGCACAGAGGTACACGAAGGGTGATGCATAGTGTCGTGTTCACCTGTAGGGAGGATGAACTGCCAAGTTATATTCATGGTGTGCATCTCAGCATAGCACAGCATCACAGCCTGCCTGAAGTCTGGGGTACCTGCTGCATCGATCATGGAACCCATCAGGTGTAACAGACAGACTTGTAAAGTATTAATAAAGACTCTTAAAACTTAATGATTTGGGGAAAACAGTCAGGTAAAGGTATTACGACCAGGGTTGAAGAGAGAGTTTAACCCGCTGACTAAGCCCCCATATATGCAGGATGAAAACAAAGCTATCATCCTTCTTGTTGAAAGTTTATTTTATTCTTTATACAATTGAAGAAAATGATTCAAATTATTAGATGATTAAATTGAAAATTTTTGTTTAATCTTCAAATGAAAGAGATTTGTGGCAAAAGTATAATGGAAACCTAATACAAAGGGAAATATATATATTCATATAACTTTTTTTATTCTAAAAGTCAAGATATACAGTCTGTGTCAAAAAAAATGGTACAGTCGGAAAAAAAATATTTAGGTGTGAAATATTTTCAAATAATGTGTGTATGTGGTAC
>CALNVZ010001721.1:36076309-36088851 GCA_940671915.1 Paracentrotus lividus
TAGCAGGCTGTGATTAATCTTCATACTATAAAAAAATGTTTTCCACTTGTACCATTTTATTTGACACAGACTGTATATTTGAAATAAAGACATTGAAATACAATTAAATGGGAAAAGGCAAGAAAGGAGAGGGATAGAGGGAAGTAGATGAAAAAGATTTTTTTTTTAAATGGCAGAGAAAAAGAGAGGAAGAATGGGGTATGAGAGTTTGAAAGAGAAGAAACAACAGTGACAGAAAGAGAGAGGAGAGATAGACAGATAGACAGAAGGGGGAAGAGAGAGACAGAGACCGAGAGGAGAGAGATTAAAAGAGAGAGAAAAGTTTTTGAAGTTGATGACTCATACTTGTAAAGTAGGTTGCTGTATATAGTCGTTGATTCATTCATTACCAGGCTAAATTTCAGGTGTTACATGTAGAATTAATTCCTAAAGAATGACTCATTCAAGTAAATCCAAGAAACTTCAGAATATCAATGCCTAATAAAGCGAGTTGAATCACCTGTTATTGACTACACACAGGTTTATTTAGGGTCACTTTCTCTCAAGCAGATAAATATTCACCACAAGAAATCAAATCTATCACCTGCACACAAATAAGATGAATAATTTATCCCAAAGCGAACCTTATCATCGTATCCTTGGCATCCTATGTTTATACCATCTCTTAATTCCTTTCTATAGACTAGGTATCACAGGAATTCATTTCATCATCAAAAATACATTATACTTTCCTGTTTCTATTACTTTTTTATTGCCTTTTTCCTACAGAAAACTCCAAAATTGTCACAATCCAACATGATGATTATGGTGAACAAAATGATAAAGATTAAAATACCAAAATCAACAAAAAAGCATTCATTGCATAAGATGTGGAAGACTTAAAAGATAAAAACTGTATTTTTGAAATTTAAATTTTCTTTAATAAATTGTTTGAATAAATAGTGGGCATTGTGAACAATTGCTATCTCAGGTATAGATAAGTCATAGTTGACAGCTGGGCAAACCAACAAACTCTTTGACAAGAGTCACAAATAGGCAAATTGAATATGATTGTTGCTACTGACATGACTTCAAAACTCGCTTTTTAAACTAAATTAATAAATTAAATTTTTTTTTACAAACTTCAATTTAAAAAAAATAAATTTGGTCTCCTAAGAATTTGTTACAGGAATCGACTAAGTGGTGTCAGACCAAATGGACATTAGACGAAATGGAAATTTGACAAATTGATAAAAAGGCGAAGTGGCAAAAAGACCAAAAGGTAATAATAAGACCTTGATCGTGATAGTATACACGGCAACTTGTCTCCATGACGCCGTGGGGTGCAGATAGTTTTATAACTAGTTATAGACAAAAAGGGACTTGTGGGATGAGACCAAACGGGCATTATTCAAAGTTGGTTTAGACCAAATGGAAATTTACTGATACATGTCTATTTTACAGGTAGCTATAGTGACTCATCACAGATCTTTATAGATAGAAGTAATGTCCACTATCTCTCTGGAGGTAACTAATGGCCAATGAGAGGGACAGGTTGACAGTTCAGGTGCTCAGCAAATCAAAGGATCTCCTAGGAGAATTTAAGATTCAACTTCCATTCCTACCTGCTGTTTCAAGGAAACTTTTTTTCTTCACAGGTTTACCTCCTGGAGAGAAGTCTCTGACAGCATTGAATTATTCTAAAAGAATTTATAAATACACATAAAAGTTGCATTAAGTTCACAACAAATGACTCAGAGTTTCCAAATGTGCATCCTTTGACTTGCTTTGATTTTGTATCATAAAGAGAAAAAGAAAACACTTTGTTTGCACAAGAAATGCTCAAAATCTGAAGTAAAGATCTAAGGACACTAAATAAAAAATGATGAATCAAATTATTCTCCTCATTCAATTCATTATATATGTAAATGGATGAAATGTATACATCTTGAAGTCGCAAATGAATACAAATTTCATAATTTCAAAATTTTCATCCCCATACAGAAATTAATGGGCTCTATTGCATGTTTATTTCTAATCAGTGCCACAATACCACATTAATGGTTATAAATATCAAAACTTTGCTAAAGATGAAAATAGAGTAAATCAATGAAAAAAAGTGACTTAAAATATAAATTTTTGAATAGCTATTATTTTCTCTCTCTTCCCTTCCATTTCCAATGAGCAGTGGTATAAAATTAGCTTTTATTCATAGGAAATCTAGGACAGCATTCTCTAGGATCCCGGGGGAAAGTGATGATGAATCTTAAAAAGTATCTTGGCATCTCCAAATAGCTACTTTGAGATTCCAATGTGGTTTATGAATGCAAGCTATCCCGGCCATTCACCTGTAAATAGTGATAGGAGTACACTCCACCAATGCTAGCTAACAAATCAACTGAGCGCAAGAAGGGCGCTACTTTCATACAACTTGATGGGTTAATGCCATTCTGCTTCTTAACAAGAAACTTCACTCACACTAAGTTTCTTGTCAGTGTTATAAACTTGTTTCATCTTAAAAAGGTTAAAGTGGTTACCTACCAAGAGGTATAGCTCCAATCGTGAAGAGTTTATATAGGTAAGATGAGTCACTGAACACCTTGTATCCGCAAGGGGATGTCTCTTTGATGTCCACTCTCCCTACAGTAAGAACTAATGACCAATAAGAGAGGGCCAGGATGACAGGCAATGTCCCTTAAAGCACTCTGGGTGGGGGGAAACTGTTTCCACATTTTTGGAGGGCAATTTGACAGCACCGCAG
This sequence comes from Paracentrotus lividus, assembly GCA_940671915.1. Classification (NCBI taxonomy): domain Eukaryota; kingdom Metazoa; phylum Echinodermata; class Echinoidea; order Camarodonta; family Echinidae; genus Paracentrotus; species Paracentrotus lividus. Next base: position 36,079,050 of record CALNVZ010001721.1, read on the forward strand.
CAGGTGATATAATACCTGTGTAGCCATCGGTCTACGTTGGTACCAGTGAATAGGGTCATGTTTTAGTATAGGTTTGAAGAATATAAGGGTCAACGTCTATTGACCACTTCATGTAACTGAATTGTCCAGCCATAATTCAAGATATTGGAAGGGGACATGTTTATGTAAGGGATTTGGTCTGTTACAAAAATCTATGATTGGATTTTGAATTTTCAATCTTTGGAACATTTTGGAGGTTAATTTGACAGTAATACTGCAGGTGTGTAGAAGGATCTATACCTTGGGTTCAAATTTGGTGAGGGACTTGTTTGAATAAAAACATATATGCATGTTTACTCTTCATCTTAAAGCAATTACACACAAAGTAGGGTAAAATAATGGCCTGTGCACACAACCAAAATCAATAGCTATGGTGTTATTTTGTCATTTTGTGGCAGGTAAGTGTTACAGTTTCTTTATTTACATGACACATATGAATATCAATGAATATAAATGAATATGTGTCATCTTATATGAAAAATAAGTGCATATGACTTATATTTGACAGAAATAAAAGCAGGTGATAAAAGATATTAAAACATTTAATCTTGTTGAGATGTGTTTATAGGCACTAATGTAGTCAGTCAAGGAGGTGTTTTTAACAAGTGCAAAATTTAATGTGGTGTGTGAACCTTTAACACTCAACAAGATTACTTAAAATATGATTTTTCCTCTTAAGAACCAATTGATCTAATATCTAATAGAATAATCATAAATGATTATAATGATACTTTGAGGAAACTTCATCATAGATCACATTTAAATGTATATAGTGTTTCTTCATGTACATCAGAATCCCCTACAAAGAATGGTTCAAAATGTAAAGGCTCATAACATGAAAAAGAAAAAAAAACCCAACTAATTAATAAATTCAAGACTTCTTTTCGGAGACTTGCAACAAACTAAAAAGAATATAAAAATTAGTGTTCTCAAAACTTTTCCATTCCACGTAACTGCTCAAAGTACTTTATAGTGTATTCTTCCACTAATTTAAAGGATTAGATTATTAAAAAATATGTCTATACAACATACATTGTACCAACTTTATGTAAAGAAAATAGGAAGTCAATGAGCTGCTTTCATCACCAAGATGTATTAACAATATTTTTAAAAACAAAATGTACTTGTAAATCTCAAAAATGTTAAAAGCACTCAAAAATTCAAACTGACAAATTATACAAAGAGTTAAAATAACATGAAGAATATCAGATAAAAGAGACTATAATGTATCATTCACTAAAAGCTAAAAGGGCATTAACGCAATGTCAAATTAAATGCAAGTACATACGCCCTTTATGCTGTCTGAACTAGAGGCTACGAGCATTCTCTGACTTTTACCCAAACAAAGAAGGTCAAATCACTTCATGTACGTCAAACGTGTCAACATGCATCAAATAAAAACACAGACCCATATCAATAGAAGTAATACCGTGTTTACACGGTGACTTGGCTCTCGTGTCGAATCCTCAGGAAGGGTCCAACACTGGAAAGAGTGAACCTGTGATCGTGTTTATATGGAACAAAAAAGGCGAGTTCAACATGGCCCCCAGATCACAAACGGAGTAGTGGGATGTCATTAATGTGAGTTGTGATGTATAGCAGAATTCTATCAATGACCCGAAGGTCATCAAGTTTGTCACAGCTTTCTGTTTACACATAGAAAAATTGCAGTGTCGAACCCACCTCCCGGATCGAAACCTAGATTCTGGCGGAGCAAATATGGCGTGTCGAACTTGGGTCATGGATCACACTGATCCTGTTTACATGACATAAAATTGCCGCGTCAAACACGATTGTTGTGTCGAACGCCTGACTCGAGTCACAGTGTAAACATGGTAATAAGCAACACATAGCTCTGACATGATCAGATACAGCTGAATAGTTGATCTACTTAGACCACTGCAATTGCCAGCCCTTGGCTGCAACGTATGACTTGAGTAAACCTCACTCATCGAAAGAAGAGAAAAAAAAAGAATGGTGATCATTTTCTTGGAGATATGATTATGTGGAATGAAGGGAGACACAAAGGGAGACTGTTATCAAAGAAGTGTTTTCACACCTGTTCGCAAGCAGACTAGGTTCTAGCCTATTATGGCTTATTATTTTGCAGAAAACTGATAGACGTGAAAAATTACTTGTTGAAGACAATAAAGGGAGAAGCAGGGAGAAAAGAGATATGGAAGAATAGCAGGAAAGAAAAACAAGACTAGGTTCGAGCCTATTATGGCTTATTATTTTGCAGAAAACTGATAAAATGTTGGAAATTACTTGGTAAAGACACTAAAGGGAGAGGCAGATAAAAAGAGAAGAAAGAGATATGGATGGATAGCGAAAAACATAAACAAGCCATAAATAAATAGAGGACAGCAATATTCTCTTACTTAGTGATAAATAAACCTGTTTTGATTAAATAAATCTGAAAAATAAATCATTTAAAGAAAATATTAGATAAAGTCAGAAAGCATAGTATCCTACTCAGAAAACCTGATTCTCCCACCACTTGCTCCGTTCAAGTTGAGGGTTTAATCAGTCAACTACACACTAGAAGGGTTAAGATAGCAAATAAGGAATACAAATGTACAGGTGAAGTTTCTTTTAGATGATTTCTAATGACCCATACAAGCAACAAAAAAAAGTGATCAGAAAATGTTTTCACATCTTATTTAGATAACATCATGATAAGGGACCTGAATGATGCATGTAGTCTTACAGATGATCCTTTCTTTATTCATTGCAAATTTTTAGTTGGTTCAAAGTACATACACCACTATTACAATTACAATAGAATATCCCATTACTCGAAGGATGCTAATACAGCCTTAATCTACCCTTAAACACTCTACAACCCCCCTCCCCTAACACCAAATATAGATGTAATAACCTGCCCCCCCATCATTCCAAGCATAAAACAGCCATACAGCCTAACTAGCCTCACCTAACACATGACCATTCCCCCCCCCTCCCAGAGACAATGAGCCATTTACCACCCACGCCCCTCATTAAAGATGCATGCCATACAGACTTAAAGAATGTAGCCTTTCACTTAAAATACTCTAAACCATCCTCATTCGCATCCCTCTCCCCCTTTTTCATTCCGAACACCCCCCCCTCACAAGAAGAACCACCCCACCCCCTCAACAGCTAAGGATGCATGCCTATTACAGCCTTAATCTAGCCTTTCACTTAACACTCTACCATCCTCCTTTCGCATCTTCCACTCGTTCAGTTCATCTAAAACCAGTAACATGACACGCCAGGTCAATAATTCAGAAAATATGACATCTCGGGAGACCGTAGTCCCACTTGTAGGATAAGAACGAGGGTTGTGTAGTCAGGTAAGCGGTACGTGGCAGCACACGCGATAGTATTACTCCCGTACTGAGAAAAATGTTTGCCGGTTGATGCTGGGACTTTACCTCTGATCGGTTTAGAGTGCATTGGGATTACATATTTCTTCACCGTTTAATTGTGTCATGATGCCGCTGCAACGACCGAATATGGGGGAGAAAATATAAATCTGTATATCTGTGATCAATGCATGGCATGAGTTGGTTATAGAGAGAAACAAATAACATTTCATGTGATGATTTCTTTCCAATCTTAAATAGTTTCAGCTTTATTGTAGATACGCATGACTGTCATATGACATATCTCCTAACAGTAAAATAAAATATATACATTATATAGTTCTAATCCTTGACTGTATTGTACTGTATAAGCCAATATTTTCGCGTCCAGATATTTTCGCGATTTTGGACTAGTTGGGGAAATTCGCGAGAGCAAAATTTCGCGATTTTGGTGATGATTTCATTACTATAAATAGCCTTGTATTGAAGTGGAAATTTTCACGAAGACCAACTCGCGAAATTCGTGAAAATAAAGTCACCGCGAAAATAACCACTTATACAGTAAATGCTGACAAATTGTCCATCTCTTTCCCATTTCTAACTTATTCTTTTCTATAAATTATGCAAGTCAAACTCCTATCTATTTATTATAGTATATCGTTTCTTAAATATGATTATAAATAATTTTAGGGCTGCAAGCCCATCAAGCTTTGCTTACGCTTTAAGTACTACCTAATAATATGAGTTTATATCTTGAATTGAATATCATAATGTAAACAAAGGTTATCACATGTTATTAAATGGAAATCAATAAATGAAATTGAATCAAATCAATTTACATCATAACTAAACTCTGTATCCAAATATTATGCAGATATTTTCAAAAATCAATGAATCAAAACCGTTTTCTAGTAATCATTGTTTCTACCTCTCTTGTCTTTCTTCAATCCTTTTTAAAATATGTGGTTTAGAGAGATTTAAGAAACTAGCCAAGATTCAAGCCTGTGTAATTTTAGATCAGTTATTACAGAGTACATGTATAATGTAAACACACACAAAAGTTATACAAAGAATCTATTTTACAACCTATTGTCAAGAAATAATTCTGGATTCAATTTTTATCACTAGTCTATTTTATAACTGCAACCCTGAGAAAAAAAAAACAACACTATACTTAACCATAAATCTAAAGATTATACAAAATCTGTCTGAAATGTTGCCCGAAGAAACATAAAATCAACATTTACTTGACTTGCGTCACACTAAAATATACCCTTATTTGGTGGGAATGAGATAAAATCAAAACAACAAATACGAAATTTATTCATTAAAAAAAAACAATGTGTGAAAGTATGGGCCAATAACCATCATTCTTTATAGAATGATATTTGACAAATACAAAGTTTATTTATGAAAACAATAAATGAGCTGTGACAATTTGGACTAATAATCATAACTCTCCAGAAAAATGATCATTCCCAAACCTGATTTTTAACATAAAAATGTCTCTTTTCCCGTTCTTCACCTTGATGTGGAAGCAGACGTGCTGATCACGGTACATTTAGCACAGGCACCGAAAAGGGCATGAAGAAAGGGGTCTTCAAATAGATTTGAAGACGTATGCCACGTACTAGACAAACATAGTGAGCCGAGACTGCGTGCCAGTCCATTACTGCCTACCATCTTAGGTCCACAGATTTCCCTCTCAGATTAAACCGGCTTGGACGTAGGGATCAATATTTACCAAGGCTAGCCAAAATGTATGTCTCTCTATTTGTCCCCAAACCACTATCCCACAATAGCCGTCTAAACCCAAAAAATCTTCCCTCACGAGCGCAAAACCTCACCCACACCTACACACACACACCACACACCGGACAAACAGAGAGACGTTACTGTTACTAATGGCTCTATATCTTTTGGTAATATTGATCTTCCTTGCGGTCCAAGAATTTTTCTGATATTATCTGACGTGGGTAAATATCTGCTGGTGATCTAAGATTTTAAGAAAATTTATAACACTCTCACCACCCTCACTGCCAACATTCAACGACAACACACACAACCTACTACCACATCACTCAACACTTCCCACAACGATCCTCAAAACACACGGGACAAACAGACGTTATCTAACATTTTGCAGCCTTAGGTAAATAATGATCCCTACGGTCCAAGCACCCGATTTAGTATCTGAGATGAAGAACTGTAACTAAGGATTCAATGAATAGGTGGATTAACCCCACCACAATCTCAACACACCCACCCACCGCACTCACTCACTGTAACCATACACCCACCTCAGACACCACACATCGAATCCACCAGCGAGCAACACTCCCCTCACAACACACACACCACACCGCGGCACAATAGAGAAGACATATTGATTTGGACTTAGCCTGAGGATAATATACTTACGATGGCCACAACGTCTAAGGCTAGGCTTTTAATCTGCGATGATGGGAAATATGTGGACCTAAGTAAAACTTAGAAATTTACTCGACCCCGTCACCGCACAACCTCCATAGCACACAACTGTCAAACCACACCCACTATCATACTTACACACCACACTTCACTACACCTCTCACACCTCTCACTTCACTCCTTCAACATACAACCTTCACACACAACCGGACAAACGGAGAGACATACATTATTGCTACCTTGGTAATAATTATCCTACGTTCCAACGCGGTTAATTTGATGCAGAAGGGAAAATCTGCTGACCTAAGATTTAGAAAGATTTAAATTATATTTAAATCCCTACACCCACACCCTCACACACAACTCAACCAAACAACACACAACCTCACACTCACTCACCATCCCACACACAGCCCTCACAAACACAGAGACAAAAGAGAACATTACATTTTGCTAGCTTTGGTAAATATTGCATCCTACGTCCAAGTATCCGGTTTAAGTACTGAGAGGGAAATCTGTAAACCCTAAGATTAAGAAAATTTTTTATTAACCCTCACACAATCTGTCACAAAGTCCTCACCTACCCACTCACACACCTCTCACACCACACCATAACGGTCCAAGCTCTACATTCATATTGTGCTACACTCGTGACCTCCCCAAGCGATACTATTCTCACACCACACACACACCGGGACAAATAGAAACATACGATTGGTCTTGGTTTGCCCTTGGTAAATATTGATCCCTACGTTCCAAGCCGTTTAATCTGAGAGGAAAATAGTACTGTGGACTCTACAGATGCCGCGTAAAGGACAAAGTAAGTGGGACTGGACGCGAGAATTAATGGGAGTATTAATCCAAAGAGTGTTATTTGATGTCTAAGCAAAGACTACACTATGTTATGTCTCTAATAGCTCTCTCCTCCCTCTCCCTCTCCGCCTCCCTACATACTCTCTTCTCCTCTATGGTTTAATTGAGAGTCTTCATGAAGGTCAGTCAAGTTCTTCAATCTACTTTGAGTAATTGACCCTTTCTTTTCATGCCTCCTCTTCCGGGTCAATTAGTGCTCGTGTTGCTAAACCTGTTACCGTGATCATCTACGTATCTTGCTTCTCTCCACTCATTCTCGTGCAAGAACGCGGTAATAAGAGACATTTTTATCGTTAAAATACTCAGGTTTGGGAATGATCATTTTTCTTGAGTAGAAGTTATGTTTATTAGTCATACTATTTTCTTCAATCTCATTTTATTGTTCATAAATAAACTTTGATTTGTCCAAATATATTTCTATTTAGAATGATGGTTATTGTGCCCTCACTTTCACATACATTTTTTTCTTAATGAATAAATTTCGCATTTTATTTGTTGTTGACTTTTTTAATTTCTCCATTCCCTCCACCATATAATGGCGTCATATGTATATTTTAGCGATTGTGTGGACCTTATGTCAAGTAGGAATTGCTTCTTTTGATTTTCATGTGTTCAATTTCGGGGCCACATTTCAGACAGATTTTTGCTCTATACTTCCAAACTTAATATTACTTTTATGGTTTAAGTTTCCTATAGTTGCTTGTTTTTTTTCTACGGGTTGCGAGTTTATAAATATATAGAGTAGATGATATAATATTTGCATCTAGAATTATCTTCTGACATAGGTGTAAAAATAGATTCTTGTCATAACTCTTTTGTTGTTTATGTATATATCATTATTACATGTACTCTTGCTTTCATATCTGATCTCATAAATTTATCACAGCTGAATCTTGGCTCCAGTGTCCTCTTAATATCTCGTCTAAAAGCCACATATTTTAAAAAGGATATGAGATAGAAAGAACATAAGATTCGATCCTGAAAGGTAGAAAACAAATGATTATACTATAGAGAATTAACTAGTTTGATCTCATTCAGAATCATTGCAAAATATCTGCATAATATTTGGATACGGTTTAGTTTGGATGAATGTAAAAATTTTGTGTGAAATATGAAAATTTCAATTTTATTTTTTCCCAATTTTTTTGATTTCCATTTAATAACATGTGATAACCTTTGTTACTTTGATATTCAATTCAAGATATAAACCATATTATTAGGTAGTACTTAAAGCGTAAGCAAAGCTTGATGGGCTTGCAGCCTTAAGAGTAATATATTTTTAATCATATTTTAAGAAACGATTTGGATATATTTGTCATAATATGTTAAAATAAATAGATATGAGTTATGACTTGCATAATTTATTAATTAAAGAAATAGTTAGAGAAATGGGGAATAGAGGTATGGACAATTTGTCAGCATTTATCTCTGTATTAAGTGAGAATATTGATCCTTTTCACGCTGTACATGCCCTGATTAATGGGGTTTGATTTATTTTCACGGAATTCGCGAGTTGGTCTTCTGTGAATATTCCACTCAATCAAGGCATATAGTAATGAATCATCACCAAATAATCGCGAAATTTTGCTCTCAGCGTTTTTCCTCCAACTCAAGTCCTAAAGTTCTTAGCTTGAATAGAAATGATCCCTCAGAGAACAAGCTCGAGAATAAATATTGGCTTATAATTCAGTAGCAATACAGTCCAAGGATTGAACTACTTATAGGTATATTTTACTTTTCTTGCTTAGGAGATTATGTCATAAATGACAGTCTGTTTTCTTTTATGGGTGTATGCTTTATTTACTACAGAATGTTAACTTTTCTTATAATAACTGCGATAATGCGTGCTATATAAAGCTCTGAAACTATTTTAAGTTGGAAAGAAATCAATCACATGAATGTTATTGTGTTTTTCTCTCTATACACCATAATCTTTTGCCAATTGACATTTGATCTCAGATATACAGATATTACTAATATTTTCCTCCCCCTATGATACTAAATCGGAATACGTGCTGCCAGCTGGCATTCATGACACATAAACGGTGATATTAAGTAAATATTAGTAATCAAACCAATGCACTCTAATTTACCGATCCCAGAGGTAGAAGTCCCAGCATCAACCGGTACTAAACATTATTTCTCAGTATACGGGAGTAATACTCATATCGTGCGTTGCTAGTCTGACCTTTTGTGCTCCTTACTTCAATCCCGCTTATAATACTCTGTAGCGGCTACCACAACCTCTCGTTCTTGTATCGTCAAAGTGGACTGACGCGGTCTCCCGTAGTATGTCCATATATTCTCTGAGATTATTGAAGCCGCAATGGTTGTCGCTCGCTATGTTACTTGTGTTATTAGTATTGAATTTAGTAATCGAGGTCGCGAAGATAGCGGACATATAAGTTTGAGGCATGGGGTAGAGTGTTAAGTGAAAGGCTAGTATTTAAGGCTGTAATAGGCTACTGCATCCCTTAGAGTGACGTGTTGTGGTGGGGGCTAATCCTTGGGGAATGAGGACAAGATTATTCGTTTTTATTATCATTAAGAGGTGGTATTAAATCTCCATTGTGACTGTATGAGGGTGGGGGTGTGTTCGGAGATGAAGGAGAGAGGGGATGCGAAAAAGAGGATGGGTAATAGGTATTAGTGAAAGGCTACATTAAATTAGATTCATCCTGTAATACATGCATCCTTTAAGAATGAGTGGAGAGGGGCTTCATTCTTTGGTTTACCTTTTTTACATTAGAACCGATCCGGGTGGTAAAATTGCCTCATTTTGTGTCTCGGGGGGGGTGGTTGGGGGGACATGGTCATGTGTTTAGTGAAGGCTAGATTAAGGCTGTAATAGGCCTTGCATTTTTAGCTTGGAATGAGGGCGGGGGCGAGGATACGCGTACTAGTACATTCTAATCAATGTGTTAGGAGGGAGTGGGGTTGTAGAGTGTTTAAGGGTAGGATTTAAGGCTGTATTAGCATCTTCGAGTAATGGATATTTTCATTGTAATTTGTAATAGTGGTTAGTGTATCTTTGAACAACTAAAAATTTGCAATGACATCAAGAAGGAAGGATCATCGCTGTAAGACTACGATGCGTTCAATTCGAGGTCCAT
>CALNVZ010001721.1:36088876-36147053 GCA_940671915.1 Paracentrotus lividus
TGAGGATGGGTGTAAGGATGTGGGTGAGGGTGTGTGTGTTTGGTTTAAAAGAGTTAAAAACAACAACCACTACCTGACAAAACTAGTATGTCAAAATATATTGATTAATGAACATTTCATCAAGCTTGAATATTCTTTATTGAAAGCCAAATTATTCTCTAGTTGTTTCATGTAATATATTGAATATGAATATAAAGTCAATTTGATTAGTTTAAAGTTGATGAAATATGTTCTTTTATCTATACTTTTATTACTCCTCTTATTGACAACTATATCACATTCAATGATGACATTTTAGTTTGTTGACTTATAAATTGCGTTCACCAAAAAAAAAAGCACTATTAGTAAAGTGATATTGTTAACCTAATAATTTACTGAGAACCTAGGCCTAATGTTTCAGAATTTATCAATGGACATGATTATTTTGTTATTGTTGTACTTGCAGCCCTTGGTTTACTTGATAATTTGCTGTTATTCTATTCCTCTTCATGAAAGTTCCCTCTAAAACACTGTTTGGGTGGAATTTTACTGTACTTTTCCTTATCTCTCATAAAAATTTGTTCCCCCAATGCCAATGCATTCAACTAAAACCCATTCCTCTCTTTAACACTTTCTAGCATTTACATGTCTAGTCTTATATTTGCTCCGAGGTGCCACAGATTATGGTTTGTGCGTGCTTTGTGTATTAGACGTGTTGCTGAAATACCCATTGACACAAGATCTATTGGCAATTGTACCATTTTCCATGAAAATAAATAATGTCTAAGTGATTTATTGATTGCATTAATAACAAAAGAGAAAGTTGATAATATAAAGTACATCTTCAATGAATTGAACACAGTGAGGGATACTAGTATCCAATTGAACATGTGTTTGAAATTTGTTGAGGAAACCAAAAATAAGAAGTCATGTATATGTTCAATTCATTCTAATTATGAAGAAATTTTTGTGCGAAAGAAAATTCTGCTGACAATATTTGCCTTAATTATCAGCATTATTATCATCATCATTATATGATATAGATAAAATTTGAAATTATCAATATAACTTACGAAAGATAAAGAAAAAAGGGGAAAGAGAGATGTAGTTCAGAGAGATATAAATGGGAGTGAGAGGGAGAAAAAGAGATAAAGACATACAGACAGTTGGTTTTCAATACTGACGTTTTAAAGATAAACAGTCAAGCATTCTTGCAGATGGGTTAGAATAAATGAGAGTGCATAAGAAACCAAAACAATCATCGCCCTATCATGTAAACAAATATCACTTATGTATCTTCCAAAACGGGTTTAAAGTATCATACACAATGTGATTACACAGTACTTTCAACCCACATTCATAGTGGGTCAATACCATCCATCAATTTACTCTCATCATCTTTCTCCCTCCTCCTCCTCCTCCTCTACCACCGGTGTAAGAGGCGATGATCCATGAGGGAGATAAAAGCATTACCAGTTCATCCTTGCATTGTTCTTTCTCCAGCATCATCGTCCAACCATTGTGCATTGAGAGCAAGGAGGGCATTAGTACTGTATTAAGGTATGGATGCTAATGTCCTTTTGTTTCTCATCTTGTTGAGGTGAAGATGCGGAACATACTCTCTCTATCTCAGTCTATTGATCTATCTATTGAAAGCAAGCTGAGCAGCCAGGCGTTCATAGATAATTGAATTTGCCTGGTATATATGGAAAGGGGTGATTTCATGAACACCTTTCAGAGGTGTTTGAGATGAGTGTCCGAGATCCCATGTGAAGTTTAGGTCTTCTTTCCATTTGTTATTTTTATACAATGCAATTTAAAAAGATATGGTTATGCAGGATTTATCATCAATACCATCAACATCACAATGTTCATAATCATTATCGTATAATTGCCATCCACAACCATCCCAACCATCATCACGATCATCACATTTATTATCACATTCCCCATCATCATCATCATCACCATCATCATCATCATCATCACTATCATCCTCATCACCATCATCATCATCATCATCATCATCATCACCATCATCATCATCATCACCATCATCATCATCATCCTCATCATCACCATCATCACCATCATCTTCATTACCATCAGCATCATCATTATTATAACCATTACCACCATCAATACTATCATCACATCTATTATAACCTTCCCCATCATCATCATCATCATTACCACTATCATCTCTATCATTAACGTCATCATCATCATCATCTTCACAACCATTATCATGATGATCATGATCCAACCATTGCCATCAACAGCACAATCATCATCATCATCACTATCATCAGCATCATCATCATCATCATCATCATCATCATCATCATCATCATCATCATCATCATCAACAACATTATCAGAAACACCACAACCAGCACAAGTAGAAACATCGTAACCATATTACCTACTACTTCGTTTGTTCTAGTCATGTATTAATGTATTCTTTACTATTTTCATTTTGTACATATAATCTTTTATTAACATACTACTTTATTTTTTATTATTATTTGTCCCCATTTATTGCTTCAAAATTAGGTCAGTGTAATATTTGAAATCCTTTGAAAAGACATTTTTTAAATACTGGTTTAACAAAAGAAAATACAGAATTCATGATAAATACATTTTCTTTCATCATGCTAAAATTCATTCTAGCAAATGATAAAATGAGAAAGCTGAGTCAGAGCAAGAATTTATCACCACGAGAAGACAATTACTTTTCTGCAGACTCAATAAACACAGTAATTAATTTGAATAAATCAATTTTCGGTGAACTTTAATTTTGTATGCAGGGCAGCAAAGCAATTTCCAACCTCAGCGAAAAAAAATAAATCTCCTTTATTCACTCTTCTGCTCCCATCTGGGGGAAGTGTTTTATGAAAATGAAATTTCTCTCTTTCTCTTGTCTTTAGATTGTTGGTTGAAAATCAATAATACCCATCTTTATCACCCGCACAAGCCAAGCCAAAAGAGAGGCCGTCTAAGGAACGAGAAAGGAGAGGGGGAAAGAAGAGCGAGGCATCTTGGTTTCGGCTAGTGCGCCCCTTGTTTTTGCTCGCAAGAATGTGTTTAAATTTGCCTGCAGCCCGACCACTCATGCGCGAGCGAGGCAGGCCAGGATACGCAAGCCGCGGTCGGCTGGTATTGATTTAGCAGGGGATGCGTACGGGAGCGGGTTAATTTCAAGCAAGGCAGCTAGGCAGGTAGGTAGGCTGGAGTGGATGGAAGCACGGCGGACGGATGGACGGGGGAGGAAGGGAGAAACTCAGCACAGGCTATGTTTGCTTTATGTCTGAGCTCAAGTCAATAATTCTACATTCCAGTGTAATTGCTTGTTAATTATTGATATTACTAATCAAAGGCTAAAGCTCTCCTCTATAATTCATGATCACTTCCTCATCAACTAATTTCACAACTACTCAACTACTACAAAAATATGTCAAATCCAACATTTGAAGTATGTGTAAAGGTAATGATGGCGTCTTATGCAATGGTATTGCTCATTGCAAATAACAGCATGATTAATCTACTACATGAAATAAAAGGAGTTCACAATATGTTAATTTAAATCCATTACCAACTCCTGGTTTCAGTGCATTATAATCAATGGTTCTATTTAATGTTATTTATTTATTAAAGACAAACAGATCTTACAATCTAATCATTTCCATATTTTACAAATGTAGTTCCAGAAAATACAGAAAATTAAATTATTCCTGTATTTCAGGCTTCTAGAAATAAAATAGTTGTTTTTATTGAGTTTCAATTCTCATGAAATATTTGAAAGACAATACTAATACTATACTTGGACATATGGCAAGAAGCAAAATATATTTTCTCCACAACAAGAACCCCCAAAACATGAATGAAAATAAACAAAAATAAGTCAGGGTTTCAAAAATAAAATTTGAAAAGAGATTATGGAAAAGCAATAGAGCGATGTATGTCAATGCTCACAACTTGACTTTAAACTGACCTTTCTTTGACAAAAGAATAATTTATCTGTAACCAGGTGAAGGAATCAATTTACGCTTGCCTTTAATTTAAAATGAGACCACTATTTCTCGATTGAAAAATTTGGCCAATATGACTTGAGAAAAGAAGCCAAAATACATTAAACATGAATAATTGAGAGCGAATAAAAATAGCTCAAGTGTCATTGCAATAATAAGAAAATAAACCCATATTCAGGTCAGAAATAATGACATAAACAAAGACAATACAGGCTCCACACCATTGGTATCTGCTATTGGAATACCAATGCATGATGTCTAATCTAAAATGTATGGCTTGAATAAAATATCTAAATGGAGAAGACGGACTCTGCAAATAGCTTCAAAACACCGGCTCAGCTAGCAAGATGGGGGAGGGGAGGGAGGATGCAATAACGAGGAGGAAAAAAGGAATTAAACATGAAAAAAGGAGGACGATGAGGAGGTGGCTGGTCGCTTGATGATGCAAAATGTCTTTAATGGTCATTCTGGTCACATCTTCCCAGCTAAGCAGCGGCATGAATTGTTGATGCCCTGCCTGCCTGCCTGCTTGCCTGGCTCGGTGGCCTGTGTGCAGGTTGGTGGTATGCTAAAGCACAGTAAGGAGGATAGTGCGGGAGAGAGAGGAGAGATGATGATGATGCAATCATTTATTCCATCTTGAACACCGTATATTATGAGATGGATTTATGACAGAATGAAGCACATTAATATGGATTGCAAAACTGGAATTTCATCCTACAATTACCCAGACATATGTTACAAATAACATTCTTTGGGCTAAATATTTATCCTCAAGATTTTGTTTAAATGTTTCATCTTTATAAAATGGTTACAAAAAAAGGAGATCAGTTTACTTGTTGTTATGACATCAAGAAAGAAAAGCTTATGGAAGTCCCCAAAATATCAGATGCTTATGTTATGATTTATAAATTTAGGGAAAAAAGAAAAGCAAAAAACAAACATAACAAAACGATAAAATATCTGAAAATCAAATAATCCACTAAATCCAAACTGGTATACCTATCAAATAGGAGCCTATGAAACAAAATGATGGATAAAAAATAAATAAAACTACAAGGAGAGAGGGTTGCGAAACAAACATATAGTGGAAATGACAGTAATAAATAAAAAGAGAAGGTTGTATAAATAAGAGAGAAAGAGAGAGTGATGGAGAGAAAAAAAGAGATATGTATAAGGCTCACATGTGAGTCATCTAATGATTGAGATAAAACAAATTGAAAAAAAAAAACCCAACCATTTTACATTAAAATCAGTAGATCAGAACATTGGCACATAGCTATGACTATAAATTACATCATCATTCATCATAACTCCTTTTAATACCTCTTCAGATGATCATCCAATATTCGTTTATATTCTTGTTTATCATTGACCCAGAAAAATTTAAGAAATATAGTGTGATGCATTTTATGGTCATATATAAATCCAACTTACATTTAATAAGATGGCTTCTAAAAAGTAATTCTTATTCTCTGATGATAGGATTTGAGCGGTATTATAACATTTAGAAATGAAATTCATTTAATATTTTCTTCTTTCCTTGAATATTTAATTGAGATATAGGTTTGCTATCAATGTACAGTTTCATGTTGGATATTTCCTATCATTTGTGACAAATAAGTCATAGTTTAATTCCTTTTTATATGGAGTTTCAAATATTTCCTGTATATGCATCATCATTTTGAACAAAATATAGATTTTAAAAAAAAGAAGCTTTATTCTACCAATATTAATATGAAAAAATCAAACCATCATTATATTTTGTTAAAATCTTGTAAATTATATTGATTATATTTTGATGGTTGAATAAAATAATGAAATTGAAATATAATTCTGTAGGATTTATCACGCCTTAAATCCATTTCATAACGGCTCAAATCTTATCTCCTCTTTTATTCTTCCTCAAAAAATCAAAAATAAGAATTCCTGTCACTTTCTCATCCTTCCATCTTCCACCATCCTAGTGATGTAAAGCAAAGAAACAGCTCCCCGGTATCACATCACTAATAACGTTTCTCCTTACCCCTGATACAGTGGTGTGGAGCATATCGCTTTCCATGGCGGTACCCTCTTGTATGAAAATCTCCCTATTGATTTGCTACGGCCAGCCATTGATCATACTTTGATTTAGATGGCGTTCCGCGTTTGTCATTTTCCTGACGTTTCCTCTGCTTGCCCAAGGATTGCACGGTGGACGGAACTTTTTCTTTCCTCACAATCAGATTTTGACGACTTATAATCATCTTCAACGACTTGATGTGCAATGCTATTGCATGAAGGAATAAATACTATGCACAATTATCATCAAGCATTGTTCTTGCGTATGTGAGGTTTTGTAAGGTAGCAAATCATACTTCCAAAACATCATTTATTTAGAAAATATATTTATTTTATCATAAACCATAATTAACCTTTACAATTTAAAGTGTTTACGATTTATTACTTGGCCATTCTATCACAACAACAAATCATGAAATTAAATGCATTTGTATCACTTTATATGTATAGTGTATCATATTTTTACTGATTTGCGGCAAATAAGTTAAATGAAACGTTACTTTTGACTTACAATGACTTGTACATGTTTTTCTTTTCTTCATAAAATTTCTTGTTTATATTTAATTGCCTTCAAATTTATATTGCCGTATTAAAAATTGCATTTTCAAATTGAATGGGGAAAAAATAAGAATGATTCATCCTCCAAAACCTATATGTTTTACCATTGTAAATAATGTGTTTCATATCTCAAACACTAGCCTCAAAACACCTTTGCCTGCACAACAAGGAACTTACAGCGCATTTACCGAAACTGACATTAGCCTAACTCTGGAAACGAGTAGTAAATACAAAACAGTGGATGTGCCTAACTCTTGTTATTATCCATCAAATGTACTTGCCTAACTCTATGAATTGCTTTCCTTTGTTGATTTCACATACCATTTTGGTAATTTATAAAATTCAGAATTGCCATCCAACTAGCAAATGCATATTTTTGCATATAATGTAATCATATTCCATAAAATATTTAATATAGGCAAGGAAAAGAATTTTCTCACAAAATATCGTCAGTGATTTTACGAACCGTCCTACACCTCGCCGAGTCCCCAAAACCAGCTTTTGAGATAATCGCGTTCAAAGTTTGGATGTTCTTCTGACGCTCATAACTTCGCGCTTTGAAGGAAACCAGGGCAATTAATTATATCATTGTACAGCATAAATTCTATAATTTTACAATATGAAAGAAATTATTTGCAATCGGGGTTTGAATTTTAAATATTTAGAATAAATTGGAAGGTAGTTTTTTAGAAACTGATTATTTTGACGACAAACAGGGGGTTAAGGTCACTTCGTAAAATCATGCGTATCACGCGCATCTTTTTTAGCGTCCTAAACCACGAGATAGAACGGTTCGTAAAATCATTCAATGCATACGCGCACCGCTCACCCATATGTAGGTCGGGTTGCGCGCCATTCTGGAGACTGCTATATTGTAGAAACAATGGTTTAGGACGCTTCGTAAAATCACTGGAAGCGATGTGACGTTTTGAACGAAATTTGAATCTTCTCTTATTCTTAAAATAATTAAGATTTCGATCTGAAATTTGGTAATTCGATAGAGTTGAATACAGGCTTTAAGAATATCGAAAAAACTCAATTTCGAAAATTTGACCAAAAATTCGGTTTATGACGGTTCGTAAAAACAGCGACGATATATTAAGAGCTTGTTCACAGATAGCACTAACAGTTGACACTTACATGTTCTCTATTTGAACACTAGTATATTTGTTTTATCATTTAATAAACATAATAAGAATGTACTGTTTTGATCATTATTAACTTTTCATAATTCAATGTTAGCATTACAAGATATTTCATTACCAGTATCATGGACATGTAACTGCTTTTATGTCCATAATGACAAAATAATACTTCTATTTCCATAAAAGCCATTCTCAATAAGAATTTCATTCTCATCATAACATTTTTCCCATGATCAATCAATGTCATCAGTCATCCCTATAACTATCATCTACCATTACAATACAAGTTAAGTGTAAGACCCCAATAGTTATTGTACGGCTCTGTTAAATGTTTAACCCGTTGGGGACTGAGCCCGAATATATTCGGGCTGAGGTCTATGGGAAATATGTGTTACAGCCAAATCAGCTCGTCTCCAACAGGTTAAGAAAAACTTTAATCTTATCATACTAGTTTACTGGTAATATTTCTGCTCAGGACGACATTAAAAGTATCTTAATAGTTTATATGGTAAGTGACCACTATTTCAGCCTCGAAAACAACATGAAATTGTGCATTTACGCATGAAAAAAAGAGACATATAATACTTAGATCTATTAACAAGTTTACAACTGAATTACTCATTCCTATAGGGTTAACACAGAAAGCACCCGGTTCATGTATTCAAAGGATTACATTTACAATAAGTAGACCATTAAAAAGTATCGTCTGCTGATAACCAGAAGGACGCTGTTACAGATCAAAGATGTTCTGGTGAGACCAGAAGGGCGCTATTACCACTGACTTTGTACAGCAATAACACCCTTCTGGTTCTCAACGGAACATCTTTAAGATGCAATAACGCCCTTCTGGCTCTCAACAAACGATATGACATAAACTTTGATATATCATGTTTTACATTTCAGTACCATGAGGAAATAGCTTTTCTCTGTCCCATAATAAGCCAACATACATGTAGAATGCAATTATGTGTCTTCTTAATTACTGCAATGAGTGGATGAAGGATGAATGATGAATAATTTAGCAGTGTGCAGCCAGTGGCAAGGCCACGCATGACCAATGCTGGAATTTTGTGGGCATATCGGTAAATTAATCACTTGATAAATGGCTCTCTGGGGATACGTCTAGAAAACTGAATCAAAACATATCTATATGATATGATATTTATACCCATGCTTTCTCTGCTGTTTTCATCCCATCTTCATATATACTAATTTATCCTCTCTGTCTCTCTCTTCTTTTACTTCTATCTTACCAATAAGGCATAGTTTAACATCAACTTGTGTATCTGATATTCGCGGTATATTAATTTTTGCGGATTTCGCGCGAAGATCGGTAGGCGCGAATTTAAATACGTGCAAATATATGAGCATGATCTCTTATCCATGTATTGGGTGCATTCAATTGCGTGCTTACTAAAATGCAGCGCGAATTCAAGAACCTGTAAACATTCTTTGAGGCCTCTCAGCGCAAATTAATCGCACAAAAATAACAGTGAATACAGTATCTCTCTTTCTCTTACCATTTTACAAAGCAGTATAGTGTTACAACATATAGCCTATTCTATATCTCATCTCTTCCCCTCTCTCCCTCTCTCTCTTTCTCTTACAATCTTACCAGTCAGTATACTTTTAATAATACTGCCTATTCTCATCTCTCTGAGAAATCATTCTATCTCTTCCATTTAACTCTCTTTCCCAACAACATCAACTTGCATATCTGATATCTCTCTCTCTCTCTCTCTCTCTTTCTCTTACCATTTTAAATATCAGTAGTGTTACAACATATAGCATATTTCTCATCTCTTCCCCTCTCTCTTACCGTTTTACCAACCAGCATATTTTTATAATTATTTTGGCTTTTCTCATCTCCCTGACTATCTCTCTCTCTTCCATTTCTCTTTATTTCTCTCCCTCCCTTCCCACCAATAAGTTTACATCATGCTGTTTTTTTAAAAAATATCTCATTTACCTGCCTACATCTTTTTCTCTCTTTTCCTCTTTTACTCTTCATCTCTCTTTCCTCACCAATATATAATGATCATATCGCCTACTTCATATCCTATCTCCCAGTCTCTCTTTCTTAAGTATCTCTATTCCTCTATATTATGATTTACATACAAAGACAAGACCTTTAAGAAAAATAAAAGTGCAAGTTAAAAAAAAAATACAAACCAGTACAATGTCAGAATGTAAGAAAGAAAAGGAGAGAGAGAGAGAGAGAGAGAGAGAGAGAGAGTGAGAGAAAGATGGAAAAAAAAAAAGTCTGAAAATCTGAATTCAGTTTTTTAATGTACATGTATATTATATCCTGAAATAATGCCACACTACATGTGCATACATACTCGATAAAAAGTCTAATGTGGAATGTTGTCTCATGTTGAAATGGAAAAAAGATGGAGACCAGCAGAGAGAAATTACATCCAAACTCTTCAGTCATTGTCACAAGCTGGCGCTATTTACATTCATATCACAGCTACATGCAGCCTTTGAAACATTTTCACTCTGCGTTTTTAATGGCTTTGTTATAATAAAATTGTGTTCAAGGTTGTATTTGAGCTTTGGATGTTCATAAAAGCAAAAATGAATTTTCTGATTGGATAAAAGAATATACGAAAAAGGGGAAATTGAAAAAATAGTCAAAGTGGTTCTGCCCACAATTAATCTACAATATTGGCATAACCAATGCTGACAAGCTGAAAATGAGATGTGCAAGTCACCCATCCATGAATATGTTCAATTGTGAACAGACTGCAATGTATTCATGAGAGGACATTGAATCAGAACTGGGGACATACCCTATTCCTTTGACACCCCGCCCCAAGGGATTAACATTGACACTCATATGTTCATGTACCATGAGTAATGATCTCTGAATGCTCAGAAACTAAATGTTTCTCTATTAATTCCCATGTGATATGATTGATCAGTAACAGAATGCCGTGGTTGTAATGAAATAAAAATAACTAGAGGGATATATTTGAGTGACTTCTCCTAAAGTAAAGTCCAGGTTTAAAGGGACTGTAACATCTATTCTGCTACCTCATTGTTATAGTATTATTTTGTTGTTGTTGTTGTTGTTGTTTTTGTTGTTGAAATAAACAATACCCACAGGATACACATAAATATACTTGAGTGACTTCTATGAATATCAAAGTTCAGGTTTAAAGAGAGTGTAACACATTGGTCTCACATCATAAGATGTTTGTTGTAAGGTCCACCCAATATGATGCTACTTCATTGTTGTTATTATTGTGTGATTTTTGTTGTTACTTTGTTATCAATATGAACTTGCCTTAGCCTTTCAATATTGACATGCAGGAAACAAAATTGTATTATTGAAGGAAACCAAGAAATATCATCCAACTTATATATATTGCAAAAGAGCAGCATTAAATGTGAGCTGGTGAAAAGTTCATATCCTACTCAAGTATGAATTAAATAAAAATAGCTCTAGGAGTTTCTTCTCAAATTTGAGGTACCTGCATATCATATTCCTGGTCTCTTGCAGAAGATAGAAATCAATACTGATAAAATAAACAAAAGCACAAGTGTGACCCAGTGGTTCAAAATTACCATTAAATTGCCAGAATTCAGTATTGTTGAATGCATCAACTGAAGATTTCAATCCTTTCCCTACAAATTATGTCATATTTATTATGCTCTAAATAATTGATAATTTGCACTCATTTTTATTTCTAAATTTTTTAATTTAGTACACTGACATTTTTAAAGATTTATTTATTTATTTTTTTATTATTATTATTTTATTTATTTATTTATTTATTTATTATTTATTATTATTATATATATATATTTTTTTTTTTTTGGGGGGGGTTCTAAGCCACTGGGTTACATTTTTTTGCAAAACTAAATAATGAAAATAAAAACAAATGGATAAGATTGAACATGGTAATCTTTATTAATATAAACAATACAAATGATAGTCAACAAATGTTGATAATAACAAATATTCATAACATGCTCAAGTAACATTGCAAACGAGATGGAGCCGTAACATGATAATTCAACAATCACAACGAACTTGTTGTGTATGTTTCCACAAATGTAATGCATATGACATGTAGGTTGGTGCACAATGAACACACAACCAGTTGTGATCGGGGCAAGAGAATGGAAAGAAAGAGAGAGAGAGAGAGAGAGAGAGAGATGGGAAGTAGATGAAGATGGAATAACACTGTTAATAATTCATGCATGACTAAACATAACAGTGGAACCTAGTTTTCACAGCCCCCTTCGGTAGGGACCAATGTTTCTTTCTTTCATTCTATCATTGTAAGGTGGCACCATATGTTATCATGCACTGTTTTCCAGAGGCCCTGCATCATTGTTACAAATATTGAAAACTTATGAAAACTTTGATGCAACATGAAAAAACACAGTGGGACCCACATATTTTACATTTCCATAAAATATCTACCTCCGACCCCTATATCCACGAACGTAATGAAATAATTTGCTTTTTCGTTCCAGTTTAAAGGTGCTATGCTCTTGTATTATGGCATAGTTTGTTCAAAAAGTGAAATAAAGATCAATATAATTGGTTGGCTGTACAATAGTGTTGATACTCTTTTTATTAAATAGAAATGATCTGTTTTATTTAACCCACTGACTATCAAATTATCTCTTTCCCCATATACCCAATCAAGGGACCACAAGTTCTCATAGTGGGTACAATGTATAACCAGGTTCTACTGAACAATCATGATTGTATATATAACAATGAAATGATAATGAGATGATACAAATTCAGCCAAAAATAAAATTTATAATAACAAGAAACAAGGAGTGGAAGATTTCTAAATTAATAGATGAAATACCAACATTTGGTAAAACTATTATCAATAAGGGTTTTAAATATGACAATTGTATGGGGCAATAAAAGTTGTATTCAACAGTAAAAATAGCCTTTTGAATACATTGAATATGAAATGCTCAAGTTTGGTGATTTTTCCCTTGTCCACTTTAATAGAAGTCTGACTCTCATTATGTTAAAAAGCATTACTTGAACGCACCAAAATCATCAACTGTAACATGCATAAACACAATGATAATTGGCATCGTAAACTGATATCAAGGTCATTAACACATGACAACAATAAATAACATAAACATATAATTTAAAATGCATTCATTGCATCTTAAAAAGGCTTAAAACTGATTACATTTATTATAATGTATTCCTCGTTCACAAGAACAAAACCATTAGCAATATTCTTCAACAGATTTGGGACAGTGAATAATTAAACTTATCATCCTCTTTGAGACAAATGAGTGAACAAATAGTTACTAAGGTATGGATATTTATAAGGATCTCAATTTCCCGAGATCGGAAACAGGTGAAAGGTCAATGAATTAAAATCACGTCTTTATGTATCTTCTTTGAGACACATGAGTATATGGATAGTAAAATTATAAGGGTCTCGATCTCCAGAATGAAAACAAGGTCATTAAATTGATATCATGCTCACGTCACATCATCATCTTTGAGACAAACAAGTGAAAGAATTGTTAATAAGGTATGGATAAAAGGATCTCAGTCTCCCAATACTACAAACAGAGTTTAAAGGTCATCTGATTGATATCATGCTAACGTCTTATTATCATCTTTGAGACGCATGAGAGAATGAATGGATGGATAGTTAGAATACAAGGATCTCGCATCTGAGGTTACAAACAGTTTAAAACGCCATTTAATCGATATAATTCTACATCTTATCGTTGTCTTTGAAACACAAAAGTGAACAAATGTAGTTACAAAGGTATAGATGTAAAGATCTCGACCTCTTAAGATTTTAAAAAGTTTAAAGCTCATTCAATTAAAATGTCTTATCATTGTCTTTGAGAAACATGACTGAAAA
Source organism: Paracentrotus lividus (assembly GCA_940671915.1). Taxonomy (NCBI): domain Eukaryota; kingdom Metazoa; phylum Echinodermata; class Echinoidea; order Camarodonta; family Echinidae; genus Paracentrotus; species Paracentrotus lividus. The sequence goes on from CALNVZ010001721.1 coordinate 36,102,530, forward strand.
GACAGTTTCAATGTTATGGATATAAGAATCTAAAGAATTGAAAAGTGATTCATATCATATCCGGCTACAATTTATCCTCGTATTTGAGATACTTGTGCATGGGTGAACGGATAAATACAATGATATGCATACAAGGATCTTAATATTCTGAGATAGAAAAACATTTTTTTTTAACGTCAGTCAATTGCTTTAGTTTCATGCTACGTCTTATCATCGTCTTTTCAGACACTTGTGAATGAGTGACCAGATAGTTACAATATAAGGATCTCGATCTCCTGAGATTTCAAACAAAGTTTAAAGGTCATTCAATTAACATGTCTTATTATCATCTTTGAGACACAAGAGTGAACAAAAAGTAAGGTATGGATATAAGAATCTAAAGAATTGAAAGGTAATTCAAGTCATATCATGATATGTTTTATCATCTTTGAAACACTTTTGCATACATGAACAAGTAGTTACTAAAGGTGAAAGGATCCTGATGTTGTCAGATTGAAAACAAAGTTTTAAAAATCGTCAAATTGATACTGTGCTACGTTTTATCATCATCTTTGAGACACTTGTGCATGAGTGAACGGATAGCTCTAGCTCTGAGTTCCAACTCCAATACTTCAAGCTCAGCTTCCCCTGAGTCTTTCTTCTCCACCGATGGGTTTGATGGCGGAGGCGGTTTAATGGAAGCACGGGCAAGAGCTAGCTGAGAAGGCTGACCAGCAGCCTTGGACATATCAACACCTAAATCTAATAGATCTAGATTAATATCATCATCCTCACTATCATCATCATCATCATCACTGCTATCATCCTCACTATCATCACTGTCATCATCATCACTATTGTCCTCATCATCATCATCCTCCTCACAGCTCGATTTGTCTGGATGCACTCTGGCATCCTCTTTTGCATCCATGGATACTGCTTCTGTACTCCTAGCTGTTAGATTGTCAGAACTCTGAGAAACTGAACTTGCACTTTCCACTGCAGCAGGCATTGGACTTTGTATGACCTTTGACCTATCAACACTCGTAGCAGCATCTTCAAGCCTACCGGACACACTGGTCACACACGTCATCTTACCTGATACATGACGTTCTATACCCTCTCTATCCCCTACTAATCCCTCTAATTTTCTTCTAATCTCTGCTTCCTTATGCACCATGTCTTCCTCCTCCTCCTCGTCCTCATCATCTTCGCTTTCTAGCTCCAGTATCTCTCTGATCTCCCCTGATGACAGACTCCCAGATGGAGTGGGCGGGGTCGGATACCTCATCTGGATTGCATCTATCAAGATCAATTTAGAAACATGGTCAATAGTCATGCACAATGGTAAAAATAGAATAATGCTAGATAACATTACGCTTTATACAGTGTACACATATTGGGTTTTTTTAACGCAACTTTGATGGGAGGATTGTTGGTCACATGATATTCATTTCACAGTCCATTGAATAACTGCATCATTAAACAAGAATTCCGGTTCCATTTACCATGCGATTTTGGTTACGTTTTGCACCATTGCATGCGACTACCATCGACATATCAATAACATACAAGAACCTGACCAATTCCACTTTCAATATTAAAAATAAAATGTCAAAATCTTCAATAAAGCAGTTGGGATTTATATAAAAACAAATCAAAATTTGTTTAAATTTGTGTTAAAATCTTTTGTTCAGTACTGCAAATATTTCATTTGTTGAAAGATTAACATTCTACTCAACTTGGCTTTGCTTCATTTAATACACTGTAGAAGATCAATTTCAACTCGCACCATTGCACTCTCAAACATTCATTATTTGTATACTTACCAACATGAGGTGGAGAGGGAGGTGGAGAAGGAGACGGAGGATCTTTGGGGAGTATTTCCTTCTTTTCAGGAGACCTACTTCTACTTCTGGACCAGCTACGAGACCAGCTTCTGGACCTAGACCGGCTCCAAGATCTCCTCCTAGATCTACTGCCAGATCTACTCCTTGAGTAACGATCTCTGGAACGACTTCTTGAAGACCAGCTCCTGTTTCGGAAGGAAGAACCATAAGAACTAAACTACTCATCACAGACCTGTGTCGCGTTGTAGTCTAGTGGTAGTAGCAAAAGACATGGGGGGGGGGCAAATTTTGAAACCTCACCTCCATCCAGATTCAGCGCCTTGTTTCATTTTGTGAACTTGTAAAATGATGCACTGGGATTGAATCCAATGATAAGAGTATTAATATGTAAAGCACTCTGCTTAGTTACTTAGGTAGAATAAGCATTATATAAAACAAAAAATTATTATAATATTATTATTACAAACAATTTTTGAAAGGAATGTTATTCTTAATAAAAACATTCACAGTTCCATAGGTTTTATACGGTTTAATATCACAAGGGATTTGGAAAGGACTCTCAGATGCCGTATTTACTTTTCTGTCATCACTGAATGTCTCTGACAAACTTGAATCAAATTGACTTCACTGTTACAGCTGTCGGACAAAAGACTCAAAACAAGGCAATGGTGGTCACGGCAGAGCAGTTAAGGTTAGGATGTCAGGGGGTCAACAAATGGAAAAACCTATTAACGTCTAGAGCAAAAAAAAAAAAATAATAATAATTTGACATACCTTCTCCTCCTTCTTGGTGATCTACTTCTTGATCTATGATGACTTGATGATACAAGATCAGAACGCTTCTCTGTAGAACCTTCACGGAAAAAGATATAATTGGTTTGGTGAGCATGCAGAACATGAATGTGATACGTCTTGATCTATGATGACTGGACGGTACATGATCAGAACGCTTCTCTGTGGAATCTTCAAGAAAAGCAATACTTGGCTAAGCATGGTGAGAAAACACCTCATTACATATATTATAGGAGGAGGTGGTGACACTAGTCTATTTCTAAGTTTAGTCACCGATTCTTGCAACAATGAGCAAAATAAATAATCAAAGAGGGAAGGCCTCAACTCTCATGTCCAGCCTATTATGTAGGCTATTTAAAGTCTACAACAGATTAGAATCACGGGTTATGATAATTCTCACCTTTACCCTTTGTTTTACTGCTATCCTTTAAAGATTTGGTTGCTGTCTTAGAGGCACCTTCTCCAGTCTTTGCTTTAATGGATCCTGGTTGAGTCGCTGGTTTACCAAATGCTAGCTCTTCTATGTTTACATCGATTTCCACGGGAATGCCATCAATGTCCTCTTTGTGCTCCTCTTTTGCTTTCTAAGATTAACAATAATGCATGAAAAATGAAAAATCAACAAAGGAAATCGGATTCTATCTGGATCTCTCTTTGTTCAAATTTATATTTAAAAAGCTGCATCAATTAACCCTGTACCCTCGCATTTCCCGCCAAAGTTTATTTCTGTTCCTCAGGTGTGTGTCAGGTTCAGGTTTATATTAGCTTCTGACCACTCAAGAATTGAAAGGTTTTGACGGTTTTCTGGGCAGAACTTCAACATAGGGTTTGCCATAGCTTAATTGGTAGAGCAATCACAAGGTCTCTGTTTGGAATCCCAATGGAATCCCATTTTCTTTGCTCATTTTTTTTCATGTTATATATTTCTTAACCTTATAGCATAATTTCAATCTATATTCACACGATTACTATTACCTGTGACTCAACATGGGGCTGTACAGCAGGCTTGACTGTACTATTCACACATGTCTCCACCTGAGCATCATCTTTCTTCTCTTCTATCTTTAAAGCAGGATCCACCTGTACTGATGCAGTTGTCATGGCGACTGTATCATCCTCCGGGGCTGATTCATCTGAATCTGATGAGGACAACATCTCTGTTCCTATTAAGAGCAGGAGATGATATAATAGACAACATTCAATTGTTAAAAATAATGCATATTTTGGAGTGAGTTATAAGAGTACTTAGAAGCTTTTGTTTTGAGGAGTGACACAGTTGAGCCAGCCACAACTGCTCTGGTGTAAATATCATCTCAGATGTGAACCAATTACAGTTTCCTTCTCCTTGTCTTCCACTGTACCTGCCTCTATATGTTGCACTTAGCCCTTTATTTATCATTATAATTATTTTTTGATTTTTGTTGCTTAATTTTATATTGGGTCTATTATGGCGGTTCTATATGATAAGTATACTTTAACAGTTAATAAAATGACCTTTAACCTCGTTTTTTAGTTCAGGATTTGATCAAAAGGGTTGACTTGCATTTTAAATGTTCTTCCTGTTTTGATTCTGCACATTTTGGTGCTGATATCATTTATATACTGTGTTCTGGTGCTGAAATATGATTCATATGCCATTCATCATATATGGCAAATGACATTTTATGACCTTTGACCTCACTTTTGGAGGTCAAGATGTGATTTAAAGAGAGAGAGAAAAAAATCTCAGATGTAGGGTTAGGGGAAATGTTGCAATAGGGGTTTATGATAAGTTTAGGGTTAGGTTAAGGGTAGCATGTTAAGTACTGTGTTGAAGTTAGTCATTTGCTTAGTGTATGGAATTTACAACAAAACAATTGTTTTGAGCAAATGTCTTTGAATCATCCCAAAGTGGGTGAAAAGAAAGACTACACTCACAACTTTAATAGCTTGAGGATCTGAGGGCTTGAATGGGTTTTAGTTAGTCGACAGGAAAACTACAATGTAGTTTTTATTCAGCTAATGGGTATTATTAAGAAGTGAGTAGTTACAATTAGAGTCCTGGTACAGTTATCTTAGTGTTGCCTAAACTCAACTCATTTATACCTTGAATAACATGTTTGATCCTCTTCCTTGACATGCCTTCTAGCTGGTTCAGACAAAGTCGCTTCAGCTCGTCTAATGGAACATACTGAAAATAGAAGCACAGTTCAACAAGTGACTTTCTATTTTAAACAAGATGTATTCCACTATTCCAGTCTTATTATTTCAAATGATATCACACACTTGTTATATAGTCTTAAACAAGATAAATACTTTCGTAAAATTTTCCAATGAATTGCTTATAAATTGGGCTCATACAAAATATGCCATTTACCAAACTTTAATTTCATGCTGAAAAGCGGAAGATAATGTTTTCATGTAATATCTGTTTTCAGAGCATTAAAAAAAACCAATGATTTATAATAGTTTGAAGAAGAAAAAGAATGTAAAATTAATCTGTCACATATATTTTACAACACAAAAAGTTAAAAAAGAAAAAAAACATGTTTATAATTTTAACTGACTTTTAAAATGACTTAATTTGTTAAAATAATTGTATTAATAAATTAATTTAATAGAAACAAAAGACAAAAACAGTAATTTCAAAACTTAAATTTCCCTAGCCAGCAGTAATTATCACAATAAATGAAGAATTAGGGTAAAAAAAGAAATTGATCTGATTTTGTGATACCTTGAGTATATCAGGTACCATGTTAGATAGCTGAAGTCCCTTGACTGCTTTGAAGGCCTCATTGATCAGTTCTTCCCTGTCTTTCAGATAGAATTCAAGCGGATGTTTCTCCTTGCTCATGTCAAGATCTGAATCAACGTCGCTTCCTTGGCTGGTCTTTGACTTGCTTTTTCCTGTGACCTTTGACTAGATGGAAAGAAATAAAATGTACAACATGCATTATGCTACAAGTTAGACTAATTCTCACTTAGTCTTATCATACTGGGATTGATTTTACTTGCACTGGACATAGTGTATTTTACTGTACATAATAAAGTGCTTCGTCTACCCACCAACACACTTCATGGCACTCCTTGCGACAGTTCGTCTTGTCGACCATTCCAGTATATAGCTTTATGAGCTGCAAGAGAGATTACCACATCATGTATCAAGTACAGGTAACTAAAGAAAACTCTTCAGCTCAACTTTTGTCCCTCTCTTGTATATTCCAATAAATATTTTCTTCTTTTTTGGGTTATGCTATCTCCTTCGATCCTGAAGATTTCTGTAATTTTGAAAGAGGACCAGTAGGTGCAATACACCGCCTCAACAAACTTCTCACACAACACTAGCATTGATATTTTTTGCAAGAAGTCTTTCATCGCTTGATATATAGATCTAGATCTAGTTGTTAATAACTGGATAGAAAAAAAAGAAGAAAAAAAGGCAAATTGAAAAGAAGTAATATGAGTTATTGCCGATTTGAATTATTGTTTCCTTATGGTTCATTCTCTTCTATATGTAGCATTCTGCTTTATTTTAAAAAGTCCTTCTTTTGTTATGAACATTGTATGTATGTAATGTAACATATTTCAGTCATACCTTTTTCTTTGCACCCTTTTTCTTCTTCTTTCCATCCTTAGATCCTTTTCTTTTTGTTCCTTTCTTCTGATCAGGGGTTTCACCTTGTGTGGAATCAGGAAGCATATCTGTCAGAAAAATAATATCATATCATGTTATAAAACAGAGTGGAAAGTTTGCCTTTGAGAGGTAAAAAACTCAAAAACACTCAATCAAATCACCATACATATAGGCCTACATACAATTTATGAGAACACATAATATCACTGCATAATTTGCAATGAGCACATTGTCCTTTCTGAAATGTTTTCACTTGACTATTTGTCTAATTTCACATAAAAATTTTATTTATTCAAACCTGACCTAAGAACTACACGACCTGTCTATAAACACTCAATATTCCTTGTTCACCTTTAATACTTTTTTTTTTTACAATGGACCTGACATACTACTCCATGAACCTGTACAGTCTATTGGTATGTTCTATACAGGTTGAATTATAAATTGTATTTTTAAAAACAGTCCATTTTCTGAGTGTGATTTTCATAAATTTGGGTTGAAATAGATTTTTGAAAATTAATTGGAATATGTGATTATATCAGATGGTGGCCTGTTACAAAAATGTACTGCATGGGTTGATCATGAGCATTATCAATCAGATTATTCACAATTTAATCATGAAGAGAAATGACATACTAAACCAAAATGTTATGTTAATATTAAAAGAGCACACCTTGTTTAGCATCAGCCATACTGCGTTCAGTTCAGCTTCTAATCTGCATAAGAAAACACACACAAAAAATTAGATTAATTATAGGCCTATAAATCAGTTCCATATTCAACTGAGACAACTAACAAAAAGTAGATATAAAGATGGAATAGATATTATAATATAGGCCTACAATTTGTAGGGGCCTAGATTGTTCAACAAATGTCTAACGACAACGTTACATCTGCACTGCGAATACTCAGTCATTAGATTCTAGATCTACTTTACAAAATCTGTCATTTATTTTATTTTAAAAAGTAGAATGTAACATTGGGTGTAGAAAAGTCTATATTAGAAATGTACATGAGTTCTCCTCAGAGACAGAGTCGGTTGGTGGAGTAGACCCTAGACCTAGTCATCAGAGGGGGATCACAGAGCCTTACGAGGAGGAGATGGAGTCGGTGCCGCAAATAGAAATTTTCACTCCACAAAGATGCACGACGCTCGAATGATCACGTTAGCATATGAAAAACACTACATTGTGCCTTCCAATGAACAATAGTCACAATAAAATTTAGACTCGTCATTTATATTTTTGGGAAGTCCTCATTTTTTTCATACGTTTTCAAATGTCCGGCAGAGCCCGACATTGGATTCGTTGAAGTTCCTATTTATATTTCTCTTCTTTATAAGTCTTCTATACTTTATGCCCATCATCAAGGTAAATTCTAAAAAGTATTGAAAGAGTGGCTTTCCGCCGCACGTTTTGTCATGTATGTGAAGTCTAACTTAGTCTTCATTTCAGTTTTTCTTGCGAAATGGGTCCACTTTGCCTGGTTATGATCAACATGATATGATCGGGAACAGCTGAATCGCGTTGTTCAGTTACGGTCAAAGCACTTCAGTCATCGCAACCAGGAGGCGGAGCTTCACGCGATAGCTAATCAGAACGCCCAACAATCAAAATGCATTGCCATTGTCCTCTAACGTTAGCCTCTATCGTTAGCTCTGACTCTGTACGAACGAACTTGTAACAGTTAGATATTTCGATGTGTGCCGGGTGGGGAAGAGGAGGAGGGGGTGGGATGAAAGTCTTAATAAACTATAACGAGGTTAGGTGATAAATCATCAAGACCGTTATCCAGCTCCACGTGCAGTTGATCGTCTGTTCTCGATCGGGACCGTTGTCAGCCCACCGCTAGCCGCGCCGCCTGAACTCCGGGCGGCCAGGTTGCCTCCGCACTGGGTTACGGTATTTTCCGTGGAGACCCTCGATGTTTATGGATGGATAATTCACCTGTTTTCGTTGATAATTTAGATATAAAATATTTATAAAGCTGATAAATAAGATTAGGAGATCGTTTTATAGCTCACCGAAAATCTTTTAAAGGGTTAATAGATCTAGAAACATTGATTTTTAAAGGTCTCTCGACGACGAAATATAAACAATCGTTGATCAGGCGTATGGTATCTGTCAGGAGACAGAAAAAACTGGCAAAGTTAACAATATTGAGACATAATGCCGACGGGGATTTCAACAGGGGCAGCAGAAACGGGGGTGACATAAAAGCTCGGGGTGGGGAGCTTAAGCCCCCTTTCAATAAAAGTATACAAAAAGGCAAAAATGAGCAGCAGGCTGTGACTTTTAGAATGTTCAGCCCCAAAACTTAAAAATTCCCGAACTGCTGCCCCTGCTTGTTGATAATTTTTAAAAATATATTTCGGATGTCCAAATTAATTTTTCTTAAAACTTTTATCCTCTCTTCACCTAGTCTTTATATCTAATTTGAAAAGATTCTGATAAATATGAACATCGACGGAGAAGATAATTATGTCCCCATCACACAATTTTGCAAAAAGTGAGGAAACTATCTGAAAAACAGAAATATTGATATAATATTTAAAGTGATTTTTAAATAAATAGCCAAATAATTCGGAGAAATAGCAACATTTCCAACAGATTATTATTTTTTTAAAGAGTGGGGGGGGGGGGAAGAGGGAGACCAAAGATTAGTGTTTGATCTACTTTTTTAATGCAATCCGGGTTTCAAGAATATACATTTAAAAATTCTTTCAAAGTAATTCACACAAAGGGTTACCAGTACCTGGATTAAAATAAAATTGTCACCATAATGACCTCAGTCCACTGTGGGTTGACCATTTTGCAGGATTATACATTATACACTGGATGTAATCCTAATCCCTTCCTATTATTTTGATAGAAGAAAAATACATCGGGTACATAATCTTGCAATGTGTCCACACACAGCCACCCTTTTGATAAGACACCTAAACTCTCTTTTCCATAAAATAACTATATTTGCAAATGAGAGATCAAAACTAGGAATATACTTACTCTCTCCCTCCTCATAGAGTGGGAACTTGTAACTGTCTGCCCTCCACCCCCACCCCCCTCAAAATAATCTGTTTTCCCAACCTTTTTTTTATTTTTTATTTTTTTTATAAAGCAATGTAAAAAATAGTCTAGAATGTTGAAGGGCTAGGTCCCCATTGAAATCCTGGATCCACGTTTGTTTCTTATCTACATAACAGTAAGCAGAATAAATAAATCCAGACAAGCAAGTTATTAATTCCAACTCATTCTTTTATTATAAAATAGTTAAATACCAAACTTTACAAAAAAGTGTAAAAGATGTATACCGGGTAAAAGTTATAAATAAAAACATTTTATAATTTTGTACTTCATATCATAACAGGTATTATCTTCATATCTGCAATGCAAAAAATGTAAATGTATCTAAAAAAAAAAAAAATAAATAAAAAAAAGAGAAAATAATTGAAGTACATGTAACATCTACTTTATACTTGCAAGCTTTTCTTAAAAATCCAAAATCTGAAATACAGTACAGTGCACTCCTGCTTTGATGAGGTGCTCAGGACCCAGACTAATACATTGTTGTACAGACATTTGTTGATACTGGGCACATACATGTAGGTGCATGTTTTTGGAAATTGAACTAGGATAGTCAACTTGCCTTAACTGAAACTTGTAATATTCATACTCGTTTAAAAAAAATGAAGTTGAGGACAACTTCACCCCAAAGTCAAACTTTTTTTTTTTTGCTCATGACTTTGAAATGTGAATGTGAACATGCTTAACATACATTTCCCTTACATGTGGAACCAACCATATATTTACACTGTTAGAAGCAGTGCAATTTAGAATACAGTCCATTCTCATTAAAACAGGGTGCTCAGAACCAAGCCATTTGCCTTGTTACATTGAAATTTAATTATACTGCCGCAGAAGAAGAAGAAGACACAGAAGTGTGCACATGTTACTATACTGTGATCGTTCTAATGAGAGTAGACTGTTCAACTGAAACTTAAAAAGTCACAATCAATTGCAAATCGGGATTCTCGTTGAATCTAGTTCTGGCATAAAAGTCTCAAACTCAACCAATCAGACTGGTGGTTTTAACTGCAATTAGTTTTAGACTATTTATTTTACATTGCATGTATCATGTTTTGTGCAGTCTCATTACCAAGGCACACCATTACTACTTCTTAAATTCTGAAAGACATCATTCAAAATATTGTCATATGATCATGGTAATCAATAGTTATTAAATAAGGCTGATTGAAAATTACACTGATCCAGCGAATGAAATAAATATGATTATGTGAGATTATATGTTTATCAAATTCAAATACATATATGTTGGATTTTTACAGCTGTCTGTATTCTAAAAAAAAAAAAAAAAAAATCTGAAATCTGGCTCTCATTATAGAAAGACCCTTTGTGTTTCAATTTAGTCAAGTTTGTGAAGTATCTGAACATCATACATACAATTCATGTAGGATATCACGTCCTTCATTATGTTTAATTAATGAAATTCCACTATGGTTTATTAATGATAAGGTTTGGTTTATTCTACTTAGCTAGGGAAGAAATGAAACGATTGTAAGTAAATCGACCTAAGGGTGTTTCACAAAGTCATACCTAAGCTAAGAACGGATGGTGATCAGTTTTTGTATAGAACACAAAAACATGTTCCCATTGTTGGTAAAGGCATTTGTAACTCTACAAATGACTGGGCGACAAACCCCAACAGGGTCCAGACTTGGTGCTGGGGCAGAACACCTAGAGGGCACTCATACATCAACTTGCTTTGGAACCAGGGCTCTAACTATTACGAGACTACTGGTCTATTGACTAGCTATCATGTCTCCTTAAAGATTCGGGGCTCAGTTGCATAAAGAGTTACTATTATAGTAACTTTGCCATCACTGGTAACTACCATGGTAACGTTGCTCAATAGCCAATCAAAAAGCTGTATTTCATGAAACTTGCCATTGATGGCAAAGTTACTCAAATGATAACTCTTTATTCAACAGGGCCCAGATCATTTTAATATTGCACAATTCCCAAATAAATATAGCTCTGTCATCGAGATGAAAAGATTCCCTTGATTTGTCATTGATTCACATCATGAGAGTCTATGAGGACAGGTGACCTGTGGAATAATGGTCTTCAGTGTCCTTATCATGTTCACGCATCTCCAGTCCAGACTTAGATGATCCAGCGAGTGTCGTCTCTTGTTACCATGACAACCATCAACATCCTTGGCTAGCATCTGACCAAATTGCATAAGGGCCCCTGATGAAAAGGGTGAAAGACTGTCGGGTGGAAAGTAGGATAGAGAAAGAGACAACTGTATAAGATGATTGAAGATACAAATGAATACAATATATGAGATCCAAGAATATACATGTATATTACTTTGTTTCTATGACTTGATAATTGCATTGAGCATTTTTATTAGTTATTATCTTTTTTGTTATTCTCTTTTTGACAAAAACTACAAATGAAAGCTATCACCCATGTAACCAGTCTCTGCTTTCTCTACATACATGTACATTACATAACCATACAAAGGAGCTCGCTTACAAATAATACAGAGAACAAGAATTCTCCAAAGAGTTAGTTAAATGGTCAGACATTATTTACTTTATCATGAGACACCTCAAAAATCAAAACAAAAAATACATGCTGAGCTTCATACAAAGAAGATGTGTGAATATTTAGCTTGTAACAAAAATGGAGCACTCATATACCTTTTGACAAGCATCCTAAATCTTTAAGGGAAATTAGACTCAAATCGTCTTACCAGATATTAAGGCAGTATCCATGATTTTGCTTGGTGCGCCGTGTGTCGGTGAAAGCTCTGCTCAAAATGGCAAGATCTGCATCATCTGTATGGAGAAGGAGATGGAATTGGCATAAATTCTCACAAAATCAATAAAAGACTCGCCCCATTCACCCTTCCTCAATGAAAAGTTACTCCAAATCCACAAAGGCCTAAATACTATATAAACAAATATTTTTGCCTACATATATTTTTGTTATTTTGGACAACATGTAGGTGGAAAAATTTGTGAGCTAGCTTAAATTCACAACATTTTACTCCAAAAATAGCTTTTGATACATTATGTTGACAGCCAAACAAAATTTGCAAAAATGTCAGCTAGTACGGTAATCTATGGGATCACCCTACAAGAAGAGTGTGGATCATCTAAGTCCAGATAAAAGAATGCCATTAAAACAACAACAATGATCTTGATAAACAATAATCATCACAGTTTCACAGAATAAAATATTCCTACCAATTGATTAAATATTCCAATTCCTACTCAAACCCAAATATCACTGAAATGAATACAGAATACTTGCACTAACCTAGTATTCGATCAGACAGGTTCAGGTGTTGAAGGCTACAGTTTTTGATGAGAGCATCTACTAAGCTTTCCTGGTAGTCTGATTCACACACTGTTGAGATAATAAATGCAAATAAAATACTGTATCAGAATGCTCATTTGGTCCTCAATCTCTTCAGGTCCAGGCAAGTTCATATAAAAGAGTGTATCGGCCCATGCCCAAACATAATAGAGCCGCTATTGTTCCCAGACAATCTTGGGCCCATACAATCTTTTGTGAGTGTGCATGTTGGATCCGTGCCTGGGTACGGATAATCCCACAAAGCAGGCTTACGCAGCAAACCGCAGCATAAGTGTAGTTAACTACTTTTGCAAATGCACGCCTAAGCAAATGTAAAAGAAAGTGCATCATGTATGTGGGCAAAGAACCATTTAATTCAGGAAACAGAAAAAAATGGTTAACAATAATCAATAGGCCTACTCACTCTGTGTGAAGAAGAAGTATTTGTAAAAATCAAATCATGAACAACCCCATCCACCTGCTACATCCCAATATAAGTAATAATAGGTAAGGTTGCAATTTGTACCAAGATCAAACCCACTTGTTTCCATTTGTCTTAATGATTATTATGACATCTCTGTGCCCTGTAACATAAAATATGTGATCAATCTTACGATTGATATAAATAGGAAATCTATGGTAAACCCTGTAATAAAAGTTACAATTGACTGTAAGATTAATCACATCTCTTTAAAGGGGAATTATGCCCTCAGATAAATTTAGCTTCAGTGAATGGAGACAAACCCCCAAAACATATTGGGAAAGTTTCAGAAAAATCAGGCAATGAATAAGAGAGATATGAATTTTTAGATTTTGAGATCACTTATGATATGGAGATCCTCCAATTGGCAACGCGACCATGATGTGTGATGTAAAGCAGGGAGATCTTTCCCATATCTATTGTACACATTGTACTAAAATCCTCTCTTTTCTTGATTCTAAACCCTAATCAGACCCCTAAGATCTCGGCCGCCGATCGCGCGACCGCGCCAAAAATTTGCACGATGGTAGTGAGCCATGTAATCTACAAGACTGCGCTGTTAATATTTCCAAAATAATATGAATTTTTTTTATATGAATTAATTATGCTAATTTATGCATGAAATCATACTTTTTGCTCTAATTGAAAAAATAAAGCTCCTAGAATGCTAATTTTGTGTATTATTATTCCTTATAGCATTCCTAACAATTGTACTAGAAAAAAATTCTCGTTTCAAAATTAATTTCTTATGTATTTCTCTGTTTTTTCGACCTTTTGTTTTTCTTTTTTTTTTATGCAAAAATCATTTAAGAACCCTTTTTAAGCATAAATATGCTAAAATAAATTGATTTCAGCCAATGAAAGTGAAAATAATCATATCTTTATGAATTAGGTGAGAAAACTCAATTTGCATTGACTTTGTACACAAAATCACGTTTTTGAGCCATTTTCGGTCTGACGGATATTTTTGAAAATCGTGCAGCGTCGTAACGGTACGACCGATTTTTGCGAAAATGGTTTCAAAAGATGCGCGAGACTTGAAAGTAAAAAGTCAGCAAGCGGCGCGATCAGAAAATTTCGTGCGGCGGAGTGGTCGCGGAAAATGTCGAGGGGGGGGGCCATGATGGCCCCCCCCCCCCCCAGTCTGATTAGGGTAAAGGGAGAATGAAGAATCTTTGTATGGGATGACTTGTAAATATATGAAAATCATAATATATTATGTAAAGAAAAGCTGTTATTATGAATAGTTTTTGTGCACACCATATGGGGAGTTCTCCCTTTGTGACATCACAAATTGTGACCGTGTTGCCAATGGGAGATTTCCTATGTCATTAGAGATCTCCATATTCAAATACTCGTAACTTTCTTATCATTTATCCGATTTTCACCAAATCTTCACTAATGTGCTTAATTGATTTTTCTGCATCCACAGTAAGCCACCTATCTACAAAGGGACAATTCTCCTTTAATGTTACAGGGTACTAGTCTTGTGAATTCATATGTAAATGTTCTTCAGGTGAAAGCAAATTTCTGTATGGACAATCAATTAACAATTTTCCTTTACCTTTGAGAGAGAACTTGCATTGACAGATATTAAGTGAGCGTAGTCCTGTGTGTTGAAGCAATGCTAGCAGACCCTTAGGTTGTGAAGTAGAATATTTGTTGTTTCTTATGCTCACTCTCTTCAACACTGGTGAGTCTGAAGAAAGAGAAGGAATATGAATGATTATCAACTCATAATACATCTATTTGTGGAACAATCTTCCATCAGTCGTCCTCAACAGTGTAGTGTGAACTCATTTATTTCAAATCTACAAATTCAATTATCAGTGATATTCGGTTCAGAACTTGTCCACGTAATTCTAGAAACAAAATTACATGTGCTCAGATAAAAAACCTCAGAGATAAATATTAACCACAAGATCCAGTAATAAGAATTTAATGGCAATGTTCTCCTAACAGTGTCTTGTTTTAGGTTTAGTTGTTGCGGCCAAAATACCTTGAAATGAATCTGTAAGACTATGTTCTCATATTATTCCATCTACATATTAACATACCTACACAAAATATATAAATGCTCCATTAACGATTTCATATGAAATTTTGAGAAAATTGCAGAAGAGTTGGTCAAATTGAGGATAGGAGTAGACCACTATCACACCAGCACTCTAGTCGCGTGATGATGTACAGATTCCATGCAAGTACCGCTGGGACTGCATTAGCCCATAGACTTATCAAGTTGCCGTACAAAGCACGCACGTGGTAAGAATCAATGCTTATTTTGCTTTTTCTCAGCAATTATGCAAATTCCTGTGAATACCTTTGGTGTGTAACACCACTATGCTTAAGATTTGGGTAAGAAAGAGAATGTTTTGATTTTTTTTCTTTATGACCACTACTCAAGATTATCTTTAAAGTGCTTTTTAGTAAAAATCTATGCTTACTTGCTGCAGCTGCTAGAAGGGTATCCACCTCCATAGTCTCCAGTGAGGAATTCTCCAGCACCAAGTCTGTGAGTAGTGAATGCCTACTTGGGAGAGCAGCGGCAAGGTCTGAGAGTGAGACTAGCTGATGAAGAGGATGTGGGTTTGAATGATCCCAAGGGGTTAAATGTCTCCAGCAGTTCAGAGTAAGGCTGTGTATGCTGGGTAGGTACTTGGGTAGGTAGGCTGAAAGATACAAACAGGAAGGTATACCAATGAAAGAGTTTTAAAGCAACATAATTATTTAGAATATACATAGAAGAGAAAAAAATAGAGGGAACATGAACTGAATAATATCTGATATTACAGAATCAACTCAATTGGACATATGATTCATCGGACAGATATCATGTTTTTTTATTTTTTTTATTATAATAATTCATTATTTCTTGAAAAGATAAACATAGAGTCTAACTAATAATGCAATGCAAGACTCGTCTAAATTTCGGAAACAATTATAAGCTACCAAAATATTATCTAAAATGATTCTGGATTTAATGATAAGTTCACCTACAAAGACAGGACAAGAATTAATTTGTGTGATACATGTAGCTGTTGTGTGTGATGATAGTGTTACAGTATGAAAGGTTAAATCCGCAGCTTTTGCCACTCAGTCACGGGAAATACAGGCTGTTTCTGGTAAATGAAAACATTAAAAAAATAAAAATGATACTCTTGTAAATTTCTCAAACTAGTTCAAAATAACAAGAAACATTTGTATACAACAAATTAGGATTATAAATACAGTATACTTACAGTTTTCAGCTGCTTGGCATTTATGACTCAGAAGGAGCTCTAACTTCAGACTCTTCATCTTGTGATTACGTCTATGAATGAAAGAAAACAAGGATTGTGACTCTTGGATTATCTTTTTAAAAATACCATATTTCAAGTATTTGCTCTCAGAAATATGTTCGGAATTCTTGATCATGTGTCTGCATATAGTGTACATTATATGTTTGCTGCACAAGACTAAACTACAGAATTTAATATAACAATGTAAATGCACTCATACATTTCATGGATATTACGACCCCTAATTTGGTAAGATATGCTTATATTTCTCGCTCCGAGTCTTGTATATATGCCTATTGCAGGTTTCAATGGGGACAACAAATACGATCCCACTGTCTTATTACGATTTGGGTCTCATTGAAATAGACTACTGATTGTGTTATCTTTCTGACAAAAATGTAATACATAGTTTATGATTTGATTGGATTGACTGTACTCTAGGATGCGTAAACAACTATTTCTCAGGAAACACAGGGTGAACATGTCTCCCAACATGAATAAATGTAAAAGAAACCCAGGAACCAACTCTTTTGTCTATAAACTGCCAAGGTATTACAACTTCTACAATGTCGCTCTGGGTTGCCTGGCAGTGATACTGATATATTGATAATGAAATTGTTGAGAATAACCTTGCAAGAATATAACCCAACTGGAACCATTCGATCTGCCGCCATTATGTTTCATTACAAAATGATAGCATTCATGACTATGACATCACTGCTTTTGAGAATACAAAGAACGTCAGTAATACCAAGTGTGTAAAGGGCACCACTTGATGCATAGTGTATAACAAAGAGATGACCAATTACGACACCAAGACTTTATTGTGTACACTTGCTCAAACCTACCAAATAAGGTAGAATCCCTAAAGAATCCTTCCGCAATATTGCCGTGAGGATAAACAGCCAACATAAATGTAGTGACAACGAATCAATACCTTATCAATAGTTCGAACAAAGGGATTAACAAATTACTGAAGTTAACGGGGAGACTTTTCACACAATAGTTTTGGACGAACAAATCGCCTCCAATCCACCTTTGCAGGAGCAGATTGACAAAGCAAAAACACCCTCTAGCCCAAACAGAGAATGATAACAACGGTTCACATTCAAAAAGTAGAAATCTCCAATCTCATCACAAATCAACAACACAAAAGAGACACAAAGTCCAAAAGCGGATGTTTTGTTCATTGGAGATACAATGACAAAAAAAAATCAAAGCATCCAGCTGTCTCGTACCAAGAAGATAACATTAAATGAAGCAAAGATTGAAGACGCCTCGTAAGTCTTTCCAACTGGAAAATTCACTAATGATCACAAAGAAAACAGGGTGAATCCTCGACCATGCGCTGTCGAAATATATGCCTCCACCATGCCAGATCAGAAATATGTGGCACTTACATTTATTCCTTTATTTTTATACACAGACATCTTTGACCCTGACCTTTGACCTTGCAATACAAGGAATTTTACAATTTGACCTTGAACTTCGACCTACATAATCCAAAATCTAATCAGATCATTTTCCTATGGCAATACATACTACCTCTAAGTTTGAAGCTCATATCTCAACTGGTTGTCAAGATATCGTGATAACGAACTCAATACATGGAATTTCACAATTTGATATGTGACCCTTGACCTTTGACCTACATACTAAAAAATCTAATCAGATCATCTTCCAATGGTGATACATACTATTCCCAAGTTTGAAGTTGATATCTCAAGTGGTTTTTGAGATATTGCGATAACGAGCAAACGGGACGGACGGACGGTCGGACGACCCGAAAACATGATGCCTCGCGCACCACCTTCGGTGGCGGAGGCATAACAAAGTCACTGTCCATTTTGGAGGTGTACAAACAAGGATGAATATTATCAACAATTTACCCAACACTCTTACTTACATGTGATATGTCTCCAGCATCTGATTAAGTTTATGTACACAGTATTGACCAAACATAGACTTGGGTTGGTTTCTGTGTGTCTGGCTACACGTTAGAGCAAGTTCTTGAAGGACCAGTCCTTTGTGTGCCCTCAGTGCTAGACCAGACATCACCTCACACCAACCACACGCTGGCATCACTATCAATAAGAAACAAGAGGTTCAGATATAGTGGATAATAACAAGGATACACTATGTTCTAATAATAATAATAATAACGCATTTATATAGCGCCTACTGTCTAGTTAAACTATTCCGAGGCGCATTGTAAAACAAGATGAAAGTGTTGAAATACAAACATAGTTACCAGCACATTCTCTTACATGTAATTAAACAGAAGAGAGGGACAGCCTGTGAGGCGCACACTCCGATTCTGCCATGTCAAATTCAAAGAGGAAAGAATTGTCGAATGCCAAACACACCAGACAGTAAAAAAACAATACATATTTTGATAATTATATAAAGAAACTACAAAAATTCTATTTACAATATAATAATATTAATATTCAAGTTAGTATGCCTTCACAAAAAGAAATGTTTTGAGATTAGATTTGAACGTTTCTAATGTTTTTACGCTAGTGCATACAATATGTCATGATCATTGGACATTCCATAGCTGAAATCTGAACCCAGGTTTCCAGTTTGGGGGGGGGGGGTGGGGGACTGTGTTGGCCCCCTCTTAACTCTTTGCACGCCACATCCATGATCCCCCTCTGCCCCATTGAGTTGAACTCGGTAATTCTGAATAGACTTCCTTTCATTTGATCATTTAATTTCCATTTCTGTAAGAAATTTTCAATGTAAACAATCCTGTTGAATATAATGATATTATAGGTGGAACTGAATGCTACACGATGTATTCATTGCTATTGTTTGTGTGCAAACAGTGGATTAAAATGCAATCTGTCCCTATGGTGAATGGATTGTGACTCGAGTCGAACTTGGCAGTCCGCTGAAAGTGCCGCGAGTCAAAGAAAGCCGGCAAAGAGTTAAGAAATTACCTTGGGAAAATTATTATTATTATTAGGAAGGAAAGCCACAAATATTTATATTATAAATGACTGCATGGTACAAAAAAAAAAAAACCGACAACCCTAGCCACTACAGGTACAAACAACCTTCATTTTTAGCCACACTAATATGTCTGCACGGTTCTATGACGCTTGCTCCAGCGACAATTGCTCTACTGTTAAATTTCATACACTAATCCAATTACTAACTAACCCTGAACTTTAATAACTATACCCTACCCTAAACCTAACATAAAACGATCCGCGGGATTAGTATAAATAGACTACGTTTTCAGTTAATTTTCGTCACTTGATAAAGAGCTGCAGCGGCACTCGAAAGCTCGTGAACTTGTAAGCTAGTGATCACTTTTTGCGAGAGTGATCACGAATTTCCTTGTTGACCATAGTAGATTGCGAGACAAATGAATACCCTCTAGCGATTAAAACCCTATTGTTGCCCTAAACCCACATCTTTGATGAAATAAAGCCCAGAGCGATTGTCAGCAGAGCATTTGTTCGTTCCTCATGCTTCAATGCAAAGCATATACAGCAGTATGAAAATATGGTGGCATATAATTAAAGGGTAGAAGAACAGACATACCTACCACACTGTATCAATGCCAGGGACTGAAGAGATGTAGAACCAACTAAACAGTTTGATAAGGCAGTACAGCTTCCGGGATTTAGTCTTACATATACCAGGACCAGATTGGAGATGGAATGGCCTAGGTTTGGTCTAAGATCAGGAACAATGGAGATGTGATGGAAGTATGTGCTATCTGAAATTAATTAAACAGATTTTAGTTTATAATAAGAAGTTCACTCAATTCTCTCCTTAATGTCAGCATTAACTGATGATTTGGGGTTCTTCCACATAAATATAGAGAAAAACATTTAAAATCTTATTGACTTCTAAATTACATGTACCTTATGTTACACAAACTACCCTCATTAATTACAAGCAAAATACGAGATTTCAATATGATGAGGCAATTCTCCCAGTCCAAATTACATACAAGCACATGTGTCTCCATGCCCAAGATTTCGTTGTAATGAGGAATCTGGCTTGGTACCAGGCATCTCATGAAATGGGAGTGGACTGGACATTAGGACAAGGATTTTTGGGCATTAAATTAGACAGGGTCATACAAACTTAATTGACACAAGCCATGTTATAACCCCAAAGCATTTCCTTCCAAATCTGTAGTCAAGTCATATTTTACAAAATGAATAACATTGCCTTTGACTGATCCAATTGAACCAACCTGTATCCACATAGTGACAGCATTCATCTTTCCAGGTATCTCCAGGCACACCATATGATGACACCAGACAATCCATGTTCTCTTCTCCTACTGCTCCTTCCTCACAGAACATATCATGGACATTCCTAGCTGCCGCAACCCTTGCATCGGTGTCAGCATCACTGGCAACATCCTCCATCGCACTGTAGAAGTCTACCTTGACTGGTTCCTTGAAGCAGAAGTCATAGAGATCTTCACTGAAATCACCATCATTGTCAGTTGTCTGTGGACTACCCTGTATGGTGGACCCCTGGGTCTCTAAGGAGATGTCTTCCGGAACTGTTTGCCCCAGGAGACTCTGCTCTGTGTTCATGTCAGTCTCTCTTTGATCACCTACCCTTCCCAGAAGCAGCATGGCCAACAAGCAGGCGTAGTCAACCGCCTCACCACGCATGATTTGCTGCTCCTTGAGGTACATAGTCTCCAGGTTGCCACCGTCCAGGAGAGCCTTCACGAACCTCTCCAAGGCCGATGTTGCAAGTTCCCTGTACTGAGTGGGGATTCGAACCCTGCACATGAGCGTATGCAGATGGTCTGCCATTAGACGAAGTGCGCTCGAGGATCGAGTGAGAGCTATCACCGTCTTGATGTTCAGGAAGAGCTGGTGAGGTTTGTAATGAATGGTGTCTTCAGAGTCCCTCCAGAATGGATACTTCAAGATTGCTTTGGTCTCTGGCAT
Source organism: Paracentrotus lividus (assembly GCA_940671915.1). Classification (NCBI taxonomy): domain Eukaryota; kingdom Metazoa; phylum Echinodermata; class Echinoidea; order Camarodonta; family Echinidae; genus Paracentrotus; species Paracentrotus lividus. The sequence continues at coordinate 36,123,849 of CALNVZ010001721.1, forward strand.
TGAACACAAGAAAAGTTGTTTTGAATGCAGACTTCATGTGATCTTGTGTCTTGGTTTGGGGCACAGGGAAGCATTTTAAGTGGGGGGAGGGGGGAGGGGTGGGTTGGGAGAGGAGCTGGTGTTTTCTCCATAGGGTTGCATGATTTATTGGACTTCACTGAATATTCACAGTATTCAACAGGTTAAGAAATGAAATACATCTTTTCCTATTAAAAGAAGCTTTTACCTTCATCAACGCATGTTCTTGGCACCTCCCTTCCTTGCTCCAATGAAGTTGTACGAATCTTCTCTAGATTCTCTTCACATATCTTATCCATGTACGTCTGATACCAGTCCACATCCTGTGGGTCATTCAGGGTTGTGGCCAGGCACTTATGGCATTGCCAGAAGGGGTCATGAAGATTGGACTTGAACTTGTGTCGGTAAAACCAGAGGAACCTAGCTCTACATCGATCCCTCCACAGTGTTTGAATGTCCAAACCTATATGAAAATATTATATGTTTTTTAAAATAATATATAATAATGGTGGCTTCTTATATAGCGCTCAGGTCCGTCATGCATGGCACTCATGGCGCTTTACAAAGATTTTTTTACACATTATTACCCCGGTCATAGCTGAGCGGCCAAGTATGTAGCGCTCAAGCATATCGGGTACCCAATTTGCACCTGGGTGGGGAGGAGCATTGTAGACAAAACGCCCATGCCCCAGGACGTAAGTGTCATACCAGGGTTTGAACCCAAGGTCCTTGCTTTCTCAGTCCAGTGATATGACCACTCGACTATGACACTACATATGTAGTGCCTTTCAGTTTTAATAATAAAAGCATCTGGTCATTGAATTCAATTCTAGGTGTTCATCTCGCAAGCATGTATTATGAAAGTATGAAAGCATTGCAGGTATCTATTTACCCCTGGGTATGGAGAAGAGATGTGGGTAAAGTACTTTGCTTAATAGGGAACATAAGTGTTGCACCAGGTCGAACCCAACACCTTTGAATCCCAAATCAAGTGATTACACTTCTCAATTATGACACTTCAAATTGTACATGAGATGAATAAAGATAAATAATACTAGAGGTGATGTGGTGATAAAATGATGCAAATTATTTGAAAGAACTTACCGGTACTCAACAAAGCCTCTCTAGCTCTCTTTTTTTTCATTTGAATTTGTTCAATTAATGTAGAATGTTACCAAACTTTACCTTTCTTGATGGCTATGTTATGAATGAGAGCACATCTATAGTCATCACATCTTGGCAGAAGGCTTTTGAACAGGGCAAGAGGAAGACCTACGGAAGGAAACAGGGATGTAAGGTTGAATCATATAATTCAGATACAACAAGGTTATGAAATAAGATTGGAGCACAAGATATGACAAAGTCAACAGAGATGTTTGAAAGATTTATTTTCATGAATTAAATATTAAAGCAATTATTATTCCAATAAACACTTTGGTTAATTATAATTTTGTCAATGACGTTTGCCATGCAAGTTTTACCATTAGACAGAGCTTCATGTCTATGTAAAATAAAGCTAGAGTAACACAAACATGAAATAAGAAATGAGCAAGTAATAAGGGGCTAGAATCTCAAGGACTTGTTGCAATATGACAAATATTATGGTAGGCTAAAGAGTGCATTTTGTGTCCATGGTAGATTCCATTTCAGTCAGTATCTTGATTTGTATTCAGAAGTTAAATCTACCTGATTGCTATGGTTGTCTCATATAATTGTATCTGCATTTATTATTATTTTTTTAATTCTGCAGTGGTTGTTATATCTACAGTTTATCTTTTCTCTTGACTAGTTGCTTTCTTTAGATATAGCTATCACATATTGCATTGTTTACTGTACACACATCGGCACTATCTTGATGTCTATTTCTATCAGTATCATTGTTTATTTTCAATTTCTTTACTTAGGCATATACATGTTTGAATTCAATTAACTTATAAGGTTATATTCTTTATTCTTAAATGGTATTAATTTGTTTCCATGCAAACAAATGTAAAAATCTACTTTCACGTACATTGTATTTTGTTATGAAAACATATAGAATAAAAGAAATTTAACACATATTAATATTTACCTTCTAACTCATTTCCAAGGAGAGGAATAAGATTCACAACTTGATCAAGACACAGAGTCTCCAAGGATTCGACATTCAACTCCTCCATATCATATTCATCCTGTAAAGAAAAAGACAAAGATCTTGAACAATTTTTTTTTCATCCTTATAATTCGTAATCTGGTTCATTCCTCAACTGACATGGAAGATGCAAGTAAAAGTTGTCTAAGCAGCATGTTTTTAAAACATGCTTTGTAGATGAACAAAATGGAAAGACATTTTAGTTAAAAATCGCTATAGATGTTTTCCTTTTTCCCCTTTTACTTTTATAATTTGTGACGTCGACCTACCTGAAATAAGGGGCAAATATCTAGATCTAGATCTTCACAAATAGATAACGGAAAAAAAGAATTGGAGATACTTTATTCAAAACTTCCCTTCTTTTGATTCTCTCTTCACCTAGTTTTCACCACATATTAATTGATGCACTGTTGCTTGCTTACTTTAATAAGAGTTTAAATGAGTTGTGAAAGTACTCAAGTGGATTGCCGTAATTGACCAAGGTGAGGTGGACGGGTACCGGTAGGAAGAAATTCCTTGAATGCTGTGAGCGCCCTTCGGCATGTTCGGGGTAGCCTAGCTAAGCCGGGTAATAATAATATGATGTGCCTTGAGCACTCTACAGAGTGGATATGTGCGCAATACAAATCACATTATTATTATTATTATTATTCATGTTATTTAAAATCATTTGGACTTGAACTTCCTTGGGCAAAATTGCAAAACCCCGTTTTAATTTTAACCTCAAACTGAACCAAAAAATAAAGGCCATCTCATCTGGTTTTGGGAAATTTTAGTAAGTGTTAGAATGATCTCTAGAAATATTAGGTAATGACATGTATGCACCCGAACATTCTGAGCCCACGACCTACACTACAGAATCGCGATTGCGTTTTATGAATTACTTTATAAATTTGAAAATAAAGACTTATACGTACCGTTTTCTAGATGACTTCGTTGTTTACCAGGTAGATACACTTGCATCAGTGTTGAGTCATCTGTTTTTCCTTCCAAAATTAGTAAATTTACACTTGAAATCTTGAATTTGAAGATACGACACACACGTCTAGGTAAACTCACATGCTGTTTTCAAAAGAACGTAGAGGGCGAAAACACAAATAATGCCTTGCGGTACTATTTTAGGGTAAAGGTACTACTTCCGAGAGTACTTTTGCATTCCATTCTGATTATATCGCTGACTGATATATCAACTGAGGTCAAAGCAAATAATCAAATAAAAAAAGAAGAAGAATAAGAAAAAATAAACAAAACAATAAACAAGAAAGAAAGAAAAAAAAAGAAAAGAAAACAGAGAGAAAAAATGGGGAAAAGGGAAGGAAAAAAAAAGAGAGAGAGAGAGAGAGAAAAAGAAGAAAGGCATGAAGGAAAAAGGAAGAGACAGAAAAAGAGAGAGAGAAAAAAAAAAGAGAGAAAAAAAGGAAAGAGATAGAAAGAGAGAGAGAGAAAAAAAAGATAGAGAGAAAAAAGGGAAGAGAACTGAAGAGAGAGAGAGAGAGAAAGAGGGAAAAAAAAGAGAAGAAAAGCATTGAGAAAAAAGGAAGAGAGAGAGAAAGAGGCTAGAGAGAAAAAAAAAGAAAAAAAAGAATGGAGACCAGAAAAAAAAAAAAGCTTAAAAAAAATAGAGAGAGAGAGGGAAAAAGAAAGAAGAAAGTATGATGGAGAAAAAGAAGGGAGAGTATAAACAAAAAAGAGAAGAAAGAAAAAGTGAGGAGAAAAAAAGAAGAGAGGAGAGAGAGAGAAGAAAAAGAAGTATGGAGAAAAAATATATAAAAAAGAAGAAGAAGAAGAAGAATGGGGGGGGGGACGAAGGACAAGAAACAAACAATTAGGCCCTGAAAATAATTTTCCAAATAGAAAAAGCCAAAATAAAATATATTAAATAAAAAAAAGCAGTGGCAAAAATAGTTGTATCCAAATGCTTGCCATAATATCAATGCAGAAGAAGTTTAGCAATTGACTTGCTAGGCTGACATCAATCAAGATTCATTTTATCTTTCAAATGTGAAGTACTACACACACGTTAGTAAATAATTTGAAGACTAACAAGCTGTTTTCAAATTAAAGCTGACAATCCAAACAAGAGTTATCGATACAGGCTGACTTCAATTGAGATTCACTTTTATCTTTCGACAAGATCAGCATTACGTTGAAGCTTCGAGTCACTCTACCTATATTTTTTGTCATTCGCTGAGGTACGATGATCTGAGGAATCACAAGCTCGCCACACAAGGGTATAGTAAACGGTACCACGAGGAATGTAATTTGAGCCTGCTCTATGGCGATACCGAGTTTTTGGAATATGGCCGAGTTGATTGGTTTGATTTGGGCCGACTCTTAACAATATGTATTGCTGTGTGTATAGCGCCATTTGCAATAGGCGTCGACATACGGACATGACGGACAGGTTCAAGGCAGTTAATGCGGTGAGTTTTTTCCCTTTTTTCTATGTTCATATCAGTAAAAATTCGTTTAAACTTGCATTACGCACCAAAAAAAGTGTGTAGTATAGTTTGGTGTAAAATCTAGTTGTTTTTTCATCATAAGGCATATGCAAAATAAAGAGAAAAGTGGTCAAAAAAAAATATACTTTTTCTGAAGGACTTGGTTAACGAGGTCGATACTACGTTATCGACCTCGTAGTAATGTGTGGGTAATGACACTACTGATTTTAGGGATCGCCTTCCCCCCCCCCCCCCTCAAAAAAATTATTAAAAAAAAAAAAATTGGGAGGGGGCACGGTTTCTTATGGCTTATGCAGGCCAGTACTCGTATACCCAGTTGTTGTATGTCCGGAAGGTTGGATGTCCGGACACTCAATTTTTACCAGCTATTTGAAAGGGTTTAGATCTAAAATCATATCTTTGAAGTTTTTCAGCACAAAAATGTCAGAAAATATTGTGGAAGAAAAATATTGATGGTGATAAGAAGTTATTCAGCATACATTTCTGGCTTAATCCTTAGACAAAAACCAGGCTTAATTTGTTAACGCACGGAGAAAAGTTCCTCCATAATTTAGTAATTTATGCATGACGCTCGAATGATCACGAATTAGCATATGAAATAACTACCATTGTGCCTTCCAATGAACATAGTCACGATAAAATTAGATTTGTCATTTTTTTTGGTAAGTCCTCATTTCTTTATGCGTTTTGAAATATTGGGCGTAGTCCGACAGTGGATTCGTTGAAGTTCCTTTTTTATATTTCTCTTCTTTTTCTAAAAAATATTGAAAGAGTGGCGCTACGCCCCAACCGTTTTTGAAGTCTGCGTCTTGCAGTTTTTCTTGCCGAAATGGGTCCAATTTGGTATGATTGGACAGCGCGCACGACAAAGGGTCTTTATCGGGAAAACTTGAATCGCGTTGTTCAGTTACGGTCAACGCACTCGCAGTCATCGCAACCGGAGGCGGAGCCCTCGCGATAGCTACCAGTAAGCTAATCAGGAGCGCCCAATAATCAAAATGCATTGTTCTCATATTTCTCGTAAAGACGGAATGGTAGACTTTTTTCCGTGTAACGTTAAGTGTCCGGACATCGCGCCCCCCATCCTAACCGGATAATCGTAATTGATCTCCGCCGCAAAGTGGGGAGTTAACACACGAATCGGATAGGCCCCACTTGAACTGATTATGGAGCAGCCGTCTGGCGTTTCTATTTGCACACGCCTAAAGTTAGCAGGACAAATATTGATGATATATAGCACGCAAACAATTAAGAAAATCAAACACCATACTATCTAATCATTGAAATATATATCTAAATAACTTACTTACAGTAACCAAGTGAGAAAGTAAAGGTCTTAATCAGCCAAGTTGTCCACTTTTTGTCGGTATGGTAGTTCGAAAGAATTTTTTTATTGAATTATAACACAAAAAAATAATAATAAATAAAAAAAAAAAAGAAGAAGAAGAAGAAGAAGAAGAAGAGAAAGGTAATATAAAAAATAATGGAAATGTATAGGTTATCAAATCATGCTGGAAGCAATAATTGTTTTGTTTTGTTTTTATTGATTTTGATGTTCATTACATAGTAGGCCTTTGCATAATCATTACGACTCTTTTTATTTTTGTCTGCCAGCAGGAACCATTATCTTCCCAAAATAAAATAATGCTAATTTGTTTCTGGTTCTCTATTTTAGGGTTCCGGGTTGATTTTCATTCTTGGGTTTCCTTTTTTTAAGGTTTCATATCAGTCCAGATCAAGAAGCATAAATCATAACTTTTCCCTCCTACCTTTTTAATTTTTCCTTTTCTTCCTTTTTTTTCTTTCTAAGGGGGGCAATTATCATGTTTATTCTGCTGGGTGTGTTTCGTACAGGCTTGTTGTTTTAATCAATCAAAATTCGATTCAATTCTTTTCATAACTTTGCAATGCAAGAAAGCTGGTTTAATTGGCACACAATGCGTCCAAGAACCGAGCTGGAACCAGAATATTCTCGTTGAGACCGAGAAAGTTATTAATTTGAGTATTAAAGTGCAGCATTTTAAGTTTCATTATATTCTTTCATTTGGCATTTAATGCAATTTAAAAGAGCCATGCATAAATGAGCAAGAAGATAATTGTAACAAATAGATTACGCAGAATTATAAAGCGGGAAGGATGCAACAACCTTGTCTCGGATATGAAAAGGTTTCATTAGCATTAATAGACCAGTTTACCAACATATTAAAATTGTATGCATACTTTTTCCTGGGGACATAGTAACAAGGTATTTAAACAACCTGTAATAAAAGAATGAACGACAATACATGGAATCCAGTTTGCATACATTACTTGTTGCTATGTTAGGCAAGCCTCAGGCAAGCTTTAAAGTTGTCAAGTCTGACAACCTTTGTATAAAAATTAATGTATGCATAAAATTTGAATATATACGGCTAGTAAACTGGTCTATTGTTGCGAGCATCCAATGCGATTCTGTGATTTTGACATTTCAATTTTGAAATCTTCTTGTTCCACACAACAGAGGCGATTCGCTCTGAGAATTCAAAGCAATAAAATTGAGAGGGGGGGGGGGAAGGGGAGATTTGCTCATACATAATGGCTTGCCCCCCCCCCAATGCTTTGAATTCACGGTTCGTATCGACACCTCTGTCTTGTTCATATAAGTCATATATCCATTGGTCTTTGGAATTGTATTAGGTGTCAAATAAAGAAAGAAGAAAAGGTGAACTTTGAAATTATGCCTTTATTGTTTTTATTGTACTAAGAATTACACTGACCATACATTTTCTGGGACGCACTGTACAATTAAAAGGTAAGATATTCCAGCTTGTGATTCGAATCATGGATATTTGGGGGAAGGGGTGGGATTTTTGCTAATTATTTGTTTTTCCGTCAGACTTCTCTGCCTTAAGATTTTTTTTTAAAAGGGCGATTTTGGAGGTTTCAATCACCCGCAGGCTTATGCATTGTTGTTATTAGTCATTAGTTTTATTGGAGACCGCCCCTACGTAGATATTTTGACCTTTTTTGGAGGGGCAGGAGCACCATTTGGAACATTTGAAAAAAGACAGCTATAACATGGTGATCATACTAGTGCAGCACGCATCAAAAACTATCACAGGGGTGAAGAAGAGAAAGAAAATAAAAAGCAAAATGTATTAACAGGCATGGTATAAAAAATAATAAAAATACAAAAAATAGACCTATATGATTGTGGAAAAATGAAGATTGCAGAAAAGAACTGGAACCGTGGAGCCGGGTGCTTGTATTGCTTTATATAGTCTCCACTTTTTTCTTCATTGAGGCAAAATTCGAATACAGAAACGTAAAAAAAATGACCATCTAATTGTGATTTCTTGCATGTTCAAAAAAAAAAAAAAAAAAACGCTTTTCGGTTTATCTGCAGAATTTGAAATTGAAGAAAAAAGAAGAAGAAGAAGAAGAAGAAGAAGAAGAAGAAGAAGAAGAGAAAGAGAGAGAGAAAGAGAGAGAGAGAGAGAGAGAGACATCATCTGTAGTAAGGGAGACCGGGGACAATATTGTGACACATTTTTTCCAAAATTGACTTAAAACTAAATAAACCGAAATATGCATATCTTAGTTCGACATTATGAATAGGTTTGGGTTAAGTAAAATAATTTATTTTGAAGCCATTATCATCAAAACAAGAGGTCGAGTGTTACAATTGCCCCAGAGCACGGGGCAATTGTAACACATGAAAACATGTAAAATTGTGCTTTTCTTTATCACAGCTATGCACATGACAAATTCAAGAGACAACATCAACCACATAAACTAATTATAATAAAACATGACAATGCTCGACTCATTTACATTATATTTTCCACTTGCTATATGCATGGTATGGGGTTACTGCCGCAGTGTACAGGCTGTGTATAGGGCTGTTGCAGCTTCCCGGGGCTAGGTATATGGGGCATCTTACTTTGTTAACACATTGTTGCAATTGCCCCCGAGGAGGGCGACCATATTTGGAGAGATTTTTTTTCTATCTTAGCTTAGGTATTCATTTTTGAAACTTTAGCAAAATGCAGGCCTATAAGAACATAATTTCTAAATAAATAAAAGTGACAGTAAATTAGACGGTTCAAGCTGAAATTTTTAATGAAGTAAATCTTTTATAAAAGAAAAGTTCCAAAGTAGCTGGATTTGGAAGAGATAACGTATTTATTGCAGTGGCGGTTCCGGGAGGGGCACAGGAGACGCGCCCCCTTCTATATTAATTTATAACCTCTCATTGCCTATACAATCATGTTAAAATTGTGTCCTCTATTTTTCAAAAATTTCGGGATGCGCCCCCGTATTTCTAAATCCTGGATCCGCCACGGCTTATGGAGATATAGGAGTGGGTGCGTTTTACCCCAGGGTCCGTTATACCACACTCTCCCCTCATTGTGAAAGAAAAACGATTCAATGCAAAAAAGGTACTCTATAATTGATTTAGATAAACACATTATGACTTAACTCACATATAAAAGATAACAACGGAAATAATAATGCAGAGGCCGCGGTGCGGAGGCAGGAGCTTCACATTTTTAAAGTAAACGTGTATCAGGCGCGGATCTATTATATAGGGGGTGAGGGCAGAGGGTGCGGGCGCCCCCACAGGATTGCAAGAGGGAAAAAAAATGCATTAAGTTTTTAAAAAGACTCTTTTTCTTTTTAGAGCGGCCCGTAGGGTAGGATTGCAAGAAATAAAAGTAAATGCATTTATTTCGGATTAAGTACCTCTTTTTTTTGCTAGTCAATTTCTTCCGGGCCGATTGAGCGACCGCACTTATATTTAATATAATGGTGGTCTTCATGACGGCTGAATTCTTACCCCCCCCCCTCCCCATACCCTGCAACAGTTCATTATAAGTTCACTATAAGTCCCCAAATGAAATCGTTTGATAGTTTTTATTCTAGCCGTTATCTGCGATTCCTGTACTCAGCAACCTTAAAAATATATTGTCATCAATGGAAATTTATTATTGTACATTATTTATCATTTAAATAATGCAATCAAACAAAAGTCATGTCGGCTAAGGTCGGGCGTGTTCACTCATCTGGTAATTGTCTTATACAAAGATATTGTGGAACGTAATGTTCCTGAATACATGAATAATGATTTTCGAAACTATTTTGTTTTAATAATGTCGTGCACAGTCATGATAAATTATGCGTTGAGACATAAAAATGATGCGAGTTGATTTCGAGTTATATTCCACGACAACAAATAATTTTCTTGAAGACATCTTTAAAGTTTGGGTGCTTGAATGCGTAGATGATCGGGTTTACAATGCTGTTCATCATCAAGGGCAGAAAACCATACATAGTGAACACAGTCTGTCCAGGGAGGAAGGAACTTACTGCTGGCGCTATTAAACAAAGCGCGAAGAAAGAGACGACTGTGAAGAGGTTTTTGGTGATTTCGATCTCCTTTTTATTGATGAATTTGATCTGAAATGGACAAGGATCAGGGGCATTGTCCTCTCCATCATGTGTCGAGTGTGATCTATTTCTTTCAGCAATAACGAGAATGGCTTGAATTTGCCTGTTATGCCTCAAAACATGTCGCAAAATGAAAATGTAAAATACCATGGCAAGAAGCACGGCAATAGCAAGATAAATTCCTTGGAAAATGACATAATACTTTCCAAGAGAGCCTGAGTCTGTTGTTAAGCAAAGCCCGAAGAATTTGGAATATCCCAGTTTCCCTAAGCCGAAGACAGGAGGTAAGACCGTGATAGCGGCTGATCCTACCCAGATGATCATCGCAACTCCAGCCATCTTCTTTGGTGTGTAGATGCCTTGATGACCACGTACAGACTTCGTAATGACGTACCACCGGACGAATGCGATGGCGACGAGGGTTGACACGCTACTACACACACAGGTGAACATGAATCCCGCTACCACTTTGCAGACCTGCACTCCAGGAAGAGGATAGCTTCCAGTCTGACTTAGGAGTCCGGCAACCTGGAATGGTAAGCAGGTGCACGTCAGAAGATCAGCGAAGGCAAGATTGACAACCAATATGTTGGTGATCGTACGAAGCTTCTTGTCGATGATGACGGCGATGATGACAAGGGCATTACCAAACAGCCCGATCAGTGAAAATACAATCAATATTGATGCAACAATCACTCGATGATAGAAAGCTATAGGCCTGTTTATTTCAGGTTCTTGGCTTGTTGGGAAACCTGTCCAGACCACATCGGTACCCTCCATCGTGAAGTGACAATGTGACACGTTCTCCACCTTTTCCAACGTAACTCAAAGAGCTAAATGAGAATATTCATTTAAAAAAAAAGAGAGAAACCCAATACGTTATGCCATTTTCAAGGGAGCCAACTGGATTGACATGTAATTCGCCAACCTGATTCCATAAACCTTCAATTGAGATAAGTGCGGTAAAATTAATGATTCATCTTCCAATATCTCAGTCGGGCTATATGCGCCGATAAAATAAAAATTTCATGAATAAATTATTTCCAATAAGCCATGGGGATAATCATCATGATTCATTGATTTGCCATGCTATGGGGTAGCGTGAAAATATAATCGACATAATTGCCTTTTGTATATTTTAGGGATGGCAGAACATAATATTGATAATATTAATATTGGATTTACATTGTGTATAGCGCTTCATACATTTATATAGGCCTATAATTTTAATGCAACTTAATTTGGGCGAAATTTAGACAACAGTACTTTTAGCTTCAAGGTAAGGAGAAAAGTGACAAATCAGCTACCTCAATATAAAACTCGCAAAGCCATATCAAATTCTAAACCACCCATACCCCAAGTTTAGGATTCTTTTTTGTTTTTGTTTGCGCATACCCAGTCTGCTGTCTTAATGCTACAGTCACACAGACACTTACGTTGAGTTACGTCCGGTTGCGTCCAAAAATTATTTTTTGTTCCATTCTATTATTTCTTATGTATTTCTTTGTTTTACTGGATGAACGAAATTATCAATATGTCCACTGCTGACTATGACGGGTAGGCATCCGTGGGGATCCGCAGAAAAGAAAATAATTTTTGGACGCAACTGGACGTAACTCAACGTAAGTGTCTGTGTGACTGTAGCATAACTTAAGGCCCCCTGACACTTGCACGAATTTGGGTTCGCATATTTTGCGCATTTGCACGCACCATTTCGTGCCAAAGCGGGAACCATTCTTGGCAACGTGCGGGAGGATTCGGGCCAATGCGGACAATGCGTGAATTGCAGGACAAAATTTTCAAAATGTTTAAAATTTTGGCACGACGAAATTTTTGAGCAACTGTCGCAAAATCTTCGTGAACTATACGCAATCTATTCGCAAACTAGTCGTTCGAGCGCGTGTCAATGCGTGGCAAAGCGTGTCCATCGACCTAATGGCACGCAGTTCACGACCGTAGTTTACGACTAGTTCACGATTAGTTCACGGCTAAGTTGCGCAGACCTTGCGCATTACTGCGCATACTCCCCGGCCGAACAGTTTCGGCATCACAGGTGCATGGTCTGCGCATGCGCAATGGGAGCTCGAGAGCGGTGACCTCACTAAAATAAATAAATAAATAGTTATCATGGCACCAATAAACACCTCGTCCTCTGACGAACCTAAACCTGTGAAATGAACAAGGCCAGCCCTAGGAAAGCCCAGGGCATAGAAAAGAAAATGAAGGAGAAGAAGAAAAAAAGAAGAAAAAAAGAAGACATTCCCGGCTACAATTGGACGGCTGAGACCAAACAGCAAGTTGTGGAATTCATCAAGGATATGCCTGAGCTTTGGCGCCCCACTAAGTTTAAGATCGAATTGGTGCCCATATGGCGCGGCGCGGATCGCCCCCCCCCCACATAACCACAAAAAAAAAAAAAAAGGGGGGGGGAAAGAAAAGAAAAAGGAAGGAAAAACGGCCGGCCGATTGAGCCCCTAAACCTTACCCCTTTATGGCTGATTCAAGATGACCTCTTTAATAGCCGAAGGCCAAACACCTACCCCTCCCACCCCCCCCCCCGCTTATCACAAACAAATTTGATGTACCTTTTTGCTCGCCCTTTGTGACGGAAAAAAAATTGGGTGTACCAAAATCTAAAACCCAATTTTGGTTCACCCCCTGTAATGAAATTCTGGATCCATCACTGATTTAGGTTAATTTGGTTCCCCCTAAGTTAAAGATCATCAAGGCGCCTCTTTTCTTTTTCTTCAGGTCAATTCGACGCCCCTACTTGGCGCCAAATCGACCTTAAACTAAGTTAATTTAAGGTCGATTTGGCATCCCCAAAATCTAAGAACGAATTGACGCCCCCTGAGTTTAGGATCATTATGGCGTTTCTAAGTTTAAGCTCAATTTGGCGCCCCTTATTTTAAGGACAATTTGGCGCCCCCTCTGTTTCAGGTTACTTTGGCGCCCCTTTATCTTCAGGTCAATTTGGTGCCCCTACGTTACAGCTGAAATTGGCGCCCCTACGTTTAAGCTCAATTTGGAGCCCCTTAGTTTACAATTACTTTGGCGCCCCTTATCTTCAAATCAATTTTGCGCCCTATGGCCAACCCTCTGTTTCGGGTCAATTTGCCGCTCCTACGTTTAAGCTCAAGTTGGTGCCTCATTAGTTTAAGGGGCTGTCCCTTAGTTTGAGGTCGATTTGGCTCTCCCTAAGTTTCAAGTCAATTTGGCACCCCATGCGTTTAATTTTAAGCTCAATTTAGCGCCCCTTACTTAGTTTAAAGTATATTTAGCGTCCCCCTTAATTTACGATCGAATATAAGGCATCGCTTGATTTTAAGATCAATAATGGTCCCTAGGTTTAAGGTCAATTTGGCGCCCCTTCGACAGATTTAATCCAATTGGCGCCCCTTAGTTTGAGATAATTACAATGCCCCTAATTTTTAAGGTCAGTTTGTCGCCCCCTTATCGTCGGGCCAATTTAGTGCCCCCTGATTTTCAAGTCAATTTGATGCCCCTACATTTAAGCTCAATTTTTTCCCTTATTTTCTCCCTCCCCCTTTTACCTCCTCCCCTCTCTTTCTTTCTCTCTTCCCCATTTTCCCGCTCTTTTTTCCTCTTTCTCCCTTTTTCTTCTTTCTTTTTTTCTTTCCTTTTCTTGCTTTTTTCTCGTTACGGCCACCTGGGCGCCTACCGGGGGGGGGGGGGGGGGGGGCTCGTGCCCCCAGAATACGCGCATGATTATTAACGAAATACATGGACAAGTCCCGTGATAAAAAATAAATAAATAAAGTGTCCTCTGCAGGTAGTCGTAGAAATGAATACCAATAATGCGTGAACAGTACGCAAGTATGGCGTAAACATGACGTGATAATGCGTATCCTGGTGGTTACGCATGTTGCGAACTATTCGTAAATTCGACAAGACCAAAATCAGAATGCTCGTCACTAAATGTTACTTTTGCCACCCTGACACTTGTACGAATTTGGGTTTGCGCACTGTCCCGCAATGTGGCGTGTCCGTGCGTGTCATCTAGTGGCATGCAGTCTGATTTGGGTCATTTCGAATTTACGAATAGTTCAGGACATGCGTAAACACCAGGGCACGCATATCACGTCATGTTTACGCCATAATTGCGCACTGTTCACGCATTGGTATTCATTTTCACGACTGCCTGCGGAGAACACTTTATTTTTTTAAATTTTTTTATTTCTTGATCACTGGACTTGTTCATGTAGGCCTATTTCGCTAATAATAATTGAAAACTATTCGTTCTTGCTTCTAATTATTTATGACAACAACAACAAAAAATAGGAGCAAAGAAGTAAAAAATATATTTTTGTAATGTTTCATTGTTTGCAATAATTTCTGCTCGCGCTTCGGGCTCGCATACTTTATAAGAGGGGGGGGGGGAGTGGAGCCAATTGTGCTTGAATTACTCTCCTTTCTTGGTCATTTTATGATTTCCGCTCAAGCTTATTTGCACTCTAATGATTTAGATAAAGCAGTTATAAAAGGCAGATGTTCTTACCAAAATAATAGAGAGCATATAAAATGCCTGCTTCCATGTAAAATTCAGCCTGCTCATTTCTGCTTTATTTTGTGGGAAATGAGGCAGTAACGCTTGATTTTGGGTCAGACAAAGTTTCTGTTCGTTGTTTAAAACAGGGACTGGCCAAAAGTGTCATATTTCATATATTATTCTACCTTTTTAATTCTTGATTTTTGGATAAGAGCAAGGTTGAGAAGTTCGAGATGCATTCTCACAACCATGACAACCTTGATTTCAAGGAAAACCTACCAAAAAGTTAATGCCTTTATGCCTCCTTTTGAGCATTGTAGCCGCAATATGTTTTAAACATAAAACAATAATTATCAAAGTGGATGATTTTCCCCTTTGATTTTCTTGAAAAGATTGGAAATGTAGATTTTATCAAATTTAAGTAAATATTCTAGTATAAGCATGCATTCTAAACTCTTCTCGACCCTCCAAAAAGTCAGTGTTTATGCTTCCTTTTGGGCATGAAAAGTTGCCCTCCTATGGGTTTAGCACGTATGAGCCTATACTTACAGAATATTTTAAAGTGATTCCGATTCCCATTTATTTCGTTGTAGTGATTGAAAATGCAGGTTTCATCGAATTTAAATATATTGTCTAATATAAGCAAGCATTTTAAACTCTTGAAGACCCTCCCCCCCAAAAAAAAAAGAAAAAAAGAAGTGAGTGCCTATGCCTCCTTTTAGGGCATGAACATGCTTGTATGTTTTTAAACATGCTAGTATGTTTTTAGTATGTTTTTGAAATAGATAATATTCACCTTTTCTTTCATTGAAACAATTGGAAATCATAGATGTCATGAAATTTCGATAGATTTCCCTATATAATCAATCATTCTAAACTCTTAACGACCTCACAAAAAAAGTCAGTGCCTATATACATTACTTTTTAGGTTTTTACATAGAAATTATCGTCATTTACATTTCAACACGTGCAATTCCTCAGCGCATGCGCTAGACTGATTGAATAACACATGTATTTCCAATACTACACCGTTTTACGTGCATACAGGCGAACTCGCACCTCTCCGTTATATTCTCTTTGGTGTGGCCTCCAGCTATTGAGCACCTATTGCGCATGCGCAGACCATGCACCTGTCATGTCGAAACTGTTCGGGAAGTATGCGCAGTAATGCGCAAGGTCTGCGCAACTTAGCCGTGAACTAATCGTGAACTGATTGTGAACTAGTCGTGAACTAGTCGTGAACTGCGTGCCAATAGGTCGATGGACAAGCATTGCCACGCACTGACACGCGCTGGAACGACAAGTTTGCGAATAAGTTGCGTATAGTTCACGAAGAGTTCGCGAATGTTGCCCAAATATTTCGTCGTGGCAAAATTTTAAACATTTTGAAAATTTTGTCGACCATTTCACGCATTGTCCGCATTGGCCTGGATCCTCCCGCTCGTTGTCACGAACGGTTTCCACACTGGCACGAAATGGTGCGTGCAAATGCGCAAAATATACGCAAATCCGTATTCGTGCAAGTGTCAGGGGGCCTATACTAGCACGCCACAATAGCACGCCACAATGCGGGGTAGGCCTACTGCGTAAACCCAAATTCGTGCAAGTGTCAGGGTGGCATTATGCGGCGGTCACAACTCGTCGTAGGCCACGGGGCACGTGCCATCAACGTAGCTTTCGTTGCATGTACAACGCACTGGTCCTGGTCAACTTCTGCGATTCCTGCGTTTCTGTAGTGAGGGTATTGTAGAAACTTCCTGCACGTCGTACATGCATTGTACCTGCGAGGTACCTCCGCTGCACGAATTTTCTACGAAATCCATCGTAGAGAGTTGCACGTCGAAGGTACGGCGAGTTGTGAACCGCCGCATAACATTAATAAAGTAATATAACCATGTGCCATGCATGTCTTTTCATGATATGTTATATAGTTAGCATAAACATGGGGAGATATTCATCAAAATGAGGCCATACTTCCTTCACTCTCACCCCAGAACTCTGGGCATGTCACACCAGTACCACTGCTGACTGGTATGGCGTGTGTGCATTCTGATCGAGTGTATCAGTCTGTGTATCAATAGCATATACTTTGCACACAAACCACTGCACGTTGCACTCTCCCCAGTGTGATCCTGGCATGGCCCAGAAACAGATCGATTTACACAGTTTTGTGGCTAAATTCAGGTCTTAGAGTGGATTTTATAACAAATCATTTTGAACACAGAGGTTATTTGAGGTATTAATTCATATTATTCTGCTAGGGAAGTAAAACAAAATATATGTTCTCCCAAAACTATACATGAGCTTTAAGACGCGATCGCACACTAAATTTTGTACTTTAATGCGGCGGTCACAACTCGTCGTAGGCTACGGGGCACGTGCCGGACGTAGCCTGCGTTGCATTAAACCGACCAGTCCCCGTCGCGAAGCGACGGGAACTGACGAGCCAGTAGACATATGGTGAAGGTTTGAAAATATCTATACATGACCACAAATTTCGTGATCAAAAATACCTTATTTGAATTCATACTCACATTGAATCAAATCTTTGAAGTTTTTCCTCGAATTGGTGACATCTGCGAACGTTTCACATGAAGTAATAAACTAATAATGAAGAAAAATACAGGAAAATTGAGTCCATCCACGTATATTTCTCCGTGCGTGCGCTGTCTTCGCCACACACAGAGCTAGAGTAAAAAGTCTTCGCACAGTAAAATGACGTCATAGAAAATGGCAGCGATGGCACCAACACTATGAGAAGAGACAAGGCCAACGGAAAATTCATTTTGGTAAGTCAAAAAGCTCTCATATAATTCGATTTTTCAACGGCCGTATCTTGAAATATTATACATGCCGTTGAATTACATTTGAACATTAGATTCATCATATTAACCAGTATAATCGCCTGATCGCTCATCAACGCTGGTTATTTCGCTGTAAATGGAGGTGGTGGAAGTACAGCCCCGTCGCCTTCGGCAACGGGGCTGTGTATAGTTAGCGTTGCATGTGCAATGCACGCACAGGTCTTAATTCAACTTCTGCGATTCCTGCAATTCTATAGTAAGGGTATTGTAAAAACTTTCTGCACGTCGTACATTTGCATTGTACCTGCGAGGTACCTCCGCTGCACGAATTTTCTACGAAATCCATCGAAGGAAGTTGCACGTCGAAGGTACGGCGAGTTGTGACCGCCGCATTAGACTCGCGCTTCATGCACTGAGCGAGAAGCGTGCTGTGAATTCAAACCAACCTTGCATTCTCGTCTCAAAATTCGTACAATTTCATTGCTATAGCATTATATTGCACAAAATTAAAGGGGAATCCAACCCAAGGAGAGAATCAACCTTATAGGAAAGAGGAAAATGAGAGGAGCAATCTAAAAAAAGTTTCATCAAAATCGGTTATAAAATAAGAGAGTTATGGAAGTTTGAAAAGTCTAGTTGTTCCTTCTATGGGGATCCTCAAATTGGCATCATCGGCTTCAAAATGGCCGATCTTATGGACAACTCTCCATTCATTTTGTACACAAATTTTCAGATTTTCCCCATTTTCTTTCGAAATATATCTTACCTCCTTCTGAGCTCAACATATGTTGTGTGAAATATATTTTCCCATGACATATTTTGAGCTCAGAAATAAATAAGACATATTTTGCAAGAAAATGCGGAACTGAAAATTTGTGTACAAAATGAATGGAGAGTTGTCCATGAGATCGGCCATTTTGAAGCCGATGATGCCAATTTGAGGATCCCCATAGAAGGAACAACTAGACTTTTCAAACTTCCATAACTCTCTTATTTTAAAACCGATTTTGATGAATTTTTTTTTTAGATTGCTCCTCTCATTTTCCTCTTTCCTTTAAGATTGATTCTCCCCTTGGGTTGGATTCCCCTTTAATGTTCGGATAAATTTACCTCCATAATTATAGGGGCCTATATAGAAAATTTGTAGAAGTGCAACAACATTAATTTGCTGCCATATATCTGACGGTTTGTTTTTCCTCAAAATTAATGATAAACAAAATCATGAAAATAATAGGGTTCGATATCAAAGGTTCGTTATCCGATAATTATTATGGTTCGGTAATCTGCTCGTTTTAATCCGAAATATATAATAAGGTTAGGGTTATTTCATTCTTGGATCAATGAACTTAGTTTCTTCGGATTAGCGTACCTTATGCCTAATATGCCTAATTCATTTTCGAATGAACGAATCTTTTATTTTATGTTTTCGCATGTCGACTCGTTGCATCTTGGTCAACCGGGTAAGCGAAAAAGGGGCCCTAAAATGATAAAAAAATTGCAAAATTTGGCACTGTGGAGGTTGACAAACTTTTTTGTTTTTCAATATCCGGGAATGGTTGGGGGAACATCCAAGATATAGCCAGGGCCCCGAAAATTGAAAGTGGGGACGGAGCAAAAATATGTTGCTGGAGCACATCGAAAAAAATATCCAACCTTAATCAGCAACAGTGTATAAAGACAGTTGAATAGGCCTATTCCTCTTACAGTTGGGGCGCGTTGTATGTTCAATTTCTCGATAGAAAATTCTTAAACCTTAAACCATACACCCCCTTCAAAATTACCATATTTTTTTACTTCACGAACCCTCCGCATGTCGGCCGTATAACTACCGGTAATTAAGCATTAAAAAAATATTTCAAAAATGATAAAAACTTATGTATTGATCACGCGGTCACATTACAAGTAGTATAGGCCTAAGGCAAACTTTAGGAGAATAATCAATATGCGTGTTCTTTTTTAATTTTTAATTTTTTAATTTTTTTTTGGAAACCACTCATTACACATTATCATCAACTGCCCCCTATTTTTTTCTCTCCCTCTCTCTATTTTTTTTTCAATTTCGCCAGCTGCCCCTCCTCCCCCTCTTTTCTCAAATGCGGTATCTCCCGTTTTAAATTTATGCTTAAACAATCAAAGTGTTGAGAACATGGGGGGGGGGCGGGGGTAGGGTGCTGAAATTTTTTCGGCCGTCGGCCGTTATAAAATTCCTAACATACTACATATAGGGGTAGGGTCAGGACAGCGTTCCGTCTCGAACAACTGACAAGCAAAAAAAAAAACAAACAAACAAACAAACAAACAAAAAAAAAAAAAAAAAAAAAAGAAGGTTATTAGCATTTTAGCTCTCATTTTATGGGGTGCGTTAAAAAGGTCTATGTAAAAAAGGTATGCTGATTTCCCAATCTTACGGGGTGCTCTAGCACCTTTAGCCCCCCCCCTGGATCCGCGCCCTGCTTACTTAAATGAGAATTCTTGGTTAAGTGAGCGTCAGTCAGGGTTTAGGCCCGGACACTCAACTTGACATGCTTGACCGAAATCGTTGAATGTATACTTAATAACATGGACAACGGTCTGGTCACTTGGTGCGATTTTCTTGATTTGAAAAAGGCTTTGATGTTATACCCCCAGGGGCGGATCCAGCCTTTTATAAAGGGGGGATTGGGGCGGTATGCGAGGGAGCGTAGCGACCGAGTCCAAGCGAGCGGAGCGAGCGAGGGAGGGGTGTGGAGGGGGTGTCCCCCCTCCCACAGTAGGGAAAATTTTTGAAAATCTGTGTTTGAAAATGGCGTTTTCTAAAAGATAAGATTTTTAAAAATGGTCCCCGGATATTTTTTTTTTTTTGGGGGGGGTATGGAAACCCCCAACCCCCCCTCTAGATCCACTTCTGACCCCATCAGTTAATTCTTCAGAAAATGTCAAAGTATGGTATTGATGGAGTTGAACTTAAGTGGTTTGAGTCATTCTATCTAATAGACAACAGTGTGTATTTTTGCAAGGAACTAAAAGTAATTTTTTAACTGTTAAATCAGGAATTCCACAAGGGTCAATACTGGGGCCACTTATTTTGTCTATATGTGAATGATATTTGTAATCTTCAACTCCATTCTAAGACAAAGATATCATTATATGCTGATGATACAGCAATGTTTCACCATAGTAAAGACTATAAAACTTGTGAACTTAATCTCAAAAAAGAATTTTCTAGTATTGTGAAATGGTTACATTACAATGGCTTATTTTTGAATGCAAGTAAAACTAAAACAATTATTTTTGGATCCAAAAGAAAAATTAGAAATTATAATATGCATATTTATCATAACAATACCATTCTTGAACCAGTTGAGAGCATTAAATATTTAGGAATAGCAATGGACCGCTGTCTAACCTGGTCGCTGCAAATTAAAACAATCGTGAAGAAAGTATCAGGTACAATAATTGCTTGTATACGAAGAATACGCCATTATATACTCGTAAGAACCTCATTACTTTATATTACTCCTTAATCCTACCGCATTTTAATTACTGTAATACAATATGGGGGAACACGTCAAAACAAAATCTTAGAAAGTTGCAGAAACTACAAAATAGATATGCCCGTCTAATACTTCAAGCAAATTATTTGACACCCCAAAGTTTACTCATGAGTACATTAAAGTGGCAATCAGTAGAAGAAAGAATGAAATATCAAAAATGCATATTAATTTTTAAAATTATCAATGGATTATTGGCACCATATCTAAATTCTTTAGTTAGCCAACGAAATGTTTTGTATTGTACACGTTATTCATTAAATTGTCCCTTATTCATCCCTAAATGTAAAACTGAATTTAAAATGAAAACATTATCCGTGTCGGGGGCCAAATTATATAACAAATTACCTGGTAATATTCAAAATTGTAAATCCTTGCAAAGTTTCAAAAAGCATGTACATACCTTTCAGTTTCTCCTGTAATTATCTCTTATGAATGTCTATTGACCTTGTATTGACCTTACTTACTTTGTTGTTTTTAATTATGATTAATTTATTCATGCCTTTGTATTATGTATGTTCTGAATGTTTGAAAAATTTGAAATGTATTTTATATGAATGCAGGGCTCTCTGGAAGAGCAGGTCTAGAAATGGACTTGAATTGAGACTACCCTGATGTTTAAATAAAACTGAAATAAATAGATAAAAATAAAATGAAAATATATTGCCATATTGCCTACTTATTACGAAAATTAGAACTGTTATCTGCGTCGATTTGAACGACCAGACCGTATTTTCGAACCTTCGAGCCCAATCTCATTTCGGACGAATGAACCCTATTTCACATTCGGACGAATGAACCCTATTCAGGCGCGATCCAGGGGGGGGGGGACATAGAACCTTTAGAACGAACTTCAGAATAAGAGATGATAATTATAGATCTGCATTGACCGTGTGAAACAATCAGCCTCCCAACAACTTCCCGCCAATCAGCGCAAGTCATTTCCCGAGCATGCGCAAACCTTTTTCATTCGTCAATCGAGCAGAACATCGATATCAAGAAAACAAGACCCTAATTTGAGCAACAAAAAAAATATCATAGACATGATAGAGGACTGGCCGTGGATATCAACAGGTACATTCACTCATTCATAATACATTCACTCATTCAGTTTATTTAATTGCTTATCTGCAAAATCTTTTTTTTTTTTTAATGTTACATTTGGTAATATCTGTTGCAATATTTTATAGACTCTTGCAGAGTCGTTTAATAATAATTATTTTCTGTGATTTTGACTATGTTAAAGATCAGATGCAGTTAATTTGTCATGTTATTTTTTTCTCAGGTTATGCATGTATGTTTATGATTTGAATGAACAATAAAGAATACTGCAAAACAAAAATACTAATTTCTTTATGATATCCACAGAATTAAAAAGAAAGGAAGAATATCAAGAAGAAGAAGAAGAAGAAAAGAAAAAACAAAAATCTATGAGTGAGGCGGGAGGGTGGGGGCGACGATTTTCATTAATTTTAATGTCTACAGTTCATGTGCCTCGTGTTTTTGATTTTTTGTCAGAAAAGTTTTTAAAATCTCGTTTTGTACATTTTTTTTTAGCTTAGCAATAAGCTTTACGTAAAGTTATATTTATAATAATAGGCCTCGACTCCCAACGTTAGGTAAATAACATGTACAAACGCGGGGGGGGGGGGGGGGGGGGGGGGGGGTAAACACTCCCTGCTTTATCTTGACCTATTTTCATTTCTCCTTCTTTTTTTCTACGTTTGGATAAGGTCATGCGTCACAAGTTGGGGAATAGTAAAAGGGTGGAGGCGTTACATTTTGGAGGGAAAATTATCACATTTTTTCACATAGCATGAAAATGATGTACAGTCATAAGCTGTGCAATCATTCATATTGTAGATAATTTATCACGCTACGTGTCTGTGAAGTGTCAGCTTCGTTATGCTCATAGTTTTAATACAAAGATACTTTTAGTGGAGTATGGTGAGGGGTGGAGGATCCTACGGTGGAGGATCCTACGGTGGAGGCACGTGTTAAAGCATAGGGAATTCCCATCTTTGTTGCTTTCCTATTGTTTGCTGCGTTATCATTGCAGCCAATTGGTCTTATGGGTTGAGTGATATATCATTCTCTTGGGAAATTATGTGGTTCTAGATAAATGTGAAGAAGATTTTTCAAAAGTCATTTAATCAATTATTTTATCAATTAAAACATACTTGATGCACATATCCTCATAGACAATGCTTTGCAGGCATCAAAAATTGTCACATGCAATTTTATAACAATAATTGTTATTTTTTCGCCATTTTCTTTGCATGCATGTAAATACACAATTTAGTGGAAACATATTACCAGG
>CALNVZ010001721.1:36148118-36162145 GCA_940671915.1 Paracentrotus lividus
TTTTTTTTTTTTTGACACCCTGTAGCGCGGTTAGATAAAACAGTTTTGTATTACAAGTTTATATTTTTTAGAAGCATAGCGTGTTATTAACACAATCCAAGATGATTCATTTCATTTGGTGAAAAGATTAAGAAATTATCCGCCGAAAAAATTGTGAAGATTTTCAAACCATTTTTCCTTTAACACTCTGTATATCTTTTATGACACACCTTATACAGCTAAACAGGCACAAAAATATGTTAATCATCTTCCTTTCAATCTCTGCTTTCAATATGTATATACTTTTATACATGTCTGACTTACTACTAAGAAACTAGAGATGTTTGATTTTGACAATGTATACATTTCTACAATTTTTTGGACATGTAACGTATTTTCCACCCAACTCATGACATGTAGCCATAAAGAAGATTCAGGGTTGATTTCTCTATTGAAATTTCGAGCAAGGATCATGTTGCAAAATAAAAAAAAAAAATCAATGAAATAAATTTGATCATTAATATTTTGTTATATCTGTTGGTTTAACAAATAGTTTAACAAATGAAATTTTCTTTGATGTATTTTAAGGCCTTAAAACCAATCAAAAATTTTAGATATTGATGAAACAACCCCACCCCCCCCCCCCCCCCCTTTACGGTGTCCTCAATTACATCAAAGAAATTCATTTAAACACCCCCGGGAGGGGGGGGGAGGGGGGGGTGGGGTTGTTTCATCAATATCTAAAATTTTTTGATTGGTTTTAAGCCTTAAAATAACATCAAAGAAATTTCATTTGTTAAATCTATTGTTAAACAACAGATTAACAAAATATTAATGATCAAATTTATTCATTTGATTTTTTTTTTTTTAATTTTGGCAACATGATCTTGCTCGAAAATTCAATAGAGAAATCAACCTGAATTTCTTTAGGCTACATGTCATGAGTTTGAGTGGAAAATACGTTTACATGTCCAAAAAATTGTAGAAATGTATCATTGTCAAATCAAACATCTCAGTTTCCTTTAGTAGTAAGTCGACATGTATAAAAGTATATAACATATTGAAAGCAGAGATGAAAGAGATTGATTAACATATTTTGTGCCTGTTTAGCTGTATAAGGTGTGTCATAAAAGATATACAGAGTGTTAAAGGGAAAAATGGTTTGAAAATCTTACAATTTTTTCGGCGGATAATTTCTTAATCTTTTCACCAAATGAAATGAATTCATCTTGGATTTGTAATACACGCTTATGCCTTCTAAAAAATATAAACTTGTAATACAAAACTGTTTTATCTACCGCGCTACAGGGTGTCAAAAAAAAAAAAAAAATTAGTTGCAAAAGGCAGAAAATCCTGTCTTTTACACTTGGATTACTATTCAACCAAAGTTTATTGCAAAGTAATCCAGAAAGCGGATCTAGAGGGGGGCGGGGTTGGGGGTTTGCAACCCCCCCCCAAAAAAAAAAAAAAAAAATAAAAATAAATAAATAAATTAAATAAAAATCCGGGCGACCATTTTAAATCTTTAAAAGTTTTAGATGCAAGAAAACGCCATTTTTCACACACAGATTTCAAAAATTTTCCCTACTGTGGGAGGGGGGACACCCCCCTCCCCACCCTCCCCCCTCGCCTCGCCTCCGCTCGCTTGGACTCGTCTGCTACGCTCCCTCGCATACCACCCCAACCCCCCCCTTTATAAAAAGCGGATCCGCCCCTTGGTTAATATGTTTCACTTAAATGTTTTGTATTTACATGCATGCAAAGAAAATGGCCGAAAAAAAAAATAACAATTATGTATAAAATTTGCATGTGACCAATTTTTTGCATGCCTGCAAAGGCATTGTCTATGGGATATGGCATCAAGTATGTTTTAATTTGATAAATAATTGATTAAAATGACTTTCCTGAAAATCTTTCTTCCACATTTATCTAGAACACATAATTTCCAAGAGAATGATATATCAACTCACCCATAAGACAATTGGCTGCAATGATAACGCAGCAAACAATTAGAAAGCAACAAAGATGGGAATTCCCTATGCTTTAACACGTTGCCTCCACCGTAGGATTCCTTCCACCGTTAGGATCCTCCACCCCTCACCCATACTCCACTAAAAGTATCTTTGTATTAAACTATGAGCTAACGAAGCTGACAACTTACAGACACGTAGCGTGATAAATTATTCACAATATGAATGATTGCCACAGCTTTATGACTGTACATCATTTTCATGCTATGTGGAAAAAATGTTGATAATTTCCCTCCAAAAATGTAACCGCCTCCACCCGTTTTACTTATTTCCCCAACTGAGACGCATACCTTATCCAAACGTAGAAAAAAGAAGGAGAAATGAAAATTGGTCAAAGATAAGCAGGGAGTGTTTACCCCCCCCCCCCCCCCCGCGTCTTTGTACATGTTATTTACTAACGTTGGATTCGAGCCTATATTATAAATAATAACTTTACCGTAAAGCTATATTGCTAAGCTAAAAAAAATGTACAAAACGAGATTTTTAAAAACTTTTTCTGACAAAAAATCAAAAACACGAGCACATGAACTGTAGACTTAAAATTTAATGAAAAAATCGTCGCCCCCACCCTTCCCGCCTCACTCATAGATTTTTGTTTTTCTTTTCTTTCTTCTTCTTTCTTCTTGATATTCTTCCTTTCTTTTTAATTCTGTGGATTTATCATAAAGAAATTAGTATTTTTTGTTTTGCAGTATTCTTTATTGTTCATTTCAAATCATAAAACATTACATGATAACCTGAGAAAAAATAACATGACAAATTAACTGCATTTGATCTTTAACATAGTCAAAAATCACAGAAAATAATTATTATTAAAACGACTCTTATGCAGAGTCTATAAAATATTGCAACAGATATACCAAATGTAACATTAAAAAAAAAAGATTTTGCGATAAGCAATAAAATAAACTGAATTGAGTAATGTATTATTGATATGAGTGACTGTTACCTGTTGATATCCACGGCAGTCCTCTATCATGTCTATGATATTTTTTTTGTTGCCTCAAATTAGGGTCTTGTTTTCTTGATATCGATGTTCTGCCTCGATGACGAATGAAAAAGGTTTTGCGCATGCTCGGGAAATGACTTGCGCTGATTGGCGGAAGTTGTTGGAGAGCTGATTGGTTTCACACGGGTCAATTGCAGATCTATAATTATTCTCTCTTATCTGAAGTTCGTTCTAAAGGTTCTTATGGTCCCCCCCCCCCTGATTCCGCGCCTGAATTAGGTTCATTCGTCCGAATGTTTAAAATAGGGTTCATTTCGTCCGAAATGAGCATTTGTGTCGAAGGTTCGGAAATCGGTCTGCGCGTTCAAATCGACGCAGATAACAGTTCTAATTTTCGTAATAAGTAGGCATATGGCAATAATATTTTCATTTTATTTTTCTTATTTATTTCAGTTTTATTTAAACATCAGGGTAGTCTCAATTCAAGTCCAATTTCTAGACCTGCTCTTCCAAAGAGCCTCCATTTCATTATAAAATTTACATTTTCAAATTTTTCAAACATTTCAGAACATACATAATACAAAGGCATGAATAAATTAATTCATATTAAAAACAACAAGTAAGTAAGGTCAATACAGGTCAATAGACATTCATAGAGAGATAATTACAGGAGAAACTGAAAGTATGTACATGCTTTTTGAAACTTTGCAAGGATTTACAATTTTGAATATTACCAGGTAATTTGTTATATAATTTGGCCCCCGACACGGATAATGTTTTCATTTTAATTCAGTTACATTTAGGGATGAATAAGGCGCAATTTAATGGAATAACGTGTACAATACATAACATTTCGTTGGCTAACTAAAGAATTTAGATATGGTGCAATAATCATTGATAATTTTAAAAATTAATAGCATTTTTTGATTATTTCATCTTTTTCTTCTTTTTTTTATAACTGATTGCCACTTTAATGTACTCATGAGTAAACTTTGGGGTTGTTCAAATAATTTGCTTGAAGTTATTAGACGGGCATTATCTATTTGTTAGTTTCTGCAACTTTCTAAGATTTTTGTTTGAAGTGTTCCCCCATATTGTATTACAATGTAATTAAAAATGCGGTTTTAGGGATAAGGAGTAATATAAAGTAATGAGGTCTTACGAGATATAATGGCGTATTCTTCGTATACAGCAATTATTGTACCCTGATACTTTTCATTCACGATTTTAATTGCAGCGAACCAGGTTAGACAGGGTCCATTGCTATTTCCTAAATATTTAATGCTTTCTCAACTGTGGTTCAAGAATGGTATTGTTTATGATAAATTGCATATTATAATTCTAATTTTCTTTTGGATCTAAAAATAATTGTTTTAGTTTTACTTGCATTCAAAAAATAAGCCATTGTAATTGTAAACCATTTCACAATACTAGAAATTCTTTTTTGAATTAAAGTTCACAAGAGTTTTAAGTCTTTACTATGGTGAAACATTGCGTATCTCGTCATATAATGATATCTTTGTTTTAGAATGGAGTTGAAGATTACAAATTATCATTCACATATAGAAAAAAAAATAAGTAGTGGCCCCAGTTATTGACCCTTGTGGAATTTCCTGATTTAACAGTAAAATTACTTTTAGTTCCTTGCAAAAATACACACTGTTGTCTATTAGATAGAATGACTCAAACCACTATAAGTTCAACTCCATCAATACCCATACTTTGACACTGAAGAATTAACTGATGGGGTCGAAGTGGATCTAGAGGGGGTATGGGAGGGGTCCATACCCCCCCCAAAAAAAAAAAAAAAAAATATCCGGGGACCATTTTTAAAATCTTATCTTTTAGAAAACGCCATTCAAACACAGATTTTCAAAAAATTTTTCCCTACTGTGGGAGGGGGACACCCCCCTTCACACACCTCTTCCCCCCTCGCTCGCTCCGCTCGCTTGGACTCGGTCGGCTACGCTCCCTCGCATTTACGCCCCAATCCCCCCTTTATAAAAAGCTGGAATCCGCCCCTGGTGTTTATAACATCAAAGGGGCCTTTTTCAAATCAAGAAAATCGCACCAGTGACCAGCGTTGTCCATGTTATTAAGTATACATTTCACGATTTCGGTCAAGCATGTCAAAGTTTGAGTGTCCCGGCCTAAACCTGACTGAGCTCACTTAACCAAGAATATTCATTTAAGTAAGCAGGCGCCGGCGATCCAGGGGGGGGGCTAAAGTTGCTAAGAGCACCCCGTAGATTGGGAAATCAGCCCATTTACCTTTTTTACATAGACCTTTTTAACGCACCCCATAAAATGAGAGCGAAAATGCTTATAACCTTCTTTTTTTTTTTTTTTTTTTTTGTTTGTGTTGTTTTGTTTGTTTTTTTCTTTTGCTTGTCAGTTGTTCGAGACGGTAACGGCTGTCCTGACCCTACCCCTATATGTATCTATGGTTAGGAATTTTATAACGCCGACGGCCGAAAAAATTTCAGCACCCCTACCCCCCCCCCCCCCCATGTTACTCACAACTTTGATTGTTTAAGCATAAATTTTTAACGGGAGATACCGCATTTGAGAAAAGAGGGAGGTAGGGCACTGCGCGAAATTGAAAAAAAAAAATAGAGAGAGGAGAGAAAAAAATAGGGGGCAGTTGATGATAATGTGTTAATGAGTGGTTTCCAAAAAAAAAAATTTAAAAAAATTAAAAATTAAAAGAACAGGCATATTGTTATTCTCCTAAAGTTTGCTTAGGCCTATACTACTTGTAATGTGACCGCGAAAATTCGTGATCAATACATAAGTTTTTATCATTTTTGAAATAATTTTTAATGCTTAATTACCGGTTAGTTATACGGCCGACATGCGGAGGGTTCGTGAAGTAAAGAAAATATGGTAATTTTGAAGGGGTGTTTATGTTTAAGGTTTAAAGAATTTTTATCGAGAAATTGAACATACAAACGCGCCCCAACTGTAAGATGAAATAGGCCCTATTCAACTGTCTTTATACACTGCTTGCTGATTTAAGGTGGATATTTTTTCGATGTGCTCCGCAACATATTTTTGCTCCGTTCCCCATTTTAATTTTCGGGGCCCTCTGGCTATATCTTGGATGTTCCCCCAACCCATTCCCGCGATATTTGAAAAACAAAAAAGTTGTCAACCTCCACAGTGCAAAAATTTTTGCAATTTTTTGTATCATTTTAGGCGCCCCTTTTTCGCTTACCCCGGTACCAAGATGCAACGAGTCGACATGCGAAACATAAAATAAAAGATTCGTTCATTTCGAAATGGAATTAGGCATATTAGCATAAGTACGCTAATCGAAGAAACTAATGTTCATTGATCCAAGAATGAAATAACCCTAACCTTATTATATATTCGGATTAAAACGAGCAGATTACCGAACATAATAATTAATCGGATAACGAACCTTTGATATCAACCCTATTATTTTCATGTGATTTTGTTTATCATTTATTGAGGAAAAACAACCGTTCAGATATATGGCAGCCAAATAATGTTGTGCACTTCTACAAATTTTCTATATAGGCCCCTATAATTATGGGAGGTAAATTTATCCGAAATTAAGGGGATCCAACCCAAGGTGAGAATCAATTCTTAAAAGGAAAGAGGAAAATTGAGAGGAGCATCTAAAAAAAAATCACAAAATCGGTTTTAAAATAAGAGAGTTATGGAAGTTTGAAAGTCTAGTGTTTCCTTCTATGGGGATCCCAAATTGGCATCATCGGCTTCAAAAATGCCGATCTCATGGACAACTCTCCATTCATTTTGTACACAAATTTTCAGTTCCGCATTTTCTTGCAAAATATGTCTTATTATTTCTGCAGCTCAAATATGTCATGGAAAATATATTTCACACAACAATGTTGAAGCTCAGAAGGAGGTCAAGATATATTTCGGAAAGAAAATTGGGGAAAATCTGAAAATTTGTGCTACAAAATGATATGAGAGTTCCATAAGATCGGCCATTTTTGAAGCGATTATGCCAATTGAGGATCCCCATTAGAAGGAACAACTAGACTTTTCAAACTTCCATAACTCTCTTATTTTATAACGATTTTATGAAACTTTTTTAGATTGCTCCTCTCATTTTCCTCTTTTCCTATTTAAGGTTTGATCTCTCCTTCGGGTTGGATTCCCCATTTAATTTTGTGCAATATATTGCTATAGCAATGAAATTGTATAATTTTTGAACGAGAATGCAAGGTTTGGTTTGAAATTCACAGCACGCTTCTCGCTTCAGTGCATGAAGCGCGAGTCTTAATGCGGCGGTCACAACTCGCCGTACCTTCGACTGTGCAACTTCCTCGATGGATTTCGTAGAAAATTTCGTGCAGCGGAGGTACCTCGCAGGTACAATGCAAATGTACGACGTGCAGAATTTTTACAATACCCTTACTATAGAATTGGAGAATCGCAGAATGTTGAATAAGACCTGTTGCGTGCATTGCACATGCCAACGCCTAACTATACACAGCCCCGTTGCCGAAGGCGACGGGGCTGTACTTCCACCACCTCCATTTACAGCGAAAATACCAGCGTTGATGAGCGATCAGGGCGATTATACTGGTTTATATGATGAATCTAATGTTCAAATGTAAATTCAACGGCATGTATTTAATATTTCAAGATACGGCCGTTGAAAAATCGAATTTATATGAGAGCTTTTTGACTTACCAAAATGAATTTTCCGTGGCCTTGTCTCTTCTCATAGTGTTGGTGCATTCGCTGCCATTTTCTATGACGTCATTTTACTGTGGCGAAAGACTTTTACTTAGCTCTGTGTGTGGCGAAAGGACAGCGCACGCACGGGAGAAATATACGTGGAGACTCAATTTTCCTGTATTTTTCTTCATTATTAGTTTATTACTTCATGTGGAAACGTTCGCAGATGTCACCAATTCGAGGAAAAACTTAAAGATTTGATTCAATGTGAGTATTGAATTCAAATAAGGTATTTTTGATCACGAAATTCGTGGTCATGTATAGATATTTTCAAACCTTTCACCATTATGTCTACTTGCTCGTTCAGTTTCCCGTCGCTTCGCGACGGGGACTGGTCGGTTTATGCAACGCAGGCTACGTTCCGCACGTGCTCCGTAGCCTACGACGAGTTGTGACCGCGCATTAAAGTACAAAATTAGTGTGTGCGACGCGTCTTAAAGCTCATGTATTGTTTTGGGAGAACATATATTTTGTTTACTTCCCTAGCAGAATAATTTATGAATTAATACCTCAATAACCTCTGGTTGTTCAAAATGATTTGTTAATAAACCACTCTAAGACCTGAATTTAAAGCCACAAAACTGTGTTAATCGATCTGTTTCTGGGCCATGCCAGGATCACACTGTGTGAGAGTGCAACTTGCAGTGGTTGTGTGCCAAAGTATATGCTATTGATACACAGACTGATACACTCATCAGAATGCACACACGCCATTACCAGTCAGCAGTTGGTACTGGTGTGACATGCCAGATTTCTGGGGTGAGAGTGAAGGAAGTATTGGCCTTCATTTGATGAATATCTCCCATGTTTATGCAACTATATAACATATCATGAAAAGACATGCATGGCAACAGGTTTATATTACTTTATTAATGTTAGCGGCGTGTTCACAACTCGGCGTACCTTCGACGTGCAACTCTCTACGATGGATTCGTAGAAAATTCGTGCAGCGGAGGTCCTCGCAGGTACAATGCATGCTACTTACGTGCAGGAAGTTTCTACAATACCCTCCACTACAAGAAACGCAGGAATCGCGAAGTTGACCAGGACCAGTGCGTTGTACATGCAACGAAAGCTACGTTGAGGGCACGTGCCCCGTGGCCTTACGACAGTTGTGACCGGCCGCATAATTTGCCACCCTGACACTTGCCGATTTGGGTTTACGCAGTAGGGCCTACCCCGCATTTGTGGCGTGCTATTGTGGTACGTGCTAGTATAGGCCCCCTGACACTTGCACGAAATACGGATTTGCGTATATTTGCGCATTTGCACGCACCATTTCGTGCCAGTGTGAAACCGTATCGTGACCAACGAGCGGGGATGATCCAGGCCAATTGGGACAATGGCGTGAAATGGTCGACAAAATTTTCAAAATGTTTAAAATTTTGCCCACGACGAAATATTTGGGCAACATCGCGAACTCTTCGTGAACTATACGAACTTATTCGCAAACTTGGTCGTTCCAGGCGCGTGTCAGTGCGTGCAATGCTGTCCATCGACCTATTGGCACGCAGTTCACGACTAGTTCACGGACTAGTTCACAAATTCAGTTCACGATTAGTTCACGGCTAAGTTTGCGCAGACCTTGCGCATTACTGCGCATACTTTTTTTTCCCCGAACAGTTTTCGACATTGACAGGTTGCATGTATTCTGCGCATGCGCAAATAGTGCCTTCAATAGCTGGATGGCCACACAAGAGAATTATAAACGGAGAGGTGCGGAGTTCGCCTGTATGCACGTAAAACGGTGTGTATTGGAATACATTGTTAATTCAATCAGTCTAGGCCATTGCGCTGAGGAATTGCACGTGTTTGGAAATGTAAATGCGATAATTCTATGTAAAACCTAAAAAGTATGTATATAGGCACTGACTTTTTTGTGAGGTCGTTAAGAGTTTAGAATGATTGATTATTAGGAAATCTATCGAAATTTCATGACATCTATGATTTCCAATTGTTTCAATGAAAGAATGGTGAATTATTATCTATTTCAAAAACATACTAAAAACATTTACTAGCTGTTTAAAAACATTACAAGCATGTTCATGCCTAAAAGGAGCATAGGCACTCACTTCTTTTTTCTTTTTTTTTGAGGGGGTGAGGGTCTTCAAGAGTTTAAAAATGCTTGCTTTATTAGACAAATATTTAAATTCGATGAAACCTGCCATTTTCACATCACTACAACGAAATAAATGGGAATTTCGGAATCACTTTAAATATTCTGTAAGTATAGGCTCATACGTGCTAAAACCCATTAGGAGGGCAACTTTTTCATGCCCAAAAGGAAGCATAAACACTGACTTTTTGGAGGGTCGAGAAGAGTTTAGAATGCATGCTATATACTAGAATATTTACTTAATTGATAAAATCTACATTCCAATCTTTTCAAGAAAATCAAAGGGGAAATTCATCCACTTTGATAATTATTTGTTTTATGTTTAAAACATATTGCGGCTACAATGCTCAAAAGGAGGCATAAAGGCATTAACTTTTTTGGTAGGTTTTCCTTTGAAATCAAGGTTGTCATGGTTTGTGAGAATGCATCTCGAACTTTCAACCTGCTCTTATCCAAAAATCAAGAATTAAAAAAGGTGAGAATAATATATGAAATATGACACTTTTGGCCAGTCCCTGTTTTAAACAACGAACAGAAACTTTGTCTGACCAATCAACGTTACTTGCCTCATTTCCACAAAATAAAGCAGAAATGAGCAGGCTGAATTTACATGGAAGCAGCTTTTATATTGCTCTCTATTATTTGGTTAAGAAACATCTTTGCCTTTTATAACTGCTTTATCTAAATCATTAGAGTGCAAATAAGCTGAGCGGAAATCATAAAATGACCAAGAAACGGAGAGTAATTTCAAGCACAATTGGCTCCACTCCCCCCCCCCCTCTTATTAAAGTATTGCGAGCCCGAAAGCGCGAGCAGAAATTATTGCAAACAATGAAACATTTTACAAAATATATTTTTTTACTTCTTTGCTCCTATTTTTGTTGTTGTTGTCATAAATAATTAGAAGCAAGAACGAATAGTTTCAATTATTATTAGCGAAATAGGCCTACATGAACAAGTCCAGTGATCAAGAAATAAAAAAATTAAAAAAATAAAGTGTCTCCGCAGGTAGTCGTTGAAAATGAATACCAATGCGTGAACAGTGCGCAATTAGGCGTAAACATGACGTGATTATGCGTGCCCCATGCGTTGTTTACGATGTCCTGAACTATCGTAAATTCGAAATGACCAAATCAGACTCATGCCACTAGATGACACGCAACGGACACGCCACATTAGCGGGACAGTTGCGCAAACCCAATTCGTACAAGTGTCAGGGGTGGCAAAAGTAAATTTAGTTGCACGAGGCATTCTGATTTTGGTTCTTGTCGATTTACGAATAGTTCGCAACATGCGTAACCACCAGGATACGCATTATCACGTCATGTTTACGCCATACTTGTCGTACTGTTCACGCATTATTTGGTATTCATTCTACGCTACCTGCAGAGGACACTTTATTTATTTATTTTTTATCACGGACTTGTCCATGTATTCGTTTTAATAATCATGCGCGTATTTGGGGGCACGAGCCCCCCCCCCCCCCGGTAGGCGCCCAGGTGGCCGTTTAACGAGAAAAAAAAGCAAGAAAAGGAAGAAAAAAAAGAAGAAGAAAAAAGGGGAGAAAGAGGAAAAAGAGCGGGAAAAGGGAAGAGGAGAAAGAAAGAGAGGGGAGGAGGTAAAAGGGGCGAGGAGAAAATAAGGGAAAATTGGTCTAAATGTAGGGGCATTCAAATATGACTTTGAAATCAGGGGGCACTTAAATTGGCCGGACGTAAGGGGGCGACAAAACTGACTTAAAAATTAGGGGCCATTGTAATTATCTCAAACTAAGGGCGGGCGCAATTGGATTAAATTCTGGTTCGACAGGGGCGCAAATTGACCTTAAACCTAGGGACCATTATTGATCTTAAAATCAGCGATGCCTTATATTCGATTCGTAAATTAGGGACGCTAAATTATAACTTTAAAACTAAGTAAGGGGCGCTAAATGAGCTTAAAATTTAAAGCATTGGGGTGCCAAATTGACTTGAAACTTAGGAGAGCAAATCGACCTCAAACTAAGGGACCAGCCCTTAAACTAATGAGGCACCAACTGAGGCTTAAACGTAGGAGCGGCAAATTGACCCGAAACAAGGGTTGGCCATTAGGGCGCATAAATTGATTTTGAAGATAAGGGGCGCCAAAGTAATTGTAAATAAGGGCTCCAAATTGAGCTTAAACGTAGGGGCGCAATTTCAGCTGTAAAACGTAGCGGGCCACCAAATTGACCTGAAGATAAAGGGGCGCCAAGTAACCTGAAACAGAGGGGCGCAAATTGTCCTTAAAATTAGGGGCGCCAAATGAGCTTAACTAGAAACGCCATTAATGATCCTAAACTCAGGGGGCGTCAATTCGTTCTTAGATTTTGGGATGCCAAATCCGACTTAAATAACTTTAGTTTAAGGTCGATTGGCGCCAAATAGGGGGCGTTCGAATTGACCTGAAGAAAAGAAAATAAGAGGCGCCTTTGATGATCTTTAACCTTAGGTGGGAACCAAATTAACCTAAATCAGTGATGATCCAGAATTCATTACAGGGGGTGACCAAAAATTGTGTTTTGATTTTGGTACACCCAATTTTTTTTCCGTCACAAAAGGGCGAGCCAAAAAGGTACCATCAAATTTGTTTGTTTGATAAGCGGTGGGGGGGGGTGGAGGGGGTTAGGTGTTGGGCCTATCGGCTATTAAAGACGGTCATCTTGAATCAGCCATAAAGGGTAAGGTATTAGGGGCTCAATCGGCCGGCCGTTTTTCCTTCACTTTTTTCTTTTTTCTTTTCCCCCCCCCTTTTTTTTTTTTTTGTGGTTATGTGAGGGGCGGCGGGGCGATCCGCGCCGCGCCATTTATGGGCACCAATTCGATCTTAAACTTAGTGGGCGCCAAAAGCTGGCCTATCCTTGATAATTCCAAATTGCTGTTTTGGTCTCCAGCGTCCAATTGTAGCCGGAAATGTCTTTCTTTTTCTTCTTTTTCTTCTTCTCCTTCATTTTCCTTTTCTATGCCCTGGGCTTTCCTAGGGTGGCCTTGTTCATTTCACAGGTTTAGGTTCGTCAGAGGACGAGTGTTTATATTGTGCCATGGAATAACTATTTATTTATTATTTAGTGAGGTCACCGCTCTCGAGCTCCCATTGCGCATGCGCAGACCATGCACCTGTGATGCCGAAACTGTTCGGCGGGGAGTATCGCAGAATGCGCAAGGTCTGCGCCAACTTAGCCGTGAACTAATCGTGAACTAGTCGTAAACTACGGTTCTGTGAACTGCGTTGCCATAGGTCGATGGACAGCTTTGCCACGCATTGACACGCGCTCGAAACGACTAGTTTGCGAGTAGATTCGTATAGTTCACGAAGATTTTTTGCGAACAGGTGCTCAAAAATTTCGTTGTGCCAAAATTTTAAACATTTTGAAAATTTGTCCTGCAATTCACGCATTGTCCGCATGTGGCCCGGAATTCTCCGCACGTTGCCAAGAATTGTTCCCGCTTTGCCGGAAATGGTGCGTCAATGCGCAAAATATGCGAACCAAATTCGTGCAACGTGTCAGGGGGCCTTAAGTTATGCTACAGTCACACAGACACTTACGTGGTTTACGTCCAGTTGCGTCCAAAAATTTTTTCTTTTCTGGGATCCCACGATGCCTACCCTCATAGTCCCAGCAGGGACATATTGATTAATTTCGTCATCCAGTAAAAAAGAAATTACATAGAAATAATAGAATGGAACAAAAATAATTTTGGACGCAACCGGACGTAACTCAACGTAAGTTGTCTGTGTGACTGTTAGCATTAAGACAGCAGACTGGGTTATGCGCAAACAAAAACAACAAAGAATCCTAAACTTGCGGGTAGGGTTGGGTTTAGAATTTGATATGGCTTGCAGTTTATTTGAGGTAGCTGAATTTGTCCTTTTCTCCTTTAACCTTGAAGCTAAAAAGTACTGTTGTCTAAATTTTCGCCAAAATTAAGTTGCATTAAAATTATAGGGCCTTTATAAATGTACTGAAGCGCTAATACACAATTGTAAATCCAATATTAATATATCTATTTATGTTTCTGCCATCCCTAAAAATAACAAAAGGCAATTATGTCGATTATATTTTCACGCTACCCAAGCTGGCAAATCAATAATCATGATGATTATTCCCCATGGCTTATTGGAAATTAATTTATTCATTTGAAATTTTATTTTTATCGGCGCATTAAGCCCGACTGAGAATTGGATCTCTCTCTTT
>CALNVZ010001721.1:36175728-36205368 GCA_940671915.1 Paracentrotus lividus
CTTTGTTATCTTTCTTCCTCTTCTCTCCCTATAAATTTCTTAGTGATTTCTTTAAATTTTATCCTTCTTTCCTCTTCTCTCCTATACAATTCTTATGTATTCTTCGTGTTGTTATCCTTCTTTCTCTTCTCTTCCATAATTCTTATGTGTATTTCTTTGTTTTATCCTTCTTTCCTTCTTCTCCCTATTAATTCTTATGTATTTCTTTGTTTCTAATCCTTCTTTCCTTCTCTCTCCTATAAATATATGTATTTCTTTGTTTTATCCTTCTTCCTCTTCTCTTCCATAAATTCTTATGTATTTCTTTGTTTTATCCTTCTTTCCTCTTCTCTCCTATAAATTCTTATGTATTTTCTTTGTTTTATGCTTCTTTTTCTCCTATCTTCTATCATTTCTTATGATATTCTTTGTTTTATCCTTCTTTTCTCTTCTCTCCTATAAATTCTTATGTATTTCTGCTATCCTTCTTTCCTCTTCTCTCCTATAAATTCTTATGCTATTTCTTTGTTTTCTATCTTCTTTTCTCCTATCTTCTATCATTTCTTATGTATTTCTTGTGTTTTATCCTTCTTTTCTCTTACTCTTCAATCATTCTTATGTATTTCTTTGTTTTATCCTTCTTTCCTCTTCTCTCCTTTAAATTCTTATGTATTTCTGTTTTATCCTTCTTTCCTCTTCTCTCCTATAAATTCTTATGTAGTTATATTTTCTTTCCTTCTTTTCTTCTTCTCTTCAATCATTCTTACTGTATTTCTTTGTTTTATCCTTCTTTCCTCTTCTCTCCTATAAATTCTTTTGTATTTCTTTGTCTATCCTTCTTTTCTCTTCTCTTCAATCATTTTCCTTATGTATTTCTTTGTTATCCTTCTTTCCTCTTTCTCTCCTATAAATTCTTATGATATTCTTTGTTTCTATCCTTCTTTTCTCTTTTCTCCTTTAAATTATTATGTATTTCTTTGTTTTATCTTTCTTACCTCTTCTCTCCTATAAAATTCTTATGTATTCTTTATTTTATCCTTCTTTCCTCTTCTTCCTATAATTCTATGCTATTTTCTTTGTTTATCCTTCTTTCCTCTTCTCTTCCATAAATTCTTATGTATTCTTTGTTTATCACTTCTTTCCTCTTCTCTCCTATTATATATGATCTTTCTATCCTCTTTTCTCTTCCTCCTATAAATTTTATGTATTTCTTTGTTTTTATCCTTCTTTCCTCTCTCTCATAAATTCTTATGTATTTTCTTTGTTTTATCCTTCTTTTCTCTTCTCTTCAATCATTTCTTATGTATTTCTTTGGTTTTATCCTTCTTTCTCCTCTCCTTTAAATTCTTATGTATTTCTTTGTTTTATCCTTTTTCCTCTTCTCTCTATAATTTCTTATGTATTTCTTTGTTTTAATTATCCTTCTTTTCTCTTCTCTTCAATCATTTCTTATGTATTTCTTTGTTTTGTCCTTTAACTTTCATTTCTATTTATTATCTTACTTCATTTGCGCTTTATCATGAAATTTATTTCTTTTGATTTTATGTACATAAAACATACTGAGGAATATGCCTACCGTAGTCATTCTACACGCCTACGCTAAATCGCTCGACTACCGTCCTGTTTGGGAAGAAGACGGTAGCAAAAAGGTGTGTTGCACATGCGCAGTTCGATATTTTGCTCTGGAGAAGCTACCGTAGTCATGCTACCGTAGTCTCCGAAAGCCGCTTAAAGCACTGGATAGACAGAAGAATGAGAGAGAGAGAAAATGAGAGAGAGAGAGAGGAGAGAGAGAGAAAGAGAGAGAGGAGGGGGGAGGAACAGAGACACAAGAGATAATTATATGTTATATTCATCCATTAAAGATATTATTTTTTTCTTTTGTTCCAACATATTGACTTCTAACTGAAATGTCCCCCTTCCTTATCATTTTACCTTCAAAAGTGACACACTTATGAAATACCTAGATTCTTTTAACTTGTTCTTCTTTCTTTCTTGTTACAAGTGGTAAATCTATTTTACCGTTGTACAGACCAAAGTAAAGAGGAATAAGTTTCATTACAGACCTGGTTTGTAATTTCTTTAACTTATGCTCCTTTTATGTACCTGTACATCCTGAAATGGTTGAAATTGCTGCATTCATTTTCAGTAATATTCATTTAGATATGTTACCATTTTATGTTTACACTGTAAGTGCAGATTGGCATCATATTGCATAACTACATATTTACATGTTCATATTGCATTACGGTATATTCATTCCACAGATCAATTCCATAGGAAACTTCTGGAAGCCGTGGTTCTTTAAGCATGTTGAACAGTTCCTGAAGAAAGGCCCTGCTGTGGAATACATCCCCTTGAGACATTATTATCATCGCCATTCTAGGAGTATCTTCTGGGAGATTGAGGTAAGTAAAACCTGTCTGTTAAGACCACCTAAGAGAAATAGTGACCCTTGTAGAGAGGTGACTTTTATAAGAAAGCAATATCATGCAGGAGGTTTTTTCCTTTTCCTATACACAAAAGTAGTAATCACAGAAATTGACCTCTGGGCAATGCAAGCTCCAGGACACGAATGTGCCCCGGAGCCAGCAATCTGTTGTGATCACCAAATTGCTGTGGTCATTTAAAAATGTTGTTAGTCAGACTTTTCATTATACAGGGATGAGACAAATATTTCCACATAAACCAAATTGCCTATGACTTTACTGAAGTTGATCAAAGACTTTTCCCCTCAGTATTGTATACCTGAGCGGGGAGAAGCAAAATACCATGCTCAAGGAGATAAGTGCAGTGCCAGGAATCAAACTTCCTTTGGAAACTGTCCCATTTTCTGTTACTTGCTTTGCTGGTTGACCCCTCTGAAAGGTCTAATCTGAGCAATCCAAAGGGTCACATGTCTAACATGAACCTTGTACATTGATTTACTTTATTCCAGGACATCATCCCCTTTGGCAACCACCCCATCTTTCGCTACCTGTTGGGCTGGTTGACCCCTCCTAAAGTCTCTCTTCTGAAGTTCACCCAAGGAGAAGTGATCCGAGAGCTGTACGAGAAGAAGCATGTCATTCAAGATATGCTGGTGCCACTCAAAGATATGAAGAGCTCCCCTCTTTGTGTTTCCATAATGAATGAATGTAAGTGTATCCATTTAGGACTTCATGTAAGGGTAGTTATGTACATTATATTATACAAAAATTAACCTTTTCTGACCGGGGGGGGGGGGGGGGGGGGGGGGGGGGGGAGAGGAGGATGGCCAGTTTGAGAAGTCACAGAACAAATTCCCTTTGAAGAACATTTATTGAAAGATATATATATTTTCAAAAAATGTTCCTTATAGAGAATTAACCATTCAGATTAAATTTGGCGTCAGTGATTGTAGACAAACCAAAGAAACATATTTGTAAAAGTTTCAGAAAAATCAGGCAATGAATAAGATAGATATTTCTTTAGAACTTGATTTGTTTCTCATTCTGATATGATCAGTCACAGATGCCATGGAATTTTGAAGACATTACCCATGTACTTGACCACTCTTCTCTCTGTGTTATTGCATCACCTAGATGTACCCTCTCTGGTTGTGTCCTTTCAATCTGCCCTCTCTTCCTGGAATGCTTCGTTCTCCGAACGGCCAAGAAGAAATGTTTGTGGACATCGGTGCGTACGGCAACCCCAAGAATCCGAACTTCCACTTCAGAGATAGTACCCGCAAGGTGGAGGAGCATGTGCGCAAAGTCAATGGGTAAGTGATTAACTTCAGTGATGGAAAATTTTTTTGGGAAAAGATGAAGAAGGAAATGAAAGAAGATCACTGTAGGAAAAAAAGCGATTGGTTATGTTACCAGACTGCTAAGGAAGCAATTTATTCTTTATGTGCTTTATTCAACAAGCAGCATGTTTTGACGGCGTGTCAACTTTGCCAACCTGCAAAATCTATAAAACAGATTAACATTGAGATCTTCTTCTCAGTCACAATGGCCTGAATTCCCAAAGGTGGTTTCAAAACTGTGGATTGAAACCATGGATTATTTAAATTTTGTAAAAATTATGCCTAATACATCGCAGAAAATTTAGAAAAGTCCAATATGAATACGCGATTTTGTTACAGCATGCTATATTTATGCTTGTTGCTATGGTTATGTCTACTGCGTATTTAGACTAATTTAAATAAACAGTAGAGTCAACAGTGGACTCATTAATTTGAAACTGTTGGCTTATTATACTAAAACCATAGTAACAGGCGTAAATTTGGTGCGCTGTGACAAAATCTCGCATTCATATTGGCCTTTCTAAATTTTCCGCGCTGAAATGCGCGTAATTATTACACAAAATTTACATAATCCTGGTTTCAGTCCACTGTTTTGAAACCACCTTCGAGAGTTCAGGCCAATATATTTGGGTCATGAACCCATATCCAGGTTAGCTGACAACCCGTTTGTCATTAATACATAATAGTTCCATACTAGATTTTAGAAAATCTAGAATATCTTTATAAAACTACACGTTAAGAAATTTATTGTGCTACAGGGCTCTCACTTTGATGGCACTGGAAGAGTTAAATTCTTGCAAGTAAGCAACTTGGGGCCTGCCTCTTTGAGTCATATCCTATCCTCAAGCAAAAAAATGCACCGTGGCATGGGGCTTTCACCTTCGTGGCACATAAAGAGTTAAATTCTTATAAGTTACCCCATATCCGGGTTAGCTGACAACATTTTTGTCATCAGGACATAATAGTACCCTACTAGAATTTGAGGAAATCTAGAAACCTGTTCTGTAACTACACCTTAAGAAATTTATTCTGGTACAGGTCTTTCACTTTGATAGCACATGAAGAGTTAAATTCCTGCAAGTAAGCAACTAGGGGCCTGCCTCTTAAGGTCATATCCTAGGGGCACGGTACTGGTGATCAT
The DNA here is from genome assembly GCA_940671915.1 of Paracentrotus lividus. Taxonomy (NCBI): domain Eukaryota; kingdom Metazoa; phylum Echinodermata; class Echinoidea; order Camarodonta; family Echinidae; genus Paracentrotus; species Paracentrotus lividus. The sequence goes on from CALNVZ010001721.1 coordinate 36,180,618, forward strand.
TGCCTTACCAAAGGGCAGTAGAGCATCAACTTGGTTTCAAACCAGGGATCTCTCCAAGACAAGGACAAGGGGTATATCATCGCAATAATAATTAGAGTAAATACAGCATTTTAAATGCACCTTCGATTTATTTAAAACTGTTCAGAGGAGAAGGGGGAAAAGGAAGGAGGAAATCCGCCTACAGTTTGTCAGGCAGTAAGTCTGTTGCAACTTCTTTCTCATTTTTGAGCAATGCTCATGAAACTTGGCATACACATTGGTATTGAAATGATACATGTCATTGTAATGGTATTTTGCAGTAGATCAATAAAATCTTGCATATAAAGCCATTTGATTTTTCAAGCAATGGTCATTTGACTCTTTGAATGCCATGTTCCTCTCTTTGCACTTATCACCTAAGTATGTGCTACAATCATAATTAATTTTCTCTTTAATGCTCGTTCTAGAGACTTTGAAAATTGCAACATTTATTATCTGTAGGTAAATTTCGAGTGTTTATACCACTCTTTTCATGTTATTTTTTGTACTTCAAATTCATATGGCATGCAAAATGTTCATGTTGCACGGATATTGAAGCGGGTGTATTAATCACATTGTTTGGTGGCATGTAATGCTCTATAAATCTGTTTAACTCAACAGTTTTCCCCTGATACACATGTCTTCCATAATAATTTTTTTTTGCAAAAACAGAAGAAATTTATGATGAAACTGGTTCAATTATTTGTGCATTATTATAGTCAAAGTTTATACTAGAACATTCATGTGTTATATATTGGACATTTCTCTCTAAAATATTTGTATGCTTCCATTAATGTTGCATTTATGTTTATATCGCATTTTTCACTGTTTATACATAATATTTTTACTCTTTAACTCTTTCTCAATTCAGCAAACGGCTGCGATGAAACGATAATAAAACATTCTATGTAATTCAATTCAATAAACCTCTCACATTTGTTTACTATTTCTCCATCATTTAGATTTCAGATGCTGTATGCCGATTGCTACATGACGAGGGAGGAATTCCGTGAGATGTTTGATCACTCACTCTACGACAAGCTGCGCAAGAATCTCAGTTGTCACGATGCTTTCCCAGAAGTTTACGACAAGATCAACAAATCTGCTCGCCATTGAGTGCCATCGGAGAATAATTCTATCTCTGGTAACATATCACGATTTGAAAACAACTGGCTTAGAAAGCTTCTAATTCTTGATTGTGTTGTTGATTTTTTTAGCAGCAAAATGTAAGTAAGGTCGGGCAATTTTAGTAAGGCATCTTTAATACTGAAAGGTATTTTCTTCTTTCCACTGCAAGTGCCCGCTTTGTGGGATTCTATACTACTCGTCCCTTTCTTATTTAGTAGTCGATGAAAGATTAGGAGGGGGAATGTTACAAATGTACATCCATTATAGAATCCCACAAAGAGGGCCATAGCGAAAAAATCCCCCACAAAACACAGATGCCATGTATGGATACATGTATAGGGTATTAAAGTTGCTCTAATTTCTTTATCTCTGCTCTCTTATTACTTGACCACTTTACGTTTCTACCTAAACCATGTGGCCACAAAAGCTATATATTGAACAGTATTAATATACAAAATTTGTATTGCACATTATGTGATCGCAACCTTGAAAATTACAAATATGCACTACCTATTTCAATTGGTTGAATACAGACTTGACAATGTATCACATTGTATAGGCAGTGGTAGATGATAATGATAATAACAATAAATGATTATTATATATTCTTTGTGTAGATAATATTTAAGGTGACAAATTCATGGCAAACTTTGTGTCAACCTGATTTGTCTTGTGGGGAGGAAAGGGGGGGGGGCTAGGCTAATGGATAGTAAGATTTGGCACAATGATTTTATTATCCTACTATTGTATTCAACCGACTGGGCAATAGGAATGACCCTTAATCTGTGACTCATTTGAAATGATGTGCATTTCTTTTCTGTCACTGATAATGAAGATAGCACCACATGAAGTGAAATGTTGTTATTCTTATAGTATTACAAATCCTCCAAACAAAATGATAGATTGTGCACAGAAAAAGGTGTATCTAATTCTGAAAGTTACTGGGTTACCCATATTTGGTGTGCTGCAGCTCAGTATTGGTTTTCTTTTAATTTAATTTTTCTTTTCTTACAATATTGATTGAATAATGTACAAAATACACAACCCACACATATTTGTTATGCATTAAAAGCTAGATGGTGCAGAAAACTTGTTTAAAAAAATGTGCTCAAAATGTAAGTATTATGCAATAGTACTAAGATGTAACAGGGTTCATGATAGCTTATGTAATGCGATTATGTTATGGCAGGTTGTGGGGGTGAAAACAGCTCTTTAAGAAATTTTGATTTTGCAAAGTTTTGTGTGGCAAAACCACTCTTGTGGTTTTAGTGGATTACCATTTATGAGGTACCTGATTAAGGAACCCGTTCATATGCTTCATTGTCCATAGTGATCTCATGAAAGCGGAACAGACTCTATATATTCAGAGACAAAACTTATGGAAAGAAGATTGTTAATGTTTTACCATTTAATGTATTTAGAGCAACATTTTTACTTGTTAGCTAGTACAATATATTCCCATGATCTAATCTAATTAAATCTTGGAAATTTCCCCTTTTGTGTTTCTTGATAAACCAGTATCAGCCTGAAAGTTTGTCATAACATACATATTTTTCCAGTGAGCTTATCAGTTTATCACTTTATATATTACAACAAAAGTTGATGTCATTGTTTCATCTTCTTTGCTTTTATAATGCTAAATGTTTATTTATCTTGCTGAAGGTGTATAATGAATATTTCTCTTGCAGGCTTAGTTTGCCACTTTTCATGATAGACTTCATTTAAAATGAAGTCTTGAAAACTTACTGTGGCACATTTCTGAAATTTTTCTTCCAGGTTCATGTAGGAGCTCAAAACTCTATTCTTCATCAGTATTTAATATTTATTCCGGAGGTGTATTTTATCAGTGACGTCTATAGTTGCATTGTGTCTTTCTGACAATTGTAGAAATGGAATCAGTGGTCACAGGGACTTATTATTGGCATTTTACGAAAACATTGGTTTCAAAATTTTTGATTGTGCAAAGTTTATCAGTCTTTCCCTTCATCCTATTATTATCATTCTATTTATATTAAGGAATCTGTACCTGTGTTGTCTTGTCTTTCGGTTGATGCTTACAATCAAACATGCTAATGCCATGTTGGTATCCATTCTGTTATTGATTATAGAGTAAGGAGGGTCTAAAGGCGCTTCAACTCTTCCCTTTCAGAAGGGATAAACAAGTTTGTGCCTGTCATAATGATAATACAGACAGACAGTTGTTTTTATCAAATGTTTCATTTTCCAAAGATACAAAACATTTTTACCACGTAATCTCACCGATAAGTTCTCAATAAAGTGCATCAACTGAGAATGATGTGACCAAGGGCGTGATGCGTAAACTACTGCACGCGGCTAGGATAAAAAAAAAAAAGAGACGATTTATAGATAAAAACATACAAATAATCAAATTTTACATGAAATGTTTTATATTTTCTCGAACCAAAGTGTTATGAAATATACAAAAGGCTTTAGTTTTACAACCTTTTTCAACTTCTAGATCACAAACCATTCTCTTGAATACACTGAAAATAGATAGGAATTTGATCGCGACTTTAAATCATGCCTAACTCTTCGTGAAACATCGCCAGGTACTTCTGGTGATCACCGTTAAGTGTTTTGGAAACTTTAAAAAACTAACACATACATGTTACAACCCTATATTTTGTCAAAGTTTTTATGCATAACTGGATATGACTAAAAGCCAATTGGAGTTGTGCTCATTCTCGTGGCATAGATGATAGCGTCTAGACTCCTGTTTCTGGAACTTTGTTATTGCTATGTGTCATTATTAAGCATAGTAAAGGTCTGGCTTTTCGTAAACACTTATGGTGTAAATGATATTTCGTAAACTTATTCGTTGTGAAGATATAGTCTTGTCATTTTGAAGGGTAGTAAAGGTCTGGACTTTTGTTAACACGCACAGTGTTTATGATATCTAACTTATTGATTGTTATGATAAAGTTGTGTCATTTTAAACCGCAGTATCATGTTTATAATATTTAATTTATTGATCTGGACTTTTTAAACACTGATAGCGTTTACAATATCTAACTTATTGATTGTTATGGTAATGTTGTGCTGTTGTAAAGCATAGGAAAGGTCTAGACTTTAGTAACACTCACAGTATTGATGGTATCTAACTTATTGATTGCTCTGATAATGGTGTGTCATTTTTTAAATGGAAATATACCTTGATTTAATAATACGCAAATATAAAATGATGTCAAACTCTTTTATCATTGAGCACAGACTCAATGGTAAAATGGATATATTTGTTCATGTACATTACAGAAGTAGAAATGGGTTAGAATGAATAGATATGTGTTAGTAATAGTTGTGTTTAATAGTTGATTAGCATATGTATTTCATTTTCAATTCATATAATGGGTATGTATGTATGTGAGATTAATGACAAATGACAAATTTGTAAAATGTACATGGTGGGTTTTTTCTCCATATAGGGTGAAGTGATGAAGAAGTCATTTTACATATTACCAGGAATGCTTCTCAACATCAATTAACTTCATTTTTTAATGATAATTTTTTCATCTCTTTGTTATATTCTTTGTAAATTTTATCACAAGCCACTTCCTACAGTTGAACTTCGCATGTATTTTTGATTTTTTTTGCACCTTTACTCATATGAAGCAGCTCTTTAAAAGAGTTATCAAGTGAATAAATATGAAATTGAAGCAGTCTTTTGTGCTTATGATACCCGGTAGACAATGTGTTTGCTATGGTTACGGCTATTGAAGAACTAATTCAGTTGAATTCACAGTTATGAGTCAGTTTATATATGCATGTAAATAATGCTTATGAAGCCTTATACATATTTCGTAGTTGTAGACTTTTGTACAAGTATATTAATCATGTATTTCTTCAGAATTGTAAATTGCATTGTAAATTGTATTGTAATGTGTATCGTAAATTGTATTGTAAATTGACAGTTGTATTTTTTCCCACAAGGTGTGAAGCAAGTTAAGGATTCGGATTCATGAATGCCAATATCATTATGTTTTTTCTGCTGTCCCACCAAATAGTGAGTTCAGAGATTATTGTATCGCCCGGTCAAGTTTGGTGTGTAAAAGAAGATTACAAATTGTGCATACTTCTGCCCAAGGTAATATCCCACACTACCCACAGAAATTCGCTGACACTTGGCATTTGTATGTGGACAAACTTTTCCATAAAATCAGATTAATAGGCTGTGTAGATGGGCCTTTATTGAAGGAATGAAGCTGAGCTTCTAAAAAGAGAAGTCTGGATATATTTTATTTTATTTATACCTCTATAAAGCTATAGTCTCTTGCACTGGCAATGAAATTGCATTTTGAGAGAAACAATTCTGAATTGATTGATTGCAACTAACTTAAACAAAATATCAGATTAAATTGAAATTCACAAGGTTATTTTACACTTACAGACATTAGCCTCATAAAATGTGCTTACTTTTATCATGAAAACTCATAAATTGTAAAATTTAACTTCTCCAAAGGGAAGCTTCGATATCTCATGCTCTTACCTGCTTTTTGAGAAAACATAGTTTTCTTGAATGAAAGGATAATGGAATGTTATGCATGTATATATTTGTAGGAATGTAAATGTATGTTTAACTAGTGATAGTAGCTAGTTTACAGGCACACTCCATAATACCTTGAGCTTAGCCTAGCTTTGTCAAGATCTGGCTGTGGAAAGTTTAGAGTACAGGGCTTCTTGTATGAAGTATATAGACTGATAATTGAGACCCTCTACAAAGTGTTACATCTTCCAATGGTTTGTGCTTGTATAAATTTAGAGTAGTGCCTTGTTCAAAGGCTAGGTAGATACAATATTGTTTGTTGTGAATAGGCTTTTATCCTGTGCATATCAAGGAAAGTTGTTACAGCCTTTAATTTATTCATGTCAAGTATTGAAGATTAACCCTATGATAAATTGCTTTCAAATCATTTGAAATGCATGTCACATGAAATATCTTCTAAAAGCCACAAGTTTGCCAAGAAATTGTGATTTCTACCTCCGTAACTAAATTTTGAAATGTGTTGATCAGTATTAAATCACGCTGCTCAACTCGTAACAAAACTCATGGCTGATTTTAATTCGATACTAGTTTCAGTGATTTATTGTTCACAAATGGATATCCCTTGTATTTACTTGCACATACACAGGGCAACACACAACTTCCAACAATATATTACTAACACGTGTAACCTTATGCATTAACAATAAATTTATATTATAATTTCAATTGTTGTCTGTTGAGTTCTTTCAACTTTGTTAAGTTGTTAAAATTTAGATATTCGAAGTTGGTATGAATAGAACAATTCGAAAAAAAGGGAAAAGATGACGAGTTAGAGAGAGGGAGTGGCAATATGAAAGGAGGGTAAAAGAGGAGTCTGAAGATAGAGCTGGAAGGATGCATAAAATGAGAAATGATGGTAAAAAAAGAAACATGTTGGGCAGACAACGATAGGAGCATATGAATATAGACCACAAAGGGAACATTCCTAAATTCTGTAGCGGGAAACATAAAAAAAGTATGAAGAATAATCACAACCTGGTAGTGTTTGGTATATCATAAAGATTTTTATCCAGCGATTTTTTTCTATCACCTTTGGCACTGTAGATCTTGAGATATGATTTTACAATCAAATTAAATCCATTCTATCTGAGCAGTACTACGAACAGAGGGTTTGTATTCATTGCGTTTCCCCCTCGTTGCACAAATTCTAGTTTAACTTTGTTTTACAAAAGCAATAAAAAAAATAAATAATAATAATAAAAAAATTATTATTACAAGACAATATTCTGGCTTTAATTTGCTATCACCCATGATAAAGATATATGGTTTGTTGAGATTTCATACCTAATTATTTCCCCACTTATATCGTTTCTATTTACTTGAAGAAGGCATTTGGTATACATGCTTCTCCCTTCCTAGATGTTAATCGGAAATAGGATGTCAATGTTATTGGGGTTTGATCAGCATTATATATACGTAAGTGTCTGTGTGACTGTATATAATAGCATTAGGCGAGCCTGAATCCGATGACCAGGCCGGGTACCCGGTCAATCATAAACAATTTCTATTCATTTCATCTAAACGATACCTCTCGAATCGGGGCTATCGGTCATTCAAATTCAACACAAACTGCAAGCGATTTCGTTTTTTGAGCATTCAGTTTCGTTCTTAAGCGATCAAAACTTTTTAGGTAATCAATTTCGTTCATGAGCGTGAAATTTAAAATTCGTGCAGTCAATTAAAGAAACACAAAAATGGTACGAGTCGACGAATGTAAATGACGATGGACGAATACGATTTCTCATAATGTCAAAATTGATTTGCGCAATTTGCTAAGTTTCTTATTTCGAGCGCTCAAAAACGAATTTGAATTCTGATTTTTTTTTTTAAATCGCGATCATAACTCGGACGAAATTGGTTGTAAATGTAAAATCGATTAGAGATAAGTTTAAAATTAACCGGGAGAACCTATAATAAGCCGTAGACATATTAATCAAAAACATTACTCATGTTATTACCATGATGATTATAACAATCGTTATTGTTTTAGATTGGTATTGATATTATTATGTAAGTACATTGATGCTGCTTTACTTATGTTTCAATGTTTTATTGTTACCTTGTTCATGGAGCCAATGGAGAGGGACAAAAAGAAACAATAAATAAAGTTTCACCTATCTCCCGTAGAGAGCTTAATTGTCTTTCGTAGGTTAATTTGTAAATTGGCCTCGAATGCTGTCATACGTATAAGGTTTTCATAAAGTAATTGTGTAAGGTCACGTATTGTTGATTGTTTAATTTAATTACATTAATAGATCCATTTTGTTAAAAAAAATAATACCTTGTAGCCTTCGGGCTTCGATGCTTAATTTGTATTTTGATTAAACATACCGATAAGTCCATTGTTATCATGTAGACAGCACTAGGGGAGACCGGGGCCAATTGTAACATTTTTTCCAAATTTGACTTATCAACTTTATTATAACTAAATACTTGCTTAAACCAAGTAAAACGAAATTTGGATATCTTAGCTCGACATACGAATAGGTTTGGGTTAAGTAAAACTATTTATTTTGAAGCCATTATCAATAAATTCAAAACACGAGGTCGAGTGTTACAATTGCCCCTAAACCAGGGACAATTGTAACACGGTATGGGGGCAGTTCTAACACGTGAAATTGTAACATTTTGCTTTTCTTTATCAAAGCTATGCACTTGACAAATCCAAGATTTAAACAACATTAACCACATAAGCTAATTATTATAAAACATGACAATGCCTGACTCAAGTTACATTATATTTTTCACTTGTTATATACATGGCATGGGATTATTGTAGAAGTTTACGTGCTCTGTACGGGCGATGACAGCGCGCTGAATTGTCCCGGGGCTAGGTACGGGGCAAAAGTATTTCCTAAACGGCATTGTTACTATTTCCCCTGTGGTGGGCGACCATATTTGGAGAGATTTTTTTCTATCTTAGCTCAGGTTTTAATCGTTAAAACATTAGCAAAATATGGCCTAAGAACATAATTTCTAAATATATAAAAATGACAGCCGTAGCTCATCCACATATTTGTCCAGAAGAAAAACAATGGGTAATGTGAAATATTACTTTCCTACTCAAAAAACGATTTTTCTGCTGTAGAAAGTTCCACGAACCGTTAAATCTGCTAATACTCAAACAGCATGTGGAGCGATGAAATGCGCATGCTCTGTACAAATTTCAAGTTTGTAGCGTGTTTCTGCTAGGGATGGGAGCCCCTGTTACAATGGCCCCGTGTTACAATAATTGTCCCCGGTCTCCCCTACCCTTTCTCGTCGTTATTCTATTGTCTCTGAATCATTATAATCAAATAATACTTGGCTTTGAAAGGTGCCAACGATTTGCGATGATGTGCTGATGGTTTTCAGGGAATTTCCGTTAATTCAGTGTGAGCATTTTTTTTTCTTTCCAAGAGAGATAGAAATAGCGATAGAGACAGAGAGAGAGAGAGAGAGAGAGAGAGAGAGAGAGAGAGAGAGAGAGAGAGAGAGAGAGAGAGAGAGAGAAGGAGAGGGAGATACTTTTCCAAAATCTTTTTACAGGTTTTCCTGATACTTTCCCCAAAATGAATAATGGCAATATATTGGCAGAGAAAGACAGCAAATTTAAGATAAAATTATTTGTGCCGTTACTAAGGGAAACTTATAAATTTACCTTCAAATTCAATTCAATTCAGTACTAATTCATCATGTTTCCAAAATTTAATGATAAAATAAACCCTCATAGTTTTGTAACAATAACGCAAAACATCGCATTATCATGAGAATTAGAAAATGCATGAGCAAAATTATTATAGAAAAAAACCAATTACTTGCTTTAATGCACGCGGCCCATTGTCACACTGAAGGCTGTCCTGAAAACGTCCTTGCTCGTATAAAGCTGGGATATAGTTTGAGATTGAATTTGGTATCATGAGATGGACAGTAATATTGCAAAGTAAAAGTTAAAAGTAAAAATGAAACGAAAAACGTGATAAAAATATGGATAACATTACCAACTACAGACCAATATCAATATTGCCTAGTTTTTCTAAAATACTTGAGAGACTAATGTATAATAGACTTTTTACCTATCTTGATAAGCATAAAATACTTAATCCAAACCAGTTTGGTTTTCGAAAGTCTCACTCAACTGATCTTGCTTTATACAAATTTATGATCGTGTATCCACTGCCTTGGCCGCTCGTGAAAATGTTATTGGTGCATTCATGGATTTGAGTAAGGCTTTTGATACGCTTGACCACTCAATTCTTCTTTGTAACTAGACACTATGGAGTCAGAGGGATTGCTTTAGATTGGTTCTCTATCTCTCCAATAGAAGGCAGTTTACATCATATAACTTTGTAAACTCTGATGTTTCATTCTCAAAATGTGGAGTTCCTCAAGGTTCGATATTAGGCCCCTTATTATTCTTGATATATATAAATGATATTTGCAATGTATCAACCACCTTAAATTATATTCTATTCGCAGATGACACAAGTGTGTTCTTATCTCACAAAGATAAAATACTCTTGAGAATACAAATTAACAATGAATTGCCTAAACTGACTCATTGGTTTAGGAGCAATATAATGTCTCTCAATGTGCAAAAAACAAATTATATTTACTTCAAAGGAAGGAAGTCTCGTGAACAGCGAAATCCTCAAGTAAAATTAGATGACGTGTTTTGGAAAAAAGACCTGCACCAAATTTTTAGGTGTTTACATCAATGAAAATCTAAACTGGAGTGATCATCTGGAACACATAAGAACACCAATATCCCGAAATATTGGAATATTATATAAAGTGAAAAATGTAGTTCCTGATAAAGTGATTTTTAATGTTGTATAATACTTTAATCTTACCATACATATCTTACTGTAATTTCTTTGGGCAACATCTAAATGTGTGACAAATAATATTCTACTCTTACAAAAGAAAGCTATACGAATTTGTGCTGGGGCAGGATTTCTTGACCAATACACAACCACTCTTCATCAAGCTGAAGAGCCTTTTGGTTAGGCCATATTCTTGTATATAATGAAAATTTTGATATTCAAATTCCATAATTTATACATACATTTTACAAATCATGTTATTTTCGGCATTGCTTGATAGGGCTACCTCCTCTTACCTTCTTCTTTCATCTTTCTTTCAACAATTACTGTATATAATGTATTAGTAGTATTTAGTTTGATTGATTTGCTGCATTGAATTGCAAGTACTAGAAGATTATTGAGTAGTTGTTTTGTATTAGTTAGTGTTTTACCCCATTGTATACTTATTATCTCGTAAATGATGATTAATTATGAGTGTACAAGTATGGCAATGTCTCAAGCTTTAAGCTTATATTGCTATACCTCTGTATTGTTACTCCATTATATTCCAACATATTCTTTTCAAAATTATGTTATCTATATAATATTCGACTGTAAACTGTTTTATATTATCTTGATCATGTTTGCTTCAAGAAGTTATTTCTATGTATCAATGTGATGTATTGCTCCAAGAAGTTATTTCTATGTATCAATGTGATGTATCATTCAGAATAAATAAATAAATAACTAAATAAATAAATACATCTCGAACCCCTAACTGCGGAATAAATAGTTAATTTACTGTGCCCCGACTATTGATAGAAGACATTTTTATATGCGCATTCGAGATGGTTTGCATAACCTAATCTTTTCATGTGAATGTGTTACATCATATAAATATTTTCACTTTATCCCAAAATGAAACAAAATTTGAAATACTTATTCTCTGATTTACCAAAACTATATCCCAGCTTTAAGGAACTGACGAGACATTTTGAGAGCTACCAGTGTGACAATAGGGTGCTTTCGCTGGACTATGGGAGGCTAATCTAGAACGTTAGCTTTATGAATGACTTTATTTTCAAAATAGCTCAAACCCCAAACTCCTGCATACTGTTAGTACAGGAAAAGGAGTGTGTAAACTGGTATTTGCTAGAAACGGCTGGCAAGCGTTTAAATTACAAGTTTTCGTGTGCACAAACGGGGTTCCCCTAGCTACAAGAGATAGCTCCCCGTTGTCAAAATCTACAACGCTATTTGGGAAATGTACGTTCTCCCGAAACGTAGAAACGTATCTAGGTTCTCAGCTGAGAACGTAAGTCAGTTATAATAAGCGAGCGCTTTGATAGGAATGTATACAGGCATTTCCCCCTTTGCTAAAACATAAAAGAGCATACTTTGATTTGACTAATCATAAAGGCTGGGCGTAGGTTATTTCTTTTCATATCAGCAATGTTTTAGGTCAGCTGTTATACATAGATGCATTTGTCACAATAAAACCTTGGTATGAAAAAAAAAAACTAGGTATCCCCGGTAAAGTAGCCTTTGGATTGAATTCTTATTGCAACAATAGACGTTACAATGTCTCACAAGCCAAAGGGAACATGTGCGGTTACCATTGGAAACTTTTATTCAAAGTTATTGAAGAAGATAGAAACGAGGGTTTGCAGGCATTTTGAAAATAGTGCCCTCTTTTTTGCTAACGTTCTAGATAAGCTCCCCGTAGTCCTGCGGAAACTCACTGTGAGCTTTCGCTGGACTACGGGGAGTTATCTAGAACGTTAGCATAAAAGAGGGCACTATTTTCCTGATATAGATTGAAATGGGTAGCGTTGGAAGTATGGGTTGCTTCATTTCTGAGATGGGGTTCCCTTGACTGCCCTTAAACTGTTTTATCTTTACATGAATTTATTATGCCATTTATAATGTACAATTTGCAATAAGGTTCCTTTAAATGCAAGATTTGTTCCTATGGAGCTCAAAATTTTAGCTCGCGCTTCGCGCTCACATTATTTTATTTAAAAGCATTTGCAGAAGTACAACGGGAAGAAAAACCTACCTGTTGCAGCTTTATATATTTTAGGCATTTAATAACCAACCCCTTTTCCTATTCGTTTAGGATACCGTTCCCTCTACATGCTCTATATCTTTACAATGTAATAATCATGGCGGATCCAGGATTTCATAACAGGGGGGGGGGGCCAAAATCGGATTTTTTTTTTTTTTTTTTTTTTTTTTTTTACACCCAAATTTTTTTCACGTTACACCGGGCGAGCGAAAAAGGTACACCCAATTTTTTTCACGTGACGCTGGTCGAGCATAGCGGGGGGGGGGGGGGGGGGGGGGGGGGGGAGGGGGGGGGGTTGTACGTATAATTTTTTTTTTGCCTTCGGGGGGGGGTGGGGGGTAGGTATTAATTTTTTTGGGATACCAACGAAGAGGTCATCAGGTATCAGCCTTAGGGGTAGGGTTGGGGGTCAATCGGCCCGCTCTCGATTTTTACTTCTTTTTTTTTCTTCGCTATTTTTTTGGGGGGGAGGCGGGCCCGTCGGCCCCCCCCCTCTATCCGCGCCTGATAATTTCTTGTGTTACAAGAGCTCAAAATTTGCCATGTATTCCATCGGGACGGCTAGCCGGACAAGGAAAGATAGCTTATTTTGTTTTATCGTTATTACTTTTATTTCATACAGTTGGGCAGTGGGCAGAAAAACTATTTGTAAAGAAAACGAAAAATAAACAATTTTAATTTGTTATTTTTAGTGGGCTGTGAGTGGGTGGAAAAACCATTCTAAACAAAAGAAAAAGTACAATTTTTCGTAAACTTGTTTGTCAATGATTACACTTCAAGATGTTTCTTTATTTTGAATTATTAATGCCCTTATAGTGTCCAAATTTGATATTTAAGAATAATAGTTTGAAAAATTATCAAGATGTGTTTGGCGCCATCTGTTGTTGAACTGTCATAGTATATCTGTATTTAAGACAAAATTGGGTGTACATTTTTACATTTAAACAATAGAATAGCCACCTGAATTGTATGTGATGTTTGTTCCTCATTTATTCCATTATATATAATACCATTTAAACCAATTATTCTGACATTCTAGTACAAAAGAAGAGAAAAACGTCCACATTCTAGATTTTATATTTTCACCCTTTATTTTTACCATTCTTTTGCAAATTGGGACCCCTAAACAGGAAGGGTGTAAATGTTAATTATGGTATATTACTTATTATGAATTTCTCTCTCATCTTTGACAACTTTGCGCAAAAATTGTGAAAACGTTAGAAATTAGGAAGGAAGACACTTATTTTACCTATTGGGCCAATATGGCGCCCCTAACGACTCCCCAGGAAATGAAGGAGGGGTCTGAAAATTTGACCCCGACGGTTTTTGCTTATAGTATGACCCTATAGAAGCCAAAACGATCAAAAATCAATTTTGGCAATCATATTGCACGGGATGACATAACAAACCGCTACATAGGGAAGAACATTCTACGCATGCACCACACACAACCATTATTCTGTTTTTTGAACCCTGCGGAACGCTCAAGAAGATTCAAGGACTGGGCTAGTTCCTTTTGGTTAGGCCATTTCATTAACTGGAAATATTATCGCAATAAAATATTCATACCGTTCTTCATACAGACCAAAACAATGTAGCTCGTCTTATTTCTTTATATGGTACGACGTTTCGGAAAATCCTATATATTGTTCTATCATTACCAGCTTGACTTGCTTTATAGATAACAAGTTATCTTTTATCTTCGACACTTTCCTGTCAGATAGTTATAGACTTTGCAGTTTTGCAGTAAAGATTACTCTTGGATCAATTTGGCAACTTCTTGATAGGCCATCTGTTTAATGGAGTAGGATGATGGTGAGTATCTATGCAGTCACAATGGAAAATATTTCATTTAAATATATGGTCTTATGCCTCAAGAATGCATACAAATTTGAATATGATTATGTTTGTATATTAGTAGTCAAATGAGAAAATCTAATTATAAATATTTCACATTGTATTTTTCTTATGACAAGTCATATTTTCATGGTTTAAAAACCAAAGTATCAGATATAATAATGATGATATTGATATTTAAGAAACGCTATTGACCATTTTACCATAGCGCTTTACCTAATAATTATAGTCCTAATAGTAAATAATGTGTAGCGTACAAACATAAGCAACATAAGGGATTTATAACAAAACACAAATTACTCATTATTGCTTATGATTTTTTACGGTAGTGAGGTAGAAATATTTGCCTCGTTATCGCGAAAACCCAATAGGTATAATTTCAAAATATTATCATTGACTATTCGACAATGTTATTAGAGTTTGAAGGAAGTATATAAATTTAGATCAAATTTTAAGGGTCAAAGAGGAAACATTATGAAATTCCAGGCATTCTATAAGGGTGGTATCTCACTTCGCAGAAACATATCTGAGACGGATTTGTCAACATGGTTTTGACAAGTTTCGGAGACGTTTCTAATACCTTTTGTACGTGGCACAAAGGATTCGGTCGCGGAGACATCTCCTCGAAGTGAGATACCACCCTTAAGAATGTACATTTACATGTACATATGGAGATAATCTGATTAAATCTTTGGATTGAAAGATATCAACGGTGATGGGAAACAGAAGTCGATGCCTGCACTTACTGATTAGAAGGGTGGAGGCATATAAGAAACGCAATTATAATTGTCTTCCTTAAAAAAATAATAATGAAATGAAAAAAATAAAGGATTTACTTTTTTAAGAATTATTTTGAACGTAACCATGGATCTAAATATCGTTTTATATTTAAATCCTAGGGATGTCAGCAGAAGTTCGTATTTAGCAGCTACTTTGCATTCGGTATGTATAATTCTTATATTCTGTATATGTTTTCTTTTTCTTGTTATAATTACGCAAATATTATACGTATCTGATTTTTTAGAGCTTGTGGGGGAAAAAACATGTACGTTATTTGTCACTTTTCTTGAGATGATTAAAGAACTCCTCCGGGCTGGAGTTTGCATTATTAGAAAAATAAAGTACACTGCAAAAACTGTGGTGTTAAAAATAACACTACCAGTGTTGATTTTAACACCGACGTGGTGTTCTGAGAGGACCGCACCATTTGGTGTTAATTAACACCAGACTTTGGTGTCACGTTTTTAACACCCATAAGGTGTTGATTAAATGACACTCATTATGGTGTTAAGTAACACTGCAAGTGTGACTGGTGTGGTGTTCTGAGAGGACCACACCAACCGGTGTTAATGAACACCAGACTTTGGTGTTAACTTTTTAACACTAAAAGGTTATTGACTAATTGACACTCTTGTGGTGTTAATTTGACACTAGTTTAACTCCAGTGTTGATGATGGTAAGACATTTATTGTGATTATTGATAATAAAAACAGGAATAGTGTAGTGCAGACATACACTGCAGTGCTATTAGACCAATGCGCGTGTGTCTGCACTA
This sequence comes from Paracentrotus lividus, assembly GCA_940671915.1. Classification (NCBI taxonomy): domain Eukaryota; kingdom Metazoa; phylum Echinodermata; class Echinoidea; order Camarodonta; family Echinidae; genus Paracentrotus; species Paracentrotus lividus. The sequence goes on from CALNVZ010001721.1 coordinate 36,196,589, forward strand.
CATGTAGCTGACACTATAACTACGTTATTTTATTTACAATAATCACGATAAATGTCTTACCATCTCTCCCATCAAAAAAGGTACATTTTTTAAAAAACTCATCGATCCAACCACCACGCGAACAATCATGACGGTATCTTGACTTATGTGGATTTAACATGTTTAAGATGATCTGAATCTCAAGCGCGACGGGAAAATGGCAGATCGCGGCCGGATCTTCTGAAAAATATCAGTTCCGATTTTCAACCAATCATGAAGCTGGATTTCTTGCGTATGCCCAACTCTGACTTTTCTAACACCCGTCCGGGTGTTAATATCGATAAAAGCATAAACCGGTCTGGCAAATGCTACGAAAATGACACCCGTTTGGTGTTATTTTACACCAAATTTAACACTATAATAGATACCTGTCACCATATCAGGTGTTGATTTCCGCCCCGTTGTGATACTCTCTTGTGCTTATTTTATGATAAGAATAACACCACAAATGCTTAACACCAGCTTGGTGTTAAACATTTAACACCCTCTGGTGTTAATCTAACACTGAGAGTAACACCACATGTTTAACACCAGCTTGGTGTTGCACATTTAACACCGGCGTTTTTGCAGCGTAAAATCTAAAAAGCACAACACCGAAAATTTCATCAAAATCGGATAAGAAATAGCAAAGTTATGAATTTTCTTAGGCTTGGATTTTTTTTTAGGAAACAGTTCTTGGCATATTCAAATTGGCAAACTAATGATATCACATTCCCCCCTACTTTCTTTGTAATTTTATCTGTATACCAAATACCAATTATCAAGATTTTCTGCCCAAAGGAATAAAAACAGGGATTAATCCTTGTGGAATGTTCAAGGTCACAAGTGCTTTTACTTATTTCAGTATGAGTGATAGATTTTTCTGTATACGCAATGTATGAAAAAATGAGATAAATAGCCGCAGGGCCGTCGCCAGGGGGGTGGCGGAGGGTGCGAACGCACCCCCTTCAGAACAAAAAACAAAACAAAACGAAACAAAAAAAAAAAAAAAAAAAAAAAAAGGAAAAGAGAAGAAGAGAGAGAAAAAAAGAGGGATGCGCGAGAGGAGCAAAATATATATGGTCGTCGCCATGGGAGGGGGCGCGGTGGGTGCGGGGGTACTAATCATCCCGCTTGTTTCGAACACCGGCACTATCAAGTCTAACCGGCGCCACTAAATTTCGAAATTTGGATTGAGAGTTATAAATGTTGTAGAATTTTGCTCTCCCGCTCCTTCTTTTGACATCATATCCCTGCAGCAGCCGACCCATATCTCCCAAATTACGTAATTTTTCTCTCGCTTCGCCCTCGAAACTTTTTTCTCTGAGGATTAGGCCTACATCTTCTTTTAAGATAGAGTTACAAATAAATTTGATGACTCCTAAATGCCTAAAGAAATTGCATTATTTTTATTTTTTCCAAGCGCGCTCTCCTATGGTTGTCTAATTCTATTACAAAAATTATCATCAATTTTAGGAGACGCTTTAGTCTGTTAGTTGCAAAATTTTTTTTAACTGCCCTGCATTCAGGTCATTATAACAAAAAAAGTTGGGCATGCATGTATGCTATAAACTTTGAAAATAAAACAAACAAAAGCCAATGATTAATGCTTCGTTTTCATTTCTCTACGTACGATTTTCCGCTCGCGCTTCGCGCTCGTATGTTTACAAAAAGTATCATCATATTCAGAAAGGGATTACAAACAATAAATTTATAGACTATTAACCAATGTGATTTTCATTCGCGCTTGGCGCTCGCATTTTGTCAAAGGGCGGGGGTTATCAGCTCCTAAAGGAATTTAAAAAGAAATAAGGGGCAAAATATGTGTGAAATACAATGCCTTCATGTTGTTATATAGCAAATTTGCGGCCCGCGCTTCGCGCTCGCAACCAAAAAAAATAAGACAATTAATAAACAAAATATTCTTTCTTCAAATAGGTATAATTCTTTGAAAGCTTTTGCCCCGCTTCGTGTTGGTATGCTTAGAAAAAGGAATTATCATTTCCCGAAAGGGACTACAATCATTTATATTGAACATTCTTAAATAGGATTTAATTTCGCTTGCGCTCTCGCATTTTGTTAAAGGGCGGTGATTATCAGCTCGTGGGGGACTTAAAAAAAAAGTCATTATAAGGCAAAATTTCCGGCTCGCGCTTCGCGCTCGCACGCCAAATAGAAGACAATGATCAAACATAATACACTGACTTCATCACGTTTGTTCAGAAATGATATACAGATATTTATTTAGAACATTATAAACAGACCTGTTAATTAAGAAGTATGTCGCACAATAATGTGTAAAATACAATGCCTTCATGTGGTTATAAGGCAAAATTTTCGGCTCGCGCTTCGCGCTCGCAAACAAGGCACAAAGCAATGGTTAAACAAAACGCTTTTTCTTCAAAGTCGATATACAGAAAGCTCTCCTCTCGGGCTTCGCGCTCACATGTTTAGGCCTACATCATAAAAGGAATTGCCCTTTTTTCATTGCGAAAAACAAAAAATCTCTATGGTGTATAAGAGGTGCCGTGAGACACCCCCTCCTATACCCCCCCCCCCTGCTCGCTCGCTCGCTTCGCCCCCTAAAATGGATATTGACTCCGAAACGCACCTCCCCTAGAAAAAAGCTGGTGACGGCCCTGATAGGATTCCATATTATAAAATATACAATAAGTAGGGGGACTGTGACATCATTTGAATATTCAAATATTCATGAGACCTGTTCTTGAGACGTGCCAAGAACTGTTTTACGAAAAAAAAATCAATACCTAAAAAACGAAATTTTCTATGTTGTGCTTGTTAAATTTTACTTTACTTTACAAAACTTTTTAATTTCACCCCGGAGTCCTCCTTTAAGAACGTGTTAAACATATTCCAATTACATTGTTGAAAAGCGAATGTACATAATTTTACTAAATGTTCGATAGGTCTATGCTCCTTTTAGAGAGGGGACAAAATAAAAAGACCTTTCTTAAAATAAAAAGACCTTTCTTTTTTTAAATTTCGGAATAAAGAAACATTATTTGATTTTGGGAATAAGGAGCGTTCGGAATAACAAACAATTTTTTATTTTCAAACTTACGAGACCCATTTAATTTTCGAACTTTTAATGCATAAAAATTAATCTGCTTTCTATAGAAAGGATTATATCTTTGTTTTATTTATGACCTAATCTGAAGCCTGCCATTGTTTCTACTGTACCGCTCTGCAAGTCGCGTATATTTAGCAGAATCTCCTGCGATTCTGTCATTCGCCAGTCATGCCAGTTGTCGCCACAAAGATCGCCTCCTGCGGGACAGGCTCTTGTTTAGGACGTGAAAGCGAGAATACATTTTGTTCAAACTCGCGATGGTGCCTTTTTAAAAATAACAAAGCGCGAAGGCGACTTTTACAAAACCCTTTCAGACGCCCTGTTTAATACAAGATGGATAGAAAATGTCATAAAACTGAATTATTCAGCATAAAATTTTCTACAACGACGTCATCCAATTTTGACCGTTTCAGTGTGTTTGCTCACGGTAGCCATGTCTTTGTCGTCCATGCACGGCCTTTCGTTTGCGGAGATGGAACGAAAATACAGCTTACCCAGTCGATACCTGTGTAGAGAAGTCATCCAGAGCGACGGATCCTGGTTAGCCACCATCCCTAAACTCATGAAACTCAACCTGGTAGATGGTAAAATCGAATGGAATGTAATCTGTAGAATACCTGGTAAGGCGTTGGTGTTATTTATTGTTGATTTACATGCTAAATTGAACGGTTCTTTGCCGTTCATCTAAAAACCCAAATTTCGAAACTATTGATGATCGACACCGCCTAGCACTTATTTTTTTCTTCTTAATTACATTTAGTTGACTTTCGATCTCACGAATGGTGTATCAGCATTGGAAAAGATGGGGAGGACCCCCCCCCCTCCCCTATTTACCAAACTGAAAGTCTGTCGGTGCTGCTTTTTTTTTTTTTTTTTTTTTTTTACAAAATATTTATATATATATATATGTATATATATATATATATATATATAAATAAATAAATGCAGAATTCATTTTTAAAACACAATTAACCATAAAGTTTAATGCTGTAATATGGAGTATGTAACTATCTTCACGTTTGTACTATTAAAAAAAGTGAATGTAACATTATACCATTTTCATTACGTTGTAACATAAGTTGGTCTTAGTTAAGTTAGTTAATTAGTTGAAATTGATCTGTATAGCCTATTTTTTGTGCAAACTAATGATTTATATTTTATCATTGATTAAACATTATTTCTCTATATATATTCGACTATCTCATATTTGTTGTATTTATTCCTTAGCCTGATGCTAATAATCTTGTATCTCATTAGCATGTACTTATATTTTTATGAATATGTATTTCTCATGTATGTTTGTATCTTTATAAATATGTATGTTTCATGTATGTACCAGCGCCATGAGCGTCACACCTGACGGACTTGTGCGCTTTACAAGAAGCCACCATTATTATTATTTATTAATTTCCCCCTTTTTTCTCTCAGTTTAAGATACGACTATTTTCATACTAATTAAAAGTAATTATAATTATATTTGTCAATATTATAATGTCCCATCATGCATTGCCATGTAAGAAATGCGCGTATTCAACCAATATACCTGTTTAGTTGAGTTTTAAATTCTTTTGTAACAACTAGATTGTCTTTCTGGACCGTGTCAGCACGGATTGTGTGAAGAAAAGATAGATGACTACCAATGTCACTGCCTAGAAGGATTCTCAGGGAAGGAATGCTCAGAGGGTATGAATTGAAAAATGTAATTTCTTACAGTTACAGATTCATGTTTTACTAGGTTGTTCCCTAAATTAAAACACACACACAAAAACAAATAAAGGTAAGAAAATAAAGGAAAAAAAAACCCATAAATAAATAAAATACTTAAGAAAAAATGAAGAAGAACAAACACCCCAAAAATAATAATTATACCCCACAGCGACTCATGTGGCTTTTTGAGAAGGAGAGTATATTTTTAGTCTCGTTATTAAGATAAATGAATCAATATATTCTTCAATTTGCTTAAGAGTTTTTTAAAAGATTGTAAATATTTTGGTAATTTGCTTTGATACCGATTGTGCATGATGTAGATTATTGTTTACTACTTGATTTATCTTTAAATTTATGTTTCATAGAATGCAGAAAAGCAATATGATCAATTAAACAAATACTACAGATTATATATTGTATAATTCAGTAATAGAAATACTATTCTGGGCTTCAATGGAATATCAGTATTATATATTGTACCAAAATTGGTTTTCCTTCTAGTAATGTTATGTTCGTGTAAATAATTTTTGTTTAGATATTGATGAATGTACTACCGGAACTACTTCCTGTGACATCACAAATGGAGGATGCTCGAACACGATTGGCTCATTCACTTGTACCTGTAATACTGGATATGAAATGAATACCGACGGATTTACTTGTGAGGGTACGATAGCTGTCATAAATGTTACCGTTTTATCAACTATTGATTATTTAGGTCATTAGCCTATTAACTGATTTTTTTAACATTCTTTCCTTATTTTTTAATGATTCATACAGCCATGTCACAAAAATACCCTATTTCTTGTTAAGAAAAAAAATTGGTCCTACATTTTAATTCTAAAACATTTTTCAGAATACGGGACAAAAATTAAATAGATAAGCTAAAATAAAAATTCTAATTTAGGCTTCATTTTAGCATCATATTAAAAAAAAAAAAATAGAAATATATAAATATTTTCCTGTATTTTTGTTTAGATGTGAATGAATGTACTGCAGGTACGCCCTCTTGTGACACTACAAATGGAGGTTGCTTAAACACCAATGGCTCATTCAGTTGCACCTGTAATAGTGGATATGAGTTGAACGAGGATGGAATTACTTGTGATGGTACGATATCTGTCATAAATGTTACCTTATCAATTATTGAAAGTGGTAGTATATGTCACATGCCATGAGATAGGTTTGAGACGGGATCAAAGACCGGAGTAGAATTCGTGTTCGGAAAACCTGTAGATCTTGTATCATCTTTATCACTCATAATTATAATTTTAACATCGCTTTATTGTAAACTTAACCCCTAACACGCAACTGAATATAAATAATTACGCGAGTACGCTTTAACTATTTTTCGATTTCTTAACAATTTTGTGACGAGTTATTCCGAGTTACCTATTTTTTTTTTAAATTAACGCTGTTGAAATCTGTAATATGGCATTGGTTTTCCAAAAGAGGTTTGTAAGTTGAAGTCCCAATAAATGGTAAACTGTAGTTATTCTACAGTGCGTCCCAAAAAGAACTATACACTTTTGACAAGGCGTACAATAAATATAGATCTTGGGAAAAAGTTTAGATGTATATACAACTATATGCATGTGACGCATTCTTCAGTGAGCAATGCCCACTTTCATGAAGGCAACACACCACACACAACACAAACAGCACGTGCGCAGGGAATTCGTTATTAATTTTCCTCTGGGTATGGCATGCCAAGAAGGATTCAAGTTATAATGGAAATAAATCAGCTAACAAAGCGAAAATAAGTCAGAGCCAAAATAATTGATATGAAAACAAAACGGTGAAAACACTACATCTTTTCATAATTATTGATTGTTTTATTACTTTGTTAGCTGATCTTTCGATTATTTCTTTAGTCTATTGCATGCCAACCATTGTAATGATATTATAACTAGGGCGCAAACATGCCTAATATTAAGTAAGGGGCAAATTTGACCTAAAATTGGGGGGCGCCAAGAGTTTAAACATAGGGGTCACCAAATTGACCTGCACACATGGTGGGGCGCAAATCGCCTTATATTTAGAAGGGGGGCGCCAAATCGACCTTAAACTTAGAGGTGCTAAATCAACCTAAAATTTAGGGAGCGCCAAATCGAACTTAACTTTGAGGGCGCCAAAATGAGCTTAACATGGGGCGCAAATTACACGGAAACTTAGATGGGGGCGCAAATTGACCTGAAGCTGAGGATGTGCTAAATTGACCTGTAAATTTAGGGGGCGTCAAATCGAACTTAAACTTAGAGGGGAGCAAAATGATCTTAAAGTAAGGGCGCCAATTTAGCTCAATGTAGGGGCGCCAGATTGAGCTACAAATTGTAGGGCGGCGATTGACTAGACTTAGGGGTGCCAAATTTATCTTAAACTTAGGGCTCAACTATATCCTAAACTTAGGGAAGGTGCCGAATTTACTGAAATTAAGGGGCCCTAAAAACAGCAGAAGGGGTCTTTAAAATGGTCTCTATCTAGAAAAAGCAAATTTTAAAATTCCATCCTCCTAGTTTGTATATGCATCGCAAAATTATCGTCTCTGCTTCGCGCTCGCATCATCTTTCCATTGAGTTATTACATTGTATTCTTGAGAACGACATACAATGTGCATGTTTTTTCTAATCATTTCAAATACATCAAAATTCCGCTCGCGCATCGTCTCGCCTGTGTTTTTCTTAACATAATTACAATTAGATACTGATGCATCAAAGAATTTAAATTTATTTGATAACTCGTTACTTTATTATTGTGCATTCCTTCATATTGACTCTGAAACTAAACCCAGGGACATCAAATTGACCTTAATCATACATGCATGGCGCCAATTCAATCTAAAATTTAGGGGCGCCAAATGATCTTTCTTAGTTGGCACCAAATTTATCTTAAACTTAGGGAGGGAAGCAGAATTATAGATAGAGAGATAAACAAACAGATAGATAGATAGGTGTTGCAAATTTTTCGGCCGTGGGCTGTTAAAAAATTCAAAACGTACTACATATAGGGGTAGGGTCAGGTCAGCAGTCCGTCTCGGACAACTGACAAGCAAAAAAAAAAAAAAAGTTATTACCATTTTGACGGGGTGCGTTAAAAAGGTCTGTGTACAAAAGGTATGCTGATTTTCCAATCTTACGGGGTGCTCTAGCACCTTTAGCCCCCCCCCTGGATCCGCGCCTGATAGGCCTGTGATATAGGACTAACATGCATTATGATTTGGACTACATGGCCAGTACGATTCTTAATTATTTCGGTTGAGACGTTAGACCTAACGTTAGGTATTAAACTTGCTTGAAATTTATGCAACTCCGGTCTAGAATCTAACGTTAAATACTTCGCTCTCCAATCAGCTTGGTCTCGGACTAAGTCTTGAGGTCATAGATTTAGTTGGCTAAATATTTAGAACTACGTTAGAACCATCACTTGCATCTAAATTTAGCCTAAATATTTTTAGACCTCTCGATGTGGATATAGTCCAATAGGCCTAGAGTCTACTTGATTGGTTTAAAAGAGATGACTTTGGAATCTAAATGTAGAATCTAACATTAGGCCAACATCTCATTTCTATATTCTAGATCTATAATTAGATCCAGTTAGATCTCACGTACTGGACTACATTGTAGACCTAACGTCTGAACCGAAGTAATGATACTGTACTGGACCAATACTTAGGCAACTGTAGGCCTACTCTATTTAGGCCAACAAATAATGCATGTAGTCTAATAATACAGGCATAACTCTTCATGTTATTTGTACCAATACTTTGATCAAATTGTCAAAAGGCCGGTCCAGTCCGGTCTATCGCTTGTTTTTTTTTTAACCAACCATGATGTATTAAAAAAAGAAATTAACCAATTAAGTATTAAAAAATTTTACCAACTAGGGTTGGTAAAAATATTTTAACCAACTTTTTATTAAAGTTTTAATACATAATTGGTTAAATTTTAACCAACTGGGGTTGGTT
>CALNVZ010001721.1:36233815-36264631 GCA_940671915.1 Paracentrotus lividus
AAACTTTTAAGTTTCTTTAAATTCTTTGTTTTCAGGTCCGTATCGTTATAAAAAGTGACCATATTCAGAAAGGGATTACAAACATAAATACATGTATATATAAATGTATTGTTAAACGTTGATTAATGAGATTTTCACTCGCTCTTCGGAATTATATTTTCTATTAGTGATTATCAGCTAGTGAATAAAATGATTAATGTTATTAAAGAGCAAATTTTTTAGCTCGCGATTCGCGCTCACAAACAAATAACAATACAATGATTTAACGATTTAACTATGTCTTCAGGTCGTATTTTGTCGAATATGTTTTCATTGTTCCAACCTTATATTCTTAAAATTGTCATTACTTTCTGCATAATAAATTATGTGAAATAGATCATTCTATTTCGAATTTTGGGTATTGGGTACATGCAGGTAATATGGGCCCCCTAAGCTCATTTGCCTAATTTGCATAAAATGACAAAATGACACACAGTCTAATCTTTGTTTATATGAATCAATACTACTGCTCTAACTTTTATTGTGAAGAAAAACAATTATCACCAACCCCCCTGTCTGCAATGTTCAAATGTTGACGTCATTACCAAAGTGCCCATCTTACCTGCATGTGCAGGTAATATGGGCACATGTATTTAATGTATGTTTTAAAAACTAAAATGACTCTACCATGTCTGGAATTTGCTTAAAATGTTGAAAATCATTAACTTTAAGATATCATTTGAAATTATAAGACCCTTCAGTAAATACTTTGACTATATATTTCATTGTTTTGTATTTTGTATATTATTTCTTAAAAAAAAAAATATTATTTAAATATTATTTTCATTATACAAGTCAATATAGGCCTAAAATAAGTTATTTATATTAGTTATATACTGTGAATATACCAAAAAAATCGTAGCAAAGAGATTGATGCCTCATCCCAATACTAAGTACCAGAATCATTTCCGCCATTTTTGGATGTCCCATATTACCTGCACTAATGTTGCCTGTGTCAGGCAAGCATTCCAATGCCACATTGCACCCCTTCACTAAAACAAATTGACCTGTACACGCTAGTATGATCAAAATGAGACTATAAAGCTGACTAAATATACAAAAACGATTGAGGTTAACCCACTCAAACACTCTTTCACCATCAACATTCTGTGAAATATCAAAATTTTTACATCAGGGTAAAAAATGCCGTAAGTTTTACCTACCTTGTTGGTTTCCAAGCAATTTTCTCAGAGAAATTTCGGCATCAGATGCACTCACGACGATATATTTTTCGTATAACAGTTCATATGAAACAACATTATGGTTGCTCACACGGTCACCGGTCAACGGTCACGACATGATTTTGTCAGGTGGCCCATATTACTGCTGGCCCATATTAACCTGCATGTACCTACAAATATTAGGAAGCCTATATTTCCGTTCAAGTTCTACTAATAATTCCGCATTCCGGGGTCATTTCCGTTCTCGCCCACACCCCGTGACGTCATCAACATGAAAATAGCAGCGCCTGATGGCAGGGGAGACCGGACAATATTGTAAAACACGGGGCGATTGTAACAGAGGCTGCCAATACATGTGTATTTTGTGCCATAACATGTGGTATTTGTGCCAAAAAAAACAATACAGCAATACCATACATAATGGTATATGTGTAAAAAAAAAAAAAAATACAGCAAATACCATACACATATGGTATTTGTGCCAAAAAACCTACAGCAATACATTCATATGGTATTTGTGCCAAAAAACCATACAGCAATAAATACTACATATGGTATTTGTGCAAAAAACCATACAGCAATACCATACATATGGTATTTTGTGGCCAAAAAAAAAACCATACAGCAATACAATACATATGGTTTATTTGTGCCAAAAAGCCATACAGAAATATCCATACATATGGTATTTGTGCCAAAAAAAACATACAAGCAATACAATAACATATGGGTATTTGTCCAAAAACCATACCAGCATAGCCATACATATGGTATTTGTTGTTTTTTTAGCCGAAAGAACCATACAGCATTTACTCAATATTTCATTTGTATTTGTGTGCCAAATACACAGCAATGCTGTATGGTATCCTTATGGTACCCGGCTTTTCCTGTGTGGTATTTCCCATATGGTATTCTATGGTATTTTATTTGAACCATAGAAATACCATAGGAATACCACAATGGGAGGACATTCAGAAATACCATATGAATACCACAGGACATTCAGAAATACCATAGGAATACCACAGGACATTTTTGTAAGGGTTTTTTTCAACGTCTTGTACAACAGGATACTACTGGATTAAATTGATAACTTCTTGAGAAGCCATGGTGAGCATTGAAAAAAAAAAACGGTTACGAGTAATACGAAAATGTTCTTTCAAAAATTCTATGTCCTTTTGTGTATTGACTTTCAGTTTGAAAAAAGAAAGATTCTTTTAAACTGGGCCATTCCATTTTGATACATTTGAAGTAGGCTTAGAGTGATATAAAATTGATTTGTCTCTCCATATCCAGAACCTGTTTAAATTAGATTTTGATGAGTTCAATGATGGATTTTCTGCAAAATAATTATGATGATCATGACGCTTGGTTTTTTTTTAAAAATATGATTACTTAGTCCACCCCCTGGACTGTAGTTCATTATTTCACTGGTATTACCATACATACGCACACACGGCGCGTACGTACCCACATAACGTACACGCACACGCAGACTTTCACTACCTAACTACATTTTTCGAGAGAGTGAATTCGTGGGGATAAGTGAATTCGTTGGGTGAAGTGAATTTTGGAATCGCGCGCAGCGGACTAGCGTAGATCGGAAAGGCAAGGGGCATCATATTATATTGTCCAGGACGTGGACTAATGATTACTATGATTAGTGTAAACAACGATATGACATCAATAAATTTAGCAAAAGTGTATTTAGTTTCTTTTTAAGAATAAAACTTCATTTACTGTATAGGGATAATTATTTTGTTTTCTATTCAACTCACAGAAAATGAAACAGAAATTTGCATTTGGAAGCTACTTCGTGTTCGGTACGTATACTCCCTTTTATTTAAGTTCTTAATTTTGTGTGATGTCCTATGAAAAGTTAAACAAATAGGAGGGAGATATTTTGATCCTATGGCACATTTTTTCTTGCCTTTTGTAAATTTGATTTCATCTTTTTTCCCCTATCACATATAAAACTTTATTTGCATTTGTACATAGGTTTTAAACTTAAAATTTTAAGATAATAAGCTTAATTAAAAAAAGAAGAAGCTTGCAATGAGAGAGAGAAAAAAAAGAGGAAAATGAATGATAAGTTTCCAGTTACTATTTTTAGGCCTAATTACTTTTCTTTTACTCAGCCGTGCTCGTGTCATTTGATGCCAGAAAGGCGACTGACGGATGTTCAGATGGATTAGGCCTGAACTACACCTTACCTATGTTTAACGAGTGCAAGGTGAAAGAACACCCTGATGGCAACATGGTACAGACCATCCCGAAGCTGATTCCATACTCAGCCTTGCAAGCTAGTTGTTCCCAACAAACAAAACGGAATAATAAATCAGGGATACCACCCGGATACAGAGTGTGCAGATTCCCCGGTAAATTGGGGATATAGCATGTATAGTCCGCGGTGTGGATAGTCCGCAGTGCCTATAGACATCTACACCTTGGTATAGGGTAATCGTAACCCGGTGTATTAGGGTTAGGGTTAGGACAAAGAGCAGATTGCGATCCTAGGATATTGCGACCCGGTGTCCTGGGGTCATTGTGTCCCAGTATTGGCCTTGCGGACTATCGGCCCCGCGGACTATCGGACTGTGAGCGGTAAATTTAGGATTTGGTTGGATATGATCAAACCAGGGAGTGATTTTTTAACCCTCCGTGATCAAATCAAATACTAGAAATATTTTGGTCTTGTCCATACCCAATATGAGGGTGTCGTTTTTTTTTTATAGCAAAATATTAATTATCTCATGCAGACACTTTGGTAGGGGATCTCACATATAAATTCTTCTAAAATAGAAGCCAGGAAATTAAATGACGTTTTATTTTTTTTTGACAGAAAAAAAGGTAATCTAATATATAATAATGCTTCATATCTTGTCATATTTCTTATCATTTTCCTAGAATGTGGTAGCAATCCATGCAAAAACGGCTGGTGTGAGGAGACTACGGAGTCGTATAAGTGCCACTGTCAGGCTCAATTCTATGGAAAACATTGCGCTAACCGTGAGAGCATGTTAATTAATAATTATCAAAATTTATTAAAATGTTAAGGTAATATAATTTCTATAGGAAGCCTCCCCTCTCTCACTCTGTTCCTTACCCCTGTTCCCATATTCCTCTTTCAACATTTCTTTCTCTAAATATTACCATTACTCTTAAAGAGCATTTACTAGTACAAACGCTTCTCTAAACACCATAGCTATCAACTGTACCTCGTGCCATGTTTTTTGTTTGTTTTGTTAATCGCTGTTTAAAATCATCGGTGACAAGAGAGATTGAATTCGTTTTTACGGTTATTTGCAATTAAATGAAGATAGTTATTCTATTTTTCGCCCATTCTCTTAGCTACTAAACTCTGTAGCATAAAACAATTAATTTTTTTTTTTATCACTGGTCATATTTCACCCCATATGTCACCCGACTTTTTATGTGAATTATGGTATGTGTGTGTGTGTTCGTGGAGTATATTTGTGTGAGGTATTTTTTCTCATTAACTCAACAGAGGAACTTTATTGATATAACTTTTCACAAATAAACAAATAATTAAAATCAAATCAATTTCATAAACAAAAGTAAGATATTGCAAAGCCCCAATTATTTTCTTCTCTTTTAAACTTTTCAAATAAAATTATAATTCATACTTTAGATTTCGATATACTAAGTAATAACATTTGTTATTTTATCCGAGTGTGATTTTTAAAAAAATGATTCCTATAAATGATAGGCCTATATTGAGCAAAATTAATCATCAAATTAACTAATTGCCAACTATAGAGTTCTCAATGTCGTACCCAACTATGAATATTTTTTTTTTCAGTGGAACTGAATATCCAAACCACAGAAAATAGAAATTAAAAAAAAAATTCAATTCTCCAAAATAATTTTACATTTTCACATTCTAACATTATATGCTTTGAAGTTTCAAAAGTATTACTGATAATACATGTATTGTAGTCTGAAACATTCCATTTACATAAATTGTAACGTGATGGTAAAATCATATGCAAAAATTGAAATTGAAATTCTTTGATTCTTTTTATTTTTTTGTTGTGAGTTTGGTGTAGGGGTCTATGTAAAGATGAAGAAAGGGATTTTGTGTTTGCTATAATAACGATATATCTTTGCATGACCAAATTTCATTTTACAGAAACAACAATGACAAATGAGGTAACCACGATGTCTACTTCTAAAAACACCATGTCGTCAACTATCGGTATGATATTTTAATTGGCATTATATTTGTAGTTACAAAAATATAGGTTTGTTTGAGAAAATGATCTATAATATATGATTTTTTTACAAAATAAAACAGAACAGATGTTCAATTTTAAGACAAATGATTTCAACAGACAATGTATTGCTTTTTCGTTTCTTGACAACAAAGTATATTGTCCTTTGACCTCACCAATATTAATTTTTGCTTATTCCTCAACAAAGGTAAATTTATCTCATTCCTGACCAATTAAACCTTTATAGATTTTGTTGGAATAAAATACTTACGAAATGTTTATTTTAAAAATACTAAATTTCAGAAATAATAAAGGAACAAAATATTAGTAAGTAAGTAAATATGAATATTTTGGCGTGCGAAAATGAATGCTATGAGAAATTTGTTCATCATGGAAATTTGAGTACAGAGGTAATTTTTTTTTTATCTTAAACGTAAGGGCGCCAAATTTAGCTCAAATGTAGGGACGCCAGAATGAGCTCAAATATAGGGGCACCGAATTGACCCGAGACTTAGGGGTGCCAAATTTATCTTAAACTTAGGGGCTCCAACTATATCCTAAACTTAGGGAAGGGTGCCGAATTTACCTGAAATTAAGGCGCCCCAAAAAACAGCAAAAGGGGTCTTTAAAATGGTCTCTATCTAGAAAAAGCAAAATTTTAAAATTCCATGCCTCCTAGTTTGTATATGCATCGCAAAATTTTCGCTCTCGCTTCGCGCTCGCATCATCTTTTCCCATTGAGTAATACATTGTGTTCTTGAGGAACGCATACAATGTCATGTTTTTCTAATCATTCAATACATCAAAATTCCGCTCGCGCATCGCTCTCGCCTGTGTTTTTCCTCTAACATAATTTACATAATAGGATACTAATCATCAAGACATTTAAATTTATTTGAATACTCGTTACATTATATTTGCATTTTCATATTGACCTGAAACTAAACCCAGGGACATCAAATTGACCTTAATCATACATGCATGGCGCCAATTCATCTAAATTTAGGGGCGCCAAATGATCTTACTTAGTTGGCACCAAATTTATCTAAAACTTAGGGAGGGAAGCAGAATTATAGAAGAAGAGATAAACAAACAGATAGATAGATAGATATTCATCTTTCTTTCATATGTAAAATTACTGGGCATCAATATGGTCTTTAAATTATGGAGGCCAAATTGATCCTAAACTTCTTGTCTCTATTAATTACATAGAGCAAAATTTTCGCTCGCGCTCGCGCTCGCATAATTTTCCAAAGTTTTAACATTGTGTTCCTGAGGAATGCATAAAACGTCATGTTTCAGATCATTCCGATACATCAAATTTCCGCTCGCGCTTCTACGCTCGTCTATTTTTCTGTCTGAACCGGATCATGAGGATTCTGAACAACAAAACATCAATTTACATTCGTTTGATTTCACATTCTTGATGGATAAATTTCACATAATTCTATATGGCTTGCTTTCAAATCGTTTGATGGACAATTACAGCTCCCGTTCATATGATATTCTGATGAGAGCTAACGAAATTGATACCCCTAACTGCTTAGAATCTTTGCTTTTTGATCGGTAAGTAGAAAAAAAAGTCCGATCGCGCTTCGCGCTCGTATTTAGAATTATTAGTATTTTCATATCATATTCATAATAGCGGGTAATACCTCATATACTAGAAATTCTTTTCCATGATCTCACCATTGGCATTATTTAAAATCCTTCAATGTGCATTTAAGCCGTAGGCCTATTTTGTCAGCGGGGGGGGGCATATTTTGAAAATTACACAGGGCCCCAAATCACGTCGGACCCCCCGGGGTGCGAAATCCTGGATACGCGCCTAGTGTGGCATTGCTCACTGAAGAATGCGTTAATTTCAGAATTTTTTGTATCATAATTATAGTTGAGGATATGAGCTTTATATACATCTAAACTTTCCCCCAAGAATCATATATTTTAATTTAAAGGTGAGCCTTGTCAAAGATGTATAGTTCTCTTTGGATGCACTTCTAAGAAAAAAGATAATTACGTTGCTTGCACATTTCCACGCATCTATGGCTAATTCTTATGATATTAATCATGCTATAATAAAGAGCATTGAACCATTTTTTTCTTGGTTGCAGTTTCTTGCGGATCTTTTTTGCTGAACTTTGGCACGTCGTGCTACAACTTCAGCACTAGTGAGGTGGATCATCCTTCCGCGGTTTCAGCTTGTTCTGGAATGGAATCGCATCTTGTCTTCATTGGGTCCAGGGTGGAAGAAGACTTCCTCATGAGTGCCTTGGCACTAACCCGTGAGTCTCCTGGTGCGCCCATATCGTGGTCAAATGGATCAATTCTCACGTATGACTACACGGTGCCTGATGCATTCGACGACGGATTTCCTTGTTTTTGGATCAAGTATCCACGGGAGAAATGGAATGACTGGCCATGCACTCGCAAATCCAGATACATTTGCGAGAAAGAAATCGGCAATTAGGCTTAATCCATTTCGTTAGGTATTGACATCATTTATCGCGATATAGAAAAAAAGGGGCACTTTTTGATATTAAAGGCGCTCCCTATTAAAACTGAAGTGAATTTTGAAGTGTAAATTGAATCAAAGTGTAAATGATTTCCCTCATAATGTTAATACCATTTTGTAATACATTTCATTCTTTTAGGTAATGAAATCGTTTCGATATACAAGCGCTAGGAAGAGCATAAGTAAAACTAATTTTAGGGGCTGTCTCCCTAAGCTCCCCATCAAAAGACAACACTCTTTCAAAACAATGATTTCCTTCAGCAGGGGAGATATTGGTTCAATATGACATGTATTGCCTAACGTCATTCATTTTTTCTTTCATTGCGAGGTCGCATATCAACCGAGTGGAACATTTTAAGTTTGAAAAGGAGCAACGAAGACGAAAAAAGAAAATTTCTTAATAACAAGAGTGCCTCCTTTTCAAAACAGAAATTGTCCACGGGACTTTTTAAGAAATATAATAGGTTTCACTTTGGTTAAAAAGGGTCCCTTTTTAGTATTCAGAAGGGGTGCATGAAAAAATCCTCCCCTTGCCTCACCGTTTCCGCCCCCCCCCCCAGATCGAGTTAGGATGAGGTTGATTGTGTACCCTAACCTTCTCGATCCTCCCCCACAGGCCAATTCCATCATGGAATAAACTCCCCTAAAATGATAACGGATAGAGTGATTACAAACCATGGAGTAAAAACTCCATGTACAAACCAATCGAGTCTTATTCCTACACCAAAAATCAAACAATTTATCACATTATTTCAAATATTCAGGCAAATTCTTTTAAATAAGGTGTAGTATCGGCTCACCAAAATGCACGATTTGATTATTCAACAGAATGTGCATTTTACCAAAACGTTACGGTGCTGTAACAGGGATCATCTAGCGCTTCAAGATTCAAATGGGTAATAATTGCTCAGGTTTGTTTTAACCCGCCAGCAATTACCCAAATAAATTTACCCATCATTATAAGACTGTAATAAAAAATTATACTATCGTAAGTAAACGTACAGAATAGACATTGGATTTTGTTGTCCAGAAATTAAGAAATAAAAACATTTATTATAATTCGAATCGACACAAGAAGCATATAAATCTTATAGTCATGAAATACTATGGGAAGGTTATCTATCTTGTTGGTTCAACATGTTTATGATTTGATTTTCATGTTAATTCAAATTGGTTTTTTTTTCCGAAGATGGAATTGTTTATAGTAATAGAAAAAGTATATAGTAATAGAAAAGTATTAAATGAAGCACTTCTATACACACTTAAGTTGCTTTTTATCTCTAAAGCCTAATGGAATTTTAATGTTAGTGATAGTTACAAATTTCAATATTGTACCATAGTCTCTACTTATAAAACATAACGATCATATTCATTGTATTAATAATTATAAATAATGATAATCAAACTTGTAAAGCCAAATGTTTCAAAGGCGTCCTGTAAAATTATTTTCCTGTCTACATTTTATTGTTATAAAACCACTGGTAACATATCTGAAATTTAATTCCAAAATGTAATAAGATTCAGTGTTTAGCAAATCGAAATTGAGCACTTCATGGCCATTATGCGAAACCTATACACAAAGGCATGGGACGGCGTGCAAAAACTGGATTTTTCTTGATTGTAGAAAACTAGTCATATCTCAAAAAGTACAGCACCAAATGAGATGAAAAAAATTGCAGGTGAAAGTCTGATCATCCTGCTTTATGAAAATACCAAACAATAGCAGGCTGTGATTACTCTTCATACTATTAAAAAATGTTTTCCACTTGTACCATTTTATTTGACACAGACTGTAGTAATACAATCATTGTTGATGGACTAAGGATTGGATAAGGAAAACTTTTTATTAGTAAAATTATATTGAAAATACGATAGAACTGTCGAAACTTTCCAAATAGATGTTTCATCATGTTCATAGATGGCCTGACGGTAAATTTCCATTTGGTCTAAACCCCCTTTGACTAATTTCCAATCGGTCTCATCCCACATGATTTAATCTAATTTCGTCTACAAATATATTAGTCTAATTACCTTTTGGTCTAATAACCACTTCGCCTATTTACCATTTCGTCTAATTTCCATATCTTCTAATACTAGTATCCGGTTCGTCTAATGTCCACTTGGTCCATAACCACATGGTCAATTCCAGTAACAAACTTGTAACAGACCAAATATCCATTTGGGGCAATGGACGAAAATACAATTAAACTTTATGGCTATTAGATGAACTGGCAATAAGACGAAGTGATTATTAGACCAAGTGAGAAATTAGACCAAGAATGTATTAGACCAAATTTGAATTAGATCAAATTGTTAGAAGACCTAATGGGTTAAGCACGTGTAATATTCGACAAGCGGAGAATTAGACCAACCGCTGTTAGACCAAGTGGATATAAACCGGCCTGATGAGGGTGTTTCACTTTCTATTTGTGGAGGAGACTGTACAGAGTTGCTTCTTTCTTCTCTGAGAGCTGAAAGATGAGATACACAAAACAAAAATCTTGCATTAGACATCACATTATTAAGACCAGTGCAGAATTCGATGTGAATGGTGTAAGTCTCTGCAGCAATTGGACAATTTCATCGTGGGGTTCTTTGTAAACTAGGGTCGATTTCGCTCGTTAAAGCGATTTCTGAGATTGATATCATTCACAGTGTTATCCGAAATTGTTGGATCACTATAGCTCTTAATTCTCATATATTAACATCCATTTACCAAGTCAATCATTAAATTAAACAAATTAATTTTAACATCACAAAAATATGAGAGCGGTGGCTTTTAGCCCCCATGAAAACTACTTGCGAAATAGGAAATTGATGGTAGTGCGCAAATGCCTGAAACTTTTTTTTTTTTACCATTTCGTTCTGCTTCTCCTCGTTCTCCTTCAGTGCCAACTCGTTCAGCTGCTCTTCTTCATCCTCCTTCAGCTCCATCTTATTTATCTCCTCTTCATCTCTCCTCATCAGCATCATCTCATTCAGCACCTTCCGCATCATCTCATTCAGTTGCTCCTCGTCCTTTTCCACCAGCGACTCCTCCTCCTCCATCGCCTTCTTTTTCAGTGCATTCTCTTTCTGCGCCTGCTCGTTCTGCGCCTGCTCGTTCAGCGCCTTCTCGTTCAGCTGTTCGTCTAATTGAGTTTTAAGAATATAAATTCATAGCTTATTCTAATAGCGTTTTATTAAAAGGGAGTACTTAAGGGCAAAGCTAATTATAGGGTACATGCAGGTAATATGGGCCAGCAGGTAATATGGGCCACCTGAAGCAAATCATGTCGTGACCGTCGACCGGTGACCGGTGACCGGTGTAAGCACCATAATGTTGTTCATTATGATCTGTATACGAAAATATATCGTCGTGAGAGCATCTGATGCCGAAATTTCTCTGAGAAAATTGCTGAAAACCAACAAGGTAGGTAAAACTTACGGCATTTTTTTACCCTGATGTAAAATTTGATATTTCACAGAATGTGATGGTGAAAGAGTGTTTGAGGGGGTAACCTTAATTGTTTGGTATATTTAGTAAGCTTATAGTTTAATTTTTATCATACTAGCGTGTACTGGTCAATTTGTTGTAGTGATGGGGTGCAATGTGGCATTGAATGCTTGCCCGACACAGCAACATTAGTGCAGGTAATATGGGCCATCTAAAATGGCGGAAATGATTCTGGTACTTATATATTGGGATGAGGCATCAATCTCCTTGCTACGATTTGTTGGGTATATTCACAGTATATAATTAATATAAATAACTTATTGTAGGCCTATATTGACTTGTGTAATGAAATAATATTTAAATAATATTTATAAAAAAAAGTAATATACAAAATAC
Source organism: Paracentrotus lividus (assembly GCA_940671915.1). Classification (NCBI taxonomy): domain Eukaryota; kingdom Metazoa; phylum Echinodermata; class Echinoidea; order Camarodonta; family Echinidae; genus Paracentrotus; species Paracentrotus lividus. The sequence goes on from CALNVZ010001721.1 coordinate 36,245,615, forward strand.
AAAACAATGAATATATAGTCAAAATATTTACTGAAGGGTCTTATAATTTCAAATGATATCTTAAAGTTAATGATTTTCAACATTTTAAGCAAATTCCAGACATGGTAGAGTCATTGTAGTTTTTAAAACATACATTAAATACATGTGCCCATATTACCTGCACATGCAGGTAATATGGGCACTTTGGTAATGACGTCAACATTTGAATATTGCAGACAGGGGGGGTTGGTGATAATTGTTTTTCTTCACCTTAAAAGTTAGAGCAGTAGTTATTGATTAATATAAACAAAGATTAGACTGTGTGTCATTTTGTAATTTTATGCAAATTAGGCAAATGAGCTTAGGGGGCCCATATTACCTGCATGTACCCTATATATATATATATATATATGGCAGTTTTTTAAAGTATAAAATCACCCGCAATTATTATTTTTAAATATTGATATTTCAACTTACCCGCCACCCCATCGAAAAAAAAAAAAAATATGGCAAGGATGAAATCAGATTAGGCTTGACCCTAGAACTAAGGGTCTACTTATAATAACTAGTAAATGTTCTACGATACAAAATTACTAGAAATGTGTCGTACATGATTACAACCCAATATTTTTTATGTGAAAAAGGCAACATTAATGGTTGGGGAACAAAGATGTAGAAATGCTATCATGGGCGTGAGGAATATTCCACACCCCCGTTTAGGATTTTAGCCTGAGAAACCTATAAAATGTATTGTTGATGAAGCCTGCGTCACACTGTCCGAAGTTGAGCTAGGATGGATCAGTAGGGAATTTCGAATTTTGCTCTGATCACGGAGCATCGACATGGGCGTAGACACGAATTCCTTTCTTTTGTAAGTGGGAGGGGGGGGGGGGGTGGGAGCATTCATAATCATCGACTGGACGGAATTTTTTTTGTTAGTGGGGGGGGGGATGCGCTACGCCAGTGCATCGGACCACTTCGATTACCCTCCTGTATGTGTCAGAGTGCCATTGTGTTACCTTCTTATCGTTCTTGTTTGGATATTGTTTGGCTGTTGACCAAGTTCGGGCTAAGTTGCCGCGAGAACCATAACATTTCCGACATTTCGTGTATCGGGCGATCCACATAGAACTTAAAAATGCCAAAATTATAATATTCTTTCAACTAATCATAAGTAGTGTAATATTTTACTCTGATACCTAAACTTTATGGAAATTACAAGTTTTTTTCAAAGCGAAGTCGGAAATTTATTTTTTGGGGGAAAACGGTGGAATTTTCATTTCATAAATCTTACATGATTACAAGGTCGAAAAACAAAAACTGCTTCAAACACTATAGAAAAAACGCAAGAATATTAAAAAGTAGTACAAGTCAGTGGATTAATGTATCATGGATGGCTCCAATAATTTAAAAACATTTTTATGATGCTTAATGGGGTGAGTAATGATTATTACCGAACCTATTTTTGGCATGTCCCGTACGACACATGGAATGCAAAAGTTTCGACCACAGTTTTGATTTTGATGTGCAATCTTGCTATTTCAGTTTCTCTGTCTTTGACCCATGGTAATCAATGATCCTATTAGGATTTAAAATACGCTCTTCATTTTTCATACATGGATCATTTAAAGTTGTCCCGTACGACACACAATGTGTCGTAGGGACATGTCCTGTACGCCACACAATATATTTTGCTTTCATTGGGGTGTTTGATTACTACAAAGTCCACAAACTCTATAAGTAGGTCTATTTGAATGGAAACACATTGAAGTGACATTAATTGAAATTGAATAGGCCTTTGTTTATCCGTTAGTGAACATGAAATATGTGATTCCCACCATTTAACATGACTTCAAATATATACAATGTACATGTATTCCTTGTGAAGGCCTTCAGCTGTACTGGTGATTTTCACTGTCAAGCTTTAGACACAGGGTACTAATTGACGTGTACCTTTTTTTTTCCATACCACCGCTTTTCTGTTATGGAATAATTATGGAAAAGTCCACCCTCTATTTCAATTTGCTTCATGAAATACAGTAAGTTTGACAGAGTTAGGACTCTCTTCTTAAAAGAAAAGGAAAAATAAAAAATCTCGGGATGGGCAGAAACTTTAGTAGGGGAAGGTGGGCATAACGGACCACGTAACTTCAAGTGGCTTCTGTGACGTCACAGAAGGAGCAGACTATAAATGATATTCCTTGACGAGTTCTTATTGAAGTTTGATAAACAATCGATCAATAATTCTCATCTCTTTCATACTTCGGCAAAATGAAGCTGAAAAAATATCGGAAAAGGTCCGTTTTGCCCCACTAGTGGGGCAAAATTGACTCCGTGCATATTTTGGTTGGGGCAAAATGGTACCTATTATGGGGTACCGTTTTGCCCCCGTAAGAAATAATCACTCCTGGGACTAATTTGTCAAAATTTGTTTCATATTGGAAAATAAATGTACTTTTGGAAGTCTCCAGAAGGGATGCGGAGCACACCAAATTCTCCCAGGGTCAGGCAGAATTATGGTCCTTTTTTGCCCAACGCCATTGGGTTCCATTTTGCCCCAAGCAGAATACCCTACATCAGAGGGTACAAATTTTTGAATGGCACCCCCTCTGTAGGCTTGATTTTTCGATGAAACTTCAGTGGTAAATTGGTGCAGCAATGCCTCATTTACTGCAATACATTTTATAGAAAGAATACTTTTGATGTCAAGCTATGAGAAAGTTCCTGTTTTGCCCCTAGGGTCCGTTATGCCCCACCTTCGCCTACTTCCTTTTACATTATTAATTATGATATACATACAATTCTCACATGTGTCTTAAGACATATGGACTGTATACGAATACGAAGTGATCTGGATTCTTGCCAAACTTTTTGTATTTTAATTTTATATAATTTATATTATTCATTTATTTTCATTATTCTATATCAGCTTTAGGGGGGGGGGAGTTAGTAGGCAAATTGTTACACTTCTATTTGGCTCATTTCTGAAGGATGAAAGAAATAACCCTCTAAACCATATATTAGTAAGGGGTTATATATCAGCAATTCTAGGGACGACAAACAAAAAAAATCACCAAATGCTTAATTAGCATAATTTATTGCAAATTAGCCCTTTTTTGCAAAAACAAAACATATCAGAATCGAATGTGCTTATCGTTACACTTTGCTATATATTGGTTGATGAATATTCTACTGGGGAATGCATGGATTAGAATTTTAAATGAAGTTTTAGTTTGTGGTAATAATGTGTCATGAATATAATTAGCTATAAAAAAAACCAATTAAATACAAAGAATAATTCATCGAAAAAATAAGAATTTCTTGAAATTCAAATCCATACATTCCACAGACATGTGTTTAGAGAACATCTGTGCATAAAAATAAGAAGAGTTATTTGTGTGTAAGGTATTCAGTAGATTTGTTTAGGGCAAAAGGCTAATTTGCATAAATTGCAGAAAACAAGTGACAAGTAATGATAATACCAATAAACACTGTCCGTCATAAAGGTGGAATATTTTTTTGCGCGTATAGAGACATGATTTGCTCTGACTTTATTTCTGAATATGTTTTGTCCCTGCTTTTACTTTTGGAACCCTGGCTATGATCTTGGACAGTTTCCCAACCTCTCACGTGGAAACTTTTTCCAAAAAAGTCTTGTCAACCCTGTGGGGCCCATTTTTGTCATTTTTCTAATTTTGGGCCTTTTTTGTTTTCCCCGGCCGATCAAGCCCCCCCCTCCAGTCTTACCGCCAGGAAAGCGACTGAGGTCTACTGTTTTATCGGTTCTTAAGTTAAAATCTATATTTCTGGGGACAGGCTATGGTCTCTTGTGTAGGGGAGGGGTTAAGTAGAAAACGAGATTGGTGAAAATTCGGAATATTTGTATTCCATTTTATGCTGAAAACAAAAGAAATGATAAAACACCTTTAACCCTTAAATATATCATCATTTTTCCCCTTAAATTTGTGTTGCCTTGATGACAAGGCGTAAAGTAGTCATTATTGAATATTTGATTTGATTTATCGGTTTGGTTGAGATTTTACAATACAATTAGGGAAGATGACAATTTCCATGGTGTAAAAATGAATAAAATGAATGTTAAACCCCAATCATATAAAGTTTTGACCCCGTCCGTAGACAAAAGGGTCGAGGCCTGTAACCATAAATTAGATTTATTTAAAGAAACAATAACAATCTCCACCTCAGACGTGTTTCCTTGGGGTAGGACTGAGGGGCTTGGTGGGTCGCGTGAACAAAGAGGGCCCCGAAATTAAGAAAATGACGAAAATGGCACTTCTGGGGGGTGACAACTTTTTTGAAGAAAAATCCCCGGGAAGGGTTGAGGGAACGTCCAAGATATCCCCAGGATCCCAGAAAGTGAAGCGGTGACAAACACTTCAAGAAATAATAGACGGAGCAACATACGTCGCTTGAGGCCAGAAAAAATATTACCTTTATGGAGAACAGTGGTATAAAGTTATTGGTATTATCATCACTTGTCAACTTGCCATTCACACTTTTCAAGTTTGGGTATGCATCCCTCTTTTCTTTTCCCCTTCTTTTATTCCTTTCATGTTTTGCGCCCTTAAGTGCCCCCAAGGGCACCTGCCCCCTCCCCTCAGATAGCCACTGATTGTCCTGCATTGCCTTGTTACGGATACAAAAGAGAATTGGGGAATAATGCTTCGTTTTTGACTTTCGCATAAAGTCCAATGTTATAAGCAAGGTGCGGCCATTATGACACGTCAATAGTGTCCGTACGACACACTATATTATTCATGATATATTGACAGAATTATTCAAGAATAGTGCTTTCTAACATGATAACTGCCCTTTAGTTTAATAGGATTATCATTATTGTCAGACAAATTAATTGATTTAAGAAGTAATCAAGACAAAAATTAAGAAAGTATAGCCCTCATTCAAAGATGTCCCGTACGACACATTTTGCATGTCCCGTACGCCACAATGTTCTTTAAAACTATAATTTGCTTTATTTACTCGTTAATGCTTATTTTGCAAAAAAGTTTTTATATTTCTGTTCTTTGGTAACTGAAGATCAAATTTAGTTCAGTTTTGATTTAAATGTCCTGTGCAACTCACAGACTTTTGAACACAAACTTAAGACTTCCAACAGAGTCACTTTTTCTGCGTCCCGTACGACACATTACTATTTTCAATATCTAGTTTACAGGATTTGTATTCAATACAAGTCAAGTCTTGGTTCTTTTACCATTCTGGTAGTACTTGAGAATGACCATCAATTACTAGAATATTTTTTGTTTTTTATTGTCGAAAAGCTGTCAAATGTTCTCTAAATGTCCCGTACGACACGTATGGAATCGCCCTATCCATCTTTGCTCTAATTCGGGAGTGTGACGCCACCTTGAAGGCTTACACAGAAGATGAAGAACAGTTCGCATAATATTACACAATTTTGATGAATTATAAATTGATTAATTTAATGTGTTTTATTTACCGTCTTGCAGTAAAGATTTGAGGGCCATTTCAAGTCGGTGTAATTCGTCAGACTCCCTCTCTGAAATTCAAACAGTATATTTTTTATCACAAGATTAACAACATTAATAGGCGAGTTTATTTAGTTATATAATTCATGGAGGTTTCTTTCCCGGTGACATAGTAACAACGTATTGAAATAAACTGTTATTAAAGAAAAAGAATAAATAAATAAATCTACAATATTTGGAATTCAGTTAACATACATTAATTGTTGCTTTCTCGGACAAGCAAGTTGCTCGGAAAAAATTCGTGCTTTTTAGAGCACTGCTCATCTTTGTTTCATGGAAATTAGTTGGGAAAAACGAGCATGTTCATATTTATGAGATTTTTTTCCGGTCTCGGAAACGTCTCGGAGGCGTCTCGGAGATGTCTCTGAGACGTTTCCGAGTCTCGGAGACTTTTCTACAGGTACCCCGTTAGATACTTACTACGTGCCTGCGTAACAAAAACATTGAAACTGCAACTGGCACTGTTGCCTTGTTCGTCTTCGAAGACATACGTCACTTGTGTGGCACCGACATTAAACGCGTCACCAGGATTATTGGTATTGTAGACTTTAAGGTTTGCCTGCGAGGTTCTGTCATCTGTTGCAGTTGGAGGTAGCCATGTAGCAGTGACAGGGCTTGAACTTGAAACAACATTGATATCATCAGGGCAGGATGTGACCACTGGGCTCACAATATCTATGCCACCTATAATCAAGGTCAATAATTTCAATTCAATAATCAATTATTCATATCAATCATGAATAAATTAATCAAAACGGGACATGGTGGGGTTTTAAATTATAACATAAGTAAATCAGTAATACAAAAAGATAAAGTACAAATTTATATACATGCGCGGAACCAGGATTTCCAAATGGGGGGGGGGGCACAAAATATGATTTGAGATTTGTGTTCACCAAAATTGTTTTTACATCACGCCAGCCCAGCAAGAAGATTTATAACATGTACTTTTTGACAGTCATTTTTGAAAAATTTCATGGTTGAATGAGAACGAGGTCTGGTTTTTTTTTAAAACGTAAAATACATTTTTCTTTAAAATTTGTGAATAATTCTTTGTAGGAGGGGGATCACGTTCTTGTGTGAGAGACCATCGCAAAGTCTAAACACTTCTTGAGTCTGAAGTGTAACAGTTATGCATTTCCCACCTTTGACAAAAAAAAAAAAAAAAAAAAAAAAAAAAAAATGATAGGGTACATGCAGGTAATATGGGCCCCCTAAGCTCATTCGCCTAATTTGCATAAAACTACGAAATGACACACAGTCTAATCTTTGTTTATATGAATCAATAACTACTGCTCTAACTTTTATTGTAGAGAAAAACAATTATCACCAACCCCCCTGTCTGCAATATTCAAATGTTGACGTCATTACCAAAGTGCCCATATTACCTGTATGTGCAGGTAAAATGGGCACATGTATTTAATGTATGTTTTAAAAACTACAATGACTCTACCATATCTGGAATTTGCTTAAAATGTTGAAAATCATTAACCTTAAGATATAACTTGAAATTATAAGACCCTTCAGCAAATCCTTTGACTATATATTTCATTGTTAAGTATTTTGTATATTATTTCTTATTTTAGTATTATCTAAATATTATTTCCATTATACAAGTCAATATAGGCCTACAATAAGTTATTTATATTAATTATATATTGTGAATATACCCCACAAAATCGTAGCAAAGAGATTGATGCCTCATCCCAATACTAAGTACCAGAATCATTTTGATGTCCCATATTACCTGCACTAATGTTGCTGTGTCAGGCAAGCATTCAGTGCCACGTTGCACCCCTTCACTAAAACAAATTGACGTGTACAAGCTAGTATGATCAAAATGAAACTATAAGCTTACTAAATTTACAAAACAATTGAGATCACCCCCTCAAACATTCTTTCACCATCACATTCTGTGAAATATCAAATTTTACATCAGGGTAAAACAATGCCGTAAGTTTTACCTACCTTGTTGGTTTTCAGCAATTTTCTCAGATAAATTTCGGCATCAGATGCTCTCACGACGAATATTTTCGTATACAGTTCATATGAACAACATTATAGTGCTCACACCGGTCACCGGTCACCGGTCGACGGTCACGACATGATTTGCTTCAGGTGGCCCATATTACCTGCTGGCCCATATTACCTGCATGTACCCTATATTCGCAAGTAATTTTTGAACGTCTTCAAAATTTCTTGGCGAATTTATAAAAAGAGAGAGAGAGAAAAAAAGTATCAAAATAAATTCAAACGAATCCAGACGAAAACCACAAATTTGCTAAGTTTTATAGAATTCACATGGGTATAACAAAGTGACATCCTCTTTTCCGTGTGCAAACATTACTTTTTTTATGTCGGATTAGCGAATAGTTTGTCCGACATAGCAACAAATAATGTGGACTAAATTCGGGGCTAACTTCAGGATAAATTTAACTTTCCTTATTCATGTGGTATATTTGCTGAACTTCAGGTGAGAATTACTTTTATGGTTGCAGAGAAATAAATTTGCACTTGAAAAATGAGGAAAATTAAACATATTGCCTAAAACTAATGACTATTTCATATCTTTTGTTATAATACTGAATAAAAAAGAATTTATTGAATTAAAATTATCGATGCAAATACTTTAATTGTGAAGGACAAATTTGAGGCATTATTTCTTTAATTTCGTCTACGCAAACGATTTCTATATTTGCAATTAAACTAATTTAACTTCGTACCGATTCTAGGAAATAATATTATATTAAGACGTTCTGAAAGAATCGAATGTAGTTCACGTATAGGACCACATCACAAACGCGATTAATGTCCACGTCTACACGAATCCCAAGATGTAATGTACATGTACATACCCTGACCCATGATAGCCGGAACCATTGCAACGGAGATCGAAAACAGTAGGAGGATTGAGGTCTTCATTTTGACGTAGAGATCTGTTCGTGATGAAAGTGAATCTTTGAATGGTCGAAATACCACTCCTATAAAAAAATAACACTTCAAATGGGGCAGAACAGAGCACTGAAGTAGCGAAGCGCGAAGCGATATATCACGACAAACCCTTGCAAGCGCAGATCCAAACTGTTTTGTCTTTTGTCATCACTTTTTGATAGCTCTGTGAATAACACCTGAAGAGACATCGTCGCGACCAATCGTGGCATTGTGAAGGCGTCGTGGAGACGTCACGGATTATTATGTTCGCTTTCCCCCTACTCCATATTGTGTTCTCACGTTAAAGGTGGTATCCCACTTCGGGAGATTCATATATTCTTAATATAACATGTTCCATTTTCCCGCAGAAACTCATGAGACGTCACGGAGACTCGGGAGATGTCTCTGAGACGTCTTTGAGACATCTCCGCGAGTAGTATCAAACCTGTCCCAGACTAATCTCAAATCCGTCTCATGGCAAGTGTGATACTACCATAAGGGTCAGAGTCCGACGGTATTTTTTACCTTTCAATTGCCCACCACGATCATAATGACATGTCTAATCGCAAATACAGTACAATAGCTAATTTGTGGGGACCTCGATTTTTTTTATTTGAGACATTTTCATAGTAAAATACACAATTATGATTTTTAGATCTCATTTTTTCCAATGATGTGTTTTATCATGTAGGCTTTTTTTTCAAGAGGTATTTCACAATTTGAAAATTTATATCTTTTTATTTGCCTAAACTTTACCCAAGGATTAATGAACGGGCACGTTTTAGTTTTAGAACTAGATCACTGCGACAATGATGTAAGATTATTTAACAAGGATGCATTTGGTAAAGAGTACCAACGAAGCAAATCATTATTGAAATTCTTTTATAACAATCAGAAACTCCCTTTTTATAAAAACACAATCAATGAAATGTATTTTTGCTAGACACTATTACGTACACTGGATCTATAAAACAAACGCGAACAAGTGTATGAAGAAAATACTGTTATAAACAACATGTCCTCGAATATTCAAAGAAATGAGTCCCTATGTTTATAATTATCCTATTTGTAGAGTTTTCATTTTGTTCTTTCTAAATAGCAATAGTAATGTAAAAAAATAAATAAATAAAGGAAGAACAATACAAGAGAATATATATATATATATTATATCACGGCGTAATCACTGTCAAGGAGTGGGGGGGATGAGCGAAAAATTTTGCAAACTTGTTTGCGACTTTGTTTGACACAACAGCGTAGTGTATACAGGAACGATGTTAATACATCAATCAGCATTAGAGAGGAGTGCAGATAGAATTTGGTGTCTTTGAAAAGTAATGCGAGCGCGACGCGAGCCGAAATTTTAAGCTAAAATTTGAAGCATATTTGTGCATTAGGCTACAGATCGTTAGTATCAGCGAGCGCGAACGCGCGAGCCAAAATTTTAAGCTGAATTGGAATATTTGTGCATTATAGATCCTATTATAGTATCACGAGCGCAAAAATAAGACAATTAGTATATGTCGCCCGAGCGGCGGAACCGATTAGAGTTGGGGTCACGATGGAAAATGGCATTGTTTTTTTCTGAAAAGGGAACTTATAGATAGAGGCATAGTACTAGAAGAGAAATGTTTCGGAGAGGGAGGGGTACGAAGAATAACTTTGTCATTGGATTGAATGCTTTAAGAAGTCTGTATTGGCTGCCTGATTACTGTTCATCTTAATATGAGTTGAAAACGTTATGCGAGCGCGAAGCGCGAGCCGAAATTTAAGCTACAATTTGGAGGATATTTGTTTGGCCTATTAGGCTACAGATCGCGATTTAGTACAGCGAGCGCGAAGCGCGAGGCCGAAAGATTTAAGCTGAAATTGGAGAATATTTGTGCATTATTAGAGTCCCTATATAGTAATGCCAGGCGCGAAAATAAGGAACAAATATATGATATAGGGCGGAGGCGGGAAACCGATTAGAAAGTGGGGTCACGAGGAAATGGCATTTTTTCTCTGAAAAGGGGACATTTAGTCAGGAGGCATATACCTAAGAAGAAATGTATTCTGGAGAGGCAAGGGGTACGAAGAAAATTTGTCAGTTGGAATTGATCTGCTTTTACAGAAGTCTGTAGTTGCTTGGCCTTGAATTACTGTTCAGTCTTAATATGATTGAGAAGTAATGGCGAGGCGCGAGTCGAAAATTTTAAGGCTTATAATGGAAATATTTATATAATTTTTTATCTGATTGAGTATCAGCGAGCGCGAAGCGCGAGCCGAAAATTTTGGAGCTCAAAGTTTGATTTATTGTGCATGATAGATTCCTTTTGTAGTATTATTTTAAAGATACAATTTGTCATTTTACGTGTAGATGACGCTTTTTTAAAGACCGGTGATAAAAAAATCACAATCTTTGCTATGAACTTTTTGGGACTGCAGGCCCAAGCCCTCCTAACCTAGTCCGTACACAACTACATTATGTTTTGGTGATTGTCGAAGACACCTTTTCAAAAGGTTTGTCCCAGACGAGGCCTTGGATCAAACGTATTTTATTAGTTCTGAATGTTGACTTAGTGGAGGTCGTATAGCGACCGAGCAGAGAAAAATTTGGTTTTGGAGTTAAAAGAGGCACTTGTAGTATTAAAAGCGCTATTTTAACAAATAACACAAATTAGTAGTTTATTTTTTTCCATTTCTTTCTTGAAAACTGGGGGGGGATGTTTGTACAGGCATCCCCCCCTCTCAAAATCTGGGGGGGGGGGGATGTATCCCCATCCCCGGGATTTACGCCATGATATATATATATATATATATATATATATTATATTATTATTTATTTTTATTATTTTTGGGGGGAGGGGGGGTTCATTTTCAGGCGCTTGTTCGGTGATTGGGCGGCATGTTATTTTGCAGGCACTGCATTTATTTAGGGCATCGCCGCTGATGTTTAAGCGCGGGGTTAAAATTTTGGCGGCGACTGCTCACTTTTCAGTCGCCGCCCTCAAATACGTTCGATGTCTGAGCAGTGACCGCCCGGACAGCACTGATATATTCAATTCTCACTGTCCCTCTCAATATCCTTCTATTTTAAGAATTCAGTAGTTATTATGTATTGTCTTAAATGTGAATTTTTATGTATTTTATTTTTGCCTATTTACTTGATATTATTATTTTTTGTTAAACAAAAAAGAAGAGAATTTTCACGACAAAATTTTAGTTTGATCCTTCTGAATTCTGACAAAATTAATGTCAATTTAGATACAGTTATTCTTTTATATCAAAATAAATTCAGCTGATGGGATAATTCCTTAAGAGCGTATTATTATTATTATTATTATATGAAGGAAAAATATCTAAATACGAGCAAAAACTTCTAAAATCACTTTGAAGTTAAAAGTGAAGCCAAACAAATTTTTAAAAAGCACACTTCGAAAATAGTTTTCTCCCTGATAACACCATCTTTAGAAAACTCAAGGTGTAATGTGTTCACAGTTTGTACACAATCAACATTAAATTTACTAACCCGTTATATTTTTCATTATTATGCCTGTTATTTTTTTTTTACATCTTGACATGTCACTATCTCAAGAAATATAAGTGTTTGCCCCCGGTGCATTATTATTCGTTGCTTTATAATAGCTTTCTCTTCAGTAAAAAAAAAAAGCATTAGAAGGCTGTTATTTTGTTGAATAGCCTCGGATAGAAACGGGTTTTTTTAAATAGATATTGTTGATTAAGTTAAGGTCTCGCAACATAATGTGATTATGTAAGCTTACCTAACATAGATACAATTCACTGATTTTGTCAGAATACCCCAAAAGCAAATCGTTTTTGATTTTTTTTTCTTAACAGTCAGAAAAGATAATTTTCTATACACAATCAGAGGAATTTATTTGTGTAAGGTCACATTAGTACGCCGGACCTTTAGACCAAAGGAAAAGTAGTTTTATGGCGAAAACAAGTTTTGTAAACAACATAATACTATAAAATTTAAAGGAGTACGTGTGTCATATATATCAATAATTAACATATATTATGTAGATGTTTATTTTTTTTCTTTTCTTTTAGTACTATCGTCCGTTTCTATAGTCGATGTATATACATGCCTCAACATTAAATTGTTGATTAGATTTCTTTTGTTTTGACATGAATGAAAAACAAGCAAAGACACGCAATGAATTACATTTTTTTTTTCACTCATTGAATTTTTTAAAGAGAAAAAGTTACAGTTTGATAAACCCACCGCCAATGTGTTCCCCTACGACTACGCATAGTTTATAATAACCGATGTTTTGGCTCAGTGGTTAGTTCGTCCGTTTTATAATTGGGAGGTTTTGGGTTCGATCCCCGGCCGCGTCATACCAAGAGACGTTAAAAAATGAGAGTTGCTACTACCCTGTTTGGCGTTCAACAAGAAAGAGATAGAGCAACGTCGATCTGGCGCTGCTCAGTAGTTGCCGGGCCCACGATCAATTGGGCAAAAAGGATGTCCATTTCGCCTTTTTTTTGACATTAGAATTTGGAACTTTTTTCTTAATAATAAAAAGTAAATCAAATTTGTTAATCTTATCCTTTAAAATAGCTCGAGCTCACTCCCCAACCATGCTAGATTTACAAGACATTTCCTGAGACCTCGAATAAATCGTCGAAAGAAGGTGTTGATTCTCTGAGAGGGAACTCAACAATTACAAAGTTTCCCAAAAATATCTGTTTTAGCGCTTGAGGAAACTTATTGTTTGGAAAATAATAATAATAATAATAATAATAATAAAAACTATACCCAACAAAAAAAGTAAGTCCCCCCTAATCAAAATGATGTAATTTTTTAACAAAAAGGAGTTTTACGAATTTTATTAAATGTGCTTGTAGTTAATTTTATCAGCTTCCATTTGAGTGAATTTTACTGAAATTCACTTAGTCATGCTTCAATGAATACAGTCAAAAGGCAAAAATGTCACTATTCGAAAGTCACAAGGTTAATTTCACAACTTTAAATCAATATTATTTGAACAGATTCAGACTTTCCAACAAAAGATATGTTCAGAAGGGTTGTTGCCCTTAATTTCTAACATATCAAAAGATTTTTGCATTAAATTTCACGTTTGAATGAACATGAGGTAAAATTTGCAAAAACTTCATTTTTTACACATTTTTACTTTTAAAAATTACTGATTATGACGAAAAATGCAATCTGGAAGAGTGTTTTAAACAATACCCATCAATTCACGGTTGAATGAACACTTCATAAAGACATAAAAGGATATTTCCAAATTTCTAGAACATGTATTGTTCCATTTTTTTCTTACCATAAAGTAAGAAAATCATTTTATCAACATTTTTTTTGTTATATGTATGTCAAATCATTTTTTTAAAATAATTTTATGGCATTTTGTTAAAATTCACGCTTCAATGAACATGTGATGCGTGAAAAGCCGTTTTTTTTTTGCTTGTGGACTAAAATTCAATTGCTTACTTTGAATAATTGTCACAGACCTTCTTGGATACTTCATATGATTTGGGTTTCACGAAAATTCCAGGGTTTCACGCTTCAGTGAGCAGAAGTTATTAGAAAAACATACAAATAAGAAGAAATTTCAAAGCTTTGGCCCCACTCCGTGCCTTATCAGATTATCAATTTAGCGTTTGTTCCTGTTAGTTAGTGCCACCCTGAAGTTGTCTGCCAAGTTTTATGAAAAAAACTCTCAGTAGATTTTAACAAAAATCATCAATGAAATTAAGCCGAATTTCAAATTTGTTAAGATTTTGATTTCCTCTCAATTGACATTGTGTACAAATTTGAAAATTACCAAATCGTATTGTAAATAATTTACAATCGTAAGCTAGCATTTATTTTTCTCTTATAAAACTGGCTTAAATTTTATGCGATATGGTCGATTGAACACATAAATATGAGACTTCTTTTAGCACTTAGGGTACATGCAGGTAATATGGGCCAGCAGGTAATATGGGACACCTGAAGCAAATCATGTCGTGACCGTCGACCGGTGACCGGTGACCGGTGTGAGCAGCATAATGTTGTTCATATGAACTGTATACGAAAATATATCGTCGTGAGAGCATCTGATGCCGAAATTTCTCTGAGAAAATTGCTGAAAACCAACAAGATAGGTAAAACTTACGGCATTTTTTTACCCTGATGTAAAATTTGATATTTCACAGAATGTGATGGTGAAAGAGTGTTTGAGGGGATAACGTCAATTGTTTTGTATATTTATTAAGCTTATAGTTTCATTTTGATCATACTAGCGTGTACTGGTCAATTTGTTTTAGTGAAGGGGTGCAATGTGGCATTGAATGCTTGCCTGACACAGCAACATTAGTGCAGGTAATATGGGACATCCAAAATGGCGGAAATGATTCTGGTACTTAGTATTGGGATGAGGCATCAATCTCTTTGCTACGATTTTTTTGGGTATATTCACAATATATAATTTATATAAATTACTTATTGTAGGCCTATATTGTCTTGTATAATGAAAATAATATTTAGATAATATTAAAAAAAGGAAACAATATACAAAATACAAAACAATGAAATATATAGTCAAAATATTTACTGAAGGGTCTTACAATTTCAAATTATATCTTAAAGTTAATGATTTTTAACATTTTAAGCAAATTCCAGACATGGTAGAGTCATTGTAGTTTTTAAAACATACATTAAATACATGTGCCCATATTACCTGCACATGCAGGTAATATGGGCACTTTGGCAATGACGTCAACATTTGAATATTGCAGACAGGGGGGTTGGTGATAATTGTTTTTCTTCACAATAAAAGTTAGAGCAGTAGTTATTGATTCATATAAACAAAGATTAGACTGTGTGTCAATTCGTAATTTTATGCAAATGAGCTTAGGGGGTCCATATTACCTGCATGTACCCTATAAGAAAACCTCTAAATCCAAGTTTCGTTATCACATGGAGTAAAGTACGTAGTCCAATAACATCTTCATTCACTCTTATTTTATTTCCTTTTTTTAGATTTTGGGCCAACACCTTGCGGACCCATACTTAAATTGAAAAAAAAAAAAAAAAAAAAAAAAAAAAGGTTTAAGAAAATTGGTATGATATCTTTAATCAAAAATAAATATTATACTAAACAATAACTAAAAGAAAAGGACTTTTTATTTTTTTTTTAATCCATGATCTCATCTTGAAAAGTTCCATAATTTTTTTTGTATAGTTTGTATATACATTAATTTTTTTCTGTTCAAGCGGTGCAAATAATATCTATTCACGTTCAGCCAAGGGCGTAAATCTGCAAGGATTTTCTTTTAAGTTTAGGACTAGGGGTTGACCTATTCATTCATCCCCCTCTGATAAATAGAAATTCTTGCATACATGTATTACTCAATACAAAACTTGGATGGAGAGGTTTCTTGATGTGTAATGAAAAAATTATCACATCTTTGTGATTATTGGACCATTTCACATACAATTTCATCCAGTTGTAGAAAATGAATTTTAGTTTACGGGTGTAAAAATATAAACAATATTAATATGTAATAATATTTAAAAGTTTTAACTCTGAAGATTTAGGATGTACTTTACATTGTATTTTTACATGATTATTTGTAAGCGCTGTGATACTTTTTCGTTGTATAGCGCAATTATAAGGTGACATTTATAATTATTATACCTATCAGATTGACATTAGCAATTTTTGTGGCGACAGCTGATTCTATTTTTAAAATTGACAAGGGAAACTTCAAAAGATTTCAACAATTATCATTTGCCAAAGCACTCAGAAAGATGCCGGTGTATTAAGACGATCATATCGATTAAAAATAATTTTATCATACTTTCTTTTGATAATGGAATAATTAATGCATGAAATCGTATTAGAGGTTTGTGCTACCATGGATACAACGATTCGTTTTATATATAGAATCCATCGCTTCTAAAATGTCTAGGCATATTTTGCTCATTGCAACTTCACGGGCCAGTGATAGAAACGAAAAAAAAAAAAAGCTCTATTAATGCGTGGTTCACGCAAAACTTTCTGTCGACAAAGGTAAACCATTTTTAAACAATCCGTTATCGAGATATATTTCAAATACTATAAAATAAATACTAATACTAAATAAATGTCCTTTTTAATAAAGTTCTTATGCGGAGAGGCTTTTATTGGTATGTGTAAAAAAAAAAAAAAAAAAAAAAAAAAAAGAAACAAAAGACAAAAAAAAAAAAAAAAGAAAGAAAAAGAAGACAAAACCAAAAATAAAAGAACTAAGCAACAACAAAATCATCTTGAGATATCAGTTTTCTACAACGAAGATATTCTTTTTGCGCATGGTTATATATTGCTTTGTGTAGGTTTAACACATAAGGGCCATGAACTCTTCTCGTCTCACAAAATTTAGCAAAGATTTTGCTTTAAAAAAGCAGATTATACAAAATAAAATGTATTAGTAAGAAAATCTTTAAGCTTCAATACAGAACCCCATACAAACATCCTTAAAAAGATTTTTCATACCTAATTTGTTCCCAGTTGTATTTTATTATACAGTCTGTAGTTATGTCTATTTCCATGCTGTCATATCCGAGAGCAAAGTAAACTTTATCCTTGCGCTTGCATTTTCAATTAATTAATTTCGTAAAGATTATAAAACAATCAAGCCGCCTTCGTACTTTCACATTTTGTATTAAACAAGCCATCATTATTATATCGACAGCATGATGAATATCGGTCCCTTTTGTGTAAGAACACAAAAGCAAACCGAATGTTTCTGTTGTAATTCGTTCCACGTTATCACATAGTGATTGTTAAGTTTATATTAATTCATTAATTATATAACGAAAGTATTGGACTATTCAGCATTTGGGCTTTAGTGCATATTCTTTATTCTTATATAACATTTTATATTATTTTTTGGGTATCATATTGACATCATGACTTGAATGGCTTTGGTCATTCATGCATCAAGAGCTTGCAACCAAAAGGCACTAAATCAACTTTTGTTGAAAAATTAAGTTATTGATATCATACCATTGACAAAAGACAAAAATATTAACCTAAATTTGAAAAGAGTGATCGTTAAAAAGTGTACATTTTAATTTCAATTTCCCATAGACACCTGTACCAAAATATAAACATTTTTGTCCGAAGTTACAAAAGTGGATTTAGCGCCTTTTGGTTGCAAGCTGTTCACACCTTGTTTGTAAATTAAGCGCTTATCATTTGACGTTTTGCAGTGATGGTTTTCAAGGATTGAAGTATTCGTTGTCTTTTATAATTATAATTAATTAGTGTTGACAGCGTGAGAAAATGGATGAAGCAGAGGCTGGGTGCAACTATTCCTTAACTGCGTTCCTTCCAAATATTTTAGTCACATAAGGCCTAAAAGATTATGATACACATAAAAATGGAGATAACATATTATACATATACATGTTTGACCATTGCACTTACAGATCATGACTTTTCATGACAAACGTTATGTAATTTATTTTATGCGTGATTTTGGTCTGCAAAACAACAGTTTTGCTACAATCCATATCTTTTATAAATAATAAGATAATAAGGATTTTTCTTTGAGTTTATCAAGCACTTTGTCTCTGTGTGAAATTACAGAAATTATGTATGGCTTATGATATGTAATAAATTTAAGGGGGAAAAAAGGCCCAAGTAAACAAACAAACAGAACAAATAGCACAATAATAATTATAAACATGTCCTTGACCATTGACCTTATAATAGGGATCGATACTATTTGCTTGCAAGGATCAGGTCACTCTCCGGTACCACTGAGCGTTCGTTTGCATTCTCATGGTAACAACACGACCATCTTTCTTCTTTGGAATTGGATGTTGTGCGCATGGTCTTAATAATAATAATAAAAAAAAATAAATAAATAAAAAATCAAACGTTGTTGCTCACTCTCCATTCCACTAGTTCTGTTCATCAAATGGAGATTTTATCGCAATAAAATTTGTCTGCTTGTATATGAAACAAAGTGCATGAAGGATGTGCACGTAAAGAAAAAAAAAACAATTAGGTAAAAGGTTCGGTTCGGAAAAAAACGTATGCTGTTCCGCCTCAATTAACGGTGTCGATCTACCTGGTGTGGATCTACAATGGTTTGTATTCAACGTGATAGATAGACATTCCCTTACAAAAATGTCGTGTGGTACCACGCTACGGTACCATACAAAATACCACAGGATTTTCCTATGGTTTTTTGGCACAAATACCACACAAAATACCATACAGAAGTACCATACAGCCAAAATACCATATGATTTCCTATGGTTTTTTGGCACAAATACCACACAAAATACCATACAGCAGTACCATACAGCCAAAATACCATAGGATTTCCTATGGTTTTTTTGGCACAAATACCATACAGAAGTACCAAACAGCCAAAATACCATAGGATTTGCTATGGTTTTTTGGCACAAATACCATACAGCCAAAATACCATAGGATTTGCTATGGTTTTTTGGCACAAATACCACACAAAATACCTTACAGAAGTACCCATATCAATTCTAGTTGTAAACTTAAGAGGAAGAGGGCGCTATCACTCTACGCAAATCAAACGCTGCCATAGACATTTTGTATTT
>CALNVZ010001721.1:36264656-36277452 GCA_940671915.1 Paracentrotus lividus
TGCACGTTTTTCACTTTGTTTTCTTGATGTCTATGGGCGAAGAATACCTTTTTCAGAAGATGATGCAAACTTTGAATAATTACGTTAATAGTCTTTTTTCAAAAATGGATAACTTACTGCCAAGAGGGAAAAAAAGTCCTGTCACTTTGTTCAATTCGAGATATCCTAATCAGATAAATTCCTGGTCAATATGCCAAATTTTGCCTCTCAAAATAGCTCATACGCAACATAATGTATCTTCCTGGATAACGCAATAATTATATAAGCTAATGATCAAGCGACCGTTTTAAAAGCTCTTTGAATTTCTCACCTTTCAAGATGGTTAAATTCATTCGATTGTTTAAAAAAAGTCCTGTCACTTGACATTGTACAAAACTATTCTTTATCGATGGGTCAATATTTCCGCATATCACATGCATATCGCATGTGGACGGCGTCTTCGCAAGATTGACGAAAGTCATATTTATATCGTCAATTAACGTTAGGAACATCATCTATGTGAAATAAGATTCTGATACATCTTAGCACAATGCTATTATAGGCTTGCCAAAAGTATTTTCCCCAATCTGGTCTCGAAGCATACTATCCTACAAAACTTATTGATAAAAGTTCAATTATTTATTTCAGTGTCATGAGAAATTAGCTCGAACGGATCGACTGACCAGACCATTTACCACAGGTGAAGTTTTCTTAGGCGGTTTTGTACGCTACGTAATAATTGCATGCAGTTGTCAAGCGGTACGCTTCCCGCCGTTATAGCCGCGGGTTTTGTTGACATTTTATGTGAACCGTATATTTCTTGCCCGCGCTCAGTTGATTTCCACTAAATCATGAATGTAATGTTTGCGTATTCCCTCTCCTCAAATAATGGACGCGTCTTTATGTTAAGGATTTAATGTCTACGTTAGGTTTACATTCACGTGGAAGTAGAATTGATATGTACAGCCAAAATACCATATGATTTGCTACGGTTTTTGGCACAAATACCACACCAAAATACCATACAGAAGTACCATACAGCCAAAATACCATTAGGAATTTTCCTATGGTTTTTGGCACAAATACCACACAAAATACCATACAGCCAAAATACCATAGGCATTGCTATGGTTTTTGGCACAAATACCATAAAGCCAAATACCATAGATTTTGCTATGTTTTTTGGCACAATACCACACAAATACCATAAGAAGTACCATACAGCCCAAAATACCATTAGGATTTCCTATTGGTTTTTTTGCACAATACCACACAAAATACCATACAGAAGTCCATACAGCAAATACCATAGATTTCCTATGGTTTTTTTGCACAAATTACCACACAAATACCATACAGCCAAATGCCATAGGTTTTCCTATGGTTCTTTTTGCACAAATACCACACCAAATACCATACAGCCAAAATACCCATAGAGGTTTGCTATGGTTTTTTGCACGAAAATACCACACAATACCATACAGCCAATACCATAGGGTTCCTATGGTTTTTTTGCACAAATACACCACAAAATACCATACAGCCAAAAATACACATAGGATTTTCCTTATTGAGTTTTTTGGCACAAATACCATACAGCCAAAATACCATAGGATTTGCTATGGTTTTTGGCACAATCCACCACAAAATACCATACAGAAGTACCATACAGCCAATACCATAGATTTCCTATGGTTTTGCAAAATACCACACAAAATCCATACAGAAGTACCATACAGCCAAAATACCATAGGATTTCCTTATGGTTTTTTTGCACAAATACAGCACAAAATACCATACAAGCCAAAATACCATTTAGGGTTTCCTATGCGTATTTCTCACAAATTTACCACAGGATTCTATTGGTATTTTAGCACAAGTACCACAAAAATTACCATTACAGCAAAAAAATACCTAATAGGCATCTATCCCAAACTAGTACCACACATTCAATACCGGCACACAGTTACCAGGATTATGACATACCGTTACGACCGAAACACCACACTGCCGTTAATTCAGGATACCACACGCCGTTACCACAAGGACTGCCGCTAGACACCCAAGGATAACATACTCTGTATATATACCACTATTTAGCAAATATATTTTGGGCTCACAGTTAGTTATTTTCTATATCTCTTGATAATAATGCAAATGTCCAAAAACTAATCGCTCTTGATGTACTTTGTGTTTTAGGAATATATTCTCCTAAAAGAAAAATATTAATATTGCAGCAATTACTAGTTAATGAGGTAAGGCTTCACAAAATACTGATTGTGCATTACAAAAACCATTGTATGCAAATGAGCTCATTACATTAGTACCACACGAAGTACCACTGGAATACCATTACGACTACCAAACTCTCAGACAGATAAACTGCCATAAAATCCACTTTTGGCTAATGCCCGTTGTTCATCCCTGTTGGATGTTTGTCTTCAATCAGTCGTCAAATTACCATTTGGTCTATTAACTTCCATTTCGTTAATCAAGTCGACTTGTCAAACCAACTTAGTTCAATTCTGTAAGGAAACTATCGCTTAGAAAAAAATATCCTGTGACAATACTACACAACGGTAGGTATTGCGGCGCCCGGTGCGGAGGGAACGATCGAGTCCCCCCCCCCCTCATCCGATTTTTGTTTTTCATGGGGATTCGTTCACCCTCGATTTTTAAAGCTTACAAAATATATGTACATATAATAGACGGAAGAGCACAGTTGTGCGTTAATGAACCAGTTCAGGCAATAAAAAAGCAAAATTTCGGGCTCCGCGCTCGCTGCAACAAAAACAACCAGGCAAATAATTAACTTATAATCTTTCTTCAGGTCCCTATATTCATTTATTCTCTTATTTGTTACAAACGCTTTATTTGTACTTTGGCATAATGTGTGGGTAGGGTCATTCTATGTTGAATTTTGGATATTAGCCTATATTATATGTCTCTTTGGGGTGCTTTATTTATTTCCGATCTAGTGTATAATCAATTCCTCTCCAAATTTGGCGTCAATCAGGGGACGTGTCCCTCGATTTCGAGCTTACTTTTGTTTTATTTTCTAAATTAATTTTGCGATAAATTTTGTATTTGCCCACTTGTCCAAATGTGATGGAAATAAACTTTTAAGTTTCTTTAACTTTGTTTTCAGTCCGTTCTTATAAAAAGTGACCATTATTCAGAAGGATTACAAACATTTAATATATATAATGTATTTAAAACGTTGATTAATGAGATTTTCACTCGCTCTCGGAATTATATTCTATTAAGTGCATTATCAGCTAGTGAATACAATGATTTAATGTTATTAAAGGCAAATTTTTAGCTCGCGCTTCGCGCGCTCACAAACAAATAAACAATACAATGATTTAACGATTTACATGTCTTCAGGTCTATTTTGTTCGAATATGTTTTAATTGTTCCAACCTTATATCTTAAATTGTCATTACTTTCTACATAATAAATTATGTGAAATAGATCATTCTTATTTCGAATTTTTTGGTACTGGGTTACATGCAGTGTAATGGGCCCCAAGTCATTGCCTAATTTGCATAAAATGACAAAATGACACACCAGTCTAATCTTTGTTTATTATGAATCAATACTACTGCTCTAACTTTATTGTGAAGAAAAACATTATCACCAACCCCCCTGTCTGCAATGTTCAAATGGTTGACGTTCATTCTAAAGTCCCCATCTTACCTGATGTGCAGGTAATATGGGGCACATGTATTTAATGTATGTTTTTAAAAACTTAAAATGACTCTACCTGTTCTGGAATTGCTTAAATGTTGAAATCATAAACTTTAGATATCATTTGAAAATTATAGACCCTTCAGTAAATACTTTGACTATATATTTCCAAATGTTTTGTATTTGTATATTATTTCTTAAAAAAAAAAAAAATTAATTTTTTAAATATTATTTTATTTATACAAGTCAATAACTAAAATAAGTTATTTATATTAGTTTATATACTGTTGAATATACCAAAAAATCGTAGCAAGAGATTGATGCCTCATCCCAAACTAAGTACCATAATCATTTCCGACATTTTGGATTGCCATATTACCTGCACTATGGTGCTGTGTCAGGCAAGCGGTTCAATGCCACGATTGCACCCCTCACTACAACAAAATTAACCGCGACACGATAGTATGATCAAATGAAACTATAAGCTTACTAAATATACAAAAAAATTGAGGTTACCCCTCAAAAACACTCTTTCGCCTCACATTTACTGAAATATCAACTTTTACATCAGGGTAAAAAAATGCCCATAAGTTTTACCTTACCTGTGGGTTTTCAGCAATTTTGCTCGAGAATATTTCGGGTAGATGCCTCTCACGACGATATATTTTTCGTATTTACGTTCATATGAACAACATTATGTGTGCTCACACTCGGTCACGGTCACCGCGTCAACGGTCACACATGGATTTGCTCAGGTTGGCCCCATATTACCTGCTGGCCATATTACCTGCCATGTACCCTACAAATATTTAGGAAGCTTATCCTTCAAGTCTATAATAATTCCCATTCCGGGTCTCGTTTCCCACACCCCGACCGTCATCAATGAAATCGCAGCCCCTGATGCAGGGGAGAACGGGCAATACTTGTAAACACGGGGCGATGTACAGAGGCTCAATACATGTGTATTTGTGCCATACATGTGGTATTTTGTGCCAAAAAAACATCAAGCAATACCATACATATGGTATATGTGCTAAAAAAAAAAATAAAAATACAGCAATTTACCATAACACATATGGTATTTGTGCCAAAAAAAACCATACAGAATACCATTCATATGGTATTTTGCCAAAAAAATACAGCAATACCATAATATGGTATTGTGCCAAAACCATATAGCTATACCTACTATGGTAAGGTATTTGTGCCAAAAACCATACAGCCATCCATACATTATGGTATTAGTCAAAGCCATACAGATACATAATGTTATGGTATTTGTGCAAAAAACCTACAGCAACCTAATATGATATTTTGCCAAACCTTACAGCAATACCATATATGGTATTGTGCCAAACCCATACCAAGCAATACCATAATATGGTATTTGTGCCAAAAAAACCACAACAGCAATACCATACATATGGTATTTGTGCCAAAAACCATCAGCAATACCATACATATGGTATAGTGCCAAAAAAGCCATAAGAAATACCATACATATTGGTATTTGTGCAAAAAAAAACATCAGCAATACCATATATATGAATTTTGTTGCAAAAACCATACAGCAATACCATACATTTTGTATTTGTGCCAAGAAAACCATACATATGGTATTTGTGCAAGGAAAACCATTACATATTGGTATTGTGCCAAAAAGCCATACAAGAAATCCATGCATATGGTATTTGGTGCAAAAAACCATTACAGCAATAGATACTATGTATTTTGTGCCAAAAACATTACAGCATACCATACATATGGTATTTTGCAAAACCCATACAGCAATACCCATAATTATGGATTTGTGCAAGAAACATACATATTGGTATTTGTGCAAAACCATACAGGCAATACCATAACATATGTATTTGTGCCAAAAAACATACAGCAATACCATACATATGGTATTGTGCCAAAAAACCACACAGCAATTTACCATACAATGGTATTTGTGCAAAAAAACCATACAGCAATACCATACATATGTATTAAGTGCAAAAAACCATAAGAAATACCATACTATGGTATTGTGCAAAAAAAAAAACATTACAGCATACCTATATATGGAATTTGTGCCAAAAACCTACACAATACCATAATTGGTATTTTGCAAGACCATACATATTGTATTTGTGCAAAAAACATTACGCAATACATACATATGGTATTTGTGCAAAACCATACAGCAAATACCATACATATGGTATTTGTGCCAAACAATCAGCATACCATACATATGGTATTTGTGCCAAAAAACCAATACAGCAATACCATACTATGGTATTTGTGCCAAAAACATACAGCCATACCATACATATGATATTTGTCCAAGAAAACCATTACAATGGTATTTGTGCCAAGAAACCATACATTGGTATTTGTGCCAGAAAAAACCATACAGCATACCATACATATGGTATTTGTGCCAGGAAAACCAACAGGTAGCAATACCTCATATGGTATTGTGCCAAAAAAACATACAGAAATACCATACAATGTATTTGTGCCAAAACCATACAGCAATACCATACATATGGGTATTGTTTTTTTTTTTTTATGCAAATACCCACAGGCACTGCTGTTGGTACTAAGTATTCTTATGGTACCCTTTTCCTGTGTGGTTTTCCCTATGGTACTTCTATGGTATTTTATATGTACCATAGAATACCATAGGGAATACACGCATTCAGAATACCATATGAATACCACGGACATTCAGAATACCATAGGAATACCCAGGACTTTTTGTAATGGTGTTTTCAACTCTTGTACAACAAGATTACTACTGGATTAAATTGATGAACTTCTTGAGAAGCCATTGGTGAGCATGAAAAAAAAACGGTTACGAGTATACGAAATGTTCTTTAAAAATCTATGTCCTTTTGGTATTGACTTCAGTTGAAAAAAGAAAGATTCTTTTAAACTGGGCCATTCTATTGGTACAAATTGAAGTGAGTGATTATAAAATTGATTGTTTCCATATCCAGAACCTGTTTAAATTAGATTTTGATGAGTTCAATGATGGATTTCTGCAATAATTATGATGAATTCATGATCGCTTGGTTTTTTTAAATATGATTACTTGTCCACCCCTGGAATGTAGTTCTGTATTTCATGGTATTACCATACATACGCACACACGACGCGTACGTTACCCACATAACGTACACCGCACACGCCAGACTTTCATACCTAACTACAATTTTTCGAGAGAGTGATTCGTGGGGATAGTGAATTCGTGGTTGAAGTGAAATTTAGGAATGCGCCCGCAGCGGATAGCGTTAGATCGGAAAGGCAAGGGGCATCACATTATATTGTCCAGACGTGGACTAAGATTCCAGTTAGTGTAAACAACGATATGACATCAATAAATTTAGCAAAAGTGTATTTAATTTCTTTTTAAGAATAAACTTCATTTACTGTATAGGGATAATTATTTGTTTTTCTAATCAACTCACAGAAAAATGAAACTGGAAATTTGCATTTGGAAGCTTACTTCGTGTTCGGTACGTTACTCCCTTTTATTTTAAGTTCTTAATTTGTGTGATGTCCTATGAAAGTTTAAACAAATAGGAGGGAGATATTTTATCCTATGCCATTTTTCTTGCCTTTTGTAAATTTGATTTTCATCTTTTTTCCCTATCACATATAAAACTTATTTGCATTTGTACATGTTTTAAACTTAAAATTTTATAAGTAATAGCTAATAAAAAAAAGAGGAAGCTTGCAATGATGGAGAAAAAAAAAGAGGAAAATGATGATAAGTTTCCAGTACTATTTTTAGGCCTAATTACTTTTCTTTTACTTCGCCGTGCTCGTTCATTTGATGCCAGAAAGGCGACTGCGGAGTTTAGATTGATTAGGCCTGAACTACACACTTTACCTGATGTTAACGGTGCAGGTGAAGAAACACCCTGATGGCCATGGTACAGGGACCATCCGAAGCTGATTCCATTCAGCCCTGCAAGTAGTTGTTCCCAAAAACAAAACGGAATAATAAATCAGGGATACCATCCGGATACAGGAGTGTGCAGATTTCCCCGGTAAATTTGGGATATTAGAGAGTCACTTGTGTAGACCCGTGGATATTTTTCGGGGACAGGTTTTGAAGTGGTTTTGGGTTGCTTAGAGGTCACTGATCAAAATTACTTGGTAGTCCCCTGCTACCCCGGCACTCTTTGTAGGGGTCAAGAGGGTTCAAATGGGCCAATAGGGTCATTCTTAAATGCCAAATTGATCTCAAAGACAGTGCAAATTGTTCCCCTTCTTCTACTGAACAAGGAAAGTGTACGAAGCATATACCTCTGAACTCCCAGTGAAAAGTTTATGGGGAAAAGTCAAAAGGTCAACGAAACTTTCACATGGAGGCATATTAAGCCTACACAAGCTAAAATTGGTTTGGAACGACAATTCTTTTTTATTTTTGTGTCTATCTATATTTGTTATGATTAAGAAATAATTGAGGGACTATTCCTATATAAGAAAATTTTATTTAGTAGACATAGGGGGTCACCTAAGGTCATTGGGGTCAAATTAGTTTAATTTGGATTAAAAATTATGGTAAAGGGTTAAATCAGCTCCATTTTTGTGCTAATTTCAAAGTTAAGTGTAAATTGATTATTAGAATGAAAGTTTTGTATTCTAATCCAGAACACATTCAATACTGCAAAGGGTCATTCATGATATGGTCAAGGGTAAAGTAGTTCATTAAGGGTCAAAATGTTCATTGACCTAAACTGCTTTAATATGCACTCAGCTCAAAAATGTTGATGTTAAATTGTTTGGGTATGGACTTAAAAATTATTTTGATTTGACAGTGTTATGTTGTATGTAATGATTGATCTATTTGATCTTAGAGATTTAGATCAAAGTTCAAATTAGGTCCACAGGTCATTAACGATTTCCAGAACCGCTTTTAATCTTTAACCTTAATGATATCACGATTATAGGGAGTTAATCTGTGATCACATATCGGGAAGTGTTGTCAAAATATCATTTTACTGCCTGTTTTGCCAGCTATTAACGATCAGTGATGTTATCAGTTATTATAAAATATACAGAAATTGGTTAAAAACAAGATATTTGGCAAATTTATCATTAAGGTCAGTAAAGTCTGAAACATATACTTGTGATTGAAGAGCGGAATAACACAAGAATGCACATTCTCATGCATTTCAGCGTTTAGGAGCCTTAGTTAAAAAAAAAAAGGAAGTAATTTCAGACATAAACCTTGTAAACTTTATCATTTTACCGATTCACTATTTCTTCACAACAATGAGTCTTTTCATATGGTGACCTTATCTAGTTTCAATCTTCAAATGGTTTTTGATGATATTCCAATATGAGACAAACAGGGCGCGGAGCGAGGGGGGGGGGGGTGGCTGGGGGTTCAGGCCACTTTTTTAGCACGTGTACAAAAACGCAAAAAAAATGACCATACATTTGTTGATGTTTAGCCTGTTCGCCCCCCCCCCCCCCCCTTCGGCTCAGCCCCTCCACTTCAAAACACTCCGCGGGCCCCTGGAAATACGTGTATTGTCTTAAATTGACTCTGTGACCTTTGAAATTTGACCTAACTTTGCCAAATCTAATTCACATTCTGTTTTTTATTTCATAGATACCTTCTCTGTTCATGTGGATTCATAATAATCAGTTCTATTTTCCGTTATCAGTCAATTTCCGTCATTTCTAAAGTACGTTGGTGTGAACTTTGACCTTCATTCTCGAAAATTGTATGAGAATTGGCTTTAAATGATGATACCCATTATCATCAAGATCAAAGTTAATATACTATTCAAGCTTTTCTTAAATATGTATTAATGAGGTGAATTATTGTGGACCGTTTAATATTCATATCATTATGACAGCGCTTGTAAAAATTAAAACCACAAAGCGAAATTCGTAAGTTGACCATGTGACCCTTGACCTTTCACTACATTCTTTAGATCAAATTAGTCGGCCTTCTTTATGATAGTACATATACTTTTTCAAATTTGAAGTTCATAGCTCAAGTGGTTGAAGTGTGCTATTGCACACAGTATCTCTATACTGAGTCAATGTAACATTTTGCCCTAGATCGAGACCCTTTGACATAATGACCCCTTACATTTACTGAATGTGGTTCTGGTTAGAATACAAATGTAGTTTATCATCAGTACACATAAACTTGCAGTATCCACCAAAATGGAATGATTTAACCCCTTTACCTACTCTTATCCCAAATTACTAATTTGACCCCAATGACTTAGGTTGACCCCTTATTATCTATTAATATATTTCTTATATAGGAATAGTCTCAATAACTCTTAATCATTAAAATATAGATAGTCACAAAAAACACAAGGAATGTCATTCCAGCAATTTTTAGTTGTGTAGGCTAATATGCTTTCATGTGAAAGTTCGTTGCTTTTGATTTTCCCGCCGTAACTTTTACTGAAAGTTCGAGGTATATGATTTCTGTACAATTTCTTGTTCAGATAGGAAGAAGACAAAACAATTTGCACTGTCTTTTTGAAGATAATTTGGGCATTTTAAGAATTTGACCTATTGGCCCAATTTGACCCTATTTTTGACCCTTACAAAGAGTTGCGGGGGTTAGGGGACTAACCAAGCTAATTTCGATTCAGTGACTCTAAGCAACCCAAACCTTTCAAACCTTTGTCCCCGAAAATATCCACGGGTCTACACAAGTGGGAACTTACTATTATGCATGTATAGTCCGCGGTGTGAATAGTTCCGCAAGTGCCTATAGAATCTACACCTTTGGTGTAGGGTAATCGTAACCGGTGTATTAGGGTTAGGGTTTGGACCAAGAGCAGATGCGTCCTAAGGATATTGCGACCGGTGTCGCTGGGGTCATTGTGTCCCAGTATTGGCCTGCGGACTATCGGCCATGCGGATATCGGCCGCGGACTTCGGACTGTGAGCGGTTAAATTTAGGATTTGGTTGGATATGATAAACCAGGGAGGGATTTTTAACCCTCCGTGATCAAATCAATTAACTAGAATATTTTGGTCTTTGTCCTACCCCAATATGAGGGTGTCTTTTTTAAAAGCAAAAAATATTTAATTATCTTCATGCAGAACACCTTTGGTAGGGGGTCTCACATATAAATTCTTCTAAATAGAAGCCAGGAAATTAAATGACGTTTTATTTTTTTTGACAGAAAAAAAGGTAATCTAATATATAATAATGCTTCATATCTTGTCATATTTCTTATCATTTTCCTAGAACTGTGTTAGCAATCCATCAAAAAAACGGCTGGTGTGCAGGAGACTACGGAGTCGTAAAGTTGCCACTGTCAGCTCAATCTATGGAAAAAACATTTGCGCTACGTTGAGCGCATGTTAATTAAATAATTATCATAAATTTTATTAAAATGTTAAGGTAATATAATTCTAAGGAAGCCTCCCCTCTCTCACTCTTCCTTACCCCTGTTCCCTATCCTCTTTCAACATTTCTTCCTCTAAATATTATCATTACTTCTTTAAAAGCATTTACTACAGTCTGTTCAAATAAAATGGTTACAGTTGGAAAACATTTTTTATAGTGTGAGGTTATATCACGTGGTATTGTTTGTATTTTCTATGAAGCAGGAATATCACTCTTCTTCTGCATTTTTTTTCATCACATTTGGTGCAGTAATTTTTGAAATATGATTAATTTTCTTACAATCAAGAAAAAATCCATTATTTTCGCGCCGTCCCATGCCTTTGTGTACGATTTCGCTATGACTGAATTCAGCGCTCCAGAACAATAGAAGTGCGTTAATTTCTTTGTTCTCGTCGCACAAACATAGCATAACTTTTTTTACAAAGCAAATTATACAGGACAAAGCCATTAGCAGAAAAAACCTTTTGGCTTTAATTTGGTACTACAACACCATTATTGAAAAGATTCACACCTATGATTTTTTTGCCGACTGTAGCCATTTTTTTTGACACAGACTGTAGTTATCAAAACGCTTCTCTAAACACCATAGCTAATCAACTGTACCTCGTGCATGTTTGTTTGTTTGTTTAATCGCTGTTTAAAAAATCTCGGTGACAAGAGAGATGAATTCGTTTTTAGGTTATTTGCAATTAATAAGATAGTTATCATTTTTCGCCCATTCTCTTAGCTACTAATTCTGTATATAAAAACAATTAATTGTTTTTTTATCATGGTCATATTTTCACCCCATATGTCACCCGACTTTTTATGTGAATTATAGGTATGTGTTTTGATCTCTCTCTTAGCAAAATTTTTAGCTCGCGCTTCGCGCTCACAAACAAATAACAATACAATGATTTAACGATTTAACTATGTCTTCAGGTCGTATTTTGTCGAATATGTTTTAATTGTTCCAACCTTATATTCTTAAAATTGTCATTACTTTCTACATAATAAATTATGTGAAATAGATCATTCTATTTCGAATTTTTGGTATAGGGTACATGCAGGTAATATGGGCCCCCTAAGCTCATTTGCCTAATTTGCATAAAATGACAAAATGACACACAGTCTAATCTTTGTTTATATGAATCAATACTACTGCTCTAACTTTTATTGTGAAGAAAAACAATTATCACCAACCCCCCTGTCTGCAATGTTCAAATGTTGACGTCATTTCTAAAGTGCCCATCTTACCTGCATGTGCAGGTAATATGGGCACATGTATTTAATGTATGTTTTAAAAACTAAAATGACTCTACCATGTCTGGAATTTGCTTAAAATGTTGAAAATCATTAACTTTAAGATATCATTTGAAATTATAAGACCCTTCAGTAAATACTTTGACTATATATTTCATTGTTTTGTATTTTGTATATTATTTCTTAAAAAAAAAAAAATTATTTAAATATTATTTTCATTATACAAGTCAATAAAGGCCTAAAATAAGTTATTTATATTAGTTATATACTGTGAATATACCAAAAAATCGTAGCAAAGAGATTGATGCCTCATCCCAATACTAAGTACCATAATCATTTCCGCCATTTTGGATTGCCCATATTACCTGCACTAATGGTGCTGTGTCAGGCAAGCAGTCAATGCCACATTGCACCCCTTCACTACAACAAATTTAACCTCGACACGATAGTATGATCAAAATGAAACTATAAGCTTACTAAATATAC
>CALNVZ010001721.1:36285233-36299164 GCA_940671915.1 Paracentrotus lividus
TATGTCTTTGACTAAATATATTTCTTATATAGGAATAGTCTCAATTAATTTAATCATAACAAATATAGATAGACACAAAAATCAAAAAGAATTGTCGTTCCAACCAATTTTAGCTTGTGTGGCTAATATGCCTCCAGATGCGTGGAAATTCGTGGTAATTTTTCGATCAATCAGTGACCTCTAAGCAACCCAAAACCACTTTCAAACCTTTGTCCCCGAAAAATATCCACGGGGTCTACACAAGTTGACTCTACTATATAGCATGTATAGTCCGCGGTGTGAATAGTCCGCAGTGCCTATAGACATCTACACCTTGGTGTAGGGTAATCGTAACCCGGTGTATTAGGGTTAGGGTTAGGACAAAGAGCAGATTGCGATCCTAGGATATTGCGACCCGGTGTCCTGGGGTCATTGTGTCCCAGTATTGGCCTTGCGGACTATCGGCCATGCGGACTATCGGCCCCGCGGACTATCGGACTGTGAGCGGTAAATTTAGGATTTGGTTGGATATGATCAAACCAGGGAGTGATTTTTTAACCCTCCGTGATCAAATCAAATACTAGAAATATTTTGGTCTTGTCCATACCCAATATGAGGGTGTCGTTTTTTTTAAAAAGCAAAATATTAATTATCTCATGCAGACACTTTGGTAGGGGGTCTCACATATAAATTCTTCTAAAATAGAAGCCAGGAAATTAAATGACGTTTTATTTTTTTTTGACAGAAAAAAAGGTAATCTAATATATAATAATGCTTCATATCTTGTCATATTTCTTATCATTTTCCTAGAATGTGGTAGCAATCCATGCAAAAACGGCTGGTGTGAGGAGACTACGGAGTCGTATAAGTGCCACTGTCAGGCTCAATTCTATGGAAAACATTGCGCTAACCGTGAGCGCATGTTAATTAATAATTATCAAAATTTATTAAAATGTTAAGGTAATATAATTTCTATAGGAAGCCTCCCCTCTCTCACTCTGTTCCTTACCCCTGTTCCCATATTCCTCTTTCAACATTTCTTCCTCTAAATATTATCATTACTCTTAAAGAGCATTTACTACAGTCTGTCTCAAATAAAATGGTACAGTTGGAAAACATTTTTTTATAGTGTGAAGGTTAATATCAACGTGGTATTGTTTGTTATTTTCATGAAGCAGGAATATCACTCTTTCTTCTGCAATTTTTTTTCATCACATTTGGTGCAGTAATTTTTGAAATATGATTAATTTTCTACAATCAAGAAAAATCCATTTTTCGCACGCCGTCCCATGCCTTTGTGTACGATTTCGCATAATGACCGTGAATTCAGCGCTCCAGAACAATAGAAGTGCGTAATTTCGATTTGTTCCTCGTCGCACAAAACATAGCATAACTTTTGTTTTACGAAAGCAAATTATACAGGACAAAGCGCATTAGCAAGAAAAACCTTTTGGCTTTAATTTGGTACTACAAACACACATTATATGAAAAGATTTCACACCTTAATGATTTTTTTGCCGACTGTACCATTTTTTTTGACACAGACTGTAGTACAAACGCTTCTCTAAACACCATAGCTATCAACTGTACCTCGTGCCATGTTTTTTGTTTGTTTTGTTAATCGCTGTTTAAAATCATCGGTGACAAGAGAGATTGAATTCGTTTTTACGGTTATTTGCAATTAAATGAAGATAGTTATTCTATTTTTCGCCCATTCTCTTAGCTACTAAACTCTGTAGCATAAAACAATTAATTTTTTTTTTTATCACTGGTCATATTTCACCCCATATGTCACCCGACTTTTTATGTGAATTATGGTATGTGTGTGTGTGTTCGTGGAGTATATTTGTGTGAGGTATTTTTTCTCATTAACTCAACAGAGGAACTTTATTGATATAACTTTTCACAAATAAACAAATAATTAAAATCAAATCAATTTCATAAACAAAAGTAAGATATTGCAAAGCCCCAATTATTTTCTTCTCTTTTATACTTTTCAAATAAAATTATAATTCATACTTTAGATTTCGATATACTAAGTAATAACATTTGTTATTTTATCCGAGTGTGATTTTTTAAAAAATGATTCCTATAAATGATAGGCCTATATTGAGCAAAATTAATCATCAAATTTACTAATTGCCAACTATAGAGTTCTCAATGTCGTACCCAACTATTAATATTTTTTTTCCAGTGGAACTGAATATTCAAACCACAGAAAATAGAAAAAAAAAAAAAAAATCAATTCTCCAAAATAATTTTACATTTTCACATTCTAACATTATATGCTTTGAAGTTTCAAAAGTATTACTGATAATACATGTATTGTAGTCTGAAACATTCCATTTACATAAATTGTAACGTGATGGTAAAATCATATGCAAAAATTGAAATTGAAATTCTTTGATTTTATTATTATGTAGAATAGATGTCCAATTGAAATCCAAATGTAAATTTAATTGATGTTTCCATTCGTTTAAAATATATGGATTTTCTCTTTCCTTTTGCACCATCAATGAATATATTATTTTCGTATTGACTTTTGTGAGGTGTAGGCGTGCGTGTGTGTTGAAGGGTGTGTGTGTGTGTGTTGGGTGTGAGTGGCGGCCCTACTCTCCATTGTATGTTTTTTTTCCTCCAAAAATATGTTGTTGTCTTGCTTGTTTTTTGTTTTTTTGTTGTTGTGAGTTTGGTGTAGGGGTCTATGTAAAGATGAAGAAAGGGATTGGGTGTTTGCTATAATAACGATATATCTTTGCATGACCAAATTTCATTTTACAGAAACAACAATGACAAATGAGGCAACCACGATGTCTACTTCTAAAAACATCATGTCGTCAACTATCGGTATGATATTTTAATTGGCATTATATTTGTAGTTACAAAAATATAGGTTTGTTTGAGAAAATGATCTATAATATATGATTTTTTTACAAAATAAAACAGAACAGATGTTCAATTTTAAGACAAAATAATTTCAACAGACAATGTATTGCTTTTTCGTTTCTGGACAACAAAGTATATTGTCCTTTGACCTCACCAATATTAATTTTTGCTTATTCCTCAACAAAGGTAAATTTATCTCATTCCTGACCAATTAAACCTTTATAGATTTTGTTGGAATAAAATACTTACGAAATGTTTATTTTAAAAATACAAATTACAAAATAATAAAGGAACAAAATTAATATAGTAAGTAAGTAAAAATATAATGTAGTAGAAATTGCCTTTGGACAAGTTGCCTTTGTACTAGTTTGCGCATGCGTGCGTGCGCTCTGTTGCACAAGAGCGCACCCACCCTACTGATCCCGGCCCTGAGGAGCTGACCACCGCGGGAGATTCGTCAGAAACCTGAGACCCCTGATTGATAAGCACGTATTCTTCACTACACCTGTATTCGTATCTGCACCCTGTTTATGTAAGCAATTAATGACTGTGTATATATATTAATGTAACCAAGTGAAACTAAGATAAAGATAATAAACGAGCGCTGCTCCAAATGACGCTGCGATATATTCGAGCCGAAAAAAAGCGCAAATTAATTGGGAAAATCCCTTCCGAACATACCGAAGTCGAGTTGAATTACCTCGCTTCGCCTCGCCGTACACCGGCCATACACATCCACGCATAGCATTGCGTTGTATATGTACACGTGTGTTGTTATGCAATTTGATTGCAACTCGACATCGTCGACGCTTATTGAAAGCTTATTTTGAGGCCAAAACTGCAGTTACTGTAAAATTTGACAATTAGCGACGGTTTTTCGCCACTTTCAATTTGAGGATTTAGGGCGTAGCGGGTCGCCATTTTGCATGTTCTCAGCCCTCGACTCGATTTGAAAAGCCGGTTTCGGAGCGTGCGCTCCCCATTCAACAGCGCCCCTGTGAGGGTTAGCGATCTGTCGCACAGAGCCACAACCTGTTCAGGTCGCATGTACCTTTTCCAGTTGAACTGGAGGAAGAAGTGGCTGAAGACCGCGGTAAGTTGCTTTTCGTCTGTTGACGATCTATACAATTCTCTGATATTTTGTGACGCTTTTGGAATATTGGGCATTGCCCTACTTCTTAATCATCTGATCAATTAACTACCGGTACTCGTAAGGTCTACTTGAAATATTTTTCTGCCTGAAACGAGAAGGAAAATTTTGTTTTACAAGTCTGTGTTGTGGATGAGTTGGGGCCTGCCCCTCACCTATTAATATTTTCTATTCATAGCTTCAGTCGTTAATTGTAATTACTATTAGCAGTGTTGTATTGAATTACTGAATTGTGGAGGTGTGGAGGTTGTGGTCCTGCCTTTTGTTATTGAATAGTCTAGTCACTATGTAAAACAAAATCATTCTTCTTTGCCATTGCCCTGGATCTGGTTAGATACTACATGTGAGAAGTCTGATATTCTGATTGCTGATTACATTAGTAAAGATTTTGCTTATCGATGTTTTCACCAGTAAGTAGCTCTTAAAGGCCCCTCGCAATCGGAGACTTCCGAACCGCTTTCTCCTGATCTCAAGTACTTGTACAACAATGTCAATGCAGCTTACGCATTGGGTCGGACTAATGGATTAACATTCGGACAGCCACAAACGTGACGAATTTGGCCGAATTCAGTCTAGACGTGGCGCTCGTCCCCTCTTTCGTTTCTATAAATTCATCAACAATCCTTAGACTCCTTCAACGAAGTAATCTTCTTCGACGTATAAATCAAAGAGCAGACTTGATGAATCTCTCATTTAAAAAACAAAACATGGTTAATTACTTCTGAAATCTGGCAGTTAGTCTATAGCCGTGAAGATTACGTTACCTCCAGACTGGCGCGCGGAGATTACGCAACTCGCCTCAGAGCTCTGATTGGAATGTTTATATTTCATCCGAGATAAGGTGAATTCCCCATTCGTTATCAATTATACTCCTTTAAAAAAAAAAAAAAAAAAAAGAAAGGAGGAAGTGGTTATAATTTTGACCGTCGTTTAGCAATTGGCCATCTCAATAAAGTAATTGATTTTTTTTTATTAAGTTATCAAAAATTGAATCACATGGAATAATGATCGGTTTTATTGAAATATTTATTTGTCATCAAATCAGTGATCTCGATTTGTGATTATCACAAATAATTAATTCACATAAGTAATAATACTCGTTGATGATAATTTTATTTATTTGTCATTCACAATCAGTGATTCGATTTTGTGATTATCACAATAAATTCATAATTAACTGTTGGTTGATCAATAATGCCTCGAATTCGATATATAATTATTTATATAAAAGTCACAAAAATTAGTGGATTTGATTCATAATTATTTCAATATTAATTTTTATCCAGCGCTGTCATCAATAAATATGATTAATTCATTTTTTTATCATCAGCGATGAATTCATTGGAATAATCGAAATTCACATCATAAAATTACAATTTACATAATTTGAGTTGATTATTATTTTTATCATCGACTATAATTTTTATTTTCTGAGTATCAAGGTTGGATATTAATATTGATCTTCTTATTAGTGAGTAGAATTGATTTATTCTTTACATCACAATTCATGGATATATAATTCTAATTAATTTGATATAATCCAAGACTCGATAATTACCTGTGAGCACAGCTTATAATTACGATTTAATATCATAACTGATCTAATCTTATATATCATCATCACGACTTCTATGAGGCAAGTACTTGATCTATAATATAAATCAATCTTAGTATCTTTAACAGTGTGTTTGACCAATTAATCGATTCAATTGATTCATTATTATTCACCTTCAAAGAGTGATTTGATCCATAATATCTATTATCTTATTACTAATATTTTGAATCATAGCAAGTTACTTGATAATATTTTGGAGAATATCACAATAATGTTATTTTATTATTATTGGCAGTAATCAAATTAATTATTAAAATAATTTAGCGTTAACTCCATATCCTATCAGTTACTCATCACAAAAGTGATAATTTTGTATTATAAAACCAAACGTAAGAATTCAATTGATTGTGAATCTAACGAGTCTCTTCATTTGAATTCCCTTTTTCCTTCGAAGATCTTAATTGATTTTTAAATTATATCGGAGACACATTAGTAATTCTCGTCTCACATGGTAGCATGTAGATTATTATTCATTCATGTGCACGTATGATTGATTGTTAATCATCAGGATTTACCACAATTAACCTGTGGTTACTTCATATTGTTTCTTTATAAGGAAGATCCAACTTGATTTCCAATTATAACAAACAATTTAGGAATTAACTGGATTGTCGAGTAAAGCCCACTGTTAGGTACATTTGATTAATTCTTCATGACAAGCAAGTTATAATTATCAGAGTGATCTTAATAACAACCTGGTCTGTGATTAGTTAATCCCTCTCTCTTGTTAAAAGTTTAATCACAAGTAATTGACTTGACAGTTTACATCAAAATCAATCTATTCATTGATCGATGGCTGCCAAAATAAAGTTTAAAAAGTGATTGTATATTGTTCAGTTAACAACAAAAAACAAAACAAGAAAATTAAAATAATCTTACTTATATTTCAGCAACTGTTATATTTACATTGGTAAGCCTCACACTACACTGAGTGTTAGAAATTTAAAAGCTGATTGTTAACTTCAGCTGATCATTGATTTTAAATTTGTTTATTCAATTTGCAAGCTTGAGAGTTTGTATAGTTACTCATTTGAGAAACCAATATCATACTTGTATGTACCAATCACTTGCAGAGCTTAAATCCTAAAATATAATTGTTGTATTATTGCTTCAACTATTATATTTAAGTATTAATTTGTCTTGGGTACTTACATAAATTAGCTTATTCAATTAAAATATATAATAATAACAAAACAACCTTGATTCATTTGGTACTGTGTCAATCAAATTAGATCGCTCACACTCTTGATTACAGTATACTCAATAAAATTTTTATCTTCTGGAGATCAGAATTATTAGTGAACTGTTCATAGTAATTTGGATCTAGATAGACTTCACCACTGAGTCTGTATAGCAGAATAATAAAAATTGAGTTGAGTTTAATTATTTGTACTAATTGTAACGGACAACTTACTGACCGGTTTACCCAGGGCGTGATTGTACCATTCATTATTGGGAACTGCATTGACAGAGTTGGCGTTTATTTAAAGTGTTTATAGAAGAAAAAAAAAAAATTGGAAATATTAATATCTATTGATTTTACTGAATAATCTAAATGTTGGATCACTGATCTATCCTTGGACAATTTAATATTATCTATTCTTTCAGACTAGATATCTTTATTTGAACTACATAATCTGTCATTTAAGCTGAACGCATAGATCCTTGATCAATCTTTTGATTTTCTTAAACATGATCTACAGTGTGTGATTCTATAGACACGATTTCATTGCATTTGAACATACATTCGTCCTTGTGTACTTTTGGGCTCAATTCAAATTAAAAAACAATTTAGCCAGCGGTGCTTATTTCTGTTGAACAGAATCGATTGTTGAACTTATAAATTTAGGTGAAATCCATTTTTTTTGGTGAAGAATCCCTTTTAGGGTTGGTGCTATATACATATGCATACTCGATGTCCCCTCATCCTTCCATCTTACAGCGGGACAGCTACTACGACCTTCTCCTGTGCATCCCCTCATGTTGCCCTTGGCAGCTGAAACTACTTGCCTCATCGCAGCCAGTAGGTGCATCCCAGTTATGACAACTATGCCCCCCTTTCCTCATTTCACCACTGTGCTGTTCTTCGCAT
Source organism: Paracentrotus lividus (assembly GCA_940671915.1). Taxonomy (NCBI): domain Eukaryota; kingdom Metazoa; phylum Echinodermata; class Echinoidea; order Camarodonta; family Echinidae; genus Paracentrotus; species Paracentrotus lividus. The sequence goes on from CALNVZ010001721.1 coordinate 36,292,956, forward strand.
TACGACTGGACAGTCGCGCCCTCCTCTTACCAGAGCCACTATTGGCCTCATCCTTTTAGACAGTCGACTCATGTGAAGCCCTGCACCAATCTTCCTCCATCATTGCAACCCACCTATCACTATCCTAAACTATGGGTGCGCCCCTGCAAAACAGATGGATCACAAGCCATCTTCTCCCTACCTCTCACCGCCATTTGTTTGTTGTACACCAATGGAGCAGAACCCTTTGCTCTGCTCGGAGGACAGCCCTCTGTCTCCCCACAGGTTCCAGTGCCCTCCCAATCTGGGTTATAGTCTGCTACCCCGCTTCCTTACCCGAGAAGTACAGCCTCTAGCGCTCCTTATCCAGGGAACAACACCTATGGCACTCCAGTGGAATCCCCTTTGACACAGGATATCTCCACCCACCCCTCCAATTCATTTTTAGAACTATAGGGCTCGTCCATCCCCTCCTCTATAGCAATCCTTTGTGACCAAGGGCGAGCGAGCAGGTGTTCCCCGTATCAGCAGAACACTTTCTTATTCTAGGGCAGTACCCTCCTATGCGAGGTAAAGATCAGCAACCTTCAGCCTCGACTGACAACAGTGCCTACGGCATCTTTGGATTCGCCTGGGTCTAAGCTTCCTTTCAAAGCCAGAATGAAAGGCTCTAATCCAGGAGCCAGAGAGAATGCCTGGAGGTACTTTACAGATATGAAAAATGTGGAGGTAAAAAATGGTTCAGGAGCAACAAGGAAGATTATGAATCTGATGGCAAGGAGGAACGAGATGGAGACTGAATTAGCCAGCAAGAAACGGCAAGGATCACAATCTGATGGAGTTGGATGAAGCAAAGCCAAAAATAGCGCAATGAAAGTCGAGATTAAGAGATGAGAAGAGGATGACCAACTCCGGGATGAGCGCAAAACCATGAAGGATAGAGAAAGTGCCTTGCTGGAGCAGAAAGAATGTCATGATGGCTGAGTTACATGGAGCTAAAGTTGAAACTGACTGGCGTATTTCAAGAGAGGGAAGAAAATATCATGATACTTACCAACTCCAGAGGCTCTAAAGGAAGAACAAGGGTCAGAGAACTAGCTGAACAGAGAATAAGAACTACAAACGAAATCCAGCTCAAAGAAGACGAAAGAAGCCACAGAAAAGAACCGACCAGTCTTTTCTGAATCAGAGTCCCAGTATAAGAGAGAATTTCAGAGAACTGACCAAGGAGAGGAGCGAATGAAAATCGTGAACGAGCTAAATCTTCAGGAAGTAAGGAAGAAATAGTGGCAATGCACAATGAGGGATAGATTGAGAGTCGAAAGTCAGAAGTTCCTAACTTAGAGGTTGCCTACTTGAGACAAGAAATGTCAGAGACTGACTAAAAGAGGGGGACTGCAGTGAAAGAGAAAATGAGCGAAGTCTAGAAGTAGTGAAGGAAATGAATGATGATGCCCTTCGCAATGACCTCGATAGCCTCGAAATAGAGCTCAGATTAACCAAGCCCAGAAGAAAGACATAGAAGACGGCATCGGGTCGACTGCCAGAGGCTACATGCCGATCCGAATTGCGAGTAAGGCCCTTGACACGACATACACACATGCTACAGGGGGATATCCTTCACGACCAAATGACAAGCTTTGGCCAACTGGGTGTCAGGAAGAGCCGAGCCCGCATGACATCGACTCTGCCATTGTGAACAGGTTAAGCTACAGACTGAGTCTCGAAGGAACCCAATGCATCGCTTGATGCCAGCTCCCTAGTTCAAGTTATGAATCACTGAATGTATCGAACAGGAAGTGGTGGTAAGATGTGTATGGCAGATAGTCACCTTTTGTGCGTGCTGGTGCCCAGCCGTCCTTCTCTTGGTGTGGTGAGTATGCGCACACACTGCATAGAGGTTAACTGGAATTGTCAAGAGCACATATTATCTATTTATGTTTGTTGAGTTATAACAGACAATTAGAATCAAGTTCGATCTCCCGTTAAAAAACTGGTTAAGTCTGCTCTACACATATATATCAAAGACTGGATAACGCAGAAGTCGTTACATATCGCAAAAACGAATAAAGTATTCTATATTCCAGGAGTTGAATTAGCTGTTTTCATTTTTTGCTGTAAAACGTTTCATCTGGTGTACAGAGGCCTTTAAATTGTTTAATCTGTTTCATTTGCAGACACAAAGCAAGATGGAGCTGAAGCGAAGCTGCGCTGATAATTTTTATCCCTTGTTGAACTAAAAGTCATAATAATTTGGTTCTGTTAACAAACCTTGACAAGGCATAGTACGTTTTATGATGATAAGTGTTCCCTTGTTTAATTCATCCAGGATGCATTGCTTTATACCGTCAGTTATTTCCAGTACGGAGTATCGCTGTTAATTTTTTTAATGTGTTCTGATGCATCTGGGGACCAGAGGCAGCAGATACACTTACAGTTATGTCCAGTGTTGTTAATCTGCTTATTTTCAGGACTCATGAATTCATTCTGGGAATGCAGAAGCAAGGGATACAGACAACCAACGCTGTGTGATTTTTCTTATTGCATTATGTTTTCCTTTCAGGATCCGATGGATCAATGAGAAATAATTCATCATTTCGAACAGGGGCATGAAGATAAATTTCCTTGTTTTTCATGAATAGCGGAACAAAGCTAAATGCAATATGTTCTCAATTTAGTTTCCCTAGGGAGGACAAGGATGTCCTTCATGTCCATGTAAATATTCTTAGGAGAAGCGGGTTTTTGTGTGTTCTAAGTTCATTGTATTTACATGTTTACCCATTTTGAATGGACATCTTAGTTTGTTTGACGAGTTCACATTGCTATATTTGTGGCTATCCCAAATGATTCATATTATTTATCTTATAGGCCAAATTTGGTCAAACAAATTGGGCCACAAGTTATGGCTACTTAAAGAATAGTTTGCACACTGGGCAAAAGGAAAAAAAATATAACCAAGTAAAGGTATGCCCCAAGTTTTTCTGTTTGTTTATTTAGGCCAAAAGACTGGTTTTTTGCTTTGAAGTTATATTTGTCATTCCAACTTAGGAGCAAAAGGGAATGTTTTGGGATAGGGCCTATTTTAATTACGTACTCCATCTGTAGAGCAGAAGGACTGTTTGATTAATTATGAAATTATATACCGGCAAATCAGAGGGGGGCCTTATAGAATGGAGAGAAATGTAGTAGAAATTGCCTTTGGACAAGTTGCCTTTGTACTAGTTTGCGCATGCGTGCGTGCGCTCTGTTGCACAGAGCGCACGCACCCTACTGATCCCGGCCCCTGAGGAGCTGACCACCGCGGGAGATTCGTCAGACGAACCTGAGACCCCTGATTGATAAGCACGTATTCTTCACTACACCTGTATTCGTATCTGCACCTGTTTATGTAAGCAATTAATGACTGTTGTATATATATTAATGTAACCAAGTGAAACTAAGATAAAGATAATAAAACGAGCGCTGCTTCAATATGAATATTTTGGCGAGCGAAAATGAATGCTATGAGAAATTTGTTCATCATGAAAATTTGAGTACAGAGGATTTTTTTTAAATCTTAAACGTAAGGGCGCCAAATTTAGCTCAAATGTAGGGACGCCAGATTGAGCTCAAATGTAGGGGCGCCGAATTGACCCGAGACTTAGGGGTGCCAAATTTATCTTAAACTTAGGGGCTCCAACTATATCCTAAACTTAGGGAAGGGTGCCGAATTTACCTGAAATTAAGGCGCCCCAAAAAACAGCAAAAGGGGTCTTTAAAATGGTCTCTATCTAGAAAAAGCAAAATTTTAAAATTCCATGCCTCCTAGTTTGTATATGCATCGCAAAATTTTCGCTCTCGCTTCGCGCTCGCATCATCTTTTCCCATTGAGTTATTACATTGGTATTCTTGAGGAACGCATACAATGTCTATGTTTTTCTAATCATTCAAATACATCAAAATTCCGCTCGCGCATCGCTCTCAGCCTGTGTTTTTTCCTCTTAACATAATTTTACATAATAGGATACTAATCATAGCACATTTAAATTCATTTGAATACTCGTTAATTTATATTTGCATTTTCATATTGACCTGAAACTAAACCACGCAGGGACATCAAATTGACCTTAATCATACATGCATGGCGCAATTCAATCTAAATTTAGGGGCGCCAAATGATCTTACTTAGTTGGCACCAAAATTTATCTTAAACTTAGGGAGGGAAGCAGAATTATAGATAGAGGAATAAACAAACAGATAGATAGATAGATATCATCTTTCTTTTCATATGTAAATTAGGGGCATCATATTGGTCTTTAAATTATGGGAGGCCAAATTGATCCTAAACTTCTGGTCTCTATTTAATTCAGTAGAGCAAATTTTCGCTCGCGCTTCGCGGCTCGCATATTTTCCAAAGAGTTTTTTACATTGTGTTCCTGAGGAATGCATAAAACGTCACGTTTTCAGATCATTCCGATACATCAAATTTTCTGCTCGCGCTTCACGCTCGTCTATTTTTCTTGTCTTGTAAACCGGATCATGGGATTCTGAACAACAAAACATCAAATTACATTCGTTTGATTTCACATTTCTTGATGGATAAAATTTCACATAATTCTATATGGCTTGCTTTCAAATCGTTTTGATGGACAAATTACAGCTCCCGTTCATTGATGATATTCTGATGAAGAGCTAAACGAAATGTGATACCCCTAACTTGCTTAGAATTCTTTGCTTTTTGATCGTAAAGTAGAAAAAAAAGTCCGATCGCGCTTCGCGCGCTCGTATTTAGAATTATTAGTATTTTCATATCATATTCATTAATAGCCGGTAATACCTCATATACCTAGAAATTCTTTTCCATGATCTCACCATTGGCATTTAGAAAAAATTCAAATAAATTATTAAAATCTCTTCAATGTGCATTTAAGCCGTTGGCCTATGTTTGCTCTGGGGCGGGGGGGGGGGGGGTGTTGAGCCCTCAAATGTAAAAATCGCCCACTAATGTAAAAATGCCTCAAATGTCACAAACGACGTTAACCACAAATGTAAAAATTGCCCTCAAATGTCACAACACGTCAACCAGAAACGTAAAAATGCCCTCAAAATGTTCACAACACGTCACCACAAATGTAAAAATGCCCTCAAATGTCACAACACGTCAACCACAAATGTAAAAATGACCACTAATGTCATAACATGTCGACCACAAATGTAAAAAGTTTTCATTTTAACCACTAATGTCTGAACATGTCAACCGCAATGTAAAAATTCATGTCCATGTATCTATAATAATGGGCGGAATGTGAACAAAACATTTTCAATTAATATTACACACATGCATACTTCCATAGATACATATGCACACACACACACACACACACACACTCACATACACATCACATATACACACACATACACACCCACACGCATAACGTTTAAACGGGGGAGTGTCCAGTAACAAGATTTACTGGTAAAAATCGGCATGATCCAATATGGTATGCGTGATTGAACACACATAAAAAAGGCACATTTTGAAAGTCACATGAGTCCCTTTTTTAGGATATAAACTGAGCAAAAATGGGTAAATTCTTATTTGGAGGCATGTTATAAGTGTCTTTTTTTTTGTATTATGTTATTATATGAGCAGCCTCTATTCCATCAATCTGGACACGTTTTACGGAAAATTTTATGGAAAATGCCATTCCCAATCTTTTCACAAATTCAAGCTGAGCCAAAATTATGGCGTTAAACAAAGCAATTTTTCTTGAAAACTATGCCCATCTATGCACATAACTGTCATGACTATGTGAGTAGGAGTCTGAAAATTCGTTCATGAAATCCCTATGAAGGGGGGGGGGGGGCAGGGTGCATGTCCCCGCTCGATTCTAAACCTTTCTTCAAGAGCCTATGGGGAGGGTCGTTTCGCATGAAATGGACGCTTATGCCACACAGGTTGGTAGGCTATACGGCATCAAACAAAGACTCCATAATAACGCAGTATTTGCTTGAGACTAACGAAAGTTTCAACTTTGCACCCAAAAAGGGAAAAAAGAATGCCCAACAATGGTGCAATAATTTTTAGATAATTCCATACCCCGTCTTTTTATCTAATCTCTTGTTTTATAAAACATAATGAATGAATGAAAATCTTTTTATACTATGTATTATGCTTATAATCGTAATTGAAACATTTTTGTTCCATTTAGCAACATTCCTCATTGTTATAATACGTGTGATGAGTTTATACA
>CALNVZ010001721.1:36299359-36313448 GCA_940671915.1 Paracentrotus lividus
AGGGCATTTTTACATTTGTGGTTGATGTGTTGTTACATTTGAGGGCATTTTTACATTCGTGGTTGATGTGTTGTGACATTTGAGGGCAATGTTTACATTTGTGGTTGACGTGTTTAGACATTTGAGGGCATTTGAGGGCATTTTTACATTAGTGGGCGATTTTTACATTTGAGGGCTCAACAGGGGGGCATATTTTGAAAATTACACAGGGGCCCCAAAATCACGTCGGGCCCCCCGGGGTGCGAAATCCTGGATACGCGCCTGTAGTGGGCATTGCTCACTGAAGAATGCGTTATTTTCAGAATTTTTTGTATCATAATTATAGTTGAGGATATTAGCTTTATATACATCTAAACTTTTTCCCCAAGAACCATATATTTTTAATTTGGTAGCCTTGTCAAAAGTGTATAGTTCTTTTTGGGATGCACTGTAGAAAAAGATAATTACGTTGCGTTTGCAACATTTCCACGCATCTATGGCTAATTCTTATGAAATTACATGCTATAATAAAGAGCATTACACCATTTTTTTCTTGTTGCAGTTCTTGCAGATCTTTTTTGCTGAACTTTGGCCACGTCGTGCTACAATTCAGCACTAGTGAGGTGGATCTCCTTCCGCGTTTCAGCTTGTTCTGGAATGGATCGCATCTTTCTTCATTGGGTCCAGGGTGAAGAAGACTTCTCATGAGTGCTGGCCAATGTTCGGAATCCAGCGCACTGATCGACTAACCGTGAGTCTCCTGGTGCGCTCCATATCGTGGTCAGATGGATCAATTCTCACGTATGACTACACGGTGCGCTGATGCATTCGACGACGGATTCCTTGTTTTGGATCAAGTATCCACGGGAGAAATGGAATGACTGGCCATACACTCGCAAATCCAGATACATTTGCGAGAATGAAATCGGCAATTAGCCTTAATCCATTTCGTAATACCCCCGTCACACTGAGCTCGTTCCTACTACGTCCTTGCAAATTTTGCCGAACGGGCATAGTCTGTGTGTAAACTGAGGACGTTAGTAATACTTCTTACGATCTGTTTACGAACTTCATGGACTAGCTCGGTCGGATTCCAAAAAAAGTGTTAAAAAATCGGGCACCCATCTCGTCCTAAAATTAACGGGTGGCAACGTACCTGAAACGAGATGACGTACTACAAACGAAATTGCCGTACTTAAATCGTTCTAAAATGTGCTAGACGTCATCAAACGAGCATTGTATATTATCATTCAATTCTACAAATTAAACCGTAGTGACAACGTTCCTTAACGGGTAGGACTATCTGAACGAGAAGGACGTACTACGAACATACGTTTCAATTTTTAACAGAACGGCATGTCATAATTCCTCGTCACACTGAGCTAGTTCTCACTGCGTGCGTAGGTAGTCTTGTGTGAACGGCTCAATCTGTTTACGCGACACGACGACGTAGTGCAGACCTTTTAGAATCTAGTCAGACCGTTTACAATCTGTTTACGAACTTGGCGAACGGGCCCGAACGGAGAGACGGAAAGGCATTCCGATTTTTTTTTAACATGTTCAAAAAAATCGTACTGGCTTCAAGCTCTAAATTAAACGTAGTGACAACGTTCCTTAACGGGTAGGACTAACTCTGAACGAGAAGGACGTACTACGAACGTGGTACTATCTTTTATAATGCTGCGCATAGGCATTTTAGTGACCGTTTGAACGTGCTACGAACGTATAGAGGGAACGAGCATTTACTCGTTCTGAACTGGATAACAAGTATGCGGATCGCGAGTAAAGACGGAATTGACGTAACGAGAACTATATGAACTGCCTAGCATCGGATTCAGAAATTATTTTCAAGTTATAAGTTCCAACCGACCAAAGCCCGTTCAGCATTTTTTTTTAAAAACGGGCAAAAACGGGCAAGAACGTTATAGAACGACCTCAGTGTGACGGCCCCCTTAGGTATTGACATCATTTATCGCGATATGGAAAAAAAGGGGCACTTTTTGATATTAAAGGCGCTCCCTAATAAAACTGAAGTGAATTTTGAAGTGTAAATTGAATCAAAGTGTAAATGATTTCCCTCATAATGTTAATACCATTTTGTAATACATTTCATTCTTTTAGGTAATGAAATCGTTTCGATATACAAGCGCTAGAAAGAGCATAAGTAAAACTAATTTTAAGGGCTGTCTCCCTAAGCTCCCCATCAAAAGACAACGCTCTTTCAAAACATTTATTTCCTTCAGCAGGGGAGATATTGGTTCAATATGACATGTATTGCCTAACGTCATTCTTTTTTCTTTCATTGCGAGGTCGCATATCAACCGAGTGGAACATTTTAAGTTTGAAAAGGAGCAACGAAGACGAAAAAAGAAAATTTATTAATAACAAGAGTGCCTCCATTTCAAAACAGAAATTGTCCACGGGACTTTTAAAGAAATATAATAGGTTTCACTTTGGTTAAAAAGGGTCCCTTTTTAGTATTCAGAAGGGGTGCATGAAAAAATCCTCCCCTTGCCTCACCGTTTCCGCCTTCCCCCCCAGTTAGAGTTAGGATGAGGTTGATTGTGTACCCTAACCTTCTCCTCCCCCACAGGCCAATTCCATCATGGAATAAACTCCCCTAAAATGATAACGGATAGAGTGATTACAAACCATGGAGTAAAAACTCCATGTACAAACCAATCGAGTCTTATTCCTACACCAAAAATCAAACAATTTATCACATGATTTCAAATATTCAGGCAAATTCTTTTAAATAAGGTGTAGTATCGGCTCACCAAAATGCACGATTTGATTATTCAACAGAATGTGCATTTTACCAAAACGTTACGGTGCTGTAACAGGGATCATCTAGCGCTTCAAGATTCAATTACCCAAATAAATTTACCCATCATTATAAGAGTGTAATAAAAAATTATACTATTGTAAATAAACATACAGAATAGACAATGGATTTTGTTGTCCAGAAATTAATTAAGAAATAAAAACATTTATTATAATTCGAATCGACACAAGAAGCATGTAAATCTTATAGTCATGAAATACTATGGGAAGCTTATTTATCTTGTTGGTTCAACATGTTTATGATTTGATTTTCATGTTAATTCAAATTGGTATTTTTTTTCGAAGATGGAAATGTTTATAGTAATAGAAAAAGTATATAGTAATAGAAAAGTATTAAATGAAGCATTTCTATACTTACTTAAGTTGCTTTTTTGTTAATCTCTAAAGCCTAATGGAATTTTAATGTAAGTGATAGTTACAAATTTCAATATTGTACCATAGTCTCTACTTATAAAAAATAACGATCATATTCATTATATCAATAATTATAAATAATGATAATCAAACTTGTAAAGCCATATGTTTCAAAGGCGTTCTGTAAAATTATTATCCTGTCTACATTTTATTGTTATAAAACCACTGGTAACATATCTGAAATTTAATTCCAAAATGTAATAAGATTCAGTGTTTTTTAACATAACTTTTACCCAATGTCGTAAAAATCGTTTTTTATTTGTCACCAAAATCTGCTAGTTGTCTGGTATTCCAAATGAATTAAATCTTTTACTAACTCAAAATATTTTGAAGAAATATGTTATATTGAAATTCTGCTGTTTGTACAATTCTAATTTCACACCTTTTTTCTGATCAGAATATCCCTTATAGTAATACAAGCCTTGTTGATGGAAGTCAAGTACATAATTTGTGAAGGAAAGCTTTTTATTAGTAAAATTATATTGAAAATACGATATAACTGTCGAAATTTTCCAAATAGATGTTTCATCATGTTTATAGATGGCCTGACGGTAAATTTCTATTTGGTCTAAACCCCCTTTGACTAATTTCCACTTGGTCTCATCCCACATGATTTAATCTAATTTCGTCTACAAATATATAGTCTAATTACCTTTTGGTCTAATTACCACTTCGCCTATTTACCATTTCGTCTAATTTCCAATCTTCTAATGTTCCGTTCGTCTAATGTCCACTTGGTCTATAACCACATGGTCGATCCAGTAACAAACTGGTACTAGACCAAATATTCATTTGGGCAATGGACGAAAATGCAATTAGACCATTTGGCTATTAGACGAATTGGCAATTAGACGAAGTGGTTACTAGACCAAGTGAGAATTAGACCAAGTATGTATTAGACCAAATGTAAATTAGACCAAATTGTAGAAGACCTAATGGGTTAAGCACGTGTGATATTCGACAAGCGGAGAATTAGACCAACCGCTGTTAGACCAAGTGGATATAAACCGGCCTGATGAGGGTGTTTCACTTTCTATTTGTGGAGGAGACTGTACAGAGTTGCTTCTTTCTTCTCTGAGAGCTGAAAGATGAGATACACAAAACAAAAATCTTGCATTAGACATCACATTATTAAGACCAGTGCAGAATTCGATGTGCATGGTATAAGTCTCTGCAACGATGGACAATTTCATCGTGGGGTTCTTTGTAAACTAGGGTCGATTTCGCTCGTTAAAGCGATTTCTGAGATTGATATAATTCACAGTGTTATCCGAAATTGTTGGATCACTATAGCTCTTAATTCTCATATATTAACATCCATTTACCAAGTCAATCAAACTCATTTTAACATCACAAAAATATGAGAGCGTTGGCTTTTAGCCCCCATGAAAACTACTTGCGAAATAGGAAATTGATGGCAGTGCGCAAATGCCAGAAACTTTTTTTTTTACCATTTCGTTCTGCTTCTCCTCGTTCTCCTTCAGTGCCAACTCGTTCAGCTGCTCTTTTTCATCCTCCTTCAGCTCCATCTTATTTATCTCCTCTTCATCTCTCCTCATCAGCATCATCTCATTCAGCACCTTCCGCATCATCTCATTCAGTTGCTCCTCGTCCTTTTCCACCAGCGCCTCCTCCTCCTCCATCGCCTTCTTTTTCAGTGCATTCTCTTTCTGCGCCTGCTCGTTCTGCGCCTGCTCGTTCAGCGCCTTCTCGTTCATCTGTTCGTCTAATTGAGTTTTAAGAATATAAATTTATAGCTTATTCTAATAGCGTTTTATTAAAAGGGAGTACTTAAGGGCAAAGCTAATTATAAATATGTATATGACAGTTTTCAGTACAACATCACCCGCAATTATTACTTTTAAATATGGATATTTCAACTAACCCGCCACCCCATCGAAAAAAATAAAAATATGGCAAGGATGAAATCAGATTAGGCTTGACCCTAGAACTAAGGGTCTACACTGAAAACCTAACCTCGTCCGTCAATGGACCGACTAGCTTTAAAGCTAGTCGGTCAAGACGGACTAGTTTTAAAGCTAGTTCTGCCAATGTTAGTCCCGTCAGACGGACTATGCATACAACTGAATCTACATCTCTCAACTTGACGGACGAGCTTTAAAGTCTCGTCGTCAAGCATTGGATGCAAGATCCATCGACTTGACCGACACCTAGGTCAAAAAAAAAGTAGGGGAATAAGTAGGACAGTTCACACACCGATTAGTAATACTGCTACTAGCTTTTGAGTACAAAATGTGAATTGTCGTCAATGTACCTTCTCTAATTTATTCTGTTTCCGAGCTATAATCAAGTTGAATACATTCTGAAACAAAGGTTGTATGTCGCCTTGTACTAATCTGATAAGCTTACGAGAAACATACATCTAGTCATAACAAGTATGCCAATCACGTCAGTACCGGTAGATTTCCAAAATTTGTTCTTCACATTTTTCATATATTACAGGCAAATTGGGAAATACCTTGTTATATTTTACTTATAGAACTCAAGAAGACTCGAGTATATCCTTACAGATTGCGAGGTGAATTCCGGTCTAGACAACAACAGTTGAATAGAGGTTGAGATACAATCCAACATTCTCAAACATAAGGTTGTTTTTAATTTGCTGACAGATCTGAGAGTATAACGAGTAGCACGAAAATAACATAAATCGTGACATATGCCATTACACGAGATATGCGTTAGAAAATATTTGTTCCATTCTTTAAGGCCGCTGGTCCTCACTGACGTAGAGTGATTAATAGCGACGATTCGAGTTGCGTATACAAAGTCGTTCATCCGCAACAAAAAACAAAAAACAAAACAAACACAGTCCGCAAATTCATTACACGAAATCATCCTAAAGAGCCAGTGGACCGGCGCCTTTAAATACAGGCTAATTGAATACTTCGTTACTGATACCAGTATAAACCGTGTGTCTAAAAATAAAGTAACACTTTGAAACTGAGTTGCACAATTGAGCATATATAATTATTATGAAAAAATTGTCGTATTGTATAGGAGCTAAATGGATCCAACCTTTCAGATATGATATGAAAAAAATGAAAAAAAAAAATCATGCTCGGATGAACAGTGTTCACTTAATGTAGAGGATGAAAATGCGCCTGCCGCAGGATTTTTCGCATTCCAATTTCGGACAGGTAAAATTACTTTGTAGCTACAAATAATAAGGTTCGATTGAGATATTCATGATCGATGGATCAAACAGGTATGATTTATGATACCTTTGTTCATAGCCAATTCCCTTCCCTTCCACTTTTCTGTGTCTTCTCATACATCCGAAACACCTACGCCCACCCCCCCCACACACACACTGACACCTTCCACTCCCATCTTATTGGGTATCATATTGATTGGTAATGATGAACGGGATTAAGGAGAATGTGAAATTGGCTAAAATTTGAAATATCCAAATCATAATATTGATCATTACGCAACACACTGTCCCACTCCGCCATCCCACCACACACACATCCACACATCACACATACCACAACACACAGACACGACAACACACACACACACACGTACATCTTCCTCATTCATCTACGCTACTCCTTGCTTTTTATAGATGTGCGGCGTGGATAAGTTGGGTGTGGAGGCAATTGCTGAATGAAATTAATGTGTTCAGTGAATTTCGATATGATTTCAATGAGGTCAAAATGAAGTGACTGCTGTTAATAATTTGATTATTAATGGAAAAAATATCCACCAAACTTTCGAAAGAAAACATAAATAAAAAGCAAGAGAGTAGGGTGATAGAGGATGGTGAAGAAGGTTGTGTTGTGACAGTAGTGTGTGTGTGTATGTGTGTGGTGTGGTTGTGTGTGTGTGTGTGTGTGTGTGGGAGAGGAGGACAGTGCGGTTTAGCGTATGTCAATTATGATTATGGAAGTATTCAAATTTAGCCCAATTCACATTCTTCCTTAAACCCGTTCACATTCTACCAGTCATCAATGATATACATAAGATGCAGAAGTGGAGTGTCACTAAAGTGTGATGCTGGGGCTGGGGGGGTGGGCAGTGTCACCTTGGTAGTTCGTGGATGTGAGTGAATAACACAGACAAAAGGAATGGTATTCAATGGTTATTCAAAATTATCCTTTTTGATCCTATCATCTAGCTAGAATCTCTCATATGCGAACACATTTATTTTATAAGCTAACACAGTAATTTACCTGTGCCATAAATTGTGAAGGAAAAATCCTGCGCGTGCGCACCTTATTCAATACCTCTTAACTTGTGAGAGTAACACTGCATCAGCTCGAAGCATGATTTTATTTGCAATTTTATTCATATGCATAGAAAGGTTGGTCCTTAGCTTATCCCATACATATCGACATTTTTTCATAAAAACTATATATGCCTCAATTCTGGCAACCCATTATCAAAAGTGTTACGTTTTTTTTTGAGGACTACGCGGGGTTAGAACCCATGAACCGTCATATTCTTATGCAGATTGCTGTGACATGCATGGTCTTTAGCAACAAGCAGTGAATAGAAAGTGGTACAATTTGATTTGAAATAACATGCAGCATTTGCGAAAACAGACATACACTATTCACATGTATTAGTTGTCATTATCTGTATGTGAGGTCGTCATTTTAATGAGCAAAACTTACAGACCACACTGGATGATACCCCGATTAAGTGCTACTAAGCATTTTGATTATAATTGGCGAATCTACCTTCCTGTGACATGAATGTAGTGCAGTACTCCTTTTTAAATCCTTCATAGGTTTCGTTCAAAGATAGCGTTAATTTCTTATAATCACCAACACGAAAAAATATGTCTTGCTAAATCAATTTATAAATTGTGAATGTAATTCACCACGATAAGTAACAATCACATTAAATTAATGAAAATGAAATTTAATCTAATAATTAATATAGTGCCACTTTTCTTTTAGATTACTTGTATCTGAAAGAAAAAGAAATATTGGCCAATTAGAGGCTGCGACTTGGATTCTGAGTGGCTCTCAAAGGACACAAGTTGTATAGCGCCGAATGCGCAAAAATGACAGATAGCGCTACAACAAAAAGTCATGATGATTGCAAGCCATTGTGCGGCGACTCCTGAACCCCGTGACCCCCATTTGATTTGTTAAATTGCCATAATGTTAACTAATGTGCTCCTGATTAATTCTGTCTCCTGGATTTATATCATCATAATAAAATGTTTATTATTATTTTTTTTGGCTCAAATTCTTGTGACAAAAGCATGATTTCTTTATAAATCATCTTTATAATGATCTTCTAATACTTTTCAGATTTGACACGATCTCTGACCAGGGTGAATAGCCATATATTAACCTCGTCCGTCATGCTAGTGGTTCAGACAGCCAGCCCAAGAAGCATCGCGGCCAGAAAAGCGCGACGACTAGATTTTTACACCATGACCGACTAGCTGTAAAGCATAATCCTGCTCAAAAAAGCTCGTCAGTCTGGGCATCACTACGAACTAGCTTTATGGCTTATCCGTCAAATCTTAAGTTCGTCACGAGGGATCGAGCTTTAAATTAGTCCGTCGTGACTGGTCACGTGAGCATTTAAAACTAGCTCCGTCTGACGGATACCTATAACTGAACGGACAGCTTTCAAGCTAGTCCGTAGAGACGACGAGTTTTAAAGCTAGTCCGTAATAACCGGGTTGTGTTTGAAGGAAAACTAGTCCTCCGTGACCGACTAGCTTTAAAGCTAGTCAGTCTGGGCATCACTACGACTAGCTTTAAAGCTAGTCGGTCTACCCGTTTAGGTTTTCAGTGTACTTATAATAACTAGTAAATGTTCTACGATACAAAATTACTGGAAATGTGTCGTACATGATTACAACCCAATATTTTTTATGTGAAAAGGGCAACATTAATGGTTGGGGAACAAAGATGTAGAAATGCTATCATGGGTGTGATGAATATTCCACACCCCCGTTTAGGATTTTAGTGAGAATATTGTTGATGAAGCCTGCGTCAAACTGTCCCGAAGTTGAGCAAGGATGGATACATGGTCATGGAAAATTTCGAATTTTGCTTTGATCACGAAAGCATCGGACCATGGGCGTAGACACGAATTCCTTTCTTTTTTAAGTGAGGGGGGGAGGGGTGGAGCATTCATAATCGGTCGACCTGGACGGGAATTTTGTTAGTGGGGGGGACGGGGGGTGAAGCGCTACGCAGTGCATGGACAATTCGTTACCCTCCTGTATTGTTCAAGTCCATTGTGTTACCTTCTTATCGTTCTTGTTTTGGATATTGTTTGGCTGTTGACCAAGTTCGGGGCTAAGTTCGCGAGAACCATAACAATTCACATTTCATGTGTCCATCTTTGCTCAAATTCGGGAGTGTGACGCCACCTTGAAGGCTTACACAGAAGATGAAGAACAATTCGCATAATATTACACAATTTGGATGAATTGTAAATTGATTAATTTAATGTGTTTTATTTACCGTCTTGAAGTAAAGATTTCAGGGCCATTTCAAGTCGGTGTAACTCGTCAGACTCCCTCTCTGAAATTCAAACAGTATATTTTTTATCACAAGATTAACAACATTAATAGGCGAGTTTATTTAGTTATATAATTCATGGAGGTTTCTTTCCCGGTAACACAGTAACAACGTATTGAAATAAACTGTTATTAAAAAAAAAGAATAAATAAATAAATCTACAATATTTGGAATTCAGTTAACATACATTAATTGTTGCTTTCTCAGACAAGCAAGTTGCTCGGAAAAAATTCGTGCTTTTTAGAGCACTGCTCATCTTTGTATCATGGAAATTAGTTGGGAAAAACGAGCATGTTCATATTTATGAGATTTTTTTCCGGTCTCGGAAACGTCTCGGAGACTTTTCTACAGGTACCCCGTTATGCTACAGTCACACAGACACTTACGTATAGATACGTTTGTGTTGTTGTAATATTATTTCATCTTCTATTCTATCATTTCTTATGTATTTCATTGTTTTACTGGATGAACGAAATTATCAATATTTCTACAGCTATCTATGATGGGTAAGCATCCGTGGGGATCCGAAGAAAAGAAAATGATTTTTGGACGCAACCGGACGTAACTCAACGTAAGTGTCTGTGTGACTGTAGCATTAGATACTTACTAAGTGCCTGCGTAACAAAAACATTGAAGCTGCAACTGGCACTGTTGCCTTGTTCGTCTTCGAAGACATACGTCACTTGTGTGGCACCGACATTAAACGCGTCACCAGGATTATTGGTATTGGAGACTTTAAGGTTTGCCTGCGAGGTTCTGTCATCTGTTGCAGTTGGAGGTAGCCATGTAGCAGTGACAGGGCTTGAACTTGAAACAACATTGATA
The DNA here is from genome assembly GCA_940671915.1 of Paracentrotus lividus. Lineage (NCBI taxonomy): Eukaryota > Metazoa > Echinodermata > Echinoidea > Camarodonta > Echinidae > Paracentrotus > Paracentrotus lividus. The sequence goes on from CALNVZ010001721.1 coordinate 36,309,940, forward strand.
TCATCAGGGCAGGATGTGACCACTGGGCTCACAATATCTATGCCACCTATAACAATGGGGTCGAATTTAATTTTCAACTTCAGCAACCCTCACATCAATTATGTCATTATCAATCATGAAATAGAATTAATCAAAACGGGACCATGGTGGGGTTTTTAAATTATAAGTAAATCATAATTAGACAAAAAGATAAAGTACAATTTAATATACATGCGCGGAACCAGGATTTCCAAAGGGGGAGGGGCACAAAAATGATGATGAGATTGGTTACACCATATTTGTTTTTACACTATGCGACGCTGGTCCCAGCAAGTATTGATTTACAACAATGTACATTTGCAGTTCATTTTTGAAAATTTCTGGTTGAAATTAGAACGAGGTCGGTTTTTTTTTAAAACGTAAATAACATTTTTCTTTAAAATTTGTGATAATTCTTATCAGGAGGGGGAATCAACAGTTCTTCTTTGTGTTTGAGAGTCCATCGCAAAGTGCTAAATCACACTTCTTGAGTCTAATTTAACAGTTTGCATTTCCTACCTTTTACTAAAAAAGAAAAAAACTTAGTATAGGGTAATCATTGCAGGTATATGGGCCCCCTAAGCTCATTCGCCTAATTTGCATAAACTACGAATGACCACAGCCTATCTTTGTTAATGATCAATACTACTCTGCTAAACTAAAAACTTTTAATGTGTGAGAATAAACAATTATACCAACTCCCCTGTCTGCAATATTCAAATGTGACGTCATACCAAAGTGTCCATATTACTTATGTGCAGGTAATATGGGGCACATGTATTATTATGTTTTCAAAAATACATGACCACTACCATGTCTGGAATTTGCATTAAAAATGTTGAAAATCATTAACCTAAAGATAAACTTGAAATTATAAAGCACCTTCAGCAAACTCCTTTTGACTATCATAGTTCATTGTATGTATTATGGTGGATACTCATTGTCCTATTTCTAAGTACATTTTCACAGGTCTATTTCCATTTACAAGTCAATTAGCCACATAAGTTATTTATATATAATTATATAACTTGTGAATATACCACAAAATGAGCAAGAGCATTGATGAGACCTTCATCTCATACTAATTACCAGAATCTATGGTTCTCCGCCATATTTCTGAATAGTCACTCATTATTACCCTGCCAGCCTAATTACATACTAGTGATCAGGACAAGAACGCATTCATGCCACGTGCATCCCCTCGAACCCATAAACATAATTGAAGTCGTACAAGCAAAGTTGTGACTAAAAAAAGTGAAACTATAAGCTTACTAAATTTACAAAACAAATTGAGCGATCCACCACCCTCAAACACTATTCACCAGCCACATTCATGTGAATAATCAATTTTAATCAGGGTAAAACATGCGTATAAGTTTCGACCTACCATTGTTGGTTTTCAGCAATTTTCTCAGATAAATTTCGGCATCAGATGCTCTCACGACGATATATTTTCGTATACAGTTCATATGAACAACATTATAGTGCTCACACCGGTCACCGGTCGACGGTCACGACATGATTTGCTTCAGGTGGCCCATATTACCTGCTGGCCCATACGTATCGACCTTGTAGTAATGTGTGCATGTACCCTATAATCGCAAATAATTTTTGAACGTCTTCAAAATTTCTTGGCGAATTTATAAAAAGAAAGAAAAAAAAAAAGTATCAAAATAAATTCAAACGAATCCAGACGAAAACCACAAATTTGCTCAGTTTTATAGAATTCACATGGGAATAACAAAGTGACATCCTCTTTTTCGTGTGCAAACATTACTTTTTGTTATGTCGGATTAGCGAATCGTTTGTCCGACATAGCAACAACTAATGTGGACTAAATTCGGGGCTAACTTCAGGATAAATTTAACTTTCCTTAGTCATGTGGTATATTTGTTGAACTTCAGGTGAGAATTACTTTTATGGTTGCAGAGAAATAAATTTGTACTTGAAAAATGAGGAAAATTAAACATATTGCCTAAAACTAATGACTATTTCATATCTTTTGTTATAATACTGAATAAAAAAGAATTTATTGAATTAAAATTATCGATGCAAATACTTTAATTGTGAAGGACAGATTTGAGGCATTATTTCTTTAATTTCGTCTACGCAAACGATTTCTATATTTGCAATGAAACTAATTTAACTTCGTACCGATTCTAGCAAAGAATATTATATTAAGACGTCTTTGAAAGAACCGAATGTAGTTCACGTATAGGACCACATCACAAACGCGATTAATGTCCATGTCTACACGAATCCCAAGATGTAATGTACATGTACTTACTCTGACCCATAATAGCCGGAACCATTGCAAAGCAGATCGAAAACAGTAAAAGGATTGAGGTCTTCATTTTGACGTAGAGATCTGTTCCTGATGAAAGTGTATCTTTGAATGGTCGAAATACCACTCCTATAAAAGACACTTCAAATGGGGCAGAACAGAGCACCGAAGTACCGAAGCGCGAAGCGATATATCACGACAAACCCTTTCCTTGCAAGCGCAGATCCAAACTGTTTTATCTTTTGTCATCACTTTTTGATAGCTCTGTGAATAACACCTGAAGAGACATCGTCGTGACCAATCGTGGCATTGTGAAGGCGTCGTGGAGACGTCACGGATTATTATGTTCGCTTTCCCCCTACTCTGTATTGTGTTCTCACGTTAAAGGTGGTATCCCACTTCGGGAGATTCATATATTCTTATATATAACATGTTCCATTTTCCCGCAGAAACTCATGAGACGTCACGGAGACTCGGGAGATGTCTCTGAGACGTCTTTGAGACATCTCCGCGAGTAGTATCAAACCTGTCCCAAACTAGTCTCAAATCCGTCTCATGGCAAGTGAGAGACTACCATAAGGGTCAGAGTCCGACGGTATTTTTTACCTTTCGATTGCCCACCACGATCATAATGACATATCTAATCGCAAATAGAGTACAATAGCTAATTTGTGGGGACCTCGATTTTTTTTTATTTGAGACATTTTCATAGTAAAATACACAATTATGATTTTTCGATCTCATTTTTTCCAATGATGTGTTTTATCATGTAGGCTTTTTTTTTCAAGAGATATTTCACAATTTGAAATTTTTTATCTTTTATTTGCCTAAACTTTACCCAAGGATTAATGAACGGGCAGGAACGTTTTAGAACTAGATCAATGCGACAATGATATAAGATTATTTAACAAGGATGCATTTCGTAAAGAGTACCAACGAAGCAAATCATCACTGAATTACTTTTATAACAGTCAGAAACTCTTAAAAAAAACAACACAATCAATGAAATGTATATGTGTTAGATAAGATTACGTTGGCGGGATATTTAGAGCGAAGGCATTGCAGCGTATGAAGAAAAAACTTATAAACAACATATCTTTGAATATTCAAAGGGATCTGTCCCGAATTATATAACTATTTTACTTGTAGAATTTATATTTTATTCATTGTAAATAGCGTACTAATGTTAAAAAAAAAGGAAGAAGAA
>CALNVZ010001721.1:36318827-36343152 GCA_940671915.1 Paracentrotus lividus
TTGCTCGGTGATTGGGCGGCATGTTATTTTGCAGGCACTGCTTTTATTTAGGGCATCGCCGCTGATGTTTAAGCGCGGGGTTAAAATTTTGGCGGCGACTGCTCACTTTTCAATCGCCGCCCTCAAATACATTCGATGTCTGAGCAGTGACCGCCCGGGCAGCACTGATATATTCAATTATCACTGTCCCTCTCAATATCCTTCTATTTTAAGAATTCAGTAGTTTTCTTAAAGGTGAATTTTCATGTATTTCATTTTTGCCTATTTACTTGATATTATTTTTTTGTTAAACAAAAAAGAAGAGAATTCCACGACAAAATTTTAGTTTGATCCTTCTGAATTCTGACAAAATTAGTATCTATTTAAATATAGTTATTCTTTTATATCAAAATAAATTTCAGCTGATGGGATAATTCCTTAAGAGCGTATTATTATCATTATTATATAAAGGAAAAATATCTTAATACGAGCAAAAACTTCTAAAATCACTTTGAAGTTAGAAGTGAGGCCAAACAAATTTTAAAAAGCGCACTTCGAAAATATGTTTTCCCCTGATAACACCATCTTTAGAAAACTCAAGGTGTAGTGTGTACATAGTTTGTACACAATCAACATTAAATTTACTAACCCGTTATATTTTTCATTATTATGCCTGTTATTCTTTTTTTACATCTTGACATGTCACAATCTCAAGAAATATTAGTGTTTGCCCCGGTGCATTGGCGGCGATACGGGGGGGGGGGGGGGGGGGGGGGGGGGGGGGGGGGGACGTGTCCCCCCTCGATTTTTTGTGGGGGGATCGTCCCCCCTCGATTTCTAAGCTTAACATATTTTTATGTAGTGATTAGATTGTGAAGCTAATAAAGAGGTAAAATGTATGTCAAATACAATGCTAAATTGTTATAATAAGGCAAAATTTTCGGCTCGCGCTTCGCGCTCGCAAACATTTTCATTAGTTTCATAATGTGCGAATTTTTTTAGTGTATTTTTTTTTCACTTTCGGGTGTTCCCCCCCCCCAGTCGTGACATGAAATCGCCGCGCTTGCCCCGATGCATTATTATTAGTTGCTTTATAAAAGCTTTCTTCAGTAAAAAAAAAAAAAAAAGCATAAGGAGGCTGTTATTTTGTTGAATAGCCTCGGATAGAAACGGGTTTTTATAGATATTGTTCAGTTAAGGTCTCGCAACATAATGTGATTACGTAAGCTTACCTAACATAAATAAATTTCACTGATTTTGTAAGAATACCCCAAAAGCAAATCGTTTTTGAATTTTTTTTCTGAACAGTCAGAAAAGACAATTTTTTTATACACAATCAGAGGAATTTATTTGTGTAAGGTCACATTAGTACGCCGGACCTTTAGACCAAAGATAAAGTAGTTTATGAAGAGAACAACTTTTGTAAACAACATAATACTATAAGATTTAAAGGAGTACGTGTGTCATGTATATTAATAAAAAATATATATTATGTAGATGTTATTTTATCTTTTCTTTCAGTACTATCGTCCGTTCCTAGTCGATGTATATACATGCCTCAACATTACATTCTTGATTAGATTTTCTTTTAGTTTGACATGAATGAAAAACAAGCAGAGACACGGAATGAATTACATTTGTTTTTCACTCATTGAATTTTCTAAAGAGAAAAGTTGCAGTGTGATAAACCCATCGCTAATGTGTTCCCCTACGACTACACATATTTTGTAATAACAACTATTTCAAAGCATTCAATGAATGAGATATTGCATATAGATATCATATCAACACAGGATCGACAATCAATAAGCTGAAATTATACACAATGTAAATAAATGTACATAAAGATAATATTTAGGGAAAGAATAGCAAATCTTTATGCTGAGGTGTTTAAAAAATTGGTAGTCCTACCCGGAAGGATGCAAATGGTTACCAACTACTGGAATGTCCCTCGGCTTAGGGAGTGGAAATTAATGAATGAAAAACTGTCCAAAATCCTCATTGGACACACACCTTCACACACACACACACACACGCACACACACACACACACACACACACACACACACACACACATATATATTTCCCACACACACACGCACACCCAAATACACACCCTCTCTCTCACACATACACACATTTACTCCAATTTCTATATTCATGGACTTGGGCCGTTCTTTTATTCATATCTTTTAGTCAAATTTTCAAGGATACTTGGCCTTTTTAGATAAATTATACAAAATAAACTAAGGAAAATGAGTTAAAGGATTATAATGTTAGTATGAGCTTATTGAAGTTTTAAATATCATTTAGTGATGAATAGTTGCACTATCATGTCTATATGCCTAAAGCAAATAATTATGTGGATGATAACATTGTCAGTGCGAGACTGATTGTAAATGTGATTGATATAATTTAGGAGGCTATGGTTTCTTTAAACTTAAAATACTATTAATTATGCGGTGACAACGGTGACCAGAGTTATAATAATAATATAGGATTTTATTGAAACAAAAGCACGAAAAAAGAGACAAACAGTGAAGGACCGATAAATACCTAAGGTACATTCAAAGGTACACCATTTATACAGCGAGTCCCACAAAAAAATGCTAATTGCACTCAAAATGAGTATAATTTTAAAATTACCAAATCATATTGTATATAATTTACAATCATAAGCTAGCATTTATTTTATAAATCTGGCTTAAATTTTATGCGATATGGTCCATTGAACATTATCATACCATTGAGCCTTCTTTTAGCACCCATAAAAAACCTCTAAATCCAAGTTTCGTTATCACGTTGAGTACAGTACGTAGTCCAATTACATCTTCATTCACTCTTATTTTATTTCCTTTTTTTAAGATTTTGGGCCAACACCTTGCGGGCCCATACTTAAATTGAAGAAAAAAATATGAAGGTTTAAGAAAATTGGTATGATATCTTTAGTAAAACATGATATCTTTAATCAAAAATAAAAATTATACCAAACAATAACTAAAAGGAAAGGAATTATTTTAAAAAAATCCATGATCTCATCTTGAAAAGTTCCGTATTTTTAAAAAATATTTTAGTTTGTATTTACATTTATTCTTTTCTGTTCAAGTGGTGCATATAACATCTATTCACGTTCAGCCAAGGACGTAAATCTGCAAGGATTTTCTTTTAAGTTCAGGACTTGGGGATGACCTATTCATTCATCCCCCTCAGATAAATAGAAATTCTTGCATACATGTATTACTTAATACAAAACTTGGATGGAGAGGTTTCCTGATGTGTAATGACAAAATTATCACATCTTCGTGATTATTGGACCACTTCACATAAAATTTCATCCAGTTGTAGAAAATGAATTTTAGTTTACGGGTGTAAAAATATAAACAATATAATATTGTAATTTTAATATTTAAAAGTTTTTTGTAACTTAAGATTTATGGGATGTATCTTTATACATTGTATTTTTACAATGATATTGTAAGCGCTGTGATACTTTTTCGTGTATAGCGCAATTATAAGTGACCATTATAATTATTATACCTATCAAGATTGACATTAGCAATTTTTGTGGGACAGCTGATTCTATTTTTAAAATTGACAAGGAAACTTCAAAAGGATTTAACAACTTCATTTGCCAAAGTACTCATAAAGAACGTGTATTAACACGATCGTATCGATTAAAAATAATTTTATCATACTTTCTTTTGATAATGGAATTAATTAATGCATGGAATCGTGATAGAGGTTTGTGCTACCATGGATACAACGATCGTTTTTGCGTAAACGCCGTATAGAAATCCATCGCTTGCTAAAATGTCTAGGCATATTTTGCTCATTGCAACTTCACGGGCCCAGTGATAGAAACGAAAAAAAAAAAGCTCTATTAATGCAGTGGTTCACGCAAAATTTCTGTCGACAAAGGTAACATTTTAAACAATCCGTTATCGAGAATATATTTCAAATTCTAAATGTCCTTTTAATAAAGTTCTCCATGGTGGAGAGGCTTTAATGGTATAGTGAAATAAAAAAAGAAAAAAAAAAGAAGACAAACAGACAAAACCAAAAATAAAGGAAAAAAAAAACAACAACAACAAACAAACAAACAAACCCGTACAAATTTGTTAACCATGCACTACAACGATCATAATACAAATCACTCTGTTCAACATTTTCTAATGCATGTCCATGTACATGAACATGTATTTTACCTCTTACTATTAAATCCATATTTGAAAATGAAAAGTAGATATTACAAAATGGATATTTATATTAGTGTTGATATCAAAACGTAAACAATCCTCGTGATTGTGCAGTTTTTTCGGAACGGAGTAAAAAAAAAGAAAAAAAAAAAAAAACGAAAAAAAAAAAAAAAAAAAAAAAAAAAAAAAAAAAAACGAAACAAAAGTTAAAGTTTCAATAAGTTTTCATAAATACCAAGACAGTCTGTATCAAATAAAATGGTACAGGTGGAAACACCTTTTTTGTTACAGTATAAAAAGTAATAACAATCTAGCAGTGTTTGAAATTTCCATAAAGTAGGAAGATTTCTTTTTTTTGCGCATGGTTGTATATTGCTTTGTGTAGGTTTAACACATAAGGGCCATGAACTATTCTCGTCGCACAAAATTTAGCAAAGATTTTGCTTTAAAAAAGCAGATTATACAAAATAAAATTTATTAGTAAGAAAATCTTTGAGCTTCAATATAGTACCCCATACAAACATCCTTAAAAAAGATTTTTCATACCTAATTTGTTCCCAGTTGTATACCATTTTATTATACAGTCTGTAGTCGTGTCTATTTCCATGCTGTCAGATCCGAGGGCAAAGAAAACTTTATCCTTGCGCTTGCATTTTTAATTAATTAATTTCGTAAAGATTATAAAACAATCAAGCCGCCTTCGTACTTCAATTCACATTATGTATTAAAGCACGTAATCATTATTATAATTATTGACAGCATGAATATCGGACCCTTTTGTGTAAGAACACAAAAGCACACCGAATGTTTCTGTTCTAATTCGTTCTGCGTTATCACATATGTTAAGTTTATATTAATTCATTAATTATATAACGAAATAATTGGACTATTCAACATTCGGGCTTTGATGCATATTCTTTATTCTAATATAACATTTTATATTATTTTTTTTGAGTATCATATTGACATCATGACTTGAATGGCTTTGGTCATTCATACATCAAGAGCTTGCAACCAAAAGGCGCTAAATCCAATTTTGTTGAAAATTAAGTTATTGATATCATACCATTGTTCAGGTACACTGTAAAAAATATTTGTATTTTTACAGCATTACATAAGAAATACAAAATATACATCAGGAGTAAGACATTTGTTCCGTTTTAACCAAATACGTAAGCTTTAGAACTCTAATGATTTTTTCCCCCTTCTCTTTCATAAATTCTTAGAGGAGAAATTTACAACAAAACTGTTTTTTAAATTACATTTTTGTATGGCGACTCTGGTGACATCACTTTGCTGTATTTTCCTTTTTTTTTTTTTTTTTTTTTTTTTTTTTTTTTTTTTTTTTTTTTTTTTTTTTTTTTTTTCAGTGTAGATATCTATCTTAAGACAAAAATATTAACCTAAATTTGAAAAGAGTGATCGTTACAAAATGTACATTTTAATTTCAATTTCCTATAGACACCTGTATCAAATTATCATTATTATTATTTTTTTTGTCGGAAGTTACAAAAGTTGATTTAGCGCCTTTTGGTTGCAAGCTCTTCACACCTTGTTTGTAAATTAAGCGCTTATCATTTGACGTTTTGCACTGATGGTTTTCAAAGATTGAAGTATTCGTTGTCTTTTATAATTATAATTAATTAGTGTTGACAGTGTGAGAAAATGGATGAAGCAGAGGCTGGGTGCAACTATTCCTTAACTGCGTTCCTTCCAAATATTTTAGTCACATAAGGCCTTAAAGATTATGATACACATGAAAATGAAGATAACATATTATACATAATTATACATGTTTGACCAATGCACTTACAGATCATGACTTTTCATGACAAACGTTATTACATTTATTTTATGCGTGATTTTGCTCCGCAAAACAACAGTTTTGCTACAATCCATATCTTTTATAAATAATAAGATAATAAGGATTTTTCTTTGAATTTATCAAGCACTTTGTCTCTGTTTGTGTGAAATTACAGAAAATATGTATGGCTTATGATATGTGATAAATTTAAGGGGGAAAAAAGGCCCAAGTAAACAAACAAACAGAACAAATAGCATAATAATTATAAACATGTCCTTTCTTGACCACTGACCTTATAATAGGGATCGATACTTTTTTGCTTGCAAGGATCAGGTCACTCTCCCCGGAACGGTACCACTGAGCGTTCGTTTGCATTCCCATGGTAACAACACGACCATCTTTCTTCTTTCGAATTGGATGTTGTGCGCATGGTCTTAATAAAAAAATAAATAAATAAAAAATCAAACGTTGTTGCTCACTCTCCATTCCACTAGTTCTGTTCATCAACTGGGGATTTTATCGCAATAAAATTTGTCTGCTTGTATATGAAACAAAGTGCATGAAGGATGTGCACGTAAAAAAAAAAAGCAATTAGGTAAAAGGTTCGGTTCGGAAAAAAAGCGTATGCTGTTCCACCTCAATAACGGTGTCTACCTGATTTGGATCTACAATAGTTTATATTCAACGTGATAGATAGACATTGTTTTCAACGTTTTGTACAACAGGATATTACTGGATCAAATTGATAACTTCTTGAGAAGCCATCTGTTTAACGAATTAAGATGGTGAGCATAAAAAAAAGAAGAAAATTCTATGTCCTTTTGTGTATTGACTTTCAGTTTGAAAAAAAGAAAGATTCCTTTAAACTGGGCCATTCCATTTTGATACATTTGAAGTAGGCTGAGAGTGAAATAAAATTTATTTGCCTCTCAATATCCAGAACCTGTTCAAATTAGATTTGGATGCGTTCAATGATGAATTTTCTGCAAAATAATAATGCTGAAAGACTGTTCCCTTATTGAAACTTGCATTTTTTCTAATATGATTACTCTCCCAGTGTTTTGAAACAACGGTATAACATCAATAAATTAAGCAAAAGTGGATTTAGTTTCTTTTTAAGAATAAAACTTGATTTATGGTATATGGATAATTATTTCGTTTTGTATTCAACTCACAGGAAATGAAACAGAAGTTTGCATTTGGAAGTTACTTAGCGTTCGGTACGTATCCATGTACTTGTCACAAAATTATTTCCCTTTGATTTAAGTTCTTAATTTTGTTTGATGTCCTATGAAAAGTTAACAAAATAGGAGGGAGATATTTTGATCCTATGGAATATTTCTTGTCCGTTTGTAAATTTGATTTCAGCTTCTTTTCCCCATCACGTATAAAACTTTATTTGCATTTATGCATAGGATTTAAACTCATAATTTTAAGATTATAAGCCTAATTCAATTCAATTCAATTAAATTTTATTTGAACTTCATGCATAAAATCACAAGATACAAATAAAATAGAAGAATACATAATAAATAACAAAGTAATGAAATAACAGAAATAACAGAAACGCAAATGAAATTAAGGACTTTGCAAAAGACCGAAGTGGTCTTGAGTTTAATGCCATTACATATATATATTGAAACATGCTGAAATTATATTATATTAATGAAAAAAAAAAGTTTGCAAAGAAAAAAAAAAGGAAAAAGAATGATAAGTTTCCAGTATGCTATTTTTAATTACTTTTTTTTTAACTCAGCAATTCTCGTGTCATTTGATGCCAGAAAGGCTACTGTCGGATGTTCAGATGGGTTAGGCCTGAACTACACCTTACCTATGTTTAACGAGTGCAAGGTGAAAGAACACCCTGATGGAAACATGGTGCAGACCATCCCGAAGCTGATTCCATACTCAGCCCTGCAAGCTAGTTGTTCCCAACAAACAAAACAGAAGAATAAGTCAGGGATACCACCCGGATACAGAGTGTGCAGATTCCCTGGTAAATTGGGGATATAGTTCGCGGTGCCTATAGTCCGCAGTTCCTATAAACATCTACACCTAATTGGTGTAGGGTCATCGTGACCCGGTGTCCTAGAGTTAGGACAAAGAGCACAATGCGATCTTAGGATATTGTGACCCGGTGTCCTAGGGTCATTGTGACGCAGTTTTGGCCTTGCGGACTATCGGGCTGTTAGCGGTAAATTTAGGTTTTGGTGGATTTGATCAAACCAGGGAGTTATTTTGCCCCCCCCCCCCGTGATCAAATTAAATACTGGAAATTTTGGTATCGTCCATACCTAATCTGAGGCTGTTTTTTTTAAAAGCAAAATATTAATAATCTCGTGCAGACACTGTGGTAGGGGGTCTCACATCTAGATTCTTCTAAAATAGAAGCCAGGAAATTAATGACGTTTTATTTTTTTTTAGATAAAAAAAAGTTAATCTAATACACAATAATGCTTTATATCTTGTCATATTTCTTACTATTTTCCTAGAATGTGGTACCAATCCATGCAAAAACGGCTGGTGTGAGGACACTATGGAGGCATATAAGTGCCACTGTCAGGCTCAATTCTATGGAAAACATTGCGCTAACCGTGAGAACATGTTAATTAACAATCATCTAAATTACTAGTACAAACGCTTCTCTAAACATCATAGCTATCAACTGGTACAATGTTTTTTTAAATCGCTGTTTCAAATCATCGGTGACAAGAGAGATTGAATTCGTTTTTACGGTTATTTTCAATTTAATGAGGATAATTATTCTATTTTTCGCCCATTCTTTTAGCTACTAAACTCTGTAGCATAAAATAATTAAAGTTTTTTTTTTTTTTTTTTTTTTTTTTTACCACTGTTCATATTTCACCCCATATGTCACACGACCTTTTATATGAGTTATGGTATGTGCGTGACGTTGGGTGTGTGTGTGTGTTCGTGGGGTATATTTGTGTTTTTTCTCTTTAACCTCAACAGACGAACTTTCTTGATATAACTTTTCACAAATAAAACAAATAGTTAAAATCAAATCAATTTTCATAAACAAAAAAAAAAGATATTGCAAAGCCCCAATTATTTTCGTTGCCTACAGCAAATCAATTAATTTTCTGACCGTACTGTCTTCTCCTTTGATACATTTCAAGTAAAATTATAATTCATATTTTAGATATCGATATAAAGTTATAACATTTGTTATTTTATGCGACTGTGAGTTTTTTAAATGACTCCTATAAATGATATATTGAGCAAAATTAATGATTAAATTTACTAATTCATAACTACAGCTCTCAATGTTGTACCCAACTATTAACATATTTTTTTTCAGTGAATTGAATATCCAAACCCCAGAAAATATAAAGTAAAAAGAAAATCAATTCTCCGAAATAATTTGACATTTACACATTCTAACATAATATGCTTTGAAGTTTCAACAGTATTACAGATGATACATGTATTGTAGTCTAAAATATTCCATTTACATAAATTGTAACGTGATGGTAAATCATATGCAAAAATTAAAATTTCAATTCTTTGATTTTATTATTATGAGAAACAGATGTCCAATTGAAATCCAAATGTAAATTCAGTCGATGTTTCCATGCGTTTAAATATATGGGTTTTCTCTTTTATTTTTAACCATCAATGAATATATTATTTTCGTATTGACTTTTGTGAGGTATAGGCGTGCGTGTATGTTAAAGGGTGTATGTGTGTGTGTGTGTGTGTGTGCGTGCGTGTGTGTGTTGGGTGGGAGTGGCGGCACTACACTCCAATCCACTGTGTGTGTGTTTTTTTCCCCAAAAAAGGTTGTCTTGTTTGTTTGTTTGTTGTTGTTGTGAATTTTGTGTAGGGGCCTATGTAAAGATGAAAGGAAGGGATTGGGTGTTTGCTATAATAACGATATATCTTTGCATAACCAAATTTCATTATACAGAATCAACCATGACAAATGAGGCAACCACGATGTATACTGCTAAAAACACCATGTCGTCAACTATCGGTATGATATTTTAATTGGCATTATATTTACAGTTACAAAAATATAGGTTTGTTTGAGAAAATGATCTATTATAATATGAAAATTTTTTATACAACAAAACAGATGTTGAATTGTAAGAAAAAAGAATTTCAACAGACAATGTATTGCTTTTCAGTTTCCGGACAAGAAAGTATATTGTCCTTTGACCTCATCGATATTAATTTTTGCTAATTCCTCAACAAATAAAAATTTATCTCATCCCTGACCAATTTATGCAGCGGTCACAACTCGCCGTACCTTCGACGTGCAACTCCCTACGATGGATTTCGTAGAAAATTCGTGCAGCGGAGGTACCTTGCAGGTACAATGCATGTACGATGTGCAGGAAATTTTTACAATACCCTTACTACAGAAACACAGGAATCGCAGAAGTTGACCCAGGACCCGTGCGTGCATTGTACATGCAACGCAGGCTACGTACGATGGCACGTGCCCCGTAGCCTACGACGAGTTGTGACCGCCGCATAAACCTTTATAGATTTTTTTTGGAATAAGTCAATAAAATACTCGCGAAATGTTTATTTTAAAAATGCTAAATTTTAGAAGTAATAAAGGAACAAAATATAAGTTATTGCACAAATCCCACAATCAATCTATTTATTATTATGAACATTTTGGCGGGCGAAAATAAATACTAATTATAAGTTTGTTCATCATGAAAATTTGAGTACAGAGGATTTTTTTTTCTCTCCCCGCATGTCTAATGCCTGTCAAGTTACTGGTATTCCACGGGACTGTTCTGAGATTCAAGCTAGTGGTATGAATATCTCTGGAGTCTATTCTATCTATACTGAAGGTGCTAATAATTCAATAGATGTCTACTGTGATATGGAGACGAAAGGTGGAGGTTGGACGGTGGGTATTAACTGGTGTATTATATATACTCATTGTATTCTATTAAAATATATATTTCTTTCCTTCGTCATAATGAATATTTAAATTCCCTCTTCATCCTTTGTGGAAAATGCTGAGAGTCGCAAAAATTTGACAAAAACGAGTAATACATGGACTATACATGGGTCCAATAATTATTTCGAATATCTATTGTTATATTGGATTATTATCAATCTTTGATGGAAATTACTTGTTGTAACTTTTACAATAATTTACATTTGTTTGGTGCTATACCACGGTTGAATACCAAGCGCTGGAGGGGGGGGGGTAGTGTATATAAATGCAGCTGCATTAACATTTGAAGTTGATTATATTGACATCCATCGCTCGTACCCTCTTTATAATCCATGTTCATATAAGTATCGTGAAAGATCTGATTGAATATTAATGACTTACCTCAGCGATATAAAATGTTATTGTGGGGGGGGGGGGGAGAGGAGGGGGTTAACTTGTGCATTATAGTTGTGCACGGAAAGCGCTAATTTTTTTGGAAAAGTCTGAGGTCGTCCGGGGGAGGGGGATTTGATCAAAGGACTTGTCGGACATTTTATCCGAGAAATTTGCTCTCAGCCAATAAGATGAAAGCATTTCAGTAGCTTATAACAGTTTGTTGGATACAATGTCCGACAAGTCCTTTGATGAAATGCCTCTGGATCTCATGGTATTACATTTAGTATAAGCGCATCGATTTATATTATTATATTCCATATACTAAGAATGTTGCAACAGGATTGGTCAAAAGTCAATCACGTGATTGATTATCACTCGTAGTGATAGTACTTTTGAGTTTCGCTAATCACTTCAGCGACCCATAGAGCATGTAGAGCCATAACGCGTCATCAATTATTTTTAGGTTGCGCGAAAAAAGTATAGTGTCACTCGGTTTTTTTTTTGTACTATCGTTTTTTCCATCACATGCAGCGACAGATAAATTCTTCTGTGACGTAACAATTTAAAAAAAAAAATTCTATGTTACGTAACAATCACTTCAGCCCATTTGAGCTAGGCCTTCGAGCTTCGGAGGAGATAGCTTATCCAGCTTGCCTGGGAAGTGATAGTCTTCCAATCATTTGGATCAACGGTGATTATTTGCTTACTAAAGGCCAACGCAAAATGAAAAACTGGACGAAATTTGATATAATAAAGATATAATTTGATAAGTAGAAGATTGTCCATGCTATCGTACATTTACAGATGTTTCAGCATAGACACAATGGTTTGGTTGACTTCTTTCTTGGATGGGCCGAGTACAAAAAAGGATTTGGAAACGTCTCTGACGAATACTGGCTCGGTAACGACAACATTCACCGCCTTTCAACTCAGAAGACGTACGAACTACGGGTTGAGCTGGAAGATTTCGAAGGAGAAACTCGCTATGCCTCCTATAGCAATTTCAGTATTACCGATGAAGCCTCTAATTACACTCTGACGATTGGTAATTATTCAGGAGACGCAGGTACGGGCATTTAATTTGCTTAATATATATATATATTTTTTTAAATATACGAACATCCAAAAAAGAACACAACAATAAAAAAAAAAAAAAAAAAAAGAGAGGAAAAAAAAAAAAACTCAAGAAAAACAAGAAAAATCAGCAGGTTTTAACATATTTTTTGACGACTGAAGACTTTAAAAATATTACAAAAATCTCAATGTCCCCCCTTGGAATGCTGAATAGAATCTATAAATCGGCAATGTCCCCCTTTGGAATGCTGATAGTATATATTAGTATATATATTATTTAATCCTTTTGGATCCACCACTGGAAACATTAGATTAACGTATCGACTTGCATAACGATATACATGGTAAACATAATCATATGCATGTAGGACAACAATTTATTTTTTTACTTTTTTATTTCTCTCATTGCTTCATAATAAATGGCTGGTCTGTTCTCAACAACCCTCTTAATATTCAATATTTAGGTGACGGTCTGAGATATCACCAGGGTCGAGCCTTCACAACCAAAGACCGCGACCATGATACCTGGACTGAAAACAACTGTGCTGTCAAACACACTGGAGCGTGGTGGTACAGGAAATGCCAACGCTCCCATCTCAATGGCCGGTATCTTCATGGACCAACTAAGGTGACTAGCAAGGGCGTGGTTTGGCGATACTGGCTAGGCGATAATTACTCTCTCAAGAAAACCGAGATGAAGCTTCGACCAGTAGAATAGCATGGCAAAGGATGTGCATGTCATTGAGGAGATTTTCGATGATCGACGAACCTTAACAATGCTTTATGTTATCTGAATCTCATTTGTCATGAGACGGATTTGAAATGGATTTGTTACTAGTCGCGAAGACTTCTCATGAAAGTCTTAAAGACGTCTCCTTAGTCCCAGCGACGTCTCATGAGTTTCCGCGACGATTCATGAGTCAAGGAGAAGTGTTAAAGACGTCACTGAGACGTCTCCGCGACAGAAAATAATTATCGGAGACGTCTCCGCGATGTGAGATAGTACAATAATGCGATCAAATCTAGAGTAGGGGAGACCGGGGACAATTGTAACAGTTTTTTTTCCAAATTTGACCTATCAACTTTATTAAAGCTAAATACTTGCTTAAAACTAAATAAAATGAAATATGCATATCTTAGCTTGACATATGAATAGGTTTGGGTCAAGTACAACAAGTTATTTTAAAACCATTACCATTTCAAAACAAGAGGTCGAGTGTTACAATTGCCCCGTGTCCAGGGGCAATTGTAACAGACGTACGGGGCAATTGTAACACATGAAATTGTAACATTTTGTTTTTCTTTATCAAAGCTATGCACTTGACAGAGCCAATATTTAAATATCATTAACCACATAAACTAATTAAAATGAAACGTGACAATGCTTGACTCATTTATATTATATTTTCCACGAGCATGATATGGGGCAAAATTTATGATACTTTTTTTTTTTTTTTTTAGGTTGTTGTGGCTTCACCCTTTAATTGTAGAGCTATAGAACCTTCATTAATTCATATTTTGTTTCTTTATCTACTTTGTACCTACCCAATATATCTTTAAATTGATAACTGTGGTAAAGCAATTCATATATACGCCTTTTGACTTTAACGCATTCTTTTCCAAATAAAGTGATACATTTCTGTGAAGTAAAAAGTGACAGATTTTTTTGTAAAATCAATCTTAAAAATTTATGCCACTTTTTTTTTTCTGGCAAAATCAATATTTCTTTGCTTTGTAAAACAAAACATATTGGACATATTTTCAGGTATCATATTGAAAATATATTTTAATCTTTTATGGGGGCTCCCATCTCTCCCGCCCCCCTCTCTCTCTCTCTCTCTGTCCTCTTTCTTTCTTTCTTTCTTCCTGTCTTTCTTTTTCTTCTTTCACTCCCTCTTTACTCTTTTACTTTCCTTTCTGCCCTCCCCCCTCTCTCTCTCTGTCCAGTTCTCCCTTTCCCTCCCTTCCCTTTTCTCTTCTTTCTCTCTTTTAATGTGTTTTATTTTTAATTAAAAAAAAAATAAAAAAAAAAATCAGGGGGCGGGGGGAGGTTCCGTAATCTCTTTCTCATTTAATAGGACCCTATTGTAAATAAGCCTTTTTGGATTTCATGGGCTATCCTGTCAGTGTTTCTTTTATGTTTTATACCATGTACACTCAAATCAAATTATATGTCCACAGTTATTTCATTCTCATGTTTGAGCTCATAGATATGGTAATCCTTGTAAACAAAGCAATATAATTCACTATACATTCAAACTTATGAAGTTCTGAAGTTCTCTAGTAAAGTGATATAGATTATTAAAACAACAAGAATAAAAAAAAAAAATGAGGCTCTGATTACAATGAAACAAATGATAAACACACTAAAGGCACCTTTTTCGGACAAAATCAATATTTCTTTGCCTTTCTAACAAAACGTATTGGACAGATATGTTATAAGTTATTTTAATTCTCGTGTCTGAGCTTATAGATATAGTCACCTTTTGTCATGCTTACTAAGCATTATAATTGACAATACATTCAAAGTAATGAAGTTCACATGCTTGAGCTTATCGACGAGGCTACTCTTTGCTGTTTTTCTTTATTTCCAAGTCTACTCCTATTTACAATTTTGGCATTAAATGAACCTATTACACAATGTTCACTTTCTTTATAATTTCAACCTTTTCTTTTCTAGTGAAATGACATTAATTATGGGGGGGGGGGAAGGAAAAAATACTGAAGGCTCTGATTACAATGAAACAAAATTGATAAACTTTAGACACTTTTTTTCCGGACAAAATCAATATTTCTTTCCCTTTTCAATAAAATGTATTGGACAGATATGTTCAAAGTAATTTAATTCTCATGTCTGAGCTTATAAATAAGGCTATTTTTTCCTTTTAAATAAAATACATGATTGACAGATACATTCAACGTTGTGCAATTCTCATTTCTAAGGCCCCCCTTTCGTCAGCAAACGTGTACAAAAACGGAAAAATGACCATACATTTGTGATTTTTAGCCTGTTCAGCCCCCCCCCATCCCCACTTGCCGCTCAACTCCTCCACTTTCAAAAGCGCTCCGTGGCCCCTGATTGGTTATGTATTAGCTTGGTTTTGATGCAGCGGAAAGCTGCTTAATACCGAGTTCCTACGGGAGTTACTTTAACAGAAACAGAAACAGAACAGTCCTGTAGGGGCAATTGTAACAGCTTGTTACAATTGCCCCTGACAGAGGTGACCATATTTGGAGAGATTTTTTTCTATCTTAGCTTAGATATTCATCGTTGAAACGTTAGCAAAATATGGCCTAAGAACATAATTTCTAAATATATAAAAATGACAGCCGCAGCTCATCCACATATTTGTCCAGAAGAAAAACAATGGGTAATGTGAAATATTAGTTTCATGCTCAAAAAACGATTTTTCTGCTGTAGAAAGTTCCACGGACCGTTAAATCTGCTAACACTCAAACAGCATGTGGAGCGATGAAATGCGCATGCTCTGTACAAATTTTAAGTTTGTAGCGTGTTTCTGCTAGGAATGGGAGCCTCTGTTACAATTGCCCCGTGTTACAATTGTCCCCGGTCTCCCCTAGAGTCCTTGTGAATTGAGTGACTAGAGACAAATGGTTCCATTCACTTGTTACTAAGAATTTTATTTCAAAAGTCATAATGTGAATTGCATAACAGTTGTTGTTTGGTTGGACAAACCTTGGAGGAACCCTCATCCACTGCAGTTTGCATGTTGTCTTTTACAATATAAATCTTTGTGTGTATGTAATCATTGGTATCTAGGAATTTTAAGTCCCCGCATTACAATAGTTACAATGCGAAAAATAACGTATTTACGAGGATTCTCAGACGGTCGTTTACCATTGATAGACTTCGTCGTGATTAATTGCTTTCCCCCTTTTTGTGCTATTCTTTTTTATTATCTTGTTCTTCCTTCTTTACTTATGTCATTTTTCATGTCCAATTTCAATTCATCCAGTTTCATATAATATTAAAAATGTTATGAAATCTAATGCATAAATGGATATGAAATGTTTCAAGTAACTGATATCAAATATCGTTTGCACACAGTTATGCATAATGAAATTTGGTTTAAGTGCAATTGAACAAACAAGACGAAAACATAAAGACACATGTATTTGTTAATTTCTTTTTTATTTACCTTCAACATTATAATATACTACAGTATGTTCCTTAAAAAAAGGTTATCGAAGTTCAAAGGTCAGTTATTACAAAAGCATATGGTTTATTTTTGTGATTTGTTTACTAAAATACTAAGTAACTCATCAGCTTTAATTTGAGACATTGCTTACGTCCAAACTGTAATGGGTCACAGAGTTAGGGTCCTTTGAAGGGGATAGGTACAAAACCCATTTTTTCCAAGTTGTTCGTTTTTAGGGTATGAAACCAACTTTTTATAAATTTTTGGTTTCATAGTTTTTTGTTTTTTTTTTGGGGGGGGGGGTTTTGTCACCCAAAATTTCAATGAAAAATCAATCTCATTTGTCAATGACAATGATAGGGGTTCGCAATTATGAGTCTCTTGAGTCGTGGGAACGTCGTGGTGACGTCTCCTGAGACTTCAGGGCGTCGAGGGAAAATGGAACAAAAGTCAAACATGTTCAATCTTTCAGTAGACTTCTTAATGACGCCAGCAAATAAAAATTATTAGCCCGTTCGATTTCTTTTAATCGTTAGCAAGTTCCGACAACGTCTCTGCGACGTCGTGGATACTTAAGAGACGTCGCGGCAACCCCGCAAAGACGTCACAGAGACTTGCTCGCGTATTAAAGAAGTCTACTAAAAGATTGGACATGTTTGAAATTGGTTTGATTTTTCTCACGACTTCTTGCAGAATCAAGAGACGTCGCGGCGACCTCTCCGAGACTCCAGGTACTCATGCATAATCGAGAACCCATTTGATTGCCAGTGAGATAGGTCCTTTGACAAATGAGATTGCATTTCATTGAAGCTTTGTGTGACAAAAGCCCTAAAACTATGAAACCAAAATTTTGTTTCATACCCTAAAAACGAAAAACTTGGAAAAATGGGTTTTGTACCTATTACCTTCAAAGGACCCTCACTCTGTGACCCATTACAGTTTAGACGTAAGCAATGTCTCAAATTAAAGCTGATGAGTTACTTAGTATTTTAGTAAACAAATCACAAAAATAAACCATATACTTTTGAAATGACTGACCTTTGAACGTCGATTACCTTTTTTTTTAAAAGGAACACACTGTATATCACTTACTTAGTGAAATGAGATGTCAGTTTATAATTACCTCAAATGTATTACCAAATGACAGCCTTGTTAATCTTCGCAATAGACGCATAGTGAGGTTAAATGAAGAGCCGTGTTCTCATCCTCATGATTGTGTTGGTGAAAAGTCCCACTTTCGTGTGAGAATTGATGATTTCAAATTACTGTTTTAAAATTAGTTTAGTACGACTATCCGATGTTCTATCATCATACAAGTGGAAGCATAAATATGTTATAAGGAGTCAAACTCTCCTTCTTTATGATTTATTGCAATTGTTTATTTTTTTTTGTTATAAGTTTACAAACTGTTTTTAAAACTCAATTTTTCTAAAAGGCATTTCTGCGCAGACATGGGAACGCTGGCAATGCAACTTTGGCAGATACTACATCAATACTAAAACTATATATTCATCATCATTATACTTTTATTGGAAGGTCAAGATCTTCCCCCGTCGTATTGCGCCTATGAGTACCTATTAAAATATAAGTACCTGTAAAGTGTTTTATCTGGTTTCAATATTGAAGTAAACACATTATGGAGCAAAGAAATCTATCATGACCAAAGCTACAGTACAAACATGCAAATAAAGAATATTGCCGCCAGCATGCAGCTGGCGTGACACTAAACGAATGTGTGTATAATATTTGAGACAGATAATGTATAAAGATTTTTTTTTAACATCAAGGCTCTATATTTCAGTAAGAAAATATTGCAGTATGATTTTCAGTCACATCATGCATGCAAAACCAAGACGTGCTTGGCGATATAGCAAACATTGTGCATACTGTTTTTAAGTGAAGCGCCTTGAGCAAATTCATTTGGAAGGGCGCTATTTGAGAATATGTTATTATTATTATTATTATATTGAAGGATTTTTTTTAAAGCTAAATTATTGTTGTGGTCATAAGATTGAATTGTGGAAGACCCTGCCTCAAAGTGATTGGGAAAGGATGAAAACAGATTGCTTAAGAATTTTTGTCTGCTGTAAGGTTTTGGAATGAACAAAATGATAAGAAATTAACCCAATTCTGCTGAGAGTATCATGCGCTGCACACAAAAATGCATTATGGGACATTACACAAATGTTCGGCCCGAACATTACAACTGTTTTGGTCATATCATGACTTTGATGACATTTGAAGAAAAATCATTTTATCCATTGTCTATCTCTACCAAAATAATCATGATGAATGTAGACGGAGCAAAAATACAATTTACGGGCATGATGGGGGGGGGGCAATGAACACCGCCGTCCGCATTGATTCACCGTGAGCATTCCTCACTAAACTGGGATGGTGTTGTATCGCCATGTTCTTGTAGCTGTTGAATTCCATTCTCGCTCACGGTGAAACGATGTTCCAGCTTGCACGCAACACTGCAGAGTAGGGATATACATGTAGAGATAGTGACAGTTAGAAATTCGGTGCAGCTGAGGGCTTGCGGAGGAATACCAATTAATTCAGTGGCGATTGTTCGAGTTTCGAGAAAAGTGGGGTTAAACACTCTGCCGCCGCCGATGAGATGTATTTGTGAGGTGGCGGTGTGGGAGAGCGAGAGAGAGAGAGAGAGTGTGTGTGTGCGGTTTTAGGGGAGAGAAATAGAACGAGAGAGATAAAGATGGAAAGGAAAAGATTTGGAGATTGAACTTGCTTGATGGCAATATCCACTTTCAATCACTATCCTTATTTCTCTTATAGTGTTCTTTATTTTCAAGGAAAGTATGTTTTATGACCTTTACGTCATGTAGAATGATTGCTTTTCCAGTAGCCTCTACTGTTATTATAATTTTCTTCATTCGCTTGAATGACTGTGCTCCACAATCATCTGTAAGACTTCGTCCGATAGAGGGCGCTCAAGAAATTGTGAAATGTAAGGATGGCATTCTTGGGTCCTGAATAAAAATTAAGTAAAATTTTCATCAGTTAATGGTATAAATATAATTTCTGCTACTGTTACAACAACTGACCACAAAAATTCCTGTTCTGTGTTTTTTTAATTTTTAATTATTATATTTTTAATAATTAGATGTTTTGTAATTCAATCAAAACAATCACAGTGTACAGGTAGATTAAATTAATACAAAATTAGCAGAAAATTATTATAACACTATAAAATAACAATATAATAAAAGACATAATAAGGAAAAGGTGGAACTTAAATGACAAGAAGATATAGAGAATGGGTATACTTTGGAACATAAACAGACACAGTTTTTTGCGTTGTTTAATCAATTAATTCATTTAACAGAAAAGAAGAAATTTTGTCCAGGCGGTATAACTGACACCATGCATGAGAGGGTTATTTTCGCTTTAAATCAATAATTTGATTAAGTTAGAGTCAGCGCAGAATGGGTCTGGCTTAGTAATTATCAGTGGTAAAATTTTCTTTCACTTTTTCATTTATTAAGATTTTTTAATATGTTACTGTCAGTGAGCGGGGTTTTCAAATTATTGATGGTCGACGGTGTCTCCTGCGCCCTAGTGCCACACTAAATGTGTTATCATAAAATTTGTTTATAGCCTTTTTTCATATCTATAATTTGATGAAGAGTCTGTTTTCCTTGATGACGTTAAAGTTCAATGATGGTCTTCCATGATCAACCAGGACCATTCCGTTGCTAAACATAAAAATGGTGAAAATACATGAAGAGTAAAAGAAAACAAAAAAACATAAACGTGTATACATCATCAGTAAGTATAACTTCTATTATCATAAATTGTTTTGTAGGGGAATATAGGCAGGGTCGAATTGCCAATGTTAAACACTTGGAAGAGAGCATCGTTTATTTTGTTGTCGAATGTACTTTCTGATTAATTTTAAATAAATCATGATCCGTCATTGACATATTGATTATTCCTTTTACTTTCATCATGCATTCTTTTGAGCGGCGTCCTGCCATCTGATAAAATCTCCCATCTCATTATTTCCTACGAATCGATCAAGAGAGGTGATTACATCTTTAGGGTTTCGAGCTACATAGATAACCTGTGCAGAGAAGAAAAAACATCTTAGTCTACTGGTCTCATCACCTGACTGGTGATGTAAAGGTCGTGGATTCGATCCCCTGCCCGGCAGCGTAATCTTTTTTCTATCTTTAGAGCGACTTGGAGAGTGACACCAGCTATTTTACCCCATATTACCCATTTACCTTCACCTTATCTGTTCTTGTAGGTGGGATTCTATCCCTTCATCATGTTCATGTATCCCTAAACGTATCAATTTATAGCGACGGAAATAATTTGATACATGGATATCGAACCTGCAACCTTCTGGTTGAGTGTCTGTGCATCGCACCACTCGACAATGAACGTTGAAGCTTAGTACAACCATTGAGGCATGATGCAGTAAAGTACTACACCCCCTGTTGGAGGTATCATATATTATTTTAAATAGAAACTTTTTGTCCGTTTGAGAAAAGCGAACTAAAGCTTGTTTCATTGTCTTGCTTTTCTTTTAAGATCTTTCTCGATGTAATTCATTGTATAATACTATAGTGCATATTTTAAGAGACAAATCTAACTCTGATTAAGTAAATCAATTAATAAATTTATTTACGTTTTTTTAACAACATTATTTTCATACATAAGAAAATTTGAAGTTTTTAATAATTGAAGCAGCATGTTTAATACAGATTATTAAAAAAGTCAAACAAACTTCATATCAATATGAAATAGGTTGGATATCAATTGATAATGATTAAGGAGATAATTATGATTATGCCTACCTTAGCTTTCTTGGTATCAATGCCGGGTGGTAGAAACCTAACAGGTAAATGTGACTGTATCACACGAGGTGATTTGGCTCTCTCAACGATCTTATAGAAGGGTAGATGACGTGTCGTCCCTTCATCATAAGAATCTTTCTGGAAGTAGATCATCTCGATGTTCCCCTGCGTGGTCGTTCGGTCGATCGTCTCTGGGTTGCCATTGTTTAAGATGTGATGAACGATTTCCGATGCCCAGTGAGTTCCTATATATAAACATAATTTGGAACTTATAAGCTTGGTTTGATCATGAATTGTGCTATTGCAGATATAGGTAGCCAACATCCACAGGGAAAATGGGTAGATATGGCTATCACTTGCCATGAAATGGGTTTGAGACGTTGTTAAGACTATTTTCAGATGGGTCATGAGACTAGTTTGAGACTAAACTTTCGGAGATGTCTCATGGACGTCCTCACAACGTATGATGAGTCCGGCGGGAAAATCGATCATGTTCATAACTATGTGATTTTTTTTTTAACGTATCAAAGACGTGAGATATCGTGTTTAGATTAGAGACCCAAAGAGGTATTTTTCTTTTATATAACATTAAAATTCATAGTTGTAAATGGAATATATTACGTCTCATTTATGTTAATATTTATACAAACTTTGTGTGCCTCCTTTTTTTTTTGGAGGGTGGGGGGGGGGGGTGGGGGAATGGATGGGCATATGAGATCGAAATCCTCTCTCATCTTTGTTATGGATCTCGATTAAGGAATAGATCTATCAATAATTCATGGAATTGACAATACACAATAATCTAATTTTCTCATTGTTCTTATTTTATCGAAGCCCACTTTAATTGAGCTTTGACCACCAGGCTCCTTTAATAAAGTACAAATCAACAATGTTTTGTATGGTTTTGTATAATTCTCCTATGATTTTTTTATATATATCACAAACTGTGGAATAATTATTGAATCACTGAAAGTGCTTGCTCATTGGATTTGTAATGACATCGCAGGCAGAGAAGTGCGCCAGAATTCGAAGTGTATATAATACATTTTTAATGAGTTCAACTGTGATTTGACAGTATTACGTTGTAATATAAGATTACTTTTAAAAGGGCCTACAGCTGTATAAGTGTATCATATTTTTAATGGGAATAATATAATTACATTTACTATTCATTCAAACTTGATTTACCTGATTTGGAGTAAGTGTTAATCCAGATATCATCTTCCTTAACTTCAAATTTTTTGAGAGCCTCGATGCTTGACGGGATGACCAGGGCACTGAACTTTGTCCCTTCGTAGAAGACACTTCCATGTACCGAGTGATCAACCCAGTCATCAGGACTAAATGATGATATATCTACGCTCATCTTGTATGTTACACAGTCTCTCTATCTGTGTGTCTTTTTTCAAATCCAATTATTTTTAGTTAGGTGGTCTGAAATGATACAGGGGAAACATGAAACTCGAACTTGTACCGAAATTACTCCAGTGTGACGTCATCAAAATTCCATATTGCATTATCTGAACGGAGTGTGATGAAAAAGCATCTAAAGCATAAATGTGGTTGGAATCTGTTCAGCGGGACCCCGAGATGTGGATAAATAAATACCCGTTAAAAACTTGTTTATTGGCGTGGTTTTATTAGACCTATTCTTTACGATTTCGTAGGGAGGGGCGGGGGGTAGAGAGGGGAGGCGCGCTGGAAGGCATACACACACATCTGGCGCTGCTCAGTGGCTGCCAAGCCTACGGGACAAGGGCAAAAAGAATATCCGATTCGGACAATAAAATTTGAAGCACTTTTTAAAAATAAAATGGCTTTGTGTTGTTATTCTTATTTTTGTTTTTGTGTGGAAATATCTCATAAGATAAGGTGGATTGGGGCAGAAGCCCCAAGGCCCGACCACGGCCCCTGAATGATATACACTGATTATTTAGTCCCGTGAACATATCTCAGGCTCCAGTGAACTGATTCCCAACCTTATGCTATAAAAGTTTCCCATCGCTCAACCGAGATAAGATAATTACCTAAAACGTAGAATCGTACGAACCAAACTAAAACTAAGCCAAAACACCCCCAAAATATGGCGTCATCTTCACTAATCTTCACTAATGACACATTTTGAGGCGCGTACATCGTCACCAAAATCATTTTCCAAGAAATGGAGTAATTTTCAAAACAAGTAATAAGAGACAACCTCTTTATATCATATTCTTCAACACGTGCACAAATATAGTTTTCATATTTTCTTAGAACTGAATATAGGCTAAGTAATCCGACGTGAGAAACAAGTAAGTATTATTACCTTAATTGACAATCCAAGATGAGCATAAATGAAACTTTTACAGAGCCAGTATCAGTAATGTAATCTATGAACTGTAACATTAATATATGGCTATCATAGGCACCGGGATGGGCTTAGTCATTCAATTGTATTAGAACTTGACCTGCTGGCACTGTAAAATAGACTTTGAACTTATGCACATTGATACTTCAATATGGAACAAACACCGCAGGCCCATACCTATATATTTTTTCATATACAACGTATATATCGGATATACACAATATAACTGTATAAAGTGGCAGATACAGTAGGGGAAGGGTTAAATCAAGTAAGCCCACTTTTGAATAAAAAATTCCCACCAACAAATTGATGTCACCTTCCTCCAAATTTGATTAAAGTTATGCGGGCAGCTTGAAGAATCATTTTATCAATATCTCGAGCGCAGGACATTTTAAGCATTTTTTTAACGCGGCGGTCACAACTCGCCGTACCGTCGACGCGGAACTCCCTACGATGGATTTCGTAGAAAATTCGTACAGGAATCGCAGAAGTTGAATTAGGACCTGTGCTTGCATTGCACATGCAACGCAGGTGCTAAATAATATATTGAGTTTAAATTACAAACTGTATAAAATGAAATTAATTAATTCTCCATTATGTACTTTTTGTAACTCAGAAA
>CALNVZ010001721.1:36343874-36373936 GCA_940671915.1 Paracentrotus lividus
GTCCCATAGGCCATGTACAAGACCCGGAAAAGTTTACAAGTACAAGTTTTTTTGGTTGATTCGTGTTCTAGATGGGTATTTAAGAAAATTTAGCTTGGTTGCCAGCTTGGCAACCTTGAGCAATTTTTTTAATTAGAACAATTAGAATCATGACCTAATTAGCATATTTATAGTATGTAAAATGCTGCTAATTTTAGCCCTGTAGGCCTGAGAACAGATATGAAACACTTCTTTAAGGCTTTCCATGACAAGGAATTCGTTTATAACACTAGTTTTTATTTTCAAGAAATTCTATTGTCTTAAATGGCATAATTAGCATAATGAGCC
The DNA here is from genome assembly GCA_940671915.1 of Paracentrotus lividus. Taxonomy (NCBI): domain Eukaryota; kingdom Metazoa; phylum Echinodermata; class Echinoidea; order Camarodonta; family Echinidae; genus Paracentrotus; species Paracentrotus lividus. Next base: position 36,344,202 of record CALNVZ010001721.1, read on the forward strand.
TATAGTCAAATATGCATACACTGTATGTACAATCAAAAGTCATTCTCACTTATAGAATGACAAAAAAAATATGGTTCATTCGTGTTCTAGATGGGTATTCAAGTAAATGTAGCTTGGTTGCCACATTCGCAATATTGAGGAATTTCTCTTATTAGCATAATTAAAATAATGACCTAATTTGCATATATGCAATATGCTGCTAATATCAATCCAGGTATCCTGAGAATATTAACAAAATACTTTTTACGGGGTATCTATACAAGGAATTCATTTACTAAGTATGACACTACTTTTTTTTTCATTTGGAAGTTCTTCTTTATTGTCTTAGAGAGCAGAATTAGCATAATTAGCTTTTATACATACACTTCCTACCTACAATACATGTATAGAGTCATTCTTATTCACAAGAAGACAATTTTTTTTAATTTTTTTTATTCGTGTTCTGATCGATATTTTAAGTAAATTCAGCTTGATTGCCAGATTGGCAATTTTGAGCAATTATTTTTATTAGCATAATTAGAATAATGACCTACAGTAATTATCATAATTAGCAAATTAAAACAGGATTTTGAGAATATGCATGAAACAACTTTACAAGAGTTGCCTAAAACAAGGAATTCGTTTGTGACACTGTTTTATTTTTCATTTTAAAGCCATTCTTTATAGCATTATCATGATTATTAGCATAATATGCATGTAACCTAGGGTACATGCAGGTAATATGGGCCACCTGAAGCAAATCATGTCGTGACCGTCGACCGGTGACCGGTGACCGGTGTGAGCACCATAATGTTGTTCATATGAACTGTATACGAAAATATATCGTCGTGAGAGCATGTGATGCCGAAATTTCTCTGAGAAAATTGCTGAAAACCAACAAGGCAGGTAAAACTTACGTCATTATTTTACCCTGATGTAAAATTTGATATTTCACAGAATGTGATGGTGAAAGAGTGTTTGAGGGGTAACCTCAATTGTTTTGTAGGGCCTATAAGCTTATAGTTTCATTTTGATCATACTAACGTGTACAGGTCAATTTGTTTTAGTGAAGGCGTGCAATGTGGCATTGAATGCTTGCCTGACACAGCAACATTAGTGCAGGTAATATGGGACATCCAAAATGGCGGAAATTATTCTGGTACTTAGTATTGGGATGAGGCATCAATCTCTTTGCTACGATTTTTTGGGGTATATTCACAGTATATAATTAATATAAATAACTTATTGTAGGCCTATATTGACTTGTATAATGAAAATATTATTTAAAAAATATTAAAACAAGAAATAATATACAAAATACATAACAATGACATATATAGTCAAAGGATTTACTGAAGGGTCTTATAATTTCAAATTGTATCTTGAAGTTAATGATTTTCAACATTTTAAGCAAATTCCAGACATGGTAGAGTCATTGTAGTTTTTAAAACATACATTAAATACATGTGCCCATATTACCTGCACATGCAGGTAATATGGGCACTTTGGTAATGACGTCAACATTTGAATATTGCAGACAGGGGGATTGGTGATAATTATTTTTCTTCACAATAAAAGTTAGAGCAGTAGTTATTGATTCATACAAACAAAGATTAGACTGTGTGTCATTTCGTAATTTTATGCAAATTAGGCAAATGAGCTTAGGGGGCCCATATTACCTGCATGTAGCCTATATGTGCAAATATGCATGTAACACTGTATGTACAATACTGAGTCATTCTTATTCATAGAAAGACGAAAATAATATAGCTCATTCGTAACTATGTAAAGATGCAATGAAACATAAAATGTATTTTTCCTCAACACGATTGACCATGGCATTGAATTTTTATATCTGTTATTTGGGATAATTGGGCCATATATTGTATCTTCTCATGAATTAATATGTTGTGTATTATGACTGACGTTATTGTATTTGGCAACTTAAGGCTTTCTATTAACGATGACAATCATCCCCCATATACGGTATTTATTGTACATAATAATCTCATTACGCTGATTTTGCTAATGAAGACTTACTAGAAAATATAAGCTTGTGTCATAAATGAATTCCTTCTTTAAGCTAACCTTTAAAAATCGTTTTGTTTGAATTCTCAGGGTTCCTGTATTAAGAGTAGTAGGAAATAGGAATAATGCTAATTATACCATTATTATCCTAATTTGAAAAAAATGCTCAGGATTGCCAATCTGGCAATCAAGCTGAATTCACTTGCAAACCCATCTAGAAGACGAATCGACAACAAGTTTTGTCTCCCTGTAAATAAGAATGACTCCATATTGTAGTAATTAGTGTATGCATAAAAGCTAATTATGCTAATTATACGCTCTCTAAAACAATAAAGAAGAACTTGGAAATGAAAATTAGTGTCATAAATGAATTCCTCGTTATAGATACCCCTAAAAAAGTATTTTGTTCATATTCTTAGGATACCTGGATTGATATTAGCAGCATATTGCATATATGCAAATTAGGCCATTATTCTAATTATGCTAATAAGAGCAATTCCTCAAGATTGCGAATGTGGCAACCAAGCTACATTTACTTGAATACCCATCTAGAACACGAATGAACCATAATTTTCATCATACTATAAGAGAATGATTTTATATTGTACATACAGTGTATGCAGATTTGAATATAGGCTCATTATGCTAATTATGCTATTTAAGACAATAGAATTTCTTGAAAATAAAAACTAGTGTCATAAATGGATTCCTCGTCATAAAAGACTCTTAAAAAAATGTATTGTCCGTCATCTCAGGCCTCCTGGATCAAGATTAGCAGCATATTACATAATATAAATATGCTAATTAGGTCATTATTCTAATTATGCTAATTAAAAAAAATTGCTCAAGGTTTCCAAGGTGGCAACCAAGCTAAATTTTCTTAAATATCCATCTAGAACACGAATCAACCAAAAAACCTTGTAGTTGTAAACTTTTCCGGGTCTGCAAAATTTCTACTGGACTACTATAGCAAAGAAGGCACTATACATGAGTAGACTTAAAAGTGTAAACCCAACGTTCACAGAATTCAAATGTTTATTATTTAACACATACAAAATGGAAAAGTACATTGCAAAAAGAAAAAACAAAATAACTGTTCACACCAACAGGTGGCAGTGTATGACCAAATGGTTAGCTGACAATAATCTGTAATCCGACGTGTATTCTCTATTTTACTATGTATAATTTATATATGTTATTTGTATTCTGAAGTGACCAATAGAAAACACAATTTCAAAAAAAAAAAAAAAAAAACATGCAACGCAGGCTACGTTGATGGCACGTGTCCCTGTAGCCTACGACGAGTTTGTGACCGCCGCATAACTGGTATGAAAAAGTTTATGTAGGGTCTCTTTCCTACTAGCGCGAAATTTCAATTGATGATTTCAATTGACCGCACAACACACACACACACAACCACACAACACACACACACACACACACCGTGACCCTCGTAGGCCCACATACGAACACACAACCTTAGCACACACACACACACACACACACACACACACACACACACTCACACACACACACACCACCACACACCCACACACACACATCACACACACACACGCACACACACATGTACACACACGCAGCCTCATACGCACGCGCCCCTCCGTAAACACTGTTATGAAGATCAACTACAGTGCGTATCAATAAAAACGGGACCGTTTTGAAAAGTCTATTAAAATTTTGTTTCAAATGATGATGTCTATATTTTGGTGTTAATAGATGCTCTGAAGTCTTATCCTTCAAATGCTATTGAAAAAAAGTTTTGTTCATGCTTGAGTAAACACGGAACGTTTTTGTCGGGGGCTCATTAGACTTCTTACTAATCAGCAGACTTCCTTTTAACTTTTTCATTATCTTCACAATTATTTACGAATTTTAAATTTAAATCAAAATTAATTTAAAAGTTGTTTATTTACTTGATTTTTTTTTAATATGTGATCTTTTAGTATTGAATATTCCTTCATACTTGAAATAAAAAGTCAACCCAAGTAAAGGGATTTGCATTTGGATACAAAATGGTGTCCGTCGGTCCGTCCATCGTCCGGTATCCGTCCATCACACGGTGGGCGACTCACAATCTGGATATTGCCTTGTTATTTTATTATAGGCCTATATATATATTTAACCCAATGTTACGCTTGTAAGTGAAAAAAGGTAACAAACATGAATTCACTTGTTTTACTTATGTTTATTACAGTAAAGAAGGAAATGCGTTTGTCACGAATCAGAGGTTGATTGTGGTTTATTTTCAAATTGAGAAAGGAGTGATTTATAGATTAATTTGGTTCGTTGGTTGGTTGGTTGGTTGATTGATTGATTGCTTTGTTTGTTTGTTTCTTTGTTTGATTGATTATTTGTTTGATTGTTTGATTGATCGATGGATTAAATGATTGATCAAGTGATTTAATGAATGATTGATAGATTGACTTTTTAAATGATTGATTATTTGATTTATTCATTGTTTGTTTGAATAATTGATTGATTGATCGATTACTGTTTGATTGTTCCAATAATTTATTAAGTTATTGAAAGAATCATAGAAAAATCAACTCAAATGACTAACATAATCCTTGACCTAGAAAAATGACAAAATTTCATTACCCTTTGAATTTTGCGCAAGCCTTTTATTGAGCCTCCGACATAAACGTTCCGTGTTTGCTGAAGCATGAACGAGACTTATTTTTTAAAAATTTGCATTTGAAAGATACTCTCAGAGCATCTATTAACATCAAAATATAGACATCATAATTTGAAAGAAAATTTTGACAGACTTTTCAAAACTGTTTAATTGATACGAACTGTAGATTGCCCGCTATAAGAATATAGGTGTCTGTGAACGTTAAAAAAAAAAGAAGAAGAAAAAAAAAAAAAAAAAAAAAAAAAAAAAAAAAAAAAAAAAAAAAAAAAAAAGAAGAAGAAGAAGAAGAAGAAGAAGGAAAACAAAAAAGGTTGCATCAGCAACTCCTCCTACTGGACATCTTTGACCATTAAATGGATTAAAACTTCGATGTAGTAGCTTTATAACACAGGGATGTTGATGTATACTAAACAAACATTAAAAAACATTACAACAGTTGTAAAAAAAAAAAATTAAACCAATGCCACAGAAGATCAAAATGTGGAGGATGAAGGACATCGACAAAGGTCAAACACCTGTCAAGGCTTATCTCCCTTTATTGATTGAAAAGTATCTGTTCAAAGCAATCGAATGCCAAAACAGAAACAACATAAAACAAGACAAATGGAAAGCAATGACAATGAGAGCCATGATTCATCATGCTTTTTCTTTTCTCTTTCTATTTTGATCGTGAGTAGATATGACACACAACTTCAAGGACCACATTTTTGTAGATGTACTGATTATGTGTGATGAATGAAGAAGGGTTTATAACTTATGAAGAAACGGAATCTCAAGATTTCAGAGCTCTTAAGCACGAACACGCTAGCTGTATATCTTTCTTAAGCGTTTTATTGTCGGATCATCACCACTTCAAATACCACAAGTTTTCATATATAATACAAAAATAATATAAAATGTGTGATGAATGACGAAGGGTTTATAACTTATGAATAAACGTAACCTCTTTCAGAGATATTAAGCAAGAACGCGCAAGCTGTAAATCTTTCTTCAGCATTTGATCATAATTGTCTTGATATATCCATCGGTACTTGGTTTAGTTATTGAGGTGTGAGCCTGGTCGAAAACTTTAAAACATCTCGCTTTACTGGGTCTTAAACACAAGACCTCACATCCTGAGATCGTTTAGACGTGCTCAATTCACCAAACTGTCTGTGGTTCCATTTTTTCCTATTTCACGAGGATGGCTTGGATAAATCAGAGCGGTAGTCGACTATTATTCCTGTTAACATTTGTCATCTCCTGGTATATTGTAACTGCATCAACTGTAACGGGTAAGACCCATTAAAGAATGCAAAAACGAGTGTGTGCTTTTGTTTAATTAGGCTCTGGAGCTGGCGGATGTCGAATATCTTTCATGATTTTTATTGAATTATAAAATATTATATAAAAGTATTATTTATTCTATGGCTGTGATTGAAACTATTGGGATGTCTAGCCCCTACCCCCAAAGAAATTTTCGAAATACGTTTTACCCATGTAAAAAAAAATAATTAAAAACTCTTTTTGACCTTTTTTTTTTACCCTTGTGGTCAAAGACTAGGGGGGGGGCACAGATCCTTCCCAGTAAACGTCCCCATCAGCGGTGCTCCATTAAGTCATAGGGACAATATCACAAATTATATAATATTCCAATTGCACCAAATGTAACATAATCATGTATACCTTTTATTACCTGTACTTGTTCCATGAGCCATGAAGGGGGCACCCTGGCATGCCTCGGGCGGCCTTAATTGTTATATCTTTTACTCAATTCAAAATCGTAACATTTATTTTATTGAATATAATAAAGGAAATACATAAACATATAGCCTTCTTAAATAGTATGAAGTTATTAATACTTGAAAAAATAAAAATAAGGGCATTTTAAAATTTTGTTTAATCAAATAACTCCAACAGTGCTCCCAAATACAGTAGCGAACGCAGAACGATGTTATACAATTAATTTATCGGGCCCATGCGTAAACATAATAGAGCCGCTTTTGTCCCCAGACAATGGGCCCGAGAAATGCATTCAATTCGATTTTCTTGGATCCGCGCCTGAAATATTTGTCTCGAACAAAAGTTGGATGCCAAAATGGTACCTTTCCTGAAGGTACAGAAACGCTATGTTCTCAACCATCAAAGACAGTGCAAATAACCTTTCAAAACTTGCTGAATTGATAAATTTGTAGAAATATCCGTGCCCTAGTAATTAATCAACAACAACAACAACAACAACAAATCGTTAAATTTGCTGTACCCTTATTATCTTGTTATAACTATTGATAAATTCTGATCGTTTTTCAACCTAGATGTACGTCTCGTAAATGGCTCAAGCAATGCTGAAGGTAGAGTGGAGGTGCTGTACGGTGAATCATGGAAGACAATTTGTGGTAACTGTTATTATAGAAGTCTGAGGGTAGCGACAGTCGTCTGCAGAATGTTAGGGTTTGACGGAGCGTTGAAGTTGACATTCTATGCGAGGATTGGACAGGGAACCGGTGATATTCTAAAAAATATCCGTTGCTATGGAACAGAAGACAGTCTGGCACAATGTCGAGGCTTACAGGTTGCATCTTCCGACATAGATGACCAAGATGCAGGTGCCATGTGTTACTCAGGAGGTAATAAACTCACTTCATACTAAAACGAGTCACTGCAAATCTATCAACTTTTCCAAAATAATTATTATATTAGACTTTCATGAAATATTATACTAATTTATTAATATTAGGAATTATCTGTAAAAGAGTACAACAAAAGTGTTTGTCTATTTATTATTTATTCATTTATTAATTCAGAATTCTTTTAGCAGGGTAGCTCCTTTAGTGTTTAAAACACTCTTATTCTTGGAGGCCATGCATATAATACATACATTGAGAACATTACAGAGAACAATGCATGATAAACACTGTTAAAACGCTGTGTAAAAAAAAGGAAGAAAAACTGCACAACTTTTTAAAAACTTACACAACCGCTGTTTACTATAAGAAGCGTCCCACTCTTATGTAAAGTCATTACACAACACCTGTTGTTTAAGAATCTTACACAAGTGTTGTTTAAAATATGTTTAAACGACATAATTTTTCAAAGAAAGTTGTTTAAAAAAAGAAAAGAAAAAAAAAAGGTGCCGGTGCCGGGAATCGAACTCACGACTTTTGCATCCGCAGTCAAGAGATACGACCACTAGGCTGCGACGGGGCCTTAAGATATAGCACAGTTTCTATGTATGCTGATGATACTTGAATATACTATACTCTAGATAATTCTGATGAATTCTGTGAAAACAAAAGAAACTATACAACTTGTTTAAAACTTTACACAACCGCTGTTTACTATAGTAACCATCCAACTCTTGTGTAAAGTCATTACACAACACCTGTTGTTTTAATCAACCGTTGTTTAAGAATCTTACACAACGTTTTTTTTAAACAGCACTTTTTTTGCACAGCGTTTTAGTGAAAATAAGTAAATACTGTCGGTAGTTTTAGAATGATATAAAATGTAAAGCATATGAACAATTGAAACAATTTAGGTATCGAATTTTATCGTTGGGAATACAATTATTCTATTCTTAGTACTTTTCCTGTATGTTTAAAAAGCAACTTCCAAACAATTTCCAAAATAAGTGAATCTTAAACAGTATATGTCAAAATATCCTTTAGAAAATAGAATTCATGTAATTGATTTACCATTGAACACCATACAAATCGCATATAGGACAAATAAAACTTAGTTCAGCTACACTGTTAGAACGCGGTTTAAAAATTTCGCTGTTTAAAAAAATGTTGGTTTAAAAGTTAAACATTCTTGTTTAATATTTAAACATTGCTGTTTAAAACCGGAAAAGCGAGGTTTTATAGCCTTAAAAAAGACCTGTTTAGAGATTAGAGTTTAGATATTAAACAGTTTTGTTTAAACAGGCCGAGGCAAATGTCACGTGATAGTCATGAGCTAATGGCATCACTCATTATATGGAAGGTAAAATCGGCGCAACATTTCAATCATGGCGAAAGACTTATGCCTCACACATTAAGTAAGCGTATGTACTGATGTGTTTGCTCAGAGGTTAGAGCGTCTGCCTTATAATCGAAGGGTCATGAGTTCGATACCCGGCCGCGTTAACCAAAAATTGGAGCGGTTTTTATTTTTGGAGAGAAGCGTTAAACAACAATGTTGATATTTTAAACAACCATTAAACAACAGGTTGTTTAAATTTTTAAACAACAAGAGTGTTACAGTTTTAAACAACTACAGGTTGTTTAATTTTTAAACAACGCTGTGCGATTCACCGGTTAACACGCAGTTGTTTAAGATTTTAAACAACTTGTTTAATTTTTTCTAACAGTGTATCTAACGTTTGGTTAATGCCAAACAAACTTAATTATCAATCAGATAAAACGATTATATTAATTTTGCAGTCTGTCTGATCGATAGCGTTAGCTGATAACAAGGATAAGACAGAAAATTCATACACAACGGATAAGTAGGAACTCCAGTCTGTGTAAAAAAAAATGGTACAGTCGGGGAAAAAAATATTTAGGTATGACATCTCCTCAAGTGATGTGTGCGTGTGTGGTACCAACTTAAAGCCAGGAGATTCTTTTTGCTGATGCACTTTGTTTAGTATCATTTGCTTTTGTAAAACGAAAGTTATGCTAAATTTTGTGCGGCGATGAGCTTATCGAAATTACACACATCCATGGTTTCGGTGCGCTGAAAGCATGGCTATTATGTGCGAAACCCATAGAAAAGCATGCGCAAATTACATTTTTTCTTGATTATAGATAACTGGTCATATCTCAACATCTACAGCACCAAATAGGATTTTTTTAAATGCAGAAGAAAGCCTGATTTTCCTACTTTATGGAAATATCAAACACTTTTAGAATGTGATTAATTTTCATAATAAAAAAAAAAAGTAAAATAAGTGAAAAACACATTTCCAATGTCACATTCACAGCCCATCCAAATCCACTTCAAGTTCGTCTGGTGGCTGGATCTAACGATGCTGAGGGCAGGGTAGAGGTCATGTATGATGGATCCTGGGGAACTATCTGTGATGATTCCTGGGATCTGAGAGACGCGAGTGTGGTTTGTAGAATGCTGGGGTTTGATGGAGCTTTGGATGCGCCAGGATCAGCTAGGTTTGGTGAGGGCTCTGGTCGTGTCGTACTTCTGAATGTTGGATGCCATGGAACAGAAGACAACCTAGCGGACTGTGCCCATTCTGGAATTAGATATTGGGTATGTGGACATATGAAGGATGCCGGCGCAATCTGTTACCTAGGAGGTAAAGTGTGTTTCTAGCAAATACGGAATAAAATCTGTTATTTTCAAGCGGTGCTTTAAAACTTAACACCAACCAATAGCTTTATAATTTACCAATGTGAACTAAAATTAGGTCATGTGCCAGTTTTGATATTGGGATTTTGTATGACGTTTGATGACGTTTGATATATTGGTACTGAATACAAGTTAGTAGACTGTAACCATGGAGGGATTGGAATCCCTTCTGTTGACATAGCAAAAATGCAGGCGCAGCATGTTACTCAAGAGGTATCGTTCAAGCCAACCTGAGATACATGGGGGTCTTCTTCTTCTAGTGCTGTTATCTATATACTTCCAGCAGTGCCCGTAGCAGCACATTTTAAAATTTCATTCCGACATAAAAAAAAAATTGTTGTTATAAACCAGGAATATTATATTATCACATGTTTCGATACCTTGACAAACGTCCACCATGTTTTTATTCCTTTTCCCCTTCTCTCTCTCTCTCTCTTTCTTTTTTTTTGTCTTTCCCCTCCGAGAGAATTATTTCAAGTTTCGTTCTTGTATTATTTCATATATACGATTAGACTTTCCTTGCAGATTTTGCTAACTTCGTATTCGGAATTAATATCAATTGTCACAAAAAGTTCTACTCATAGTTTTACTTTCGTTTTTCTTTTCCTTTCCGTATTTGGTCCCTATATATATTTCTCATCTTCGGTTTAATTGAAGACATTCCTTTTCAGGACGTATCTCAGGAATAAAATGTTTTATCAAAACATCCTTGAAGCGTGCATCCCGTCCCTGAACGGATATTAAAAAAAAAAAAAAAAAAAAAAAAAAAAAAAAAACAACAATAAACCCCCCCCCCCCCAAAAAAAAAAGAATTAAGAAAAAAACAAAACAAAGCAAAAACGTTCTAGTATTATTTTATATATCCGATTAGACTTCTTTTCCTTCCAGATTTTTTTTCTTGTTCTTCTAGAGCCATTGGCAGAACAATTTCCAAGAAAGGTTATTAAACCATTTTTTTTTTGTTATGTAAAAATTTTAAGAATAAATATTTGTAGGTCTGAAGTTAAACGATGTGTAAACAATTCTGAGAGGTTCATGTTCTTTTGGGGCCATTCGTAGAACAATTTCCCCCTTATTATTTGATTTTCCCTCATATAACGAAAATTGTATTCATGTTTATATATTATTTGATTTTACCTCATATAATGAAAATTACATAAATTTTGAAATATCATATAATGTTAATAGTTTGGTTAAGCTCTTTCAAATTTCCGGCTACTGCTTTAGTTTATATATCTCTCTCCGCGTCCTCTCTACCTTCTCTATAACATAGATTTATTATTATGTAATTTTTTATATGACGCCCCTTTCTCTCTCTTTCTCTCTCTTTGGGTGTATTTTTCTTATGACACCCTTTCTCTCCCTCTCTATCTTTCTTTTCTTTTTGTTGTTGTTTTTTTGTTGTTGCTGTGAGTGACTTTGTTTTTGTTTTCTTAAAGACACCGTAGATTAGCGATCTATCGGCAGAATTTCGTCTATACTTAATGGAAAATGGCAAGATAGCGTCCAAATGGTCCTATTTCATGACTTCTGAATATCACGATGCCCTGCTTTGAGTTCTAAGTGATCTGTTGAGCAAAGTGGTAAAACTAAAAAAGCAATGATGGCGACAAACATTCATCACAAAACTCGATACCCAAAGAATATAGAGGGAAAAAAAGTAAGACTTCGCGCGTTCATGCAGTACAGAACTTCAGAAGATAGGATCGAAGTGTGTAAGGTCTCCATATGCACAACCCGCACAATACGTGAAAATGGAGTTATACCGCGCCTTGCACAGCACTACCCATTTTTTGTGCCACCCAGCGAGGTGGCAGCTCTCCGTTCCATTCTCTTTCGGCTTCGGCTTTTATTATATAAGATTCTATGCCAATTCTCACTGTTTTGTGAGTATTGTATGAGTTCTTGAGTTGACTTCCATTTGAAAATAGTGGGGGCGCCAGGACTGATAAGGGGGGGGGGGGCGTGCTCGCCGAAAGTTTTATGATTTTACCATGAACAGTCAATAAGAGGTTTTCAAGTTATAGAGGGGGCGGGCGTCCCTGCGCCCCTGCCTGCATCCGCCACTGACTACCCACTCCATTTTTTTCTGAGATACTTCATTCTTTGTCTCCCCTTTCTCTCTTTCCCTCTTTCTCTCAAAGTCAATCTGTCCATACCCGCTCCCCCCCCCCCCCAGTGACGCAAAAGAAACTTAAGTTGATGCATTGATGCGTTTTTACCTTTCTTTCGAAATTTTCCAGCTTTTACGCGAATGTTTCATTATTGTGTACACTGTTAGAACGCTGTATAAAAATATCGCTGTTTAAAAAAACATAACATTGTTTAACGATTTAAACATTGTTGTTTAAAAAAAGGAAATCGAAGTTTACTTTGCTTAAACAAGAGCTGTTTAGAGGTGAAATTAAATAGGGGTGGTTTAAAAAGGCCGGGGCGAATGTCATGAGCCATAGAGATCTTTGGGTTACACAAGACACCTCTCATCTTAGAAAATATGTCTTTCGCCGTAGCATTTCTTCTAGTAATCTCCTTCCATCCGATACATCAATTTCGATATTTTCTATTATATCTATTGTTTTGGCGCTATAAGGTTCGTTTTTCCGAAAACGAAATACACTTATTTTAGTAATAAAAACGGTGTTGTTATTAAAAAATAATAGGATATTATGCAATAATAGTCTCAGCGTATAGTAGGATGATACATTTGTATTTTGCGGGCAAAGCATATTGCGTCAGGAAGTCGCGTGGATCCATATCAATTCTAGTTGTAAACTTAAGAGGAAGAGGGCGCTATCACTCTACGCAAATCAAACGCTGCCATAGACATTTTGTATTTTGCACAGTTTTTTCACTTTGTTTTCTTGATTATGGCGAGCAACTATCTTTTCAAAGAAATGATCAACTTGAATAAGTACGCTAAGAGTTTTTTTTTCATAAATAGGAATAACTTACTGCAAAGGGGAAAAAAAGTCCTGTCACTTGTGTCAATTCGAAATCCTAATCAGATCAAATTCCTGTACAATATGGCCAATTTTGCTCTCAAAATAGCTCATACGCCACATAATTATCTTCCTGGATAACGCATAATTATATTACAGCTTAATGATCAAGCCGTTTTTAAAAGCTTGAATTCTCACCTTTCCAGAGATGGTAAATTCATTTCGATTGGTTAAGAAAAAGTCCTGTCACTTTGAACATTATCACAATAGAATCTTTACTCGATGGGTCGATATTTCCGCATATCACATGCATATCGCATGTGGACGGCGTCTTCGCAAGAGGTGACAAGATCACTACTTATATCAATAATCGTTTGGAACATCAATCTATGTGAAATAAAGATTCTGATTACAACTTCATCACAATAATTTTATAAGCTTGCCCAAATGTGTATTTCCTCCTTCTGGTCTGGAGAATCTATTAACTAACAACATGACAAAAGTTCATTAATTTCTTTCATCTCCATGTACGAGTAGATTGCCGAACCGAACGGATAATACCATTCCAGCTGCAGGGAAGTCTTCTTAAGCGAGTTTTTGTGAGCTAATTTATTATTGCAGCCAGCTGTATAGATTTCTACGCTTGTCAGTCGTATTTCCAACGTCGCTTCGTTGCGTCTGGCCTCTTAGATAATGGACGCGCCTTGTTTAATTACGATATAATGCCGCACATTGGTATACGTTAACTTTACATTTTACATAGAGTAGAATTGATATGAAGCTTGATTTTAAATGAGTAATTGCTCCCTGAGCGAATGGATTAAGAACGTTGGAGTTTGTTGGTCACCCGTGAATAACCTCCAGATAAGGGGGATTTTTTTTTTAAGGGGAGGGGGTGTCATTTATTTAGCAGCTTTTGCTGTTAGATTTTGATTTCCTTTTATTTCGCAACGTTATCGACGGCGACTTCTTCCAAGAAAGAATAAGTTTCGTTACTAAAATCGGGCCGTTATCACGCCATAACTAAATAATTATTTCCGCAACTGTTTTCCGTTTTTATTTGATAAAGAATTTATTTCGAAACATTATCGACGGCGACTTCTTTCGTTAAAGAATACGTTTCGCTGCTAACGTCGGCCCGTTATCACTCAATAACTGAATAATTAATTCCGCAATTGTATCCTTTCCGTATTTATTTTTGGATATAACAAAATTTCGGAATAACGAACCTTATCTTTTTTCGGAATAATGAACCCTTTTTTTTTCGGACCAACGAACCTTTTTTTTTTCTAACTAACAAACCTTTTTCTATTTTCGGAATAACGAACCTCATTCTATTTTTCGGAATAACGAACCTTCAGAGTAACAACATCAACCCCCCCCCCCCCCGCTGACTAATCGGACCCGCGGACTATCGGGCTGTAGCCACTCTCTATTATGAAATAAATATCAAGTTTACATAAGCTATAAAATTTTAATATGAGGCTCTCAAAGTTGGGTTTACTTTTTTCTGGGACGCACTGTATATATCCTATATCAGAAAACAGAAAATACACTGTTCGTCATAAAGGTGGAATATTTTTTTTCTGGCTCAAGCGACATTATGTTGCTCCGTTATTAATTTATTGAATGTGTTTGTCACCGCTTTCACTTTCTGGGATCCTGGGTATATCTTGAACGTTCCCTCAACCCTTCCCGGGGATTTTTCTTCAAAAATTTTTGTCACCCCCAGAAGATGGCCATTTTCGTCATTTTTCCTTATTTTTGGGGCCCTTTTTTGTCCACGCGACCCACCAAGGCCCCCTCAGTCCTACTCCTAGGAAACATGTCTGAGGTGGAGATTTGTTATTGTTCTTTAAATTAAATCTAGATTATTTTATGGTTACAGGCTCGACCCTTTTGTCTAGGGGAGGGGTCTAAATTTATTTTGATTGGGGTTCAACATTCATTTTATTCATTTTTACACCGTGGAAATTCCTATCTTCCCTAAATCAGTCAGGCACAAGAACGGATATTCAATCTTTTCGAAAAGATTGGCTTACAGCTGTTTTGAAGCCTTATGCATAATGCATGAGGCATACTCCAACAATGCAGCGTGGTCCTACTAAAATGAATGTAAAAATTTCGCGATCTGATAGACAAATTTAAAAAAAATTCAGAACGTCAAATGTCTTGGTATCAATTTTTTTAACAATCGTCAGTGCTATAGAGAAAATAAACGCTGTTTCTCTTCGATTTAATGTAAAGAAAATCTATCCTTGACATTTCGAGAAATCTACTATGGAATATCGTAATTAGTCTCAAATTTTCAGATGAACGGAAGAAACGGGAATGCACGGGCTTTCGTGACAGTCGCCGCTACACGCTCTCAACATGATGGAACCCAGTGATACGCCGTCAATCTATAATTTAGCCCTTTCTTGCATTGTAAATTAGCGAAGTAGTAAAATGTGCGATTGCTAACCTTTTTGATAAACCCAAAATAAGGAGATCGTAATTTCTCGTCAGAATAGCTATAAATATCCATGCTTTATAACATCCTAGAATGTAAGAAATGTAAATTCCTAAAAGGTATACAGAAGAACCACACACAGAAGGTCATCTTGCATGCACTATGCGTGTTGATGAAAGCCGTGAAGGGACTTGTGTACACAACTTGCCATTTTGGTGCGTGGAAACAAGGAACCTTTTAAAGATGTGCGTGGAAAGAAAGAAGAGGCCCTGTTTTGAGATTGTAGGGGGAAAGGCTATAAAATGTATACCTGTAAACGCATTTTAGACAGTTAAATAGATAGAATAGATATAGGTTGGCTACTTTAAGATGCACTCTCAAAATCAATAGAATAGCTATCATCGACAAATCTATGTTGTATCTTAATACATTCCAGAAGAAAGTATATACAATTTGTTTTTTGTCTTTCTTTTTCGGCTGTCTTATCATTTATTTTATTGTTTATAATGCTATGCATCTTGATATATGGCCTTGGTTTCTGATAAGTACACACCGTTTTAATATACCCTTCAAATTACTATGATCAATCGACATACATGTATTTCATAATTCATTTCCCCCTCAACAAGTTCAACAGTCCCTTCAAGCCCGCCATGCAAGCTTGCCGTAAGGGTCATTTTGTTCAAAAATTATGTTCCCGGTATATAACGACTGAAAGAGATCAACGCGGCACAATATTGTACACATATTGTCATATAAGATTATAACAAACCATCAACTGTACCTTATTCTAACAAGTCAATTTCATTTCCATCTCACGTACAGCAACTGTATGGAACTACCATACAGGTTTGCACAAATTCGCATCTAACGACTGTACTGCGTCTATCAAGCAAGGGTGTCAATCACTCGCCCCCTATCGACGGAGGCTGAAAAACAGCCGAATGGCAATCTTTTCGAAAAGACGGCGTTTCCGATCTTGTGCCTAACTGTAAATTGTATTGTAAAATCTCAACCAAACATAAATCAAAATAAAATATTATCAATAATGACTATTTACAGCCTTGTCATCAAGGCTAAACAAAATTTAAGGGGAAAATGATGATATTTAGGGGTTAAGGGGTTGTTTTCAGCATAAAGATGGAGTAAAATATTCCGGATTTTCACGAATCTCGTTTTTTACTTCAACCCCTCCCCTAGACAAGAGACCTTAACCTGTCCCCAGAAGTATAGATTTAACTTAAAGAACAATATAAAACAGTACATCTCAGTCGCGTTTCCTGGGGTAGGAGTGAGGGGGGCATGGGGGCTTGATCGGCCGGGAAAACTAAAATGGGCCCTAAAATGAGAAAAAAATGACAAAAATGGGCATCACGGGGGTTGACAAAACTTTTTTTTGAAAAAGGTCCACGTGAATACTTGGGAGAATGTCCAAGATATAGCCAGGGTCCCAAAAAGTAAAAGCAGGGACAAACATACTCAAGAAATTAAAGTCAAAGCAAAATCATGTCGCTATAGCGGCAACAAAATATTCCACCTTTATGACGGACACTGTATATAGGTCCATATTCTCAAAATCCGCCTAACTTTAAGCATAGCTTAAATCTGTGGTTTAACTATGGCTTGCTAATCCATCTGTCTATGTTGCATGTTCCCATCACCTTCACTGAATTCTGGAATCCTGTTTTAATTGTAAGAGAAACTTTTGTACCTATCATTCCCAAGCAGTTTTGAACAGTTTCACTACCAAAAATCATAATGAATTGAACATCTACTTTTCGGGATTGATTCCCTCTTAGCAAGCCATAGTTAAACCACATATTTAAGCTAGGTTTAAAGTTAGACGGGTTTTGAGAATACGGGCCAATAAGTTTAAACGAGGGAAACACCCTTCTTGTCATATTTACAGCCCATCCAAATCCACTTCAAGTACGTCTTGTCAATGGATCTAGCGATGCTGAAGGCAGAGTAGAGGTCATGCATGATGGATCCTGGGGAACTATATGTGATGGTGACTGGCGTCTGAGAGACGTGAGGGTGGTTTGTAGAATGCTGGGATTTGATGGAGCCTTGGACGCACCGAGATCTGCTAGGTTTGGACAGGGCTCCGGCCGTATTCTCTATACGTTTTTCGGGTGTAACGGAACAGAAGACAACCTGTCACACTGTGTGTATTCTGGAGTTAGCGAATATACCAATTGTCGCCATGCTCAAGACGCAGGAGCAGTTTGTCTTTCGGGAGGTACGATTATTTCATATGATAATGTTTAACATTAATAGAAATGTAAAGACGCCAATTAACACAACAAATCCAGTCAAGATCTAACTATACACTGAAAACCTAAACAGGTAGACCGACTAGCTTTAAAGCTAGTCGTAGTGATGCCCAGACTGACTAGCTTTAAAACTAGTCGGTCACGACTGACTAGCTTTCCTTCAACACAACCCGGTTATTACGGACTAGCTTTAAAACTCGTTCGTCCGTACGGACTAGCTTGAAAGCTAGTCCGTCAAGTTAGTCCGTCAAGACGGACTAGTTTTAATGCTCGTCGGTCACGACGGACTAGCTTTAAAGCTCTCCGTGGTGACCGACTAGTTTGACGGACTAGCATAAAAGCTAGTCGTAGTGATGCCCAGACTGACGAGCTTTTGAGCAGGACTAGCTTTACAGCTAGTCGGTCATGGTGTAAAGCTAGTCCGTCGCGCTTTTCTGCCGCGATGTTCTTGCTGCTGTCTTGACAGACTAGCATGACGGACGAGGTTAATATGGCTTCACCAGCTTGTCAGAGACGTCAAATCTGAAATATTAGAAGACATTATAAAGATACGATTAAAAACATGCATTTTGTCACAAGAATTTGAGCAAAAAAAAAAAAAAAAATATTATGATGATATAAATCAGAAGACAGGAATTAATACAGGAGGCACAATTAGTTAACATTATGGCAATTATCAAATAATGGGGCACGGGGCCCAGGGGTCGCCGCCATGGCTTGCATCAACATGAATTTTTGTTGTAGGCCTACCTGCTTTTGCATTTTAGGCGTATACACTTGGCTTGAGAGCCACTTCAGAATCCCAAAGTCGTGCGTCTAATCCAATATTCTTGTCTTTCAGATACAAGTAATCTAAAAGAAAATTGGCGCCTATATTTATTATTAGAATTAAATTTCAATTTTAATAATTTAATGTGATTGTTACTATCGTTGTAAATACACACAATTTATAAATTGATTTGGCAAGACATAATTTTTTGCGTTGGTGATTATAGCATTAATCTATCTGTGAACTGAAACATAAAGAATTAAAAAAGAGTACTCACACAGTCATGTCCAGCCGTGGTCATGTCACAGGAAGGAGATCGCCATTATATCAAAATCTTAAGATTTACGAGGTACATCAAGTGTGCGTCTGTACAGTTTGCTCATTAAATGGAATTCACATACAGATAATGCAACTAATAGTGATGTCCTTTTCGCAATGCGCATGTTATTCAATCAATTTTACCAACTTCTATTCACTGCTGTTGCTAAGCCGAGCATTCACCAGCAACCTATAAGATTGGACGGTTCATGGGTTCTATAGTAACGAAGTATTAAATTAGCCTGTAATTAAAGAATGGAACCGTATTCTAACCTACTCGTGAATGGCATACTTGTCACGATTGATGTTATTTCGGCTATCGTATTGCTCTCAGATTGTCAAGCCAAAACAACCTTTGTTTGAGAATGTTGATTGTATCCAACTTCTATTCACTGTTGTTGCTAAGCCGGGCATTCACCGTCAATCTGTAAGAAAATACCGGGTTCTTGAGTTCTGTAGTAACAAGGTATTTAATTAGCCTGTAATTGAAGAATGGAGAACAATATTTGGAATCTACCGGTACTCGTGAATTGCATACTTGTCATGATAGATGTTATGTCTCGTAAGCTTTCAGATTGTCAAGCCAAAACAACCTTTGTTTCGGAATGTATCAACTTGATAATGCTCGGAAACATAATAAATAGAGAAGGTACATTGAAACGACATTGCAACTATTTGTATCAAAAGCTAGTCAGTCATATTAATGGGTAAACTGGGTCCACCCAGCTACTTTTATTGGCCTAGTCGGTCACGTCGACGGACTAGCATCAAGCTTGATGGACGAGCTTTAAAGCTCGTCCGTCAAGTTGAGAGATGTAGATTCAGTTATATGCTAGTCCGTCTCGACGGACTAACGTGACAGACTAGCTTTAAAACTAGTCCGTCTTGAACGACTAGCTTTAAAGCTAGTCGGTCCATTGACGGACGAGGTTAGGTTTTCAGTGTACAGTGCGTCCCAAAAAGAACTATACATTTCGAAATGGCTGCTAAATAATAAATATATGACTTTAGGTAACGAAATTTCCATGTATGGAAGGCTCATTATCCCAACTTTCATATGACACCAAAAAGTCCGAAAATAAGTCATGCATGAATGAGCAGGATTCACTTTTGTAAAGGGTATAGAAATTGGGGTGAGCAGGAATTGCCCTACCAATTTGTATGAGGAAAGTCATTTGGAGCTTATGGAATTGAGGATGATATGCAAAATTACTGATCAATTATGATGAGTTACAATGTGATGCATGAGTGAACAGGAATATGTATCTCCTATTGTTGCATTGTAACTTTCCAAGGTATATTTAGTGAGGTCCTTCAGTGGTGTGTTTAATCTCTCTCTCTTCCTTTTCTCTCCCTTCCTCTCTCTCTCTCTCTTTTTCTGTCTTCATCCCTCTCTTCCTCTCTCTTCTTTCTTTCTGTCCCTGTCTCCCTGCCTCTCTCTCTATCTATCTATCTCTCTTTTTTGCATGTGTGTTTTTGACCATTCATATTCATTGGTTTCTACTCCAAATATCCTGACTACCTTCTCGCATCCCGGTCTACTCACATTTACCCAAGTTGGGATGGTTGATGACAACCTATCAATCAATCAATCAGTCACATAAATTAGACAATCAACACCCTGCTAGCAATTACTTAATTAACAGTGTACCAGTCTCCAAATATTTCAACTAATCAATCAAGCATTACATCATCTTCATACAGTTATTTCAATCACCATGTCTTACTGTAATCAAATAAATCAATCAACTCAATTGATCAACCAACCAATTATCCAGTCATTTTAGCAATTTGGACTTATGTAAAGGAATATGGTACTGTGTAACACAAATTTGTGAAATTAACATGTCAGTCTTTATTTTCAGTTGAATTTTGTTCTTTTCGATTTTAAACTTGTTTCATCCATACTGTAACAAAACAAAAAGGAGAAAAAAAAATGCAAAGTTAAAATAAATGTCTGTACGTTCAATGCTCAACGTGTCCTCCTCCTCTTTCGATGTACAACATGTTTGTTGAAGAAAAAAATATCACTGATGTTGGACATTCAGACAATCCAAAAGGTCATGAAAACAATCATCAAAAGTTATCAAAAATCTTACCCTGCATCTCACCTGTTCTGCATCTCATCCTGACTACCACTAAGGGTGCTATCTCACTTCGCGGAGACGTCTCCGCGACAGAATAGAAAAAATAGAATTTTTAAAAATAAATTGTCGCGGAGACGTCTCCTGAATTTTGGAGACGGATTTTCTTTCACAAATTGTTGCGGAGACGTCTCCGAGACGTCTCGGAGACGTCTCTAATACTATTTATCCGTCGCGGAGACGAAATTTCTATTCTGTCTCGGAGACGTCTCCGCGAAGTGAGATAGCACCCTAACACACCACTGAATACAACTTGGACAGTTATAATGCAACAAGAGGAAATACATATTCTTGTTCACTCATGCATCACATTGTAATCCCCAATTCCACAAATTTCACTTAGCAAACCCAAACTCATCATAATTGCTCAGTAATTCTGCATATCATCCCTCAATTCCATAAGCTCCAAATGACTTTCTTCATACAAATTGGTAGGGCAATTCCTGCGCACCCTAATTTCCATACCCTTTACAAAAGTGAACGCTGCTCATTCATGCATGACTTATTTTCAAAATTTTTGGTGTCATATGAAAGTTGGGATAATGAGCTTTCCATAAATTTCTTTACCTAAAATCCATATGAAAACGTTGGGGCTTCTTTCTAGGAAAACCATTTTCACGCACCGATTGTCAATGGAAGGAATGCCCGAAAAACGGGAGTTTTTGTTGAATATACTGGAATAAAAAAAATCGAGAAGATCATTTACTTAGTTTACACAGGTTTTATGAGGGTTAATTATATAACAAGATAACACCTGGGAAGAATATTTTTACCCCTAACCCTCGCGTTTTGAGCTTTAAAATCTCCCATTTAGTCATTTTTGGGTCGTTTTTCTGTGTGAAAATGATATTTTGGTCAACACAGCAGTCACTAAAAGCTTTCTGTAAAATTCAGCAGCGCATCGATTTCCTAGTTACGCTGAGTGAAGTAAATATATTAATTCTCTTTCCAATGATTTTAACTTCTTTGTGATTGGCAAATTTTCCCCCCCGTTTTTGATATCATAAAAAAAAATATCATGATAAAAATACTTCGATCCTGACTGCACAGCTTGCACTCTCCTTTTACACGGTCTTATTCAGGGCATGTTATCGCGATATCGACGGTCAGACGTAGAGAGAGTCTATACCCAGTACACACATTTCCCGTAAGATTCTTCTGGTCGTTAGTGCACTGTAGTGGAACTGTGCGTGTTTGGTATAAAATAACACTGTCCTTTTGATTGTTCACGTTTCATATGAAACTCAAACTCAAACGTGAAATTTTACGCAAATGTCATTCCGTATGTTGGAATCCACATTTTGCGTACATTCTGATGCGTGAAATGTTTAAAATCTAAAAATTGGTCCGATATCATTGAATCAAAGTTTTAATTTTAGGCTTGTGAACTAAAAAAAAATGACATTTTTGCTTTCAACCATGCTCATTCACATGACTTCATGATTTTTCCTAAAATTCGCTCCCCTGCTAGCTAATTAAATTCTCTACATGGACATATAATTAGACTTTTGAACTCCTCCTATTTAAAAATTATTAATATTGAAATAGGGGAGCTTATTGTGTGTTGTGTTTACATATTGCATATTTCTACAGTGTGGCCAAAATTAATAGAACACCAAGTATAAGTAAGTTTTATTCAGTTGACCATTTAAATCACTTTAAAATGCCTGAATGTCTACTAAAGTCATTATTATACTTTAAAAACTAAAAACATAGTAATACGTTTGGAACTCGCCCCCGAATCGCCTTTTTTTGTGTTATCACTGAAAACCTAACCTCGTCGTCAATGGACCGACTAGCTTTAATGCTAGTCGTCAAGACGGACTAGTTTAAAGCTAGTCTGTCATGTTAGTCCGTCGAGACGGACTAGCATAAAACTGAATCTACATCTCTCAACTTGACGGACGAGCTTTAAAGCTCGTCTGTCAAGCTTGATGCTAGTCTGTCGACGTGACCGACTAGGCCAATAAAAGCAGCTCGTCGACCCAGTTTACCCATTAAAATGACTGACTAGCTTTTGATACAAATAGTTGCAATGTCGTTTCAATGTACCTTCTCTATTTATTCTGTTCCGAGCATAATCAAGTTGATACATTCTGAAACAAAGGTTGTTTTGGATTGACAATCTGAAAGCTTACGAGACATAACACTATCATGACAAATATGCAATTCACGAGTACCGGTAGATTCCAGATGTTGTTCTCCACTCTTCACATTACAGGCTAATTGAATACCTTGTTACTATAGAACTCAAGAACCCGGTATTTCTTACAGATTGCTGGTGAATGCCCAGCTTAGCAACAACAGTGAATAGAAGTTGTAACAATTAACATTCTCAAACAAAGTTTCTTTGGCTTGACATCTGAGAGCATACAATAGCCGAATAACATCAATCGTGACAAGTATGCCATTCACGAGTAGTTAGAAATATTGTTCCATCCTTTAATTACAGGCTAATTGAATACTTCGTTACTATAGAACCCATGAACCGTCTATTCTTATAGATGTTGGTGAATGCCCGGCTTAGCAACAGCAGTGAATAGAAGGTGATTTGAATGATTGAATAACATGCGCATTGCGAAAAGGACATCAACTATTAGTTGCATGATCTGTATGTGAATTCCATTTAACGAGCAAACTGTACAGACGCACCACTTGATATACCCCCGTAAAGCTTAAGATTTTGATTTAAATGGCGATCTCCTCCTGTGACATGACTGTGTGAGTACTCTTTTTAAATTCCTTATGTTTCAGTTCACAGATAGCGTTAATTTTTTTTCACATAGATTAATGTTATAATCACCAACGCGAAAAATTATGTCTTGCCAAATCAATTTATAAATTGTGTGTATTTACTACGATAGTAACAATTACATTAAATTATGAAAATTGAAATTTAACTCTAATAATAAATATAGGCGCCTCTTTTCTTTTAGATTACTTGTATCTGAAAGAAAAGAATATTAGATTAGAGGCACGGACTTTGGGATCCTGAAGTGGCTCTCAAGGACAAGTGTATACGCCGAAAATGCAAAAGCAGGTAGGCTTACAACAAAAAGTCATGATGCAAGCCATGGCGGCGACCCCTGGGCCCCGTACCCCCATTATTTGATAATTGCCATAATGTTAACTAATTGTGCCTCCTGTATTAATTCCTGTCTTCTGATTTATATCATCATAATAAGATGTTTTTTGTTTGTTTTTTGTTTTTTGCTCAAATTCTTGTGACAAAATGCATGGTTTTAATCGTATCTTTATAATGTCTTCCAATATTTCAGATTTGATGTCTCTGACAAGCTGGTGAAACCATATTAACCTCGTCCGTCATGCTAGTCTGTCAGGACAACAGCAAGAACATCGCGGTAGAAAAGCTCGACGGACTAGCTTTTACACCATGACCGACTAGCTGTAAAGCTAGTCCTGCTCAAAAGCTCGTCAGTCTGGGCATCACTACGACTAGCTTTTATGCTAGTCCGTCAAACTAGTCGGCCACGACGGACGAACTTTAAAATTAGTCTGTCTTGACCGACGAGCATTAAAACTAGTCCGTCTTGATGGACTAACTTGACGGACTAGCTTTCAAGCTAGTCCGTAGAGACAGACGAGTTTTAAAGCTAGTCCGTAATAACCAGGTTATGTTTAAGGAAAGCTCGTCCGGAGTGACCGACTAGTTTTAAAGCTAGTCAGTCTGGGCATCACTACGACTTGCTTTAAAGCTAGTCGGTTTACCCGTTTAGGTTTTCAGTGTAGCTACCAATTGTAAAATCTAAAAAAATCTTGCCCATATCAGGATCAAAATGTCATAACGTTGAAAATATCAAGTCTCTCCCGGCCTACAAAAGTATACATTTTCTGAAAGGAAATTTCATGAGAATGTCAAAAATGTCATTCACAATACGATAGGGTGAATTAGTAACATGTTCTGTGGGAGTTTTTTGAATTATTTGTGAGGGGCCCCAAATTTTTCATTTAGAGCCCCCTTTTAAGCCCCCTTTTCCTCTGACCCTTGATATTTCAACATATTTGAATTGCTCATGAAATTTCCTTCTAAAAAAAATTACATTTACATGGAGTGTCTTCATTTAATGAAAAAATAGTCTTAACCTTCGATCGGCATGGTTATTTTGTTCATCTCACCGCCAAGGGGGGGGGGGGGGCGAATCCATCCCTCCCCATTTGACCAAATTTTCTGAAACTTGGCACAGGTATTTGAGGTATATTATAATGAATACGCCTGCTAAGTTTCATACTTCTACTTCAAATACCATTTGAACAATCGGCATATGTAATTGGCATTTTACTTTTTTGCATTTGGACTACATGTTTAACACACAAGTTCATGGGGAAACCAAAAGCGCATAGCGCAACTATTTTTAATGCTGCGTATTACCAGATGGTCCAAACTATATAAATCTGGTATTAAAATATACGTAATACCCTATGATAAAAAGTCATGAAACCTCATGGCACACAAACGATATCTTTAATCTTATTTCGGCAAATGAACTAGGGCATTGATAATCCCATAGACTTTGTGTAGGTTCAGGTGTTCTAGTAATTTTGGCCACCACTGTATATAAACACAAAACAAAAAGAAAGTTTCCCCTATTTCAAATATCAATAATTTTTGGACCAGGAGAAATTTAAAAAATCTAATTATATGTCCATGTAGGGAATTTAATTGGCTAGAATAGGAGCGAATTTTAGGAAAAATCATCAAGTCATGCTTCAGTGATTAATGGTTGAATGCAAAATGTCATTTTTTGAAGTTCACAAGCCTAAAATCACAGCTTTGATTCAATGGTATCGGACCCACTTTCAAATTTTAAACAATTTACACGTCAGAATGTATGCAAAACGTGCTTCCCAACATACGGAAACGAAATTTGCTTCAAATTTCACGGTTGAGTGAGCATGCAGCAAAAATTGCCAAAACCGCGATTTTTAATTCTTTGCCATGGTATAATCGATCAAATGTGAGGGAATTCCTGTTTGAAAGTGTATGCAACCAATATCCATCCATTCACGGTTGAATGAACCCATCAATCAATAAAAAAATAAGCCATTTTAGTATACGAAGAGCCATTGTAGTAATTTTATGCACTAGAAAGCATCTCAATAACATTTTGGGGTTTTTATTTATATGATCCAATTGCATTGATTTAAAAATTCATGCTTAAGTGACCACGTGGGACTGGAAAAGCCCTTTTCTCACGTAAAATTCTAAAATTCAAATTCTTACTTTGATTGAATATAACAATTTTTGTTAGGGAATACTTTTGATTTTATTTTCACAAAAATCCCGATGTTTCACGCCTCAGTGGGCACAAGATACAAGAAAATCATGCAAATAAGAAGAAAGTTTCGGGCTTTGTCAAGGTTCAGTGACTTTTCGAATACGTAATTTTAATTAAGATCATGTTAGTTGTAGATCATTTGAAACTGTGTGCCGAGTTTCGTGACATAACTCATGGTAGAATTAACAATAATGATCAATGAAATTGGCCAAATTTCACATTTGTCAGGCATTGATTCCCTCCTCCATTGACCTTATGTACAGAGGTTTAACAAAAATTTAACAAAAGTGAAATTTGGCATATTTTAATTGTAAGTTTTTGTCCATTTGACTGTGAATTATTTTATGAAACTTTGCACACAGCTTCAACTAGTCTCTAACTAACATGATCGTTACTCAAATTACGTATTCGAAAAGTCACTGAACCATGACGCAGCCCGAAACTTTCCTCTTATTTTCATGATTTTCTTGTATCTTGCGCTCACTGAGGAGTGAAACATCGGGATTTTTTATGAAAATAAATCAAAAGTACTCCCCGAAAAGAATCGATATATTCAATCAAAGTAAGAATTTGAATTTTAGTCCGTACGTGAGAAAAGGGCTTTTCCAGTAATTAATTAATTAATTAATTAATTATTTATTTAATTAATTAATTATTTAATTAATCAATTAATTAATTATTTATTTAATTAATTAATTAATTAATTAATTAATTAATTATTTAATTAATTTATTAATTATTAATTAATGTGCTCACTGAAGCATGAATTTTTGAATAAATGCCATAGGATCATTGAAACGTGCCCAAAGAATATAAATAAAACCCCAAAATGTTATTGAGATGCTTTCTAGTGCATAAAATTACTATAATGACTCTTCATAATTCTCAAATGGCCTATTTTTGGTTGATTGATGGGTTCATTCAACCGTGAATGAATGGTTCAAAAATTATTGATAGCTGAAATAGGGGGAACTTTCTTTTTGTGTTGTGTTGATTTGCTGGTATTACATGTATATCATACGATTAACTTCTCATTATTTGCAATACCTATATTTATATGCAAGTTTAAAATCCCGAACAGTATTTATGCCTAATCAATGCTAAATCTATTCATTATTTTGATATTATATTTCTAGGCTTGACGACTACTGAATTCGATACTTCTCTGATACATCCCAAGATGATTTTACCTCTAATTTGTTTAGTATTGTTTATCATTATTTTTATCACATCACTTTGGTACTGCGTGAGTAGAATGGAAAGGAGATGGGCTTCAAGAGATATGGATACAGATATTTAAATGGATGTGACAAATTCTGTTTCAATGACTACACTGAAAACCTAACCTCGTCCGTCAATGGACGGACTAGCTTTAAAGATAGTCCGTAATGTTAGTCCGTCAAGAAAGACTAACATACAACTGAATCTCTGTCTCTCAACTTGACGGACGAGCTTTAAAGCTAGTCCGTCAAGCTTGATGCTCGTCAGTCGTCTTGAGGGTTCCACCGGAATAATCGATCGACTAGCACTGAAAACCTAAACGGGTAGACTGACTAGCTTTAAGCTAGTCGTAGTGATGCCCAGACTGACTAACTTTAAAGCTAGTCGGTCACGACGGACTAGCTTTCCTTCAACACAACCCGTTTATTACGGACTAGCTTTAAAGCTCGTCCGTCTCTACGGACTAGCTTGATGGCTAGTCCGTCAAGTTAGTTCCGTCAAGACGGACTAGTTTTAATGCTAGTCGGTCACGACGGACTAGCTTTCCAGAAAGCAGTCGGTCATGAACAGACTAGCTTTAAAGCTAGTCGGTTACGAACAGACTAATTAAAAGCTAGTCCGTCGTGACCGACTAGTTGACGGACTAGCATAAAGCTAGTCGTAGTGATGCCCAGACTGACGAGCTTTTGAGCAGGACTAGCTTTACAGCTAGTCGGTCATGGTGTAAAAGCTAGTCGTCGCGATTTTCTGCCGCGATGTTCTTGCTTCTGTCTTGACCGACTAGCATGACGGATAGCTTAATATGGCTTCACCAGCTTGTCAGAGACGTCAAAATCTGAAATATTAGAAGACATTTTTAAGATAACGATTAAAAAACATGTATTTTGTCACAAGAATTCGAGCCAAAAAAAATAAGTATTATGATGATGTAAGTCAGAAGACAGGAATAAATACAGGAGTTACAATCAGTTAACATTATCTTTATGGCAATTATCAAAATAATGGGGGCAGGGGCCCAGGGTGTCGCCGCCAATGGCTTGCATCATCATTACTTTTTGTTGAGAGGCCTACCCTGTTTTTGCATTTTCCTGCCTACTAAGCTTATCCTTCTTTCAGAGCCACTTCAGAAAATCCCAAAGTCGTGCCTCTAATCCAATATTCTTTTCTTTCACATACAAGAAATCTAAAAGAAAAGTGCACCTAATATTTATTATTAGAATAAAAAATTTTAATTTTCATAATTTAATGTGATTGTTGTTATCGGCTGTAAAATTCACAAAATTTATAAATTGATTAGCAAGACAATTTAATAAGATACATTTTTCGCGTTGGTGAATTATAGCATTAATCTATGTGAAACAATAACACTATCTTCTGTGAACTGAAACATAAGAAATCCAAAAAAGTACCCCACACAATCATGTCACACACGAAGGAGATCGCCAATTAAAATCTTAAGCTTTACGGGGTGTGTATCGAGACTGCGTCTGTACAGTTTGCTCATTAAACGGAATTTGCAGACAGATAATGCAACTAATAGTAAAGTCCTTTTCGCAATGCGCATGTCGATTGTCACCTTCTATTCACTGCTGTTGCTAAGCCGGGCATTCACCAGCAATCTGTAATAATAGACGGTTATTGGGTTCTATAATAACAAGGTATTCAATAACCTGTAATTAATCGATTGTCCACCTTCTATTCACTGATGTTGCTAAGCCGGGCATTCACCAGCAATCTGTAATATATAATAGACATTTCTTGGGTTCTATAGTAACGAGGTTTTCAATTAGCCTGCAATTAATGAATGGACAATATTTTTATCCTAACTTGTGAATTGCATATGTTGTAGTGATTGATGTTATGTAACTAATGCGGCGGTCACAACTCGTTGCGTAGGCCTAGGGGCACGTGCCATCAACTAGCCTGCGTTGCATGTACAATGAAATGCACAGGTCGTTGCGTCAATTTCTCGCGATTCCTGCGTTTCTGTAGTAAGGGTATTGGAAAAACTTCCTGCACGTCGTACATGCAACGTGCCTCCGAGGTACCTGCGGTGCACGATTTTTCTACGAAATCCATGCGTTAGGAGCTTGCACGTCGAAGGTACGGCGAGTTGTGACCGCCGCATTACGCAAGGTTTCAGATGTCGAGTCAAAACAACCCGTTGTTTGAGAATGTCGATTGTACTCCTATCCACTTTCTATCCACTACTGTTTGCTAAGCCGGGCATTCATCAGCAATCTGTAAGAATAGATCGCGTTCTTGGGTTCTCCTAGTAACAGGGTATTTCAATTAGCATGTAATTGCAAGTTGAAAAATTGCGCGCGT
>CALNVZ010001721.1:36374218-36384580 GCA_940671915.1 Paracentrotus lividus
CCCCCCCCCCCACATTAAAGGCCTTAGTTATGGTCGTTTAGAACCCAATTAGGCCTATTTTGCGCTTCTTATTGAATAAAGTTTTGCAAATATTGTACAAGCATGAGGCTTTATTCCCTTCTTTTTCTTATTTTTCTTCTTTTCTCTCCCTTTTCTTTTCCTTCTCCCTTTTTCTCCTCCTCCTTTTTTTTTTTTTTTTTTTTTTTTTTGGGGGGGGGGGGGAAAGGGAGGGCCCGCGGGCCCGCCGCCCCCCCCTGGATCCGCGCCTGGGTTGTGTGTGTGTTTTGTTTTGTTTTGTTTTGTTTTTTTAAACACACCGTTAATTTGCAAGTATACATCAACATACGTATTGACAGAAAATATAGATATAGTCTATACAATTATCCTTGTCAATTTTAAAGCCCATCCAAATCCATTTCAAGTTCGTCTTGTCGGTGGATCTAACGATGCTGAAGGCAGAGTAGAGGTCATGTACGATGGATCCTGGGGAACTATCTGTGATAATGGCTGGGATCTGAGAGACGCGAGAGTGGTTTGTAGAATGCTGGGGTTTGATGGAGCCTTGGATGCATCGAGATCTGCTGGATTTGGACAGGGATCTGGTCGCATACTCCTTGACGATGTTAGATGTATTGGTACTGAATACAATTTAGCAGACTGTGCCCACAGAGGGATTGAAATCCATGACTGTGAACATGACGAAGATGCAGGCGCCAGATGTTACTCCGGAGGTATCGTTCAAGCCAATCAGAAATACATGGGGTAATTTTCACTTAAAGGGAAACTATTGTTCTGGTAGTGACATTGAAATGTGGAAGACACTGTGTAAATGTGATTTGGAAAGGTTGATAACAGTTCACCAAAGAATTATTTTGTTCTGTAAGGTTTTAGAATCGCCAAAATGATAAGAAATTAACCAAATTCAGCTTTGAGTCACATGGACTTACACAGAAATGCAAATATGGGGCAACACAAAATGTTCGGGACCCAAACATATCAGCTGTTCGGTATATTTTGGGTCATATAATGACTATTAGGGCAATTGGAAAGCAATCTTTTATCGGGAAGCTTTTAATAATGATACTCTTCCCAAATAGCATGAAAGTAACAGGAAAGCTCACAATAATTTTTTCCATCTTTCCCACACCTGCCCACTACACTAGATTCCCTTTAAATCAGGAGTGGGAATATTTAGGTAAACCAATCTCGACTCATAACACCACATGACTAAATAAAAATACGGTTTAATCACAGACCTTGGCTTTAAAGTTTGCACTGAAGGCTTACAATGATTTAGGAACGCTTTATATTTATCCCAATACCAAAGTCAGGGAATCTAACAAAGGTAGATAATTATCGTGGAATAAGCCTGAGCTCTGTAGTGGCAAAGACATATAACCGGGGGGGGGCGAATCCATCCCTCCCCCATTTGACAAATTTTCTGAAACTTGGCACAGGTATTTGAGGTATATTATAATGAATACGCCTGCTAAGTTTCATACTTCTACTTCAAATACCATTTGAAACAATCGGCATATGTAATTGGCATTTTACTTTTTTGCATTTGACCTACATGTTAACACACAAGTTCATGGGAAACCAAAAGCGCATAGCGCAACTATTTTTAATGCTGCGTATTACCAGATGGCCAAACTATATAAATCTTGGTATTAAAATATACGTATACCCTATGATAAAATAAAGTCATGAAACCTCATGGCACACAAACGATATCTTTAATTCTATTTCGGCAATGAACTAGGGCATTGATAATCCCATAGACTTTGTGTAGGTTCAGGTGTTCTAGTAATTGGCCACCACTGTATAAACACAAAACAAAAAGAAAGTTTCCCTATTTCAAATATTCAATAATTTTGGACCAGGAGAAATTAAAAAATCTAATTATATAGTGCCATGTAGGGAATTTAATTGGCTAGAATAGGAGCGAATTTTAGGGAAAATCATCAAGTCATGCTTGCAGTGATTAATGGTTGATGCAAAATGTCATTTTTTGAAGTTCACAAGCCTAAATCACAGCTTTGATTCCATGGTATCCGGACCCACTTTCAAATTTTAAACAATTTACACGTCAGAATGTATGACAAACGCTTCCCCAAATACGGAAACGAAATTTGCTTCAATTTCACGGTTGATGTGAGCATGCAGCGCAAAAATTGCAAAACCGCGATTTTAATTCTTTGCCATGGTATAATCGATCAAATGTGAGGAATTCCTGTTGAAAGTGTATGCAACCAATATCCATCCATTCACGTTGAATGAACCCATCAATCAATAAAAAATAAGCCATTTTAGTATACGAAGAGCCATTGTAGTAATTTTATGCCACTAGAAAGCATCTCAATAAACAAAATCAAAAAATAACAAATAACATATAATATGTTGGGGTTTTTATTTATATGATCCATTGCATTGATTTAAAAATCATGCTTAATGACCACGTGGGACTGGAAAAGCCCTTCTCACGTAAAATTCTAAATCAAATTCTCTACTTTGATGAATATAACAATTTTTGTAGGAATACTTTTGATTTTATTTTCACACAAAATCCCGATGTTTCACGCCTCAGTGGGCACAAGATACAAGAAATCATGCAAATAGAGAAGATTTCGGGCTTTGTCAAGGTTCAGTGACTTTTCGAATACGTAATTTAATTAAGATCATGTTAGTTTGTAGATCATTTGAAACTGTGTGCGAGTTTCGTCGACACTAACTCATGGTAGAATTAACAATACATGATCAATGAAAATGGCAATTTCACATTTGTCAGGCATTGATCGCTCCTCCATTGACCTTATGTACAGAGGTTTAACAATTTAACAAAAGTGAAATTTGCATATTTAATTGAAGTTTTTGTCCATTTGACTGTAGATTATTTTATTGAACTTTGCACACAGCTTCAACTAGTCTCTAACTAACATGATCGTTACTCAAATACGTATTCCGAAAGTCACTGACCATGACGCAGCCCGAAACTTCCTCTTATTTTCATGATTTCTGTATCTTGCGCTCACTGAGGAGTGAAACATCGGGATTTTTATGAAAAATAAATCAAAAGTACTCCCGAAAAGAATCGATATATTCAATCAAGTAAGAATTTGAATTTTAGTCTCGTACGTGAGAAAAGGGCTTTCAGTAATTAATTAATTAATTAATTAATTATTTTATTTAATTAATTAATTATTTTAATTAATCAATTAATTAATTATATTAATAATTAATTTAATTATAATTAATTAATAATTAATAATTAATTATAATTATTAATTAATATGTGCTCACTGAAGCATGAATTTTTTGAATAAATGCCCATAGGATCATGAAACGTGCCCAAGAATATAAAAAACCCAAAATGTTATTGAGATGCTTCTCTAGTGCATAAAAATTACTATAAATGACTCTTCATAATTCTCAAATGGCGCATTTTTGGTTGATTGATGGGTTCATTCACGAATCCGTGAATCATGTTCAAAAATTATTTGATGCTGTAAGATAGGGACGGAACTTTCTTTTTGTGTTGTGTTGATTTGCTGGTTATTACATGTAATATACGATTAACTTCTCATTATTTGCAATACCTATATTTATATGCAAGTTTAAAATCCCGAACAGTATTTATGCCTAATCAATGCAAACTATTCATTATTTGATATTATATTTCTAGGCTTGACGACTACTGAATTCGATACTTCTCTGATACATCCCAAGATGATTTTACCTCTAATTTGTTTAGTATTTGTTATCTATTTTTATCACATCACTTTGGTACTGCGTGAGTAGAATGGAAAGGAGATGGGCTTCAAGAGATATGGATACAGATATTTAAATGGATGTGACAAATTCTGTTTCAATGACTACACTGAAAACCTAACCTCGTCCGTCAATGACGGACTAGCTTTAAAGATAGTCCGTAATGTTAGTCGTCAGAAAGACTAACATACACTGAATCTCTGCTCTCTCAACTTGACGGACGAGCTTTAAAGCTAGTCCGTCAAGCTTGATGCTCGTCAGTCGTCTTTGACTGACTAGGTCAATAAAAATAGTAGGTGAATGAGTTCACCTATTAGAATGACCGACTAGCTTTTGATACACATGGATGCAATGTCGTTTCAATGCACCTTCTCTATTTATTCTGTTTCCGAGCTAATCAGGTGATACATTCTCAAACAGGAACTTCCTGCTCAAACAAAGGTTGTTTTGGCTTGGCAATTTTCAATCTTCAATTACATGCTAATTGAATTACCCTGTTACTAGAGAACCAAGAACGCGATCTATTCTTACAGATTGCTGATGAATGCCCGGCTTAGCAACAGTAGTGGATAGAAAGTGGATAGGAGTACAATCGACATTCTCAAACAACGGTTGTTTTGACTCGACAATCTGAAACCTTGCGTAATGCGGCGGTCACAACTCGCCGTACCTTCGACGTGCAACTCCTACGATGGATTTCGTAGAAAAATCGTGCACCGCAGGTACCTCGGAGGCACGTTGCATGTACGACGTGCAGGAAGTTTTTCCAATACCCTTACTACAGAAACGCAGGAATCGCAGAAATTGACCAACGACCTGTGCATTCATTGTACATGCAACGCAGCTACGTTGATGGCACGTGCCCCGTAGCCTACGACGAGTTGTGACCGCCGCATTAGTTACATAACATCAATCACTACAAATATGCAATTCACAAGTTAGGATAAAAATATTGTCCATTCATTAATTGCAGGCTAATTGAAAACCTCGTACTATAGAACCAAGAACTGTCTATTATTATTACAGATTGCTGGTGAATGCCCGGCTTAGCAACATCAGTGATAGAAGGTGGACAATCGATTAATTACAGGTTATTGAATACCTTGTTATTATAGAACCAATAAACGTCTATTTTACAGATTGCTGGTGAATGCCCGGCTTAGCAACAGCAGTGAATAGAAGGTGGACAATCGACATGCGCATTGCGAAAAGGACTTTACTATTAGTTGCATTATCTGTCTGCAAATTCCGTTTAATGAGCAAACTGTACAGACGCAGTCTCGATACACACCCCGTAAAGCTTAAGATTTATAATGGCGATCTCCTTCGTGTGTGACATGATTGTGTGGGTACTATTTTTTGGATTTCTTTATGTTTCAGTTCACAGAAGATAGTGTTATTTTCACATAGATTAATGCTATAATCACCAACGCGAAAAAATATCTTATTTAAATTGTCTTGCTAAATCAATTTTATAAATTTTGTGAATTTACAGCGATAACAACAATCACATTAAATTATGAAAATTAAATTTTTATTCTAATAATAAATATAGGTGCCACACTTTTCTTTTAGATTTCTTGTATGTGAAAGAAAAAGAATATTGGATTAGAGGCACGATTGGGATTCTGAAGTGGCTCTGAAGAAGGATAAGCTTATAGGCAGAAAATGCAAAAACAGGTAGGCCCTCAACAAAAAGTAATGATGATGCAAGCCATTGGCGGCGACCCCTGGGCCCCTGCCCCCATTATTTGATAATTGCCATAAAGATAATGTTAACTTATTGTAACTCCTGTATTTATTCCTGTCTTCTGACTTACATCATCATAATACTTATTTTTTTTGCTCGAATTCTGTGACAAAATTACATGTTTTTTAATCGTTATCTTTAAAAATGTCTTCTAATATTTCAGATTTGACGTCTCTGACAAGCTGGTGAAGCCATATTAAGCTATCCGTCATGCTAGTCGGTCAGACAGAAGCCAGAACATCGCGCGGCAGAAAATCGCGACGACTAGCTTTACACCATGACCGACTAGCTGTAAAGCTAGTCCTGCTCAAAAGCTCGTCAGTCTGGGCATCACTACGACTAGCTTTTATGCTAGTCCGTCAAACTAGTCGGTCACGACGGACTAGCTTAAAATTAGTCTGTTCGTAACCGACTAGCTTTAAAGCTAGTCTGTCATGACCGACTAGCTTTCTTGGAAGTAGTCCGTCGTGACCGACTAGCATTAAAACTAGTCCGTCTTGACGGACTAACTTGACGGACTAGCCATCAAGCTAGTCCTAGAGACGGACGAGCTTTAAAGCTAGTCCGTAATAAAACGGGTTGTGTTGAAGGAAAGCTAGTCCGTCGTGACGACTAGCTTTAAAGTTAGTCAGTCTGGGCATCACTACGACTAGCTTAAAGCTAGTCAGTCTACCCGTTTAGTTTTCAGTGTAGTCGATCGATTAATCCGTGGACCCTCCCCCCCCCACATTAAAGGCCTTAGTTATGGTCGTTTAGAAACCCATATGGCCTATTTTGCGCTTCTTATTGAATAAAGTTTTGCAATATTGTACAAGCATGAGGCTTATTCCTTCTTTTCTTATTTTTTTTTTCTCTCCCTTTTCTTTTCCTTCTCCCTTTTCTCCTCCTCCTTTTTTTTTTTTTTTTTTTTTTTTTTGGGGGGGGGGGGGAAGGGAGGGCCCGGCCCGCCGCCCCCCCCTGGATCCGCGCCTGGGTGTGTGTGTGTTTTGTTTTGTTTTTGTTTTGTTTTAAACACACCGTTAATTTGCAAGTATACATCAAACATACGTATTGACAGAAAATATAGATATAGTCTATACAATTATCCTTGTCAATTTTAAAGCCCATCCAAATCCATTTCAAGTTCGTCTTGTCGGTGGATCTAACGATGCTGAAGGCAGAGTAGAGGTCATGATACGATGGATCCTTCCTTGGGAACTATCTGTGATAATGGCTGGGATCTGAGAGACGCGAGAGTGGTTTGTAGAATGCTGGGGTTTGATGAGCCTTGGATGCATCGAGATCTGCTGGATTTGGACAGGGATCTGGTCGCATACCTCTTGACGATGTTAGATGTATTGGTACTGAATACAATTTAGCAGACTGTGCCCACAGAGGGATTGAAATCCATGACTGTGAAACATGACGAAGATGCAGGCGCCAGATGTTACTCCGGAGGTATCGTTCAAGCCAATCAGAAATACATGGGGTAATTTTCACTTAAAGGGAAACTATTGTTCTGGTAGTGACATTGAAATGTGGAAGACACTGTGTAAATGTGATTTGGAAAGGTTGTAACAGTTCACCAAGAATTATTTTGTCTGTAAGGTTTTAGAATCGCCAAATGATAAGAATTAACCAAATTCAGCTTTGAGTCACATGGACTTACACAGAAATGCAAATATGGGGCAACACAAAATGTTCGGGACCCAAACATATCAGCTGTTCGGTATATTTTGGGTCATATAATGACTATTAGGGCAATTGGAAAGCAATCTTTTATCGGAAGCTTTTAATAATGATACTCTTCCCAAATAGCATGAAAGTAACAGGAAAGCTCACAATAATTTTTTTCCATCTTTCCCACACCTGCCCACTACACTAGATTCCCTTTAAATCAGGAGTGGGAATATTAGGTAAACCAATCTCGACTCATAACACCACATGACTAAATAAAAATACGGTTTAATCACAGACCTTGGCTTAAAGTTTGCACTGAAGGCTACAATGATTTAGGAACGCTTTATATTTATCCCAATACCAAAGTCAGGGAATCTAACAAAGGTAGATAATTATCGTGGAAAGCCTGAGCTCTGTAGTGGGCAAAGACATATAACCGAATGATCTTTAAATCGGATTCGACCGTTTGTAGATCCTCTCCTCAGAAACTCTCAGAATGGCTTCCGTCAAGTCGCTCAACTGTAGGACAGGTCTTAGCACTCAGAAGAAATACTTGAAGGTGTGAGAGAGAGAAATCTGAAGCAGTCATCACATTGTAGACTTCAGTAAAGCTTTTGACAGTATTCACAGAAGAAAACTCTTCAACATACTGCAAGCATATGGAATCCCAGAGAAACTGGTCCAGCCATCAGTGTCACATATTCGAACACCCACGCAAAGGTTTTGTTCCCCTGATGGTGAACAGATTATTTTGAGATACATAGAGGAGTCTTACAAGGTGATACACTGGCTCCTTTCCTGTTTGTCATAGCACTGACTATGCAATGCGCTCAGCCATCAGTGGTAAGGACGAGGAACTTGGATATTACTTTGTTCCTCGGAAGAGCAGACGTGTACCCACAGTAATGATAACAGACTTGAGCTTTGCAGATGACTTGCTCTGTTATCAGACTCGTAGATGAAGGCAGGAAGCTATTGAAAGCTGTGGAAACTGAATGCAAACGTATTGGACTGCAAGTGAACGCAAGGAAAACGAAACAATGGCAATTAATAGCACTCATACAGATATATGTATTGCTACCTCAGATGGGGCAACATTAGAGGTTACAAATGACTTTAAATATTTATGGATCATGGATCTCTTCAACTGAACATGACATTAAAATGAGGCGGCACTTGCATGGGTTGCCTTACACAAGATAATGAAATGTGGAAATCTACACTAAATGACAACTTAAAGCGAAGGCTTTTGTTAGCAACAGTTGAATCTGTGTACTTATATGGGTCTGAAACCTGACACTAACATCCAAACTGGAAAAAGCACTGGATGGAGTGTACACACGTATGCTGAGGTAGCGCTCAATGTTTGTTGGTATGACTTTGTAAGCAATGTAAATCTTATGCCAATTTACCACGAGTATCAGTTAAATTCGTATGAGGAGACTGAAACTAGCAGGTCATTGTATGCGACATCCCAACTCTCTGCCACTCCGCTCATCCTTGGAACCAAAGCAGGCACAAGGAAAGAGGACGTTGCCGAGATACTTTTGTGAATGTACTCAAAAAAAGATACTGGACTTTCTAGCAACCAGGAACTACAAACAGTCATGCAAGATAGATTTGTTTGGAGAAATTATGTTCATGGGCCCGAGATGGCACAAGCCATGGGTGTCGATTGTGGGGGGGATGGGGGGATGCATCCCCCCCAATAATTTGGTGGGGGGGATGGTGTGTACAATCATCCCCCCCAATATTTCGATATCAAGAAAATGAAAAGTATCATATTAATGTGCATATAAATCTATCCATTACATATTTTATTATCAATATTAAACACTTTTATGACATTATTATATTATTTTGCAGTCTAAAAATGCATATTTCTGACATTCAGAAATCCAAATCTTCTCACTTAATCGCAAATCTTCCTCGTGTGTGCCTGATATACTTTAGTAAGCATGTAAAACACAATACAACCTTGTAGATAATGAAACGCAGATGTTTCACTATGTACAATTCAATGATAACCAGGGGCACCGACACTTGTCTTATAAGTAAGCTGAAGGCATAAGTATTCCCCCTCAATAATCCACCATGGTTATAAAATAATAATGGATATCGAAGAGTCTGTAACACTTATCTCGGCTCTTCATCAACAAGGGTACTTTTTTGGGGACTCGGACCATTGATTATACCATGGATATAACTCTTATAAATTATATCCATGATTATACAGTATAATACACTTTCACTTAACGATCAAATGAGCTGAAATTTCATTTCAGATAACTGTTGAAACTTGCATGAAAGTTTTCAGCTCGCGCTTCGCGCTCGCATAATATAGGCTTATTACAAACTGTACTGGCATTCGTTTAGCTTTTATGCTTGTACATAGGTTAATAACGTCACGGATGGTACACCCACTCCCTCACCGTTTCTTATCCTGTTTCATCAGGTCACTATTATTAAGAAAATTTTCAGCTCGGCTTCCGCGCTCGCACAACATTGCCCTAAATGAAATTCTACCATATTTATATATTTTTCCTTCGTTGGCATGGCCCACTTCTAATCACCAGTTAAAGCCCCTAGCCCTCCATCGATTTCGCGCTTACATTTTACGCAACAAATATCCATTTTAAAGTTCAATATTATTTGTTGAAATTTTAAGCTCGCGCTTCGCGCTCGCATTATTACAGCCCTACGATATTCATTATACTAGTACATATGCATGATAATGTGCATGCGTGTATAAATGTATCTATATATATATATAATTTTTATCATGATGGTCCCCCTTTAATAAACCAGATAAAGCCCGGTTTCCTTGTTCGCGTTCGCATTATTCTACAATAAATGTCCCATTTCATGTAACTATTACTGAGAAGATTTTCAGCTCGCGCTTCGCGCTCGCATAATGGCTCTATGAATTGAAAATATGTAATAGTAGATACTCATATGCATGTGTATACATAATGTGTATATCTAGCCATTACATCATGAT
Organism: Paracentrotus lividus; assembly: GCA_940671915.1. NCBI lineage: Eukaryota > Metazoa > Echinodermata > Echinoidea > Camarodonta > Echinidae > Paracentrotus > Paracentrotus lividus. The sequence continues at coordinate 36,384,397 of CALNVZ010001721.1, forward strand.
CATGATGGTTCCCTTTGAACATACCAGTTATAAAGCCCCTTCCTCGTTTGCGCTCGAATTATGCTACAATACCCCATTTAATGTCACTATTATTGAGAAAATTTTCAGCTCGCGCTTCGCGCTCGCATTATACAATACTAACTGGTTTTTCCCCTATTTATATGCATACGTGTATACAAGCATT
>CALNVZ010001721.1:36384605-36435244 GCA_940671915.1 Paracentrotus lividus
GGGAATTGAATCTTAAATCGGATTCGACCGTTTGTAGATCCTCTCCTCAGAAACTCTCAGAATGGCTTCCGTCAAGATCGCTCAACTGTAGACAGGTCTTAGCACTCAGAAGAAATACTTGAAGGTGTGAGAGAGAGAAATCTAGAAGCAGTCATCACATTGTAACTTCAGTAAAGCTTTTGACAGTATTCACAGAAGAAAACTCTTCAACATACTGCAAGCATATGGAATCCCAGAGAAACTGGTCCAAGCCATCAGTGTCACATATTCGAACACCCACGCAAAGGTTTTGTTCCCCTGATGGTGAGACAGATTATTTTGAGATACATAGAGGAGTCTTACAAGGTGATACACTGGCTCCTTTCCTGTTTGTCATAGCACTTGACTATGCAATGCGCCTCAGCCATCAGTGGTAAGGACGAGGAACTTGGATTTACTTTGTTTCCTCGGAAAGAGCAGACGTGTGTACCACCAGTAATGATAACAGACTTGAGCTTTGCAGATGACATTGCTCTGTTATCAGACTCTGTAGTGAAGGCAGGGAAGCTATGAAAGCTGTGGAAACTGAATGCAAACGTATTGGACTGCAGTGAACGCAAGGGAAAACATCTCTCTCTTTACTCCGCCCCAAAATGTACACTGCGATCATATAGTATCGATCGTGTGTCACATTGGGGAAAAGAGGAAATATCGACGATCATCCCCCCCAGTCGCCAAAACAAATCGACACCGTTGGCACAAGCTAAATGCTATTCTGCCCTCGATCTAGTAGTAGTATATTTATGGCGTGCTATTGTACGATCCTATTGTGTTATTAAGTCTGACTAAGGTTTGATAGTAAACTACGGTTCAAAACACATACGGGCCCATATATAAAACAGTATCAAATGACACAGTATTGATAAAACTTTTCCCTATAAATAATCCATATGGTTATTTTTAATTTCTCTTTTTCGTTTCATTTCATTTATTTATTAGGTTCAAAGTTGAGTACATTGGAAAATTTGTTCGTTCGCATATAAAACTGTTCGGTTTGAAAGAGAAACGGTAAAGTCGGTTTTGTGTGTGTGTGTGTGTGTGTGTGTGTTGTTGTTGTTGTTGTTGTTTTTTTTTTTTAAACACATACCCATATTTCCATTAACTTGCAAGTAACATCAACATACGTATTGACAGAAAATATAGATATAAGCTAAACAATTATCTTTGTCAATTTTACAGCCCATCCAAATCCATTTCAAGTTCGTCTTGTCGGTGGATCTAGCGATGCTGAAGGCAGAGTAGAGGTAATGTATGATGGATCCTGGGGAACTATTTGTCATGATGGCTGGGATCTGAGAGACGCGAGAGTGGTTTGTAGAATGCTGGGGTTTGATGGAGCCTTGGATGCACCGAGATCTGCTAGATTTGGAAAGGGTTCTGGTCGTATTCTACTTGATTGGGTCAGCTGTGGTGGAACAAAAGACAATCTAGCAGACTGTGCTCATGATGGAGTTGGTAATACCAGTTATTGCTATCACAGGGAAGATGCAGGCGCCATTTGTTATAGAGGAGGTATAGTAAATCGTATCTGTATTGTCGATTTTTCTGGTCTACACGAGATAAGGAACGGTATTTTAATCAAGAAATGTGGGTGCAAATGGGACAATGATGAATCCATTTTAGAGATCTGAAGTTAGTCCGAGTGGGTTTTGCCAGAACTTTATTAGTTGCTCAAGGTACTCCCAATGTGTTTCTGGTTTAAGTCAATTTAGTGTATTATCTGATTCAGCCCCTTTAACCAGAAAACGAGCACACACACCTCCCTTCATGTTTAAAGAAAAAATATATGACCAGCATGACAAAGTAAAGCCCAAAGTTTTAAGAACTTATTTTTAATGACTTTTTCAAATCCCATTATTAACACACGGGGTCTATGGAGAGTCCATTACAGGTGTGGGCTCGTTTGTGACAAGTAGATCACTATTTTTCGATTTAGTCAAGAAGTATTATGACGGTTTTGTGGAACGGCCCACTCATGACCGGTTCTTCACAAAGTCTTTAAATTGGGTTTTTATGGTTAAACGAGGAGCATCTATAACTGAATAAAGTGAAGCTCCACGATTTCTAATAATACAACATTTTCTGTTTAAAAAAAGTGAATTAGTGAGATTTATTTATTCTATTCCAAGTGGAAGTATAACCGTAGTTTTCCATGTGTCACATATTTTGTTATAGTAAAAGGGTGGAGGCCTTACATTTTGGAGGAAAATTTATCACATTTTTTCAAATAGCATGAAAACATATTGTAGATAAATTATTAAGATACATTATGTCAGGTTTCCCCTAATTTAAGTGGAGTAGGGTAGGGGCTGGAGGATCCTACGCAATTGGCGGTGGAGGATACCCTATGAAGACCATGGTATTTTGATTGTTATGCGCGCCCCTCCTTCCATATTTTCTTCATTATTACTTGACACCTTGGTACAACTCAAATTTCTCAAGGTGGGGCGCTATTTACAGTTGAATAAAGACATACATAGATAAATGCACAAAGTTCGAATTCAATCATTTTAACTATAGTTAAAGTTATAATTTTAATTATAGTTTGATGATGGAGATTTTTACAAATATGTTTTATGATTCATTCATCATTCATTGATCTTATAAATGTTTAAGGTTAAAAGATGGGGGCGCTTTATGTTCTCAAATACGAAAAATGTAATTTCACCAAAAGAGGGCGCTTTGGGTAATTATCAAAAATAATTAAATTTTAATTGTTTTTCTACAAAGTTTCACTGTTAAGATATGCAAAGGGATTATATTATAAGCAATAATCATATTTTGTGAATTTCAAACGATAAAATCATTTAAAAAAATTAATAATGTTAAAAAATTTGATATTTCCATATTTTCCATTATATCTATTGTTTTGACGCCAATTTTTCATATGAAAAGTAACAAAATCAAAAGAAGAAAAGTGGTATTCAGTTCGGAATGTTATTTCAATTCAATTTGAATAATGAAACCTCATTGATAACACCCTTGTATTTTTTTTTTACTATAAAAATAAAAAATTACAAAAAATTGGAGAAAATGGCTGCCAATCTGTGGTTATCATGGCAACAAACAATATCCTACCCCCACAAAATATGTATCAAAATGTTTATGAATAGGTTTAAGAAAAGTCACCAAGTTTGGTGGAAAGTAACCAAGGCGTATAATAATGGCGTATACAAGTTGGTAGGTAGTATCGGGAATTTCCATTTTTATCACTCTGTGATGATGAATGGGACCTGAGAGACGCGAGGGTGGTTTGTAGAATGCTGGGATTTGATGGGGCCTTGGACGCACCGGGATCTGCCAGGTTTGGTCAGGGATCTGGTCGTATTCTCTTTGATTACGTTGGATGTATTGACTATAACATGTATAACTTAGCAGACTGTGCCCGCAGAGGGATTGGCCTCCATGACTGTGGACATAACGAAGATGCAGGTGTTGCATGTTACCCAGGAGGTATAATAAGACCCAGCTTCGCATAATTTTCTTTCATGAACTTGAGATGGGATAATTGTAAATGATCCAATGATCAAACTTGGAAGAAAAAGGAAAAGAAAACACATGCAGTTATTTTTTTCTTTATGTAAATTCAAAATTACAAACACCTTGAGAGTAACTATGTATATCCATGTCCACGTGCTCTAACAGTTACAATCGTCCTTGTTTTTTTATGATAATTGTGAATGTGATATCTAAAGAAAGTATTTATTTCCCTTATTTTCTTCAAGCCCATCCAAACCCATTTCAAGTTCGTCTGATGGCTGGATCTAACCATGCTGAAGGCAGAATAGAGGTCATGTACGATGGATCCTGGGGAACTATCTGTGATGATGGGTGGGATATGAGAGACGCGAGGGTGGTTTGTAGAATGCTGGGATTTGATGGAGTCCTGGACGCACCAGGGTCCGCTAGGTTTGGTCAGGGCTCTGGTCGTATTATACTTAAAGATATAAGCTATGATGGAACTGAAGACAACCTACACTAAAAAACCTAAACGGGTAGACCGACTAACTTTAAAGTTAGTCGTAGTGATGCCCAGACTGACAAGCTTTAAAACTAGTCGGTCACGACGGACTAGCTTTCCTTCAACACAACCCGGATATTACGGACTAGCTTTAAAACTCGTCCGTCTCTACGGACTAGCTTGAAAGCTAGTCGGTCAAGTTAGTCCGTCAAGACAGACTAGCTTTAAAGCTAGTCGGTCACGACAGACTAATTTTAAAGCTCGTCCGTCGTGACCGACTAGTTTGATGGACTAGCATAAAAGGTAGTCGTAGTGATGCCCAGACTGACGAGCTTTTGAGCAGGACTAGCTTTACAGCTAGTCGGTCATGGTGTAAAAGCTAGTCCGTCGCGCTTTTCTGCCGCGATGTTCTTGCTGCTGTCTTGACGGACTAGCATAACGGACAGGGTTAATATGGCTTCACCAGCTTGTCAGAGACGTCAAATCTGAAATATTAGAAGACATTATAAAGATACAATTAAAAACATGCATTTTGTCACATAAATTTGAGCAAAAAAACCCCAACATTTTATTATGATGATATAAATCAGAAGAAGGAATTAATACAGGAGGCACTATTAGTTAACATTATGGCAATTATCAAATAATGGGGGTACGGGGCCCAGGGATCGCCGCCATGGCTTGCATCATCATGACTTTTTGTTGTAGGCCTACCTACTTTTGCATTTTCGGTGTATACACTTGTCCTTGAGAGCCACTTCAGAATCCCAAAGTCGTGCCTCTAATCCAATATTCTTTTCTTTCAGATACAAGTAATCTAAAAGAAAAGTGGCGCCTACATTTATTATTAGAATTAAATTTCAATTTTCATAATTTAATGGTGATTGTTACTATCGTTGTAAATACACACAATTTATAAACTGATTTTTCGCGTTGGTGATTATAGCATTAATCTATGTCAAAAAATAACGCTATCTGTGAACTGAAACATAAGGAATTAAAAAAAGAGTACTCACAGTCATGTCACAGGAAGGAGATCGCCATTATAATCAAAATCTTAAGCTTTACGGGGTATATCAAGTGTGCGTCTGTACAGCTTGCTCATTAAATGGAATTCACATACCGTTAATGCAACTAATAGTGATGTCCTTTTCGCCATGCGCATTTTATTCAATAAATTGTACCACCTTCTATTCACTGCTGTTGCTAAGCTTGGCATTCACCAGCAATCTATTAGAATAGACGGTTCATGGGTTCTAAAGTAACGAATTATTCAATTAGCCTGTAATTAAAGAATGGAACAATATTTCTAACCTACTCGTGAATGGCATACTTTTCATGATTATTGTTATGTCGGCAATCGTAAGCTCTCAGATTGTCAAGCCAAAGAAACCTTTGTTTGAGAATGTTGATTGTATCCAACTTCTATTCACTGTTGTTGCTAAGCCGGGCATTCACCAGCAATCTATAAGAAAATACCGGGTTCTTGAGTTCTATAGTAACAAGGTATTCAATTAGCCTGTAATTGGAGAATGGAGAACAATATTTGGAATCTACCGGTACTCGTGAATTGCATACTTGTCATAATAGATGTTATGTCGGCAATCGTAAGCTTTCAGATTGGCAAGCCAAAACAACCTTTGTTTCAGAATGTATCAACTTGATTATGCTCGGAAACAGAATAAATAGAGAAGGTACATTGAAACGGCATTGCAACTATTTGTATCAAAAGCTAGTCAGTCATTTTAATGGGTAAACTGTCCTACCTATACCTACTCTTTTTTTTTTTACCTAGTCGGTCACGTCGACGGACTAGCATCAAGCTTGACGGACGAGCTTTAAGTAGATTCAGTTGTATGCTAGTCCGTCTCGACGGACTAACATGACAGACTAGCTTTAAAACTAGTCCGTCTTGACCGACTAGCTTTAAAGTTAGTCGGTCCATTGACGGACGAGGTTAGGTTTTCAGTGTACCTTTCAGCAAATCCAAATTCATTTCAAGTTCGTCTGATTGGTGGATCTAACGATGCTGAAGGCAGAGTAGAGGTCATGTACGATGGATCCTGGGGAACTATCTGTGATTATGGCTGGGATCTGAGAGACGCGAGGGTGGTTTGTAGAATGCGGGGGTTTGATGGAGCGTTGGACGCACCAAGATTTGCTAGGTTTGGACAGGGCTCTGGTCGTATTCTCTATACGTTTTTCGGATTTAACGGAACGGAAGATAATCTGGCAGATTGTGTGTATTCTGGAGTTAGCGAATATACCAATTGTCGCCATGCTCAAGAGGCAGGCGCAGTGTGTCTTTCAGGAGGTACGATTATTTCGCATGATATTAACCATTAACATAAATGTAAAGATGCCAGTTAACACTACAAACTAAATCAAGATCTGACTGAACCTGTACTGGCTATAATGCTATAGTGGTTTTAGTCATCCTTACAAAAGTTAAAATGCAATAATGTACTCCAAAGAAAGGAATATCTTAACTCTTATTCCACCGCCTAGAAAACTTACCGCACATGCTTTGCTCCTTTGATTCCCTCTGTACGGGTAACAAGACGCAAACTATCATGTAAAATTATATGTTTTTAATCAACAAAAACTCTTGAAAATCAAATCAATATCGAAAATAACGAATAGTTCCAAAATCAAATACATAAATCCGATTGTGCTCTTCAAACGAGAGAAAATAGCCTACCTTCTTTCTTTTCTTTTCTTTTTGATTTCTTTCTTTTGTTCTGTCTGTTTTCTGTCTTGTTTTTGTTTTTGTATTTTTTGTTACAAACCATCAAAATCAATTTAAAGTCCGTCCTGTTCAAGAATATAACGGTTTTCCGATATAAAGGATAATATTCATTATATATTCATATTTACAGCTAATCGAAATCCATTTCAAGTTCGTCTGGTGGCTGGATCTAACGATGCTGAGGGCAGAGTAGAGGTCATGAATGATGAATCCTGGGGAACTATCTGTGATTTGGGATGGGATGTAAAAGACGCTAGTGTTGTTTGTAGAATGTTGGGGTTTAAAGGAGCTTTGGACGCACCGAGATCTTCTCGCTTTGGTCCTGGCTCCGGTCGAAGTCTTCTCCAGCATATAACTTGTGAGGGATCAGAAGGCAACCTGGCCGACTGTGCACATTCTGGGATTGGACGTTACTATTGTAGCCATAGTAGAGACGCCGGCGCCATTTGCACCTTAGGAGGTAGATGGGATAGTTTGTTTTGTTTTACATTAACTGGAAATATTATTCAATCCCATATATTCTATTCAATCCCAATTTTCTATCCAAAATGTCTCTTTTGGTGAATGCAACGGGCTTTGGAAATTAACCTTTAATTACAAAATAACTAAATTCAAAAGGTACACAGAAATAACCATTCTGAAAACAATGATATATGCATGGAATCAAAACACAAAACAATATATTGGTATGCTCTACAATATAAAGTTATTATTAATCATTAGTACTGCATAATCTATTCCCTGTCGTGTATCGTGGAATCAATCGTATTTCTTCTTTATTTATTATTTTATTTTTTGTCAAGTTAGTGTAATGCTTCGTTTACACTATCCTCTCGGCGGTCACGGTATTCAAACTTCTGGCAAACGTGGAGAAAACCTGTTTGGTCGTAACAAAACGGGATGAACTCTATAAATTGTGAACGATTAAACCATATTCGAGACGGAGCGAGACAGAACGTTAGCGGAATCCGTGGCCGAACACGGTGTTTTATGTTTCGGGCAAACGGCGCTACCGTGACCGCCGGGGACATAGATTTAATGTAGCATTATATTTTAACCAGTTCGACTTGTGAACGGAGCTGACGAAGCTGAAGGTAGAGTTGAGATACTACACGAAGGGTCTTGGGGAACCGTATGTGATGATTCATGGGATGTTAAAGACGCCACCGTCGTGTGAAGGAAATTGGGGTTTGACGAGGCTTTAGCTGCACCACCCTTAGCACGATTCGGTCAAGGTTCTGGTGATATCTTCCTAGACGAAGTCGAGTGCAATGGGACAGAAAACACCCTGGAAGATTGCAAATACACTGTTCGTCATAAAGGTGGAATATTTTTTTTCTGGCTCAAGCGACATTATGTTGCGCCGTTATTAATTTCTTGAATGTTTTTGACACCGCTTTCACTTTCTGGGATCCTGGGTATATCTTGGACGTTCCCTCAACCCTTCCCAGGGATTTTTCGTCAATTAAGTTTGTCACCCCCAGATGATGGCCATTTTCGTCATTTTTTCTTATTTTTGGGGCCCTTTTTTGTTCACGCGACCCACCAAGGCCCCCTCAGTCCTACCCCAAGGAAACACGTCTAAGTTGGAGAATTGGTATTGTTCTTTAAATTAAATCAAGATGTATGGTTACAGGCTCGACTCTTTTGTCTAGGGGAGGGGTCAAAATTTATTTTGATTGGGGTTCAACATTCATTTTATTCATTTTTACACCATGCAAATTTCTATCTACCCTAAATTGTATTGTAAAATCTCAACCAAACATAAATCGAAATAAAATATTATCAATAATGACTATTTACAGCCTTGTTATCAAGGCTAAACAAAATTTAAGGGGAAAATGATGATATTTAAGGGTTAAAGGTGGTTTTTCACTTCTTTTGTTTTCAGCATAAAGATGGAATAAAATATTCCGAATTTTCACCAATCTCGTTTTTTACTTCAACCCCTCCCCTAGACAAGAGACCTTAGCCTGTCCCCAGAAATATAGATTTAACTTAAAGAACAATATAAAACAGTTCACCTCAGTCGCGTTTCCTGGGGGTAGGACTGAGGGGGGCTTGATCGGCCGGGAAAACAAAAAAGGGCCCCAAAATGAGAAAAAGTGACAAAAATGGGCATCACGGGGGTTGAAAAAAACTTTTTTTGAGAAAGGTCCACTTGAAGGGTTGGGAGGTTGTCCAAGATATAGCCAGCCAGAAATTAAAGTCAGAGCAAAATCATGTCGCTATAGCAGCAAAAAATATTCCACCTTTATGACGGACAGTGTATCAAGGGATAGGAGTCCATGACTGCATGCATAAGGAGGATGCTGGTGTCATATGTACACGAGGAGGTAAGACAACTAATTATTGATTTAGAAGTCCATGTTTTTAGACCTACAAGTTTATATCTTTCATTTCTTCCGACAATCTTAATATGCTGGATGGTGTTTCCTCAAGTGTTTTGTAAGTTACAAACAACTTTAAGAACCACTAGTGATTAGTTCTTATGCTAAATGATTGAGAATGTAATTAGTAAAACCATGGACCTATAACTTGTTATAGGTCCCTGGTGATTATAGGTCCCTGGTAAAACACACAAGAACGTGTTCAAGTCGTTCGTAAAGTACTTAAGAACAACTTGATGAAGCAACATCTAGGTATTATTTCGTTAGGATACCTTTTCATTGTATACAATGAGATATACATGTCGATGATCGTATGCAGGGTTAGGAAGCCCAAACAGTTTGTATACTCAATTAATGCTATTAAAATCAAATTAATTATTTTGACAATTTATTTCTAGGCTTGACTACTTATTCAGAATCAAGATCATCCGATAGGCCTACAACATGGAACGCGTATAAAACCGATATGTTTTCAACTGAATTCGATACTGACACGGCTGCTTTAAGCAAGGAAAGTACATCTCGGGGACATACGAGCTTAATTACAATTGAGTCATCCGACGCAACTACTTACAGTCGAGTCTCTTTACCACCTCCTGTATTAGACATGTTATACCTCAGGATGATGATTTTACTTGGACTGTGTGTAGTCTTGTTTGCCATTATTTTGATCGCATCACTATGGTTCTGCATAAGTAGAATCAAAAGGAGAAGGGCTACAAGAGATTTGGATACGGATATTTACATGGACGTTTCGAATATTCTTTCAATGACTGGTCGATCGCCTAATTCTGCTTACCAAGACTTGAATGCTCCACCAAGACTACCCGATAGACGGAAAGGTCATAAGTACGAATCACATATGAAAAGTAGCAATCTAAAAGATGAAAATGAAGAAGACAATGTACTGGAATACATTGAGGAAGATGAGATCCATGAATATACGGATATGAAAACGGTTTCCAAAATACCAAACAACGATAGGGATTTGGACATAGATGGTTATAATCTTCAGAGCATAAACGTGACTAAATCATCCGCCGAAGAGGAAACACTTACTCGAACACGTGGTAATGACGCAGGAGTGAACATGCCAGTAGTTCCTCATACAAACCAAGGAAAGATACATTCACCACAAATGAAGAAAGAAGTCTTACACGAGTACATGGATATGAAAACAGTCTACCAAAGGCCCTCGACGGGGAACGACATAGATATTGATGGATATCTGCTCCCGAGCACGAAATCAGCCCGATACGATTGCAATTCAATACAAAACGAACCAATTTCTGATAACGGAAGGAAAATTATCGTGGAAAGTGGTCAGGGAGCTCAAGCGCCTTTGCAGCAAGGCACTTCTCAAAATGAGATGCATGACGATAGGGACATGATAACTATTAACCAGAAACCTGCATCCGGGGAAGACATAGATGTCCATGGATTTTTGCTGCCGAGCATAGTCTCGGTATCACATGGTGTTGAGACTGGAAAATACGAGTCAACTTCTGATAACAAAATGAAAATTCCCGAGGAAAATAGTCATGAGTCGTATGAAGCACAGACGTCGTTACACCAAGGCATGGCTCAAAATGAGACGCACGAGTACATGGACATGAAAATTGTTTATCAAAAACCTACGTCAGGGAGAGACTTAGATGCTGATGGGTATCTCCTCCCGAGTGCTCCGAACTTGGAACCTGAACCCATCAAGGGTAATAGGCATAGTCCAATCAGGTGTAAAGATCCATGAAAACATGGAAATGAAAATAACATCAAATGGCTCTACGGATGTGGCAAGTGCATGCCTGTTAACGAATATCTTGAACATATTAAGATCCTTATACATAAACAAGGAGTTACTCATTATGGATAATGTTCCCATTATCAACATATTCGGGAAAGATTTCAATGCATATTGCAAACTTTTAGGATAGATTAAGACTTATTCGCCTCATGTAAAAAGGAATATATACATGTATATAGGCACAATGCACTTGTCAATTTATATAAGGAATTACCAGATCATATAGGTATTATGACAACGTCACATTTCAGCATAAATATCGCAAGAGAGAATGATCTTTTTAAAATAATGTACACTGAGTTAATAAGACATGTAAGATAATTTAGTTGCCTTTCATATATACTATAAGTTTTATAGGTTTATACAAATTCACGAATAGGCAATCAAATTGTAAATAAGTGCATACAATTTGAAAGCTCAGGTCACTCAGCATCCCAGGGTCTTTACAGGCGTGTATATAATATAGGATTTCCCAGTCAGTTTCGGCAGTTCGTCTCTCCGTTTGATAATCAGTTCATTCAAATTCAAATTCAAATTCCCACAATATTTCTACAGCGTCACATTAATCATTTAAATTCCAACTTAGTTCCTTCGCTTTGGTATTAAAAGCCTTCAAATCAAAATCCCTGTCAAAAGCAATCGAATTAGTAAATCGGCTGGAATGTGTGCTTCCCCGCAATCAAATCCGCGCTGAGGCAATCAACTTTGACATTGGTTAAATGAAGTTTGTATACACTTTCGCATATCGTTTCAAACTCTCGGTTACTTTTAAATTTTTTTCCTGAAGCTCTTAATAGATATATTCCTTTAGATTAGAAAGACAAAAACTTTTAAAAAAATTGTTTCCTTTTTGTTGAGCTTTAGATCACTTTAAACGTTTCTTTAATGTTGAGTTGTGACGAAACGCTGTGACTATTCCTTTTTTAAAGCTCTGGTTAGTTACTTTAGAATAAAATGTCAAAGACACTATGGCGCCCCTAAATTTAAGGGCAATTTGGCGCCCCTTAGGTTCAGGTCGATTTGGCGCTCCCTACGTTTCAGGTCAATTTGACACCCCTTAGTTTAAGGTCGATTTGCCCCCCTAAATGTAAGGTCGATTTGGCGCCCCTAAATCTAAGATCGAATTAGCACCAATATTTCGCCTCTAAGTTTAAGGTAAATTTGGCACCCCCTTAGCTTCAGGTCGATTTGGCACCCCAAAATTTTAGATCACTTTGGCGCCCCTGGGTTTTAGATCACTTTGGCGTCCCTATGTTTAAGATCAATTTGGCGCCCAACTAAATTTAAAATCCCATATGTTTTAGGTCGATTTGGAGCCCCCTAAGTTAAAGATGAATATGGCGCCCCTAAATTCAAGATCAGTTTTGCGCCCCCTAAATTAAGATCGAAGTGGCTCCCCCAATGATTAGAATGGCGCCCCTAAGTTTAAGGATAATTTTGCGCCCCCTTAGTTTAAAGTTGATTTGGCGCCTCTAAATTTAAGATCGAATTGGCGACCATATGGCGCCCCCTTTTCCCCTTTGTTTCCTTTGTTTTCTTCCCCCTTTTTCCCTTTCAATTTTTTTCTATTCTTTCGTTATTCTTTCCCTTTCTCCTCTTTTTGGCGCCCATTTAATATTTGCGCCTCCCTTCCCCTAGTAAACGCGCATGAATTGATATGTTATGTGGAAGATTATGTTGATTATGTAATTATGCAAGATAAATTGTTACATGAGTAAAATGAGAAAATGAAAAGAAAAAAAGGAAAACAAAAATTGATTTCATGAACTAATTAATAACTGGAAGAAATACATCTCATACTTAAAACTATAATAAAGCAAATTGTAGTACTTGAAATCTCGTTTTAGTGGCTTTATTTCATAATATAAGGATAAAAAAAAGATAAGTCGGGGACCCGTCTCAGGTTAGCGCTCACGTGGAAAACCAATGGGGATTCTCTTGTGTGGGTGTTACACACAGATCGTTCGCTTTGCTGTCTTAAACGAAGCACTGATATTGTTGAAGTATGCAGACTTTAAAAATTTAGTTTTCGTAAAGTTTGGATTTGATAATGAAGAAAGTTGTAATATGGGAAAGAAATAAGATCTAGTTTTTATATTGTATCTTTTGTTTACTTTCATACAAAAAAAGGGGGGGGGGGGGTGAAGGACGAAGGAGATGCTTGCTCTGTTTACAGAATCACACTCTAAAAAGAGCTACTGAGCTTTGATTTTTTTTATCGTATTTTTTGTCACTTGAAATGTGTACCGGAAAAAGAGTAATGAGTCGTGATAATGTTTGAAAAAGAAAAGTTTTGTAATGAGTTCTTATGACATGTATGACATGTTAGAAAATTGATATTCCTGATGTATAAACAGTGTTTATGAAGACAGAGATCTTTGTTTCTCACTTTTATTCCGTGTATTATGCTGTCCCACTTGCCCCAACTTGACGGGGTAAGTGGGACAATGGAGTAGTAATGATTAACTGTCACCTCAACCTTCATTTGGCGGAAATTGTAACTAAAACATTTAAATAAACTTTAAAATGAGGTATATGATTGCTTTATTGAGTATTTTTTGTTGTTGTAATACTTAGGTAAATGCTTAAGTGTCACACATACCCCAATTTACCCTAAATGTGCCTTGTTTGTCTAATATTGGGTTTGCTATATAAAGACGTATGAAGTTGTATGTTCATGCATGCTCTGACATACTGTACACTATGAATGAAATGTAAAACCAATTGACAATAATAATAAATGAAGTGTTGTTAATGAAGCTGTATCATATACCGTACTGAATATATATGGTGTCGTTTTATTTGTAAATTCCTCAATGTCTCGAAAGGGTGTGCTAGGTTTTCTGTATCAGTTTTGCTTTAACATAAAATAAACACACTCACACACACACACACACACCCACACACCCACACACACACACAGACACACACACACAGACACACACAAACACACACATTATATACACTCACGTTTTTTTTTAAATTCCGTTTTAATAGTTTATTTTGTGTGAGTGGGAGGGGTAGGTGAGGTCTTCCCCTCTTGGCTACAGACCTACAGCGTCTATAATCAGATCTGTCTATAACATCTCTCATCCTATGCCATAAACTGGAATCAAATTCATGACAATTTTTATTTCATAATTTTTCACTTGACACTAATGTCGTTTTAAATTGTCATGCTTGTGTGTTATAAAGATTGGCTCGCATACAGTTATGATATAATGCAAAATACATCTCGATTTATAATGCAAATACAAAACAATAAGTGAAGACACACAGTAATAAAACATATATATTCATTTTTAAAAAATTATTATTATTCTTTTTTTTTTTTTTTTTTCAATAAGAATACAACTTTGCATGTGGTATCAGTCCACAATGAACGTTAAATATCTTTCCACACAACTGCCATGTCTATCTCTTATGCGGCGGTCACAACTCGCCGTAGGTTACGGGGCACGTGCCATCAACGTAGCCTGCGTTGAATGTACAATGCATGCACAGGTCGTTGATCAATTTCTGCGATTCCTGCGTTTCTGTAGTAAGGGTATTGGAAAAAAAATCGCAGAAATTGACCAACGACCTGTGCATGCATTGCACATGCAACGTAGGCTACGTTGATGACACGTGCCCCGTAGCCTTTATGCCTTATTATGCGACGGTCACAACTCGCCGTACCATCGACGTGCAACTCCGTACGATGGATTTCGTAGAAAATTCGTGCAGCGGAGGTACCTTGCAGGTAAAATGCATGTATGACGTGCAGGAAGTTTTTACATACCCTTACTACAGCAACGCAAAAATCGCAAAAGTTGACCCAGGACATGTGCGTGCATTGTACATGCATCGCAGGTTACGTTGATGGCACGTGCCCCGTAGACTACGACGAGTTGTGACCTCTGCATAATGCACAGAAAAACAGAACGAGGATAATTAACTGTGTAGACAATAGATTTTAACTTCCATGCTCAAGATAATTTCTATATTGTCCATTGAAAATAATGTTGGTGTAAAAATACGCCTGAGCTTTTCATTCCGGTGCATTTTGATACAATACAACAAAATCATTTCGATGAATTGATTCGAGGCTTTATAAATAAGATATACACAAAATTGACAGATATATAATAATCAGTAAATGAATAAAATGTAATGATAATGGACAGAACTTTCCATACGTATGAATATGACAAATCGAGTTCAAAAAGCCATATCTACATTTTTAGAAAAAATCTTTACATAAAATAAGCCATGCTTATAAATATTAGTAGTGCAATGCCATTGTTGAATATGCTTCTACTGTACATCGCATGTTTTTGGTCCAAACTCTCAACAATGGTTCAAAGATGTTAACATGACTTTATTAGGTGGTATGTACGTATGTACATATCACCTCTTGTTATTGTCCGAATCTTCTTTTTTTTTCTTTCTTTTTTATTTTTCTGTATAATTCTTGTAGACACGATAACTAAAAAAATAATGCATTAAAGTATTTTAAACTTTCAGCAATGATAGATCATCATGAAATCTGAGCACTGAAATCTTTTCTAGCTCATTAGCATAATGTGACGTCATCTAGACGCCATTTTGTAAAATCACATTATCAATCATAACTTCATAACTAATAATCATTGATCAATCAAATTTAGTACACATAAACTTCAAATTGAAACGCATCTTTTAGAACATAATGCGCGCGCGTAAGTACGCGCATTAAGGAATTACGCGCGCCCAAAATTTTAAAATGTTCAAAATCACTTTATGGCTGAAGTAGAGTACGTTTTAGGTCATTGTAAGCATTTCAAGAAAAATTGCGCGCGCACGATTTTGCGCGCATTAATGCGCGTAGGCGAAGAATGCAGCTTGAGATCATTGATTTTTTGCTCTTAAAGTAATCTTGATAATATTGACAACAATTTGACACCATAATCACTACTTTTTAGACTATTTGTAACGAAATGATGGTCTGTTCAAGTTGGAACTACGCGCACGCGAATTTTGTCAATTTTACCAAAATATGCCATTTTTGGCCAAAAACATGCCTACACAAAATCCTGAATAATTCTTCAGGATCAACGGCAACCCCCAATTATCTTTTCAGAGTTGGATAGAGTATGAGTTGTAGATGCGATTTCATACCTCATTTATTACTTATCGTCATTGCAACATTATCATAATGGCTCCTAAACTCAAAATTTCGATTTGCGTTTCAAAATTACCGATTTCAGCTAAATGACGCATTATCTTGATACAAGGAGGAGTGTTTCTCAGTAAATATGTGCCGTTTCTCTGTCAAATGCTCAGTATGTTGTAGCCGAGACAATTCCCTACAACATTGACGAATTTAATTTGGTTTTACCCCCAGCTTTGTAGTCTAAAGTGGCACTTAAAGAAGGCATGTCATTTCATCACATTTGAAGTGTACGTGTATTTTGCATTGGACAAGCCGTCTCATTAGGTGGTATGTACGTATGTACATATCACCTCTTGTTATTGTCCGAATCTTCTTTTTTTTTCTTTCTTTTTTATTTTTCTATACAATTCTTGTAGACACGATAACTAAAAAAATAATGCATTAAAGTATTTTAAACTTTCAGCAATGATAGATCATCATGAAATCTGAGCACTGAAATCTTTTCTAGCTCATTAGCATAATGTGACGTCATCTAGACGCCATTTTGTAAAATCACATTATCAATCATAACTTCGTAACTAATAATCATTGATCAATCAAATTTAGTACACATAAACTTCAAATTGAAACGCATCTTTTAGAACATAATGCGCGTGCGTAAGTACGCGCATTAAGGAATTACGCGCGCGCAAAATTTTAAAATGTTCAAAATCACTTTATGGCTGAAGTAGAGTACGTTTCAGGTCATTTTAAGCATTTCAAGAAAAATTGCGCGCGCACGATTTTGCGCGCATTAATGCGCGTAGGCGAAGAATGCAGCTTGAGATCATTGATTTTTTGCTCTTAAAGTAATCTTGATAATATTGACAACAATTTGACACCATAATCACTACTTTTTAGAATATTTATAACGAAATGATGGTCTGTTCAAGTTGGAACTACGCGCACGCGAATTTTGTCAATTTTACCAAAATATGCCATTTTTGACCAAAAACATGCCTACACAAAATCCTGAATAATTCTTCAGGATCAACGGCAACCCCCAATTATCTTTTCAGAGTTGGATACACCATCAATTGCAAATGCTCCTTTTTTCTTTTCTTTTTTTTCCAGAAGCGTTAGCGTCAAAAATTTTGTCCAAATGAATCGTGGCTGGTCTCAAATTGAAGAGCGTCATTTTCCTAACAAAAAATATTTCGACAGCCTATTTGATAAATGCTTGTAACAGGTTGAAAATTTTCAAAAACCGGTGTGTCAAAATCTAAAAATGCTCAAAATCACCCCATATTCATACAAAGTATGTTTTAGGCCATTTCAAGAATTTTAAAAATTTCCGCGCGTATGCGCCCATGCGCGCGTTTTGCGCGCACTTTGTAAATCGCCTAAAATGTTGGCAATTTAGACAATTCTCTTAGGAGTTTCTATTTATTTTTAATCGTTTCTAGCCGAACATACAGACGCACGCGCTCATCAAATTTCAATTTCCGCGCGTGCGTCAATGGGGCAAATAACGTAAAAACATAACAAAACATACGTCTTTAGAATCCTCCAAATCTCGTCCGAAAGGTCGAAACCCTATTTATTTTTTCACATGCTCTGAAAGTTTATGACATAGTAAATATAATCCACCTATAAAATGTGGGGTCTAAGGAATAAAACATCGGCATATTCTTATGGAAACCCAAAATTTCTTTTTTTTTTTCAATCCAAAGTTAGTTATTATCAGGATAAGTATTGGTTGATTTTCTCCCAAATCCTTTTCATGTTAAGGCTGAGACAGTTCCCAAACAGTCAAATTGTAAAAGGTGATTAAATGTCAAATTCATCACATTACACAATTCATTTTCTTCTTTTTCAAAAAGTTAATTTTACTCTCTCTTTTCGTTTCAGTTTTGTTCTCTCTCTTTCCTGTAGCCAATTGCTGTATACTTTTTTGCATTACAAATACATATCAGTACATACCACCGATAATTGGTACGCATTACAATTATAAAAGCTCTAGTTTTCCTTCATATTATACAGCTCAAGCATTCGTTCTAAGTCATTAGGAGCTACACACTGAAAATTCTTCCAGAAATAGGCCTATGCTACCTGGCAGAAGCGGATCTAGCCTTAGGTCCAACATTTGGATATATTGGTCCATGCCTTATTATAAGAGAGCCACTTTTGGCTCGTACAATCATTAGAAAGAGAATGAAATTAGAAATTATAAGGTTTCCAAAACAGAATAGACTAAACCAGTGTCTCTTCTTTGGGAAACCTAGGGGAAGGTGGGTAGGCAAGCACCCCCAGGCTCCCGTATAGCTTCATCGCAATGATGATGATTTTCCTCATTCAAACTGGAATTGTAAGTCTGTATCAGCCATATTCTCTTTGTAGACACGGTTGAATTCCTCATTCTCACTCACGGTGAAGCGATGCTTCCAGCTCGCAACCACACCTGCAGAGAAAAGGGAGAAGGAGGAAATGTGAGGACTGAGGACTAAGGAGTGTGTACAATTTTATGACTCTTGTAATAGCCTTATTCTTTTTCTATGAAAATGAGAATGAAATAATTTCTAGAGTACGTAAAAATAGGGAAAACATATCGGTGATCTGAATAGTATTATAATAGTTACAAGCCACGAAGTCGAAAGAGGGCTGGGAGGCGCTCCTCCCTTTTCTTTTTAACAGACATGTATCATGTGTATACAAAAACGAAAAATTGCTACGACGCATCTTAAAAGAGCTCAAGGTTCCTAATGATAAAATATCACAGTGACTTCAATTATGTCATGTAACATAACGAGTTACAATCAGTTGTAAAACTGAAACAATCATTCTGATTGTTCAGATAGAGTGAGATTTTTACGCAAGACTAAAGGTGGTATCTCACTTCGCAGGAAACAAAATTGAGACAGATTTGCCACCATGGCATTGTACTAGATTTTTCCGCGACGAAATCTTTTGTTCCACGTACAAAAGGTTACGTGGTACAAAAGACGGATTAGCCAGCATGGCATTGTACTAGATCTGTCTCCTGTGGCACAAAAAAAAAAAAATCCGTCGCGGAGACAGAGGAGACAGATCTAGTGCAATGCCATGCTGGCAAATCTGTCTCAATTTGGTTTCCGCGAGATACCACCCTAATGGACGAGAACCCTGATTGGTCACTCTTTATTTCTCTTTTCCTGCATTTCCCATTTTCAAGCAACATACATTGTATACACATTTACCTTTACTCATGTAAGAATGATTGCCGACCGCTTTGACTAGGTCTGCTTTCCCATCAGCCTCTACTTTATCATAAGTCTTCTTCATTCCTTTGAATGAACTGTGCTCCACAATCCTTTCTAAGATTTCTTCCGATAGAGGGCGCTCAAGAAATTTGGAAATTGTCAGGATAGCTTCCTTGGGGTCCTGAATAAATAATAGAACATACCAAATGATTACAATTAATGGTTTAAAAGCAATTTTATGCAACTAAACCCCGAACAAAAAGTTTCGCAAATCGACTTTGGGCAATGATAACTTTTCAGATATGGTTTAGTTATTCCTGATATTCACACTATTGGAAAGATAATTTATTCCCCTTTTTATTGATATCCTATTTGTAATGATTGTGTCATGTTTAAATGCACAAAATATCAGAATATGGATAAAAGTAAAAAGTCAAATGTTGCAAAATGCATTTTTATTGATACAATTGAATTCCAAATCCCGACTTCAGGCCCTGGTAACTTTTGGGGTATTTTCTAATTCTTATTGAATTTTATACCATTTTCAAGCTAATTTATTCCACTTTTCGATAATACCCTAATTGTAACAATATTGTTGTCCTTGTATGCACAGATCACCTGAATCTTAGGACAAGTAAGAAGTCAAATGTTGCAAATTGAATGCCTATTGTGAGTGTTATTGTCCGTTGCGAGTTACTGAATTTGAGCATTAACAATGCATTTTGCAACTGTTCACTTTTTACGTTGCTATATATTCATGAATTATGTGCATTCAAACATGATGTTACGATTGCAAATAGGGTATCAATAAAAAGAAGAATAAATGAACTTTTTAATGCTATAAAAATTGATAGTGATAAAAACCCACAATAAAATATATCAAGGTTCAAAGTTGTGTGGCAGAACATTCAAACTGAACATTATCTTTCGCTTTGCCTTGCATTCGGGAGGTATTCAGGGGTTCTGTGGACCCGGGCATGACATCACCATGACAAATTAGGTATCAATAAAAAGAGGAATAACTGAACTTGACAATTGTCCAAATTCAATAAAAATTATAAATTACCCCAAACGTTATTAGGGTTAAAAGTCGAGTTGCGGAACTTCAGTGTGATCAATAAAAGTGCATTTTACAACATTTGACGTTTTACTCTTCTCCATATTCTGATATTCTGTGCAATTAAGCATGACACACTCATTACAAATATGATATCAATAAAAAGTTGAATAAATTATCTTTCCAATGGTACGAAAATCAGGAATAACTTTAGCGCACCTTAAAAGTCATCATGGCCCAAAATCGATTTGCGAAACTTATTGGGAGGGGTTTATTTATAACATCACATCACAAAAAAAAAATCTGTTCAGCGATATTAACTCCGATAATTACATTTCAACAAACACAACAATTTTGCAACAGTTTTCTGACAAACACCCAATAACAGGGTTACTTTCACTTTAAATTAATTGAATTAAAGAAGAGTCAGCATAGAATAGTCGTAGCTTACATTATTACAGTGTTTAACACTATCATTTCACATTGTTCCAAGTACTAGTAATATGGGCTAGAGCAATGGATCCTGGATTTGGAAATAGGGAGAGGGCGCTGCTCAAAAATAAAAAAAATAGAAGGGGCGCTCAATCAATTTACCGACTCTGAATTTTCTTCCTTTTTTTTTTTCATGTTCACATGTATTGTCAGTGATTGGCTTTTAAAATGGTAAATGTAGCGCATCCACTACGCCATAACCTGTTCAAGTAAAAGAAGTATACACACTGTTATTATTTATATATTGTTTCATGACATACCTTTTTCATGTCTTCATATTTGATGAAGAGTCTGTTTTCTTGATGACGTAGATTCCAAGATGTCTTCACATGATCAAACCAAGACCCATAATTCCTTGCTGCAAATAAAGATAGCAAAGCATGTAAATTTATATCCTTTGAACTGAAGGAGTAGATCAGTTAAAACAATTTGAAAATACAAAATACGCCAACATTCGCGACCTGTGTTCAACCTGATTCGAATTGCCAACTTAACGGAACGCTCGGCATCTACCAAAGTGGCATGTGGCCTATTATTCTGGAGAGGGAAGTTTATAATTTTCTGATTGACTTTTAAATAATCATGACTATTAGCAAAATATTACTTACTTCCATCCATGAATTCCTTGAGGGCGCCCTGCCATCTGATAAAATCTCCCATCTCATTATTTCCTACGAATCGATCAAGAGAGGTGATTACATCTTTAGGGTTCCGAGCTACATAGATCACCTGTGCAGAGATGTTAGCGAAGAACATGAAGAATGTATTGAGAAAGATGAATATCGAAGTTTTAATCATCGAGTGGTCTCAATAGTCCAGCAAGGCATATAATATTGAGGAAGGGCATTTCTATTTCAATTGCTTCTCTCCATCCAGGTTTAAATGAGTTACATGGCTGCCGGATGATCCCTTGGTATTGGGTCGGTAATGATGGTATCTCACTTGCCATGAGATGGGTTGATGAGTACGGTTATGAGACCAGTTTGCGAATATATGTCTCATTATATTTTGTAACGTCTCATGAGTCGCAGGAGAATCTAACATTTTCATAATAATTATGAGATTTTTGCCGCCACCTTTAAAAAAAGACTAGATCCTCTATTGGATGAATCATATTTAATTTTATTTCACAGACACAGTCGAGAAAAGTGAATTTACGTTTGTTTTATTGCCTTGCTTTTATTTCAAGATCTTTCTCGATGGAATTTATTGTATAATGTCGCATGGTGCAAGACACAAGTCACCTGATTAAGTCAATCATAAATCAATCAAATATATTTCCATTTTGATCGAAATATAACACATAAGAAAATTGAAACTTATAACTGTTGGAGCAGTATGTATAATACAGATCATAAGATTTAACACAAAACTACACACCAAATAAACTTTACAATCAATATAAAATAGGTTTGAAATGAATTGATAATGATTAAGGAGATAATCATAATTATGTCTACCTTAGCTTTCTTGGTATCAATGCCTGGTGGAAGAAACCTAACAGGTAAATGTGACTGTATCACACGAGGTGACTTCGCCCTTTCAACGATCTTATAGAAGGGTAGATGACGTTTAGTTCCTTCATCGTAAGAATCTTTTTGGAAGTAAATCATCTCGATGTTCCCCTGCGTGGTCGTTCGGTCGATCGTCTCTGGATTGCCATTGTTTAAGATGAGATGAACGATTTCCGATGCCCAGTGAGTTCCTGTTTATCAAAAAAAAAAAAAAAAAATATCAATATCAAAATGATAGATCTACAACTGCTGATGCTGATGAGTGTGGTATTGTAGAGAAGTAGCCAGATCAGATTGGCAATCTCAGACTTATGGAGTGGAGACCAATTATCTAGACAGCGTGCAGAAGAGAAAACGGGTAAATGGCAGCGCTCATCCAGAGAAGCAGGTCATTCGAGATCTAGCATTGAGAAACCCTGGAATGCCCCCCTTTTTTGAGGAGGGTGAGGGGTGCATTTTATCGAAAACATTTTCACCTCTCGGTCATGATAAACGAATAGGCCTAGATATAATGATCTTTATGAGATGAGGCATACAAAAAAAACAAAAACAAAGTCGTGTGTCTAAGTAATATTATTCAAATGCACTACGTCACATATGAAATATCTAAAAATTCATAATTGCTTATCGTCTGATGGATTTCATCAAAACTTTGCTGATTAATTATTTTTCTTAATTGAGGAATGAGGATTGATTGATTTTTACAGTGATTTTCGTGTAATTTCTGAAATTGTTAACTACGTTATATTCCTATCACAAACTTTTAGATATAATTTGAATTATCAAATTCAAATTAATATAAACCGGTGGTGCAACTTTGAAATGTAAAACTACTTAGTAATGAAAACATCTTAGAGGCTTAGATATTACCATTCACCTGATTTGGAGTAAGTGTTGATCCAGATATCATCTTCTCTAACTTCAAATGTTTTGAGAGCTTCGATGCTTGACGGGATGACCAGGGCACTGAACTTGATCCCTTCGTAGAAGACACTTCCATGTACCGAGTGATCAACCCAGTCATCAGGACTGAATGATGATATATCGGTGCTCATGTCTGTATGTATGTGTGTATGTCTGTCTCGGCTGGTACTGTAGCCTATATGTCTCCTTTTGTCGTTCGATATCTGTTCCCGGTTTGGCTGTCTCTTCTATTTGTTCGTTTTGTTTGTTTGTTTGTTTTTTGTTTTTGGTGTGTGTGTTTGAAGTGGGACAACCTAGAAACTCTAGAATAAGAGAGAAACAAAATTATGAAGAACATTGATAGTCCATTTATTTGATACATTAAGGAGCTTAACTAATTCTTAAGGATAATACATTTTGAATCACACATATATGCGGGTATACATGGTATCTGCCCCATAATATAAGCATTTTCAGCTGCGGTTGTAAAACGTATGGAGTATAACTTACAACAAGTGACGAATAAGTTCAGAGTTATTTTCTGCTACACATTCACAAATATAATTCTCATTTGCATTTCCATACAGTCACCAACAAACAATCCTACGTATAAGTAGTATGATTAAAAACAATGGATATTACCTTTATATCAGTATACTTATATCCAAGTGAGGTATATAGTCTGGGCAAGCATTCCATGCACTGTAAACTTCTGCAGATACTATAGAGCTTGACCTGTTGGCACAGTTCCCAGGTGCTTTTAGACTTTGAACTTTCCTTTGGAATAATTGAATATTTAACATGCAGCGTCTACTACCCTGTAGTTTCGTTCAATACCGGAATACAATAGAGTTTCCTCTATAGATTATGCAGCACATGTATTATTTTCAGGGCACATAAAAGCGGGTCAAGCGAAGATCTTTTGACTCGATCATACCTGGTCAAAAACCATTATATTGATTTTTACTATATTGTAGGATTAAAACGGCCAATATATACACGACACAAATACGAGAAAACGGAGTAGGCTTAGCGAGGACCGACGGATCCGGGATGAAAAAAAGAAAGGGGGATGGAGGGGCAGTCGAAATTGTATAATGTTTTATTATGTACGTTCAAAGAGTGCCGCCCCCAAATAGGGGGTGTACACCTGTTGTCCCCATCCCCTGGGTGGATCAGGCAAGTTATGCATAATGCAAACATCGGATTTTATCATACATCAAGTCTAAATCTTTCTCAGTGTGCAAAAGAAAAAGTGCAGGCAAAAATTGTGCTTTGATAAAAGGAATTGGACAGAAAAAGCGAGAATCATGATTATATCGTTTGTTTTAGTGAATAAAAGTAGACTTAACTGCATGATTAGGTTTGAATAGAATTCGGGTAGGCCTCCAAGGGCAGCCTACATCGCTCCTAGCTATTGAAAATATAACACTTACCATCAATATCGTTGTCTGCCATCCTTATTTCACGCTATCCTCATCACCCGACCCTCATCAACATTGTCATTATAATCATTAGCATAATCATACTCATCAATGTTACCATCATCTTCATTGCGATCACTACAAGCATCTTCATGCCTATCTACATCATCGTCACCATCATCACTATTATATTACATTGCCTTCTTTATCATCACCACTGCCACCATCATCATCACTATTATATAACATTGCCTTCTTCATCACTATTATATAACATTGCCCCCTTGGAAGAACAGCTATTTATAGCTGAGAAGGGTGTTCCACCCATGAGTTGGAAATAAATAAATAAAATAAATAAATAAATAAAAATTTATCATCTAAACTGCCATCATCATTATCGACATCATCATCATCATCATCATAATCATCATCATCATCACTATTATATAACATTGCCGTCTTTATCATCTAAACTGCCATCATCATTATCAACATCTTCATCATCATCATAATCATCATCATCATCACCATTATATAACATTGCCTTCTTCATCATCATCATCACTATCACAGACATTGACTTCACTATAATTATCACCATCGCCATCATCATCTTCATCATCATCAAAATCATTGATAATATTATGTAACCAAATACTAGTAGTTAGATAGAATACAATGCAATTACAATATTCCTGTAAATATTTATTTACCCAGATTTACATATCATTGCACATTATGAACAGTTCAAGAAAATCACCTATAATACACAATTACAAAACACCTTTCAAATCAGTAATTATCTCTTATTATAAACACAGTTTTCCACAAATATTGTGATATTAGTAATACTTTGTGGTCTGTGCATTCTATCCATATTACCAAGGTCTATAAGAGTTTGTTTGTTTAACCTGTTGGGGATGAACTAATTTGGCTATAGCACACATTTCCCATAGACCTCAGCCCGAATATATTCAGGCTCAGTCCTCAACAGGTTAACAAACCAAGCAGATTAATCATAACTGTTTGCAGTTTTCAAGCCTTAAAAAAAACCCCTACCAATTCTCACTTAAAATTCATATATGAATAGAAAAATAAAAGAAAATATATCTTCTATTCCATTTGTGAAAGAGTTTAAAACATACAATTTTGATGAAATACATCTAAAAGGAAAACTAAACAAAAATAGATGAAAACAGTGTACCTGTAGTTGAACTTAAAAGGTTGTCACATTGGGACTACCATAAATTCTCGATGTCCTTAATGACTTTCAAGTTTGTGTGTGTGGCCCATCTACAAGATAACAATGGAACTATTGTTGATCTATTATGCAGTTATCACACTTGAGGAAAGCATGCTGATTTTATAAATTGGTTAAAAAACTGCAGTTCATGTCCATTTTTGCATCGTCAGAAGTTGTCCGTCAAATAAAACAAAATATTTTGTGCACGGACAAAGTTTTATGGATGCTTTAATGGATAACTCTGAAAAAGAATGTTAATCTAAAGGTAAAAAGGAACATGAACCCCTTGTTTTAAAGGATATCAAAAGCAAATAATGAAATTCATAATATTTTAGACATTTTTTTTTTATAAACATGTGAGAGAAAACAAATTATTCATACAATTTGGGCAAAAAGAGGAGTTTCAAAGAAATATAGAATACAGAACATACATTTCTATATACTAACTAAGATAAATGCTGATAAATACAAACATATTCAAGTAAAGCACATAACATAATATGACATTGTATATATTATTTATAACAAAATGACTTGACCAAAATAAGATATCGAAATATACACGACAGTATGAGGTGTATCTTACATATTTTTTTTTTTGTCACAATGAATATTAAAACAAGGTGCAGAGTTTTATATTTCAATTCATTCTCTAGGTTTTCTTCATCAAAATAAGACACAGGCACTTATAGTGTGTACTTTCTATATGTCACAAGGTAGTTTTAATTTTTGATTCAGTAAACCCATTGTTTGTAAACAAACACACCAGGTATTCAATTCATTAAATATATGGGAAAGAGGAAATTCAAAAGCAAAGTCTTCTTTGCTTTCAAAAAGAGTATGAACGGTTTTGTAAACTATTTTTCATCATCGAAAATATCAAAAACAAAACAATAAGGCTCAAATAATCTCACAAGCATTTAAAGATTATCCCGCCTCAAATTTTCTATGTGAAATGAACAACTGAACTCTCACTACAATATGATCTTACAAATCATAAATAACATTAGCTTCAGATCGCTTTGCATTAGTTTTATCCTTTTCAGGAGTGAATGGTGCTAAAGTTGAATGTGAAATATTCCCCCTCCTAATTTGCATACAACAAACAAATGAACATGTCTAGAACTTGCAACATAACAAGAGAAAGAGAAAATGATCAAAACCATCACGGACATTCAGAAACTTTTAAGACCATAAATAAATTAACCTGTTGAAGATTAGCCAATTTGGCTACAACACACATTTCCCATAGACCTACATGTAAGCCTGAACAAGTTTGGGCTCAGGCCTCAATGTGTTAAGATGTTACAGTCCACTCCAATTCTAACAGGGAGCTTAGAGCCAATTGCCT
Source organism: Paracentrotus lividus (assembly GCA_940671915.1). Taxonomy (NCBI): domain Eukaryota; kingdom Metazoa; phylum Echinodermata; class Echinoidea; order Camarodonta; family Echinidae; genus Paracentrotus; species Paracentrotus lividus. The sequence goes on from CALNVZ010001721.1 coordinate 36,411,885, forward strand.
TGTTATGACAAAATCATGCTATACCTGTGTTTGTTTTAACAAGAGTAGACTGCAAGAATACCTCTCTTTCAACACACTTGCAACATGAAGCTGTTGTCTCAATCTTTCTTTTCGTAAGCACCCATCATTAAATAAGAACTAATAACTAACTTCTAGTACTGGTTCTAGGATAAAATCATCTCTGCTTTTTTACATTTGTACAAGTGAATTAACCTAGCGAATGAACCTTGCAGAACCAAGATTGTAAAATTTGAAGAAGATTAAAAGCATTGAAAAAAAAGAAGAAAAGAAGAAGACACAACCACACTTTCCCACAAATGTGAGAAACCTTTGAAGAGAAAAATTGTCAGAAAATGTTCATGTACATATAGTAAATACAAAAGTTGGTCCATGTTTATATGTGATTAAACCTGAATTTCATCCCCATCTTCTGGTAGATTGCTCTATAATAATTCCTTTCACAGAAGAAGCATAAAGCCCTACTGAGACTTGACTCAATGAAATGACTCAAAAGACTAGTAAATGAGGGGTTAAGGGACACTGGTATAGCAGTGGAAATGCATCAATGTATGCTAAAATGGGCAGAAATGTGCCATACTGAAATAATTTCGTTTGTCAGTTTTGTTTGTTTTTGTTTTCAAGCAGTCGACGGCCTCATGTCAAAAAAGAGGAATGCATCAATACATTGATACATCGACTGGGAATGGCAATTGCTTATAGAATTCACTGTTGATGGGTGGAGTGGTAATCCACGTACTTTCTTTCAAAAAGTCACTGACAATGAGTCTAACCTAGAAGCTGATGAAAACAAATCTGTATATGGAGGTCCTCACACGATCAAGAAATAGTGGTTTGTTTGACTAAAACATGAAAAAGCCAACCAAGAAATAAGCCGGCATGCTGTAATAGTGAACTGTTTTCATTGGCTTAAGAGTTGCTAACTGGAAGCTGTACCAGCCTGTTTACACCTACAGGAAACCAGCCCTGCTGGTTAATAGGAAGGTACAGTATCTACTAATATAGATAATGTAGATAGGAAAGTATCTATCAATTGCCTTCTGTTGTCCCATGGTTCCTTGTATGTCCTATACCTAGTGGAAATGCAGTCGTCGGAGGTCTTCCATGCACCTGTCTTGCCAATAAAGCCAGTCTTTGGTCATTCAAAATTAACTTAAAGTACAGGTCATGGACCTCCAAAATCCACATATAAAATTAATCCATGATTGTTATTTCTTCTCTTGACTCCTGCGGATATATCCTCCAAGAACGCAATATCGTACATCACTGTCTCTGACGGACCAGTAGAGGGCGTTTTAATTATGAGGCATTAAGTTCTTCCTCTTCATCTTCATCTGTGAGTCCATTATTGATGTCAGGAAACTCTACCGGTTTGGAGCTATTTGCCTGCACCTTATCAGCTGCACTGGACGAAGAGGGGAGGGAGGGGGAGTTAGACCCTGTTAGGGAGGGGTCTGTTGTACTGTGCATGGGGGCAGGGTCCTCGCCACGTAGGAAGCCAGCTTCATCTCGTAAGCTGTTGATCACATCTTCCCATGCTTGAAGAATCTATATAATCAAAGATACATTGTATCAAACAGCTGAAAACAAGCTGGAAAAAGCTGAAAAGAGCTGAAAAAGCATTAATTGAAAGAGCTCCTTATACTTTTGTACAGAGAAAAAGCTAAAAGGCTGAAAATAAGCTGAAAATCAAAACTAAAAAAAGCTGGTATCAGCTACAAGTAAAAGGCTGAACTCTCACACCCCTGTCATACAAAGATACTGACATATTACAGCATCTTGCGATCCTTCAATCTGCAGCTTTATCTACTTGTATATTACTTTCAAATATATTATTTCTTAGTATTAAGCCATAATTATTAATAACCATATTATAGACTCACCCCTGTGTATGACATGATCTGTTGGTAAGCCATACCACTCAGCATATCTTTCATATCTTTTCTCCTGTTATGATGCCATCTTTCCATATCTGCTTTGAGATCAGCGTTGGCACACTCCGCTCTGTCAGAGAACACCTCCACTTCTTTTTGAAGCTGAGTAAAAAAAAAAAAGGAAGAAAAAAAAAAAGAAAAAAGAATAAGAGATCAAGGTGCATGATTAATAATTTAATAAACTTAATATAATAATACAATGATATATTCTTCACGAGGAATGATATTTGTATCAGGTAGCCAGGTATCATTGATTCAAACAGATAAACAGTAATCATGAATTATTATTTAGGTTTGAAAAAGGACACATAAATTCCAATTTTGTTCAATTTTCAAACAATCTATATTCAATTTTGAAAACTGTCAAGAAAACATGTCATAGTAACATCTTATCATTGTATTTTCATCATAAATTGCAGTAGTTAGCAAAATATTTCATTCATCTGAGCTAGTACTAAGCTATATACTTAACTTTGTAGAAGCATAGAAAAAGTTTCTATAATACAATCATTTACAAGCAAAGTGTCCCAAGATATTCTACAGAGAGCGAAACACAAACAAAGAAAAATTGCCAGCTTGTCAAGCACACTAATCCTATCATATTACTCTACAGATTGTTTAAGTGTCTACAGGAATCTACATAGGCTCCTCCACTGCTAACTACAATTCTGAATGAAGACAACACTGCAAACCACAGCAGACATGGAATATCTCATTGTACCTGACAGGTTTTATTACATTGCATCACTACATGTACCACTACATAATAAGCGCAAGATGTAATTAAGAAAGGTTTATATCGAGAACTAAGAGTTTCCTTTTGCTAGATAAACATCAATGTTATGTCAACATATATGGGATTCCATCCAGCAAAACTACAATGCACACATGATTGTATCCAGATAAGATTAAGTTCTTTACATTAATGTGTGGTGCGAAAAAAATGGGAGTGTAATTTCATGAATATGTTTAAAATATAAGGAAGTGTTAGAACATGGGCATTTACAGTTTAGATCAAACCTTTACTCATATGTAATCCAATATTGTAACCAACTGAAGTAATATGCTGATCCTGGACTACATTAATTCAACACTGCTCCAATAAGGTTACAAATACTGGTTCATGTTATGTTTCAGATCTACTATTTGCAATCTACATTTTGTGTGCATGGCTGATTTACTTTGGGTTAGACGTAGTGGCAAGAGGAGGGGAGGGTGGGTAGGGTCTGGGACGTGAGTTGCTAAAAAACAAAGCAAACACACAAAAAAAGAGTATGTGGGTGGGGGCAGGCTGATGTAACTTCCGCTTAGCAACCCAGAGCGATGACAACAGTTTTCACAATGACTTTTGACCACCAGCAGGCATGATGATGCTTCAATGCCCTAGCCAATTGTGCTAATGTCTCAGTACTTTATCAAAATATTTTATCAAGAAAAATTGCCTTTCTTATAATTTAATATTTAGGTTGGTTCCCCCCTGATAAAGAAGCAGGAAAAACAAAAAACAAAAAACATAAAAAAAAAACAAAAAAAAAAAACAAAAAAAAAAAAAACAGAAAAAGAAAAAGAATAAAAGAATACTTATTTAGTTTCATAATATATGCACAAATCACAAATATTAATCAACTGTAGTTGACTTCGAGGTGTCAAGATAAAGATGGAAATGTGATATTTTTAAAAATATTTTTTTCTTAAATATGACTATCAATAATTCTAGGATAAATTGGGCTTGTGACAATAAGGGTACTGTTGCATATACATGTACTTGCTAACTCTGCCATGAACATGAAATTAAAAAAAATACTGGAATTTGATTGGCTGGTGTAAAATGGACTTTGATTAGGAAAAACATGAAAACAGGTTAATATGATGTAAATGTGGGGAAACTAAAACACTCCAAACCAAATAAAATTCCATGTCCACCATGCTTTCTAGTCTTTATATCCACTTAGTCTAACAGCAGTTGGTCTGATTCTCCATTTGTCTAATACCACATAGGCAAAAGCCATTTGGTCTACTAAAATTTGGTCTAATACATACTTCGTCTAATTGTCACTTGGTCTAATTCTCCCTTGGTCTAGAATTCACTTGGTCTAATTTGCAATTAATCTAATAACCAAATGGTCTCATTGCATTTTTGTCTATTGTGCAAATAAATATTTGGTCTATTACCAGTTTCTTATTACTGGAATTGACCAAGTGGATATTAGAGGAACTTGACATTACATGAAATGGGAGTGATACGAAATGGTAAATTGAAGTGGTAATTAGACCAAAAGGTAATTAGACGAAATGGAATTAGACCATGTGGGATGAGATCAAATTGACATTAGTCAAAGTGGGTTTAGACCAAATGCCAATTTACCACTATATCTACCTGATCTATTTGTGCCACTATCCTGCTACTCTTTGCCTCTTTCACTTCGGCCGGGTCTTTGCCCATGAACGCACCAAACGAGTAGTTCTGCTCCGAAATTTTCACCTGCACCATTCAACATGCAGACAGACAGACATACATACAGACAAACAGACACAGGAAGAGTGACAAAGGATTTCAATTATGACATGCAATTGCTGTTTGAGATAGGGTCAATGGAGTTTTATTCATATAATGAAAACAAAATATAATCATAGGATATAAATCTGGAATGTGATTGGGGTGGAGTGAAGGGGGGGGGGAAGGGGGTGGATAGTGAAGTATGATAGTAAATGAATGATGAATTTGTAGAAAAATATGAAAATACATACAGCAAAAAAGAAAGAAAGAAAAAAAAAATAAAGGCAAGCAGGCAATGAGAATCAACGTGAATAGATATGCAATGGTAATCTGAAAAGAGAAACAGCGCATGGAGTGACTGACAGGTATTGGCAAACTAGCGTTCCATTGAAGGCTTTTGGAAAACAAAGGATACATGCGATTACAGCTTCATACAGAGACAGTTCTATCGATCGCCAAAAATTAAAGCAAACATAGCATTACCAGCAAAGGTAGGATAGTCCAATAGATAAGATAGAAATATAAAATCTGATGAAACAACCCGAAACCACCAATTAGGAGCAAAGCTAAAAATGCAATAAAAAACACAGGACTACATGTAGCAGTTCGGTGCATTAGGCCCCCAAGTTTTAAAATCTAAACTCCAAACATTTTGAAATCTAAACAAAGGCGCAAATCACTGAGACAGCCCCAAAGGAAAATATCAAATATTGAGGATGATTTCAATATTGGATATTAACTGGTTCCAAGTAAAACAGGTTCCACAATAGTTACATTACAAAGCTCAAATCTTTAGTTTCTGAAAGGTTGTTGAGTCATTACAGGTTTAGAGCCACAGGTCAGAGAAAAGGAAAAACATGGAAAAGCAAAATAAAATATTGATTTGAAAAAAAAGAAAAAAATGAAAAAAACGAAAAAAATTGGATAAAGAGTAGATAGATCATGATGGCAGTTTGCTCAGCATAGATTGTGATAGATAGAAAGAAAAAGCATGTGAAATCACTTGGAATGGATGAGAGAGAGAGAGAGAGAGAATAAATAATCACTTCTTACATGTAACAAATATGCCACACTACATGTATATAGCAATACCATACCAGGTAGATACCCTGATACATGTATGACAACCAGTTTTTCTTTCATGCAGATGACATGCAAATAAGTTGCATACACCAAAAAAGCAAAGGGGAAAAAAACATGAATAAAATAACAACGGAGTGAGGACAAAAGCACTGTACTTTCACAATTTCACCGCTCAATTTCACAGCTTTATTCCCCAGCATATCTACTAGCTAGTAGTATACTCAACTGAGAAAGCAAATTACTGATACAGTTTAACACATTTAACCTCACAAGATGTGTTACCTTTGGTATGAGTTGTCTGCGCTTGGAATGAATCTGTTATTATGGGATGAAGATGAGTTAGTAATGGATTGAATGAGGACTATTGTGACCAGCATGATGAAAACCACCCAATAAAGTCAACATTTGTTCTTTTCTTTTCCTTGGGGGGGGGCGGGGGGGGTTCATGTGAAAATGTTGAGACTTACATGTTTTTTTTATGATACCAAACACAATGTATAGCATTAGTGTAAGAGCACATGTATCAAGGATATCGTAATGCCTTGCAGAAATAACATACTTCTCCAACCATTGATTTCTTTTTTTATTTGCGACTTATTGGTGATCTTGTGCTCTCGGGTTACAATTGTGCTGTCCATTCTGTTAGTTACAAGTACAGTACGCGTCATACCAAAAGACGTTAAAAAATGGTAGTTGCTGCTTCCCTGTTTGGCGTTCAACAAGAGGGGGATAGAGCAATGTCCTTCTGGCGCTGCTCAGCGGCTGCCGAGCCCACGAGAAAAGGGGCAAAATAAATATCCATTTCGGACAATAAAATTTGGAGCATTTTCATTTTCATTTGGAGCATTTTTATTGCCAAATCCTTAATAATCGACACCGCTTTGCAACAACAATATCAGCCAAATAAATGATGATTGGTGAGTATCCTAGAAAGAAGATGGGGGATTATTTCATTTGTCACAGAACGGATAGAAAATATTCCTTGGACTAAAGACAACAGGGAAAGAGCTTCAATACCTTTTGGCATGGACCGTCATATTGAAGCCCAAGATAACTTAACTTGGACAGCAGTCCATCCGCAAAAAGCAAACTCAAATTCTTATCATATAGGGCCATATGGAAGCTCATTCAGGCTGCTGATGTATAAAATGGATTGCCCACAACCAAAGTGCATGTACCCATGATGACATGATAGCTACAAACAGACCTTGGACCCCCATAAAATCAAATCAGTGGCGTATCTAGGATCAAGTGCGCCCGGGGCAATTGTTGACTTTACGCCCAGCCCCCCGGTCTACTCCAGCTTTGCTCAACGATTTGTTTTAGTTTGTTGTACCAGTGGAATATACACATGTCCCCAGACCGGGGGATGATTTGCTGTCCATACATACACGTACCTTATCATTTTTTAAAAATTTCCTCTCAAATATTTTAATTTAATGCGAGCGCGAAGCGTGAGCGGAAAATTTTGAGTTCTTGCATTACTCGAATCTTGCATTTAAGAATCATGAATACAGATTTCGTTATCAGCGAAGGTACAAAAAAAAAAAAAAAAAAAAAAAAAAAAAAAAAAAAAAAAAAAAAAAAAAAAAAAAAAAAAAATGCCTTACCTTCAGGGTGTCAAAAGGCCTATTGCACAAAATGTTTTGGGAGTTGTAGGCCTATGCATTGGATTCGTTTTTATTGGTAGGAAAATAATAATGATAAAACTTTTTTGTTGGTCCTCCTCAAATGATTTTGAAACATATAATATAATGAGAGCGCGAAGCGCGAGCGAAAAATTCTAGAGCTCTAACCTTGAATAAACGTTGCAAGGAACAGGTCTTGATACAGAATGGTCATAAAATACGGAAACAAAGACAATTGACAATGAAGAACAAAAAAGGGAGTAATTAGGCAGCGAGAAAAAGCATGGGCAGAAAAAAAAATCCTTTTATTTAGAGGGACCTTCATGTTTATCTGAAGCGGTAGGGGGTGGGGGCAAATTGATCTTGAAATTTAAGGCGCCATATTGATCTCAAACTATTTCAAGGGGGCTCTAAATCAAATTGAAACTCAGGGGATGTCAAATTGGTCTTAAAATTAGGATTAGGAGGGCACACACCGGGGGCACACAATTGATCTTAACATTTATACAAGGACGCTAAATTGAAGTTAAGGGCGCCGATTTGATCTTCAATATAGGGCTATACAGGGGGTGCAAAATTGACTCGAAACTAAGATAGAAGGTACTAATCCTAAAAAATTACTAGAAACTTTGTGGCGCCAAAAATTTAAACTTAGTGGTGCTATGTAGGGGGCGCTAAAATTAATAATGGGAGGAAACATGACCCCAATATTCACTGTGGATCACCGATCTCCTTTTTCTTCCTCTCCTTCTTCGTCTTCTTTCCTTTCTTTTTTTTTTTTTTTTTTTCCTTTTTTGCGCCCCCCTGAAGCTCCGCCGGGGGCACGTGCCCCCCTTGCCCCCCCTAGATACGCCACTGAATCAAATCCATACATAAAATATGAGTCAATCTACTGGTACTTTACATTTTGAAAGAATATATCTATTTGTTTTCGTCTACAACCACAATTTACAACAAATAGAATTTCCACTTATTCAAAATGACATGAATACTATCAAACTCAAAGACCATTTATTATACAGCCCTGAAAACAGAATATCATGGTCATAGCTTCACCTCTGTTTGTTGAAGCCTTTTATGTGCATATATTTATCACAAATTTCATGCTACATACACCGTGAATGAGGAGACAAAATCCTTTGAATGATCTACAATGTACTGCCAGGTTAGTCCCCCAAAATCATGATCAGATAATGACAACCATTTTGAAAGTTTCCGTAAAATAATATAACACTGTTATCCTGAATAAATAAATGGCCTTATATAAAATATGTGACATGCAAGCTCAAACCATAAATAAGTTGCTAAAGTTCTTATTTTGGTTCTATGTCTTTTCTGAACCTTAAACATTCAATGATTTACAATGATATCAAATGCTTGTTGATAAAAGTAACCAGTTTAATTATCATGGTAGAAAGAGAGCTGCCAATGATAGCCTTTAGATGCAGAAACCTGCTTCTCCTGCTGTTTGTTCAGTTGTTACTTTTGCAACTTAATTATGGTTTTGAGCCGTCGGTCACTTTACTAATTTTCTTGACTACATGCGATTCATCACATCAAAATAGACATAAGTCGCCGAACAATGATCACTTTGAGTCAAGGTAATCAGCAAAATAATGAGAAATGTCATATTTTGTGGTAAAATGTATTTTTATTTTCTGAATCTTCAAAGTCTCATGTGTGCTCTGTACAAAAATTGAGAGAAAATGATAAAGGGAAAGGACTTAAACATTGATTATTTTGCTGATTTCATCAACTCTTTCCTTGGCGACTTGTGTCTCATTTTGATATGATGGATTAAATATTTATATAAGATCACTATACCTGTTCTCTCTCATTCTTCTTCTTGTTCAGTTCCTCTACGGCTAGTTCATGCTCCATTTGAAACTGGTCACGTTTCTTTAGTACAGTCTACATACAAAGCAAGAGAAAATCAAAATATCCAAAATATTTATATTTCAAGGGCTTTTTGATAATTTGTTGACTGCTACATTATATTAAGAATTCAGTAAAACAATAACGGTAAGCAATCAATTCTAATTCATATCCGAGGTACATGGTAATGAGGATTCAATGCATTAGGAAAGGGCATTCCTGGCATGGTTTCAAGTTGATGATAACGAGACCACTACATTCTCAACGGAGCCATCAGGCCTATTCATATGCCATTCTTGACTTTTGAAAAAGTCTCGAAAAAAGGTTGTGTACTCATGTAGTAGACAGTGCATTATAATTAGATAACTTGTACACTAAAACTAATTTTCTAGAGTTCCGATATGCTAGTAACCTGCAGGAACAACAACACACCAGGGTGGTGTTTCACCAAGTTGTACTTCAAATTCACCAAGTTGTACTTCGTCTTTACAAACAACTGGAACATTTTTTGAGGTGCTTTACTAGTAATCACATGCTTTATAATTTAGCACAAGAACTGATTACTAGTCATTTGTATAGCCATTCATAACCTACAAACAACTTGGTGTTTACACACAGCCCAGGTGAAACACATTCTTCACAAACATGGTCTCAAAAGTTGCAGTAAATTTGAAAGAAAGAAGTCATGAGAGGCTGTGTCACGATTTGCAGTATATGTGCAGTCATCACAGATTTTGAACAGGCGAGAGGTCACCCCCACCCTTTCCATCCTAATACAGTTAAAAATGGGCAGAGTACTTAATTTCTGCAAATATTAGGTCAGGGGTGAAAATAAACAATTCATTGATCTTACCTTAATTGAATCTGTGTAGAGGCTGTATTCTTTGACTAAAGGCAAAAAGTCTGTTTCTTGATATGTATTCTGAAAAAGAATGGAGATGAAAGTTAAACAATTAACTGCCATGCCATATACACAATAGAGTGATTGGGAGGAAAAGCAAAAAAAGAGACTAATGATCTAAATTAAAACCAAGAGGAAAACTTACTAGAAATATATAATATGAAAAATGAGCAATGAAAAGAAAATCTGTGCACATCAAATATTGTCACACATAATATTCTTTTGAATGTGGAATTGTGCTTGTGTTTACCCCAAAGAGATGAGTATTCTAAGGAGTACCTTATTTCTAAAAGTAAACCACTAAACTCACTTGTTCTTCTATTGATTTGGTGCAGATCTCCACGCAGTCGGCCATCTTGCCCAATGGAGTTGTGAGGTCACTCTCAGAGTTACTCCATAGTCTGAATGCAGGGCTGTAGGTCTTCAACTCGCCAACATAGTCTAGAATAATAGTAATTATACATGTACGTCAGTTAAGCATGCTCATGGTGCTAAACACAACATATGTGATGCATCATATCAAAATGAGACACAAGTCGGAAAGCAAAGAGAAAATGTTTGCCATGTTTGCTAGGTGACCTGTGTCTCATTTTGTTTTTGAAAATTCCCATTCCCTCAAAAGGATATTCTACCTGCACATCTGATTAATCAAGTCAAAATATAATTGACACAATGTTATACACACACACTCCACTATAAAAAAGTTTTATTTTTCTCCATCAAAAACCACAAAAAGGGGAATTAACAATACACAATGTCCTTTGTAGGTTTGTCTTTGCAAGTCCCTTTGAGCGGGAAACGTGTACAGACCACTCTAACTTCCTGTTCCTCACCGGTGTGAGGAGGTCGTGACAATTTAAATAACACAATATTATCATTATTACCTTTTGATTCTTGGAGTATCCTGAGTGATATTCTCTCTATAGATCCTAACTTCTCTCCCAGCATCTGGACGTATTCTCCCATCACTGTAAACTCTGGACTCCTGTTCCTAAGCAGTGCAGCCGTAGTAGACGTTCTCAAGGAAGATCCAAACCGACTGACGATTGATGCGGACTGCCTTCGATGAGCCGTTAGCTCCTGTGATAGAATATGGAACAGAAAGTTATTATCAAAACATTGTCATTATTAACCCATTGAATACTACACACATACTATATATGAAGGCTTGGTTGTCCTCACTCAGGAACTGAAACAGACAATACCCAACCCCTTGATAATTTACTTCAATTGTTATTGCATGAAGAGAGAAAAAACTTGAATGATTTTCAAATGATTAAGATCATATGCACAATCAGGGTGCACAACTGTTGTACAGGGTCAAATTAGAAAAAATGACTGAAAATGCTTTTTTTGTTATTTGATATTGTTCATGATATGAAACTACAAATGACAAAGACTAAAAAAAGTAAAATATGTAATTAAGTTATGCTAATTAGCAATTTAAACGACACGTGTCATTATTACACATAGAAGGCATATATAAACAAAAAAATTTGTATTAAAAATAATAACTGTTGACATTCTGAAAATTTGCAGGAAAATCGTCACATGTATGGTTCTCAGCATGAGCAATATCATTTAAAAGAATTTATCAGGAAGTTGGTTCTCCCTAGTCCTACAATAATGACAAGGAAAACAGGCATTTTTCATGTATTACTTTACTACGTCTTAAACTACTTTTATCAATTGTCATATATTATCTTGTTTGGATGACAGTACATTCCACCAAAATTTCAGAGAGCACTTAAGATATATCTGAATGCTTCAATTCAAATTTCATTAATCTGTACCAGTACTTTTGAAATATGATAATTTCTTGCAATTATTTCTAAATTCCATATTTCTTTTGAACTCTCCTGCGTTTTGCCTAATGCAAGTGTAATGATGGGGGTTTACATATTAAGTGGCTATCAAAGATTATTAAGTATGGACAGGTGTACAGATTACAGATTTCATGATTAAACAGGTTAAAAAATCCAGAAATTCTGACAACAAAAAACACCCCCCATAAAAAAAGAAACTTACTTGTTCATCACTCATTCTTATCATGATCTGTTGACCTTTACATTGTGACAGTAACACACCGCAATGACTAATTTTATAAGATTGGATAAATAAAAAAAAAAATATACTTCCATCACTCAACATTTTCAGAAATTTTCACAGAATACTTGATAGAGTATGGCCTTTGTAATAAGAGAATCAACCCAATATAATGAAAGGGAATGTATATTTGATTATATTGTGAAATTACCCGCCCAGTGAAGAACAAATCTCAGCGCTAATTTTTTAAGATATCTCAAATAGTCCACAGCTTGAAAACTTTGTCTTTTGACCAGATCAATGGATACCATCGATGTAGAGTGGACTTTGCCCTACTTTATGGCAAAAAAAAAAATATATCTGTCTGACCTTGCATGACATGACAACATTAGTTGAAAGGTCAGAAGGTCACTTGAGTGAGCCAGGTTACACAGCATACATCAGATTCCCTAAGGCATGATAACTTTTTTCCTGTGAGGCAGGACTATTTTAAATGGTACCATTGGAATGCCAGTGAAAAACAAAGCAGACCATATATAACACATGGGGTAGTCTCAAATTTCAGTCCCAGAAATCGCATTTCAAGTGATATTTTTGACTTGTTATTTCTTGGTTACACGCAAAATTGGCCGTTTATCGTTAATTAACATAATAATGGACACTTAAGAAAATGTAAACATTACAACAAAATCAGGATATGGAATAATGAGGTGTATTTGTGATACAAGTGAATCCTCAGGCAATTGGTAAAGGTTTGAGCAATTTACAACAGTTTTAATGCTGAAAAACAGAGTTGTGCACCCTGATTGTGCTTATGATCTTAAACTTTGGTATGATATCTTTGTTCCACTTTGGTTTGTAGTGAACATGTTAATTTTGTTAATCGTGCTCCTTAGGCTTCAAACAGGTTAAAATTTCATAGTGATCTAGTCATTAGACTGGGGATGCAGAGATTGTGAAATTGATCTCTGGCATGGCACAATAAAGGAAACCTAAATCCACATAGGAAATCAATCTTAACAAAAAAAGCAGCATGAGAGGAGCAATTTTTAATCCAAAACCCAAAAAGACAATTAATCGTATTGGGAAGAGCAGAAGACGAGTAATAAAAAAAAAAAAAAAAAAAAAAAAAAAAAAGATCAAAAATCAAAATCAGTTATAAAATAAAGTAATAAAAGTAAATGACATAAGTTGTTACAGGCTAAATGCATTGCAAAATAATACAGCAACTTCAAACTACCATTCACATTTAATTTCTACCTGCTGTAAACTTTATATCCTTGTCTGAAGGAGTGGGGGTACAATATGTTTGCAAGAAATGACTGTACCAGCTACACAGATAACAACATGTAAATTACTATATAATAAGGTAATTTAAAACCTACTACAGAACTGAATTTCTATTAAAAAATAATACTTTACCACTTGTTTTCATGCAAAAACAAATCTCAGCATTGGCGTGGGGGAAAATTGAACTCAACTGAAGAGCCAAGGAAACTGCAGTAATGACATTTATCGTAAAATTGGAAAACAATTAAGAGTTTACCCATGCCTTAGCTGTAAGAAAGATTTGAAGATTCTCATTGAAGGAGAGTACGGGATGTTCAGTGATTCGTTCTAAGAATTTGTTGAGAGCTCTACGTCTCGCTGCGAGGAACTCGGGCGCAAACCGGTCTAACCTCATGCTCTGTTTCTCAGGTAGAGGCTGTGAAAGAGGAAGAAAAAGAAAGAAAGAGAGAGAGAGAGAGAGAGAGAGAGAGAGAGAGAGGAAAAATAAGTCAAAACACTTCTAAAACTTTAGGACATGTTAAGGAAGTAGATTCACATTTGAATGATTTATGTGAATGGTAATAAAAAAAAAAAAAAAAAAAAAAAAAAAAAAAAAAAAAAAAAAATATATATATAAGATTAAGAAGGTTAAAATAAGTTTACAAAACTTTATGAAACATCTCACTGCCCACTACATTTTTGTAGCTAGTACAGAGCAAATTCATATTACAGTTGTACATGTATTTATAAGCAAACCTTCTTGTACATCCGACCCGATGTATGTACCCCCTGGAACTGATCTAGATTGAGTCCAGCTGTATCAAAAAGGTTTTCATAATCAATCTGGACGAAATCATACTTCAATGTGGTTACCACTTATGACAGGGCCATGATCTTCTATTTATAGCGCCCTTGATAATTAATACAATCATTTTTACATGAAAGATTATACTGTAATGTTTTGGGTTTTCAATAAATGAACTGAAATGAACTTGCATCATACACAAATTAGATAAGAAAACTAATGTCATTACTTACAGGTACGAGATGTGTTGGTTGGACTTCAGCAAGCTTCTGCCTCAACCAAAGGAAATCTTGATATCTTCTTCTCACACTGTACTCAGGATTGTCAAATGAACTCCTTGAGGTCTGATGAAAATGTAAAGACAGATCTTCAGTTACATAAGCGTGATGCATGACGGACCTGAGCGCTATATACAAAGCCACCATTATTATTATTATTATACCTACAAATATGTAGGGCTGCAAGAACCATTTCAATGGACAGCCGTCCCCATCGATTGTCTGATGAAGTGTGTTGTCAGTATGCAAAAGCCTCACAAGGTTTATGTACTTAATATAAAATTTATTGTGAAATGAAGATCTACTTGTACTCTTCCAATCACATGAATATTTTTTTATGAATCTACATAAAAGGGTTGTTAGCTCGAAGGGATCATTAAAATGCCAGCTTTAATTCTTGTCCAATAGAAATTTGTTTATGAAACCAGAGGTCTAGAGATTCTCATCTTTCTGCTGATTATTCAACACATTCAGTTTGCTATAACTTCTAAAATACCTGTAGGATCTATTCAAACTAAGTCACTTGTATTGCTTTTGGTAGTTTCAAATTGTCTGACATTGTGCTATATTCCGCTGAGCTTAAATACATTTACTTAAATCTAAGCGTTGCTTTAAAAACCAACTTTACCAGATTAGTTACTGTCTTTTTCTATATTACAATCTTGTAATAGGTCTGGGCCATTCCACGGTAGCTCGCGTTACAAATAACCGGTACCTTTCATGATTAAAGTCCTCTACCTTTCAAACTGCTAGGATCTACAAGTTACTTTTTGCATCATATGTAAAGGAGACATACATGTAGACTGACCAAATGGATTAAAAAATAAAAATATTTGCCAAGGTCGTTCAGATTCTCGCGTCGTTAAACTTCGGTAACTCGCGTTACGCAAAAAGGACATGGTCAAAATCATGACGCAGATTAAGGTGAATTGTTCATAAACTATACCATGTTGGCAAAAAATTTCCTATCATAAACGGAACTTAGCATATTTCCAACCTATCAACTGCATCAAAGTGAAGAAAAAATGGACAGGTAAAATACAGGAAGCGTTAATGTCGGTAACTCACGTTACGGTAACTCGCGTTACAGTTTGTCCGTCAAGATATATTTTGAATTTTCATAGCTTTTCTGTGACTTCAGATTGAATTTCATTGTTAATTTACATGTGACTTAATATTCTTCAGAATATCCAGTTGGAAAAATTCTAAAAGGAATTATAGTTCTCTGTCAAAGTCTAAAAAACTTTTAAAAATTACATGTAGTCCAACATGCTTCAAACAATGTATAGTTTTGATTCTCCTACAAGGACATACAATTTGAAGGTAAAATCAGACTTAAAGTCCCAGACCGGACCGACAAATGAAATAGCCAAAAACGAAAGCTAATATGCTATATAATACAACAATTCCAAATTAAGGCGTTTTTATTGTCCATCTAGAAAGTATTTAATCAAAAAGATGACCGAACCTCAACCAGGCCACCCCTCCCGAATACTTGTAAAATTACCCCTAATTTAAAAGTGCGAGTGATGACGTCAAAAAATGTTAATGGAATGCTACAGCAGTCCTGTGGCCAGGCATGATTGACTTTGCCCTTTCATTTCATAACAATAGAATTCTAGCTCATAGGGCGTCTATTGTCCTGACATAGCAATACAAACGTGTTTTCTAAAGGCGAAACGCAATCATGCCTAGCCGCAGGACTGCTGTAGCATTCCATTAACATTTTTTGACGTCATCACTCGCACTTTTAAATTAGGGGTAATTTTACAAGTATTCGGGAGGGGTGGCCTGGTTGAGGTTCGGTCATCTTTTTAATTAAATAATTTCTAGATGGACAATAAAAACGCCTTAATTTGGAATTGTTGTATTATATAGCATATTAGCTTTCGTTTTTGGCTATTTCATTTGTCGGTCCGGTCTAGGACTTTAATCTGTGTCCCCCAATGTAATAATGATTTCAGAGAAGTTTAAAGCCCAAAGTACTAACTGAATTTGAGATAAAGTAAACAGAAGAAAACAAATGTCCTTCCGACCATGGAATGGCCCGTCTACATGTAAATAACAGACAACAATTATTTTATTAAACGAAAAGATAACTTCGCTGACCTTTGTTATAACCCGGTAGGTGACAAACGATTCCAATTTTCCTGTGTGCCTCATGGGGTCATCAACCTTGATGAATAGATCTCGGGTGTCCTGATCATCGTTGAATTTGTACGAACCAATCAGAGCCTTGGTTGCTGCTATGGTATCACCACCTGGTGAGGCTAAGATCGTCTGAAGAAAAGAAAGCAGTGGCACAGGTTTAATTGTAAGCTTATCATGGGGTAGACTTGCTGGTTACACTTTCACAGAAACTGACCCTATTTACAAATGTACAGAAGTACTCTAAAAATTTTGTTAATCATCTTCATGTTCTTCCTCCACTTGTAGTTGGAGATTCTCCTGAAGTGAGCTTGCTCTTGTTATCAGAGCTAGATTGAGGCAGAACGTATAGTATGAATTTTGAGGATAAATTGTAGGGCAATAGTCGTTAGGGTACTGGAGTCTTGAAGGGTAAAATCAGGGTTTGGCAAAAGAGCTAGTTTTTAAAAGGCCCAATGGTTGTCATTGTCAAGGGTATCAAGAATATATAGATTAGGGAATCTCTGGTTAAACATTTGTTGGTAAAAAAAATAACTTTTAATGTGTAAGCTCACACCATTTTTTCCCCCTTTTTTTTTACTAAAGACACCACAGCTCCTGCCAAATTTGAAGTGAATTTTTTATTATTTTATTACAATAATAATATTTATATAATCTAGTGATAAAACTACATGTAACTTGACCCTAATAAAACTGCACGGGCCATGATGGCCCCCTCCCTCAATGTTTTCCATTTATAACTATTTTGCCGCACAAAATTTACTTACGACACCGCTCGCTGACTTTTATTTGAAGTCTCACAACTTTTTAACACCATTCTTATGAAAATCACTCTGCTACGACGCTGAATGACCATCATCGATGGCTTAAATACATCACTAATTTTCCCAAGTAACATACCGCCATCTGCATACATTTATTTAGCATCTTTCAATATCGCATCAGATCATTTTAGGCTAAATAAAGTCGCATGCCTAACGTTAGAATCTATAAAACAAATTTTTGAAAATAAATAAAAAAAATAGGCAGGTGACCTTCTTGGCTTCAAATGTCAAGTCCAGGCAAAGACATGTCATTGTCAAATACTATTTCAATGTTGTATTGACCATAAACGTAGCATACCAACAATGAAAAAGATTGTTTACATTTCTTTTTTAATTACAAGCCTGAACAGAGTGACTTAGTGTAGCAAAAAACGGGAAGCAGTCTGGGAATACTTGCTGCAGACACCGGCACTGACTGTGTAACTCAATCATTCAGATTCCCATTCAGATCATTCATTGACTGACATTGACAATTGTCCATTCAGTCAACACAATCAAAACATATCGAAAATGAAATAGATTCTAGGCCTATGAAGTATTTAACATGCAATGAAATTTAACCATTCATACCGAAATAATCTCCTCTTCTTCGTCATCCATTGCAGCAGCTAGGGGATGAATTTCTTTCCCGTTACTCGCCCCATTTTCTTCGGGAATGTCACTGGTGGGTGTTTCTAAATTTTCTGCCATGTTGGAAAGATGACGTGGCTGATTTGCGGATCAAAATACGATCGAATATTTTGATCAGTGATTTAATTATTCGATGAATTTTAGCTCATAAAATATTTAAAATAAAAATATACTAATTTTTACACATAAGATACACACTTTTTGTGCCAAATAAATACAAGATACTACAAGGTAATATTTCAACTGTGTGAATCGTGCACGTAAACATAAACATACTGATAGCGTCGTCTGCTAGGTCAACCCTATGAAATTTCTTTGGGGTTACATTTTCGATGCAGCTGTACACTGCCAGTTGGAAGTGATCGGGGTGGGGCTAATCTGATGTCCGGACTCACGGCGCCCCTAGTAGTAGGTCCTAAAGTGACTATAATCATCTCCATTTTCATTCTTCCCAAATCTTTACTTTCAATATGACTATGAGGGATTGCTGCTGAGTGCTGGCATGTACGCTTGGGCACAGATGACTATCATTTCTCAAAGTATGATGTGTTATTCTCAACAAAAACAAACACAATAACAGAAAAAGGCCGGGGGTGTCCACTTCTGGCTTGTTTGGGCTATGTTATGAATGATATCACTATTTCATGACAGGACTTGGGTTAGTGTTAATTATTTGTTAGTGTCACTGTGTATACCGTACATCCATTTACAAAGCGGACATTGCCTCGGAAAATCAGATATGTTTGGATTTTGGGTACATGCCAACTCGTGTTGAATTCGGTCAAGCAACTTAATACAATTTTTCTTTTAGCAATTTTCACTTGATTTTAATTCCTCATCCTATATCGAATAGACACAAAGTAGCATGACAGAGAGCTCGATACAAAAAGCTCAATTACAAAACATAATACGCGGCTTATTCGCTTGAATGCCTATACCGCCGAGCAAGACTTCAAGATATGAAGCCGAGATAGCTCAGAGAAAACTGTGTCATGGTATTTTAGGGTCGACCCCATTTTTAAAGATTTGTAATGGGGAAATAACAATTTGCTGAGATCAATTATCTGATTTCCTAGTTGAAAATGCATTTTATTGTGTACTATTGTGGAAATGTTTCTTACTGTTTATTTTGTAATCCATCTTGTAATTCCCATTCTCGCAACTTTTTGAGGGAATTTTTGAAATTGTATCAAAAATGCTCAATGTCATCCGCCGGTATTTTGGAGGTTGATCGAGAAAGGAGAACTTAGTCACTATGCATCTTAACCAGACATTGTAAATAGTTCAAAATTAATGACAGATATTATTTTACACGAAACACTAAAATAAAAAATAATTACGCATTAACTTGTTTTGCCATGTGGATTGTAAATAAGATTTTTTATTTTTTTATTTTTTTGGTGAGGGAAGGTGAAATTGTATGGCCTTATAAGGTTTAGGTAACTTTAGGTCATGTAAATATGATATCTCATTCTTTTTATTGACGTCATATTAATAATCGAAATCAATTTCCGGAAAAAGAAGTCAGGGAACGGTATGAAGGGGGGGGGGAGGGGGTGTGAAATAAATGTGAGGAACACAGCTTCATTTGAAGAGGGAAGGGGCACCTACCACTCGCAACTTTATTCCTTCCCATGCACATTTTATGTTGTAATGGCATTTATATTAATTAAAGAATGATGACACGTAAATTATGACGTAAAATAAATTGGTTAATTGTATTGTTTTGTACGTGGTCTAGTACCTAATTCATTTAAATTTGACATTATTTATTCTTCAACATCAGGTAAATGTACAAAATATTTTTTAAACCTTATTTTAAGTTAATTATCCTTACCATGCCAGAAAATGATAAGCTTTCATTCTTTTCTTTTAAATCTACTGATTGAGAATCAATAAAAGTGTCAATGTAAACTATAACGACCGCGTTACTTTGGTTTTGAAAGTATAATTTCATCATCATTAAATTCACCTGAAAGCAATTAAGTGCCCCTGTGTGAGGGTATTCACCTTGTCAAGATCCTTGACCATCCTCTGGGATCAGCTTCGAATTGTTAAATGGTTTCATTCTTTCTATAGGTCGTCTTCTGGTATTTAAAAAACAAAAACAAAACAAAACAAAAAAAAACACGAAAGGAACTTTAATTTCACGTCCTTTCTTTTCTTCTTTGTTTAGTAAATATAATTTCTTTTTAGTAATCGTAAGACTGATGTATTGGAAAGAAACATATAGCTATATGATGCGTGTTTCATGTGCGGTATAATTATGTGTCATTAGACAGAGGAAAAGGGGAGGGGGATTTCAAAAAGGGTAGGAGAAGAAGGAGAGAAAATGAAAAGGGGTGAAGTGCAATGGGCGGGGCTGGCGGTCGGTGAGAACGCAGATACGGGAACCCCCCAAAAAAATGCAATAAGGAGAGGGGGTTCATTGAGTCATTGGGTGTATTGAGGCGAAAGGAGGGTAATAGAAATATATTTAGAGAGCACTCAGAGGGGGGGGGGGGTAGGCACTATGGTGGGGATAGACAGAGAGAGAGAGAGAGAGAGAGAGAGAGGGAGAGAGAGAGCGAGAGAGAGAGAGAGAGAGAGAGAGAGAGCGAGAGAGAAAGGGGAGAGGGGGTGGGGGCGGTGGTTGCAGTTATACCTGTAGAAAATGAAACAGAGTTTCATTTTATAATGTCATGCCCGAATTGTAATAATCACAGAGAAAATACATGCAATTTTTATACCCTCGTTTAAAGATAAGGATGAAACAGACCAATTTAGATTTATAATGAAAAGTAACGATTATGACATGTAAAATTTTAGTAACTAGCGTTAGTAATAATTATGTATAATAAAAGAGTAGGACCCCTAAATAGAGCTTGGCAGGTTCCGTAGATAATTATATAAGGTACATATTTCTGTTTAGTTTTCGTTTTTATACTGAATAATATAATTATTATGTTAACTGTTATTTGTTATGTTAATTTTATGTATATACATTTGCGCTTTCTTGGTATATTTTTTCGTATTGAAGATAATCCGAAATGGATTATTTTTTGTTCCAATAAATTTGATTTGATTTGATTTGATTTGCTTTGAGGTAGACAAAAGTTTGTTATCGTCAGAGATTTCCAATGGCAAAAACTACGGTGCATTTTTTTCCAGTTCACATTATCAATGCGAGAATGAAAATTAGAATAAGGCCTTTTCCGCTTTGTTTAGCACTTTAACCCCCTTAATAAAAACCAAATAAATAAATAAAAAATAAAAATAAATAAATAAATAAACAAAAAATAAAAACAAAACACCACGCGATCCCCTCCTACATTATTGAGGGCATGCAATAAAGTCCCGTGGGATCAAACGCAGAGACGTAGAAAGGTGGATGGGGGCGCGGGGGCGCTGAAAAAGTGGGTCAAGTCCCAACAAAATAAATAAAATAATGATAAGGAAGAGTGATTGTCAGCTTGGTATACCAAAATGATTACTTGGCCATATAGAAGGGATTGTTTTTTTTAAACTAGAATTTCGCTCATGCATTTTCTTTTTATTGTAATCAGGCGCGGATCGAAGAAAATCGAATTGAATGCATTTCGGGGGCCCAATTGTCTGGGAACAAAAGCGGCTCTTTGTCCCCAGACATTGGGCCCCCGAAATGCATTCAATTCGACTTTCTTGGATCCGCGCCTGGTAATATTGTGATAATTTGCGATATACGATTATCGTAATTGTTAATTTTTTCTTTTGTAAAAAGACTCAATGATTACTGAATCAAATATGACATTTAAACTAAAAGCTAATTGTATATCCTTAGTGAAAGCATTATCTTCTTCTTTTATGCTTACGATTAATTGAAATTGAATATTGTATGCTTCTTTCTTATCATAATCATGCAACCTATCTCCTCTGCTTTGAAATATCCTGTTACGCTACCCGTGGTTACAAAATTAGGTATAGCATATCCGTTGTCTGTAAAGTATATCTAAACTTCCAGATATAACTCACTGAAAAGTGACCTCCTAAATTATGCGACTTTTAACGTCCTGAGCATCTCAAAAATATATTTATTTCCTATCATGCCTATTGTGAAGCGTGCCGTTATACAAAACTGGTTATGCAGTCGAAAACAAATCAAATACTTCTTATATGCATATTTTCATATCCTTCGAACCTCTTTGGCTATATCACCTGGGGACGTTTTTATAAGATTGAAATCCGTGATTTCATGTGGAAGTTTTATTTAGTTTAGCCGATCCCCGCGCAGCAAACTTGGGTTGCATGAGTGACGTGTGACACAAAGAGCAACGGGGCGGAGACAGCCGAAATTGAAGCACGTGTAATAGCTTTGTAGAAATTTCTGGGTTAGAAACCAGAAACTGTATAGGCGGCTGACCGCGTTTACTTTCATCAGAAACTCTTCTTCAAGTCAAACCAATATTCGGATTTTAAGGAAAGTGCATAAAAAATTGTGTGACACCTTCAATGCAAGATGCTTGTCTTATGAATGATAGAAGTGCATCAGCCATTGGTCACTGACGATGCTTCCCTGCGTGTGACGTCAGAGCAATTTCATAACTTGCTTATCACAGCACACATGAATGCATGATGGTCTATCGAAGTGGATGATGTGTTTTCTATGGTAAGTACATACCTATACTTTGTTTATTGATTTTGAAAAAGTTTCTTGATGTTCATCATAAAAGCATTCTATTTAGACTATAATAGCTGAAGCAGGAAGCTAATGTTTGATTGAAGTCATAACTGACTGATTTTCATCAGAAGCTTATATCTTTGTGAAATTTGAAAATCCTATAGACAGTGGGGTATTTTAGGATGATTTTTCTGTTTTTTGTTAATAATAACTTTCACCTATTCGTATATTCATGACACTTACTAATTCTGTATTTTTTACATTTTACACATTGAATTATTATTATTATTATTAGGCTATTATCATTATTTATTTTTTTAAAACTATGTTTGCCACTCAATAGGGATTTTTCGGATTGTGTCGACGCGCCACCTGAACGAGATTGAAAGGTAATGAAGGGAATTTTTTGACAAATAATTGTCATAATAATGGTGGCTTCTTCCCGCGTGACGCTCAAAGATCTTTTACTTTTATGTCGTCAGGCTTCTGAGCATGGTATCATCCGACCAGTAAGATGGCGTCACAACTGATTATATCAGCGGGCGTCACGCGTGAAGAAGTCATCATTATTTATTACTTATTATAATATTCGGCTTCCATTCTTTACCTCTCCACCTTGTTCAGGGGCAAGTCCACATAATTCGAAAACTCCTTGATTATTGTATACTTCGTAACGTCCAACCGTCTAGACTCATATCCAGTCATGCTTTTATTTTCTCTCTCTCTTTCTCTCTCTCTTTCTCTCTCTCTCTCTCTCTCTCTCTCTCTCTCTCTCTCTCTCTCTCTCT
>CALNVZ010001721.1:36435265-36473617 GCA_940671915.1 Paracentrotus lividus
CTCTCTCTCTCTCTCTCTCTCTCTCTCTCTCTCTCTCTCTCTCTCTCTCTCTCTCTCTCTCAGTGAAAACCAATATTGATACACGACGCTCTACACTACCATTTAAAGGTGAAAGGATACTTTAATATCCCATGACCCCTTGCTTGTCGCATCAGGTGAGATACGACTAGACAGATCCATTGCCCTACCTGTTCCCTGTAACACAAAATAGATACGATCAATCTTACGACCGATTGTAACTTTTAATACACGGTAAACCATAGACTTACGATTGATATTAATCGTAAGATTGATAGTATATTTTATGTTTCAGGGCACTGGAATGTCTATATGGTCTAGTCGAATGGTGAGATCCACCACTAGACCCTGAACCCGACAAGCAAGCCGCAAGCATCTAAACGATGCTCCACGAGCCCGCGCAGCCTGCCAAGCAAGGAACACCTTTGACTGACCTATACCTGCAACACCGATACTCTAAAAACATCTCCAATACAAGTCGTATTTAGGAAGTCAACAACCTACGTTTGTATTGTATTTGTATGGTTATCGAACCGGGTCCAATTGTTTGTAAAGATCCGGAGTTCTTCAGAAGAGGACTTTTAACTATTTGTTTCTGATTTCATTTCATTTCAGGGATCAGACATCTCGCTTCGATTTCAACATGGAATGATTGATAGCCTATCCATGTCTGGAGAAAAACAAGACGACACTCTTTCGATAATTTTGACCCCGATCAGAGGAATAGTTTTAGTCACGTGGGCAGTTTTCATCTCATACAAGTCATGCATCTTTCACAAAATGATCAAAACCAGTCAGAAGATTTAGGAGTCGACAAAAAGTCTATTCATACCAGTCCGACAAAAACAATTGACATAGAAGAAAAATAAACTGACATTTTTTGATTGACTTGTAAGTAGAACAGTTGATTTTCAACAATTTCATACTTGCTCATCAAGTCTAACTGCAGGCCTAAACCGAGAAGTTTCAGACATTTGAAATTACTTATGAGTAATGAGAAATGTTTTCAAGGTGAGATTAATTGGATCATCATCTTTGTGAGCTTGTGGGAGGAGGATCGTCTTGACACCAGATGAATTGATAATAAGTTCTGGAAAACTTCTGAAAGGGGTTTTGCACCTGTTCATTGTTTTTCATATCTGGAGAACATTACGGATATCAATATTGCCACCCTGGAGAAACTGCAATGAAACTGGATAAATCTCGGTAAGTTTTCTCTTCTCAATGAATGGGTGTAATAATGATATACGGAGAAGCATGTCTGATTTGAATGTGGTTATGCGTGTTTGCACATGAACTTCGAAATAGCTGTTCAGTGATAAACGTGTAAAATATTATTTCTAATATCTACTTTATTTTCATTGTTATGCAGATCAAGCTTCTTATAATTATGTAATACAAAGAGCTATCTTTCTTTAACAAACCATCCCACGAAGATTATACTATGACAGAGATGCCAACACTACGGAATAATTATTACATTATATTAGAACGCACATAAAACTGCTGAAACAAATGTCTTGTTAACAAAAGAAAGAAAAACCAATGATTGAACGCATTCCCAAAATTGAATGACGGAGCAAAATGTTATTATTCATGCTTTCTCTAGTGAGAAGTCATTTATTTTCGCTGTTCTATTTGCGTTATATTTGCGTTCTAATATTTTATGTTATAATTATTCCATAGTGTTGGCATATCTGCAATGATTAGCAATCGTCCCATATTAAGGAGTGAACTGATAGACTTATTGTTTGGGATATATTTAAGATAACTCTTTTGTTCTCATGTATAGTTCAATTTCATTGTCTGTTACTGGCCGTTGACCGTGAGCAGGTAGTGATTGAAACCGATGGATCTGACAGCGCACCGTAAAACTTTTGATTTACAGTACACCATTTTTTTTTTTTTACTTCTGAAAATGATATGTCGATACTTATCACAACATAAACACATCTTTCATACCATTCACAGTTGAGTTTGAGAGCAAAATACCTGTCTGATTTAAAACAAAAATTACATTGAAATCAAGAACAAGAGACATAAACCAAATTTGTTGTGATGACCATTTTTATAACCTAAGCCCTCAACAGTTCATCGTCCAATAATACAGAATGAAAGAACGTCATTCATTGACTGTAAATCATAGAGGATCTTAAGTTCTTTTTATTCGTGTATTTATGTTGATATCATATATCGGCATCAACAACATATAACTCCCGTAAATCTCCCCGTTTTTTCCTTCCTTGCAGTGACGGCATATTCCACCCAAAAGCTTGATATACTTAAAAATCGTCTTCGTCAGACTTAAGGCATGTATAAAGTGCGTTTGATTAATTTAATCTTGTAATTCAAACATTCAAATTTCAGACAACACAGTAAAACTATCAAGGAAATTATGTTAACATTATAAGCGAGGTGCTTTTTTAATATCAAAAGTATAAGAACCGGCTACTCTTTATAAACATGAAGAAAATTGATAGCTTGTATTGTGTTTTGTTAGGTAGAATTGATTTCGGTTCCTATTTTTTGTAAAGATTTATCTGTGTGTTTGGATTTTTTAAAGAAGTTGTTCCAGAACATAATTATCTTTAATATCAGTCACAAAGTCGTGAGGGCTACCCTCCCCAATTTTGGATACACTAACTGAATAACATTCGTCATACCTTATAATATGCTGGCAGTCGCCAATACTATCTGACTTCTATTGTAACCATCTGTAGGATTGGGGGCTATTTCACGATTAATATCTTAATCCTCTGAATAGAGACTATAGAACAGCATGCTTGTGTAGCCTAAAAATCGAATATTTTTTTTTTTTTTTTTTTGTACTGTATTTTCTTGTTATATTGACTCGTGTCCCCGCTTGACACAAGTCCTGATAGGCTACATACAGGCCTCCATGCAGAGCAAAGGGATCTACGAATATGAATTTGCTTTTGATTAACGATTATCATCATCATGATCATGTTCAGTGCAAAGTTAAATATCATGATGACAACTTTAAATCAAGTATATAATAGGAGCTACATTAATGCATCCTAAATGTGAAATAATATGAGATAATTAATAGTGGCAATATTAAAGCCACATCCCATCTCAAAAAGACCGTCACGGGGGTGGGGATGCGTGGTGACTAACTTTTAGTTTAAAAAAAAATAATACTAACCTCCGTAAAAAAGAGTAGTTGTGCTTCTCGGACGAAAAGACATCCGTCATGTCGGAGAGAATTAAGTTTGTGACTCACTCTGTTGGTGTTGAGTTTTGTATGACGTATTGAAAAGAAAAAAAAATAATAATAGGACAAAAAAACAACAAAAAAAAAAACAACAACAACAACAAAACAACAACAGCAAAGACAGAAATGTGGTGCCAATATAGATGATATATCAGCAAATGTGGTTTAGATCGAAAAGAAAATTTGGCTCATTTACAGCCGGGACACCGACTTTTTATTTTCGACATTTTTTAACGTAATATTGTTAACTACAGTGATTTTTTTTTCGATGTAATCTTTCACAATAATTTCGAACTTTTTGATTTTATACTTGTTAGATCCTCATCTGCTGTTGGCTTAGCAACACATCTTTTGTCTACTACCACATGGAATAAGCCCATGTGGTCTACTAACAATTGATTTGGTTAATCCTTAGTCTAATACATGCCTAATTCCTACTTGGCATGTCTGCTTGGTGTAATGACCACTTGATCTATAATTGCCATTTCGTGTAATCGTAAATTGGCGAAGTGGTAATTAGACCAACAGGCTGTAAAGACCATGTAGACGAAATTTAATTAGACCATGTGGGTTGCGACCAAACGGACATAATGTAGTCAAAGTGATTTTAGACCAAGTGGCAGTTTACCAAACCGAAAATAATGAGGTTGTAGGATATATTTATACCTAAAGACGTCTGAACTAATGTCTGAATGTCATAATGTTTCACTGAATGAGGGTTAGCGAGGGAAGGGTGACGATCCGAGGGGGCGTTGAATAATTTGTAAGAAACAGTAGTATGGAGGGCCTGTTACTGGTTCAAATCTTCCTCCTGAGACCATGAAAATCTCAGAACTTTTCAAGTATCTCCACCTGTTGGTTTTATCAGATCATATATCAAAATCTCTATCATATCATATGACTCATGAAATGACCCTTATCGTCTCTCTATAGACCAATATTCCTACCAATAGAATCCAGACAATTGTGCTGTAAGTATTCCGGGTCTCTTTCTTCTTCTGTATTTCTATAAATATTTCTTTAAAGACCCCCTTTTCATTCTCGACATTTTGCAGCACGTCCAAAATTAAATGACGAGTTATTATTATTTAAAATAATCTAGCCGAGGAGCAGAAAATAACTTCTGAACAAATTGTCACTTTAAGATAATTTTATCACACTTGATAAAACCTTTCATACTGTATACTAAACATATTTCCCCCGTAGCTTTTGAAAATGCTAAAATATTAACCCAAACCTGGATCTTTTAATATACCTAACTTCCAGGTCGGGCAAATTGCTGAGACATAGTACGAATCCTCTAGTTAACCCTATCGTACTTTACATACATTTCTGTATTGATTAAAAAAAAAGTTTAGTTTTAAATAGAATTTTTAGATTAACTAAACCTTGCAGTTAAAAACACCAACACCCACACCCACAAACACAATTATATAATATATATTTCCAACGAATGATGTTTATGCAGCCAATCTGAAACAAAAAGTGATCATTACAAAATTCTCTTGTGATGCACAGTGAAACCCTTGTGTTTAATATGTGACTATATTGTCTGTGGCAAATTGCTCCGATGGCACTCCCAAGGATGTGCAAAGAGGCACGTACCTACAAGCACGACGCTGGTCGAAGGGCGGCAAAATTTGGCTTTGAGGTGATGCCCCTCTTGTGAGCAAGATTGAGAGAGAAAGAATGGAAGCCCTTGAAAATATAATTATAGTAATAGTTGCATCTTTATGCGTGACGCTCAAACATCTCCTCGCAACTCGTTGCATTCGACTGGTTAGTTGAGACCCCTGTTGAGACGAGGCATTAAAAGTTCTCAAGATTAATACCAGGACCCAGAAGACCTTTGAGCGTCACGCGTGAAAAAGCCACCATTATTGTAATTATTTGTTCGATGCTTCCTTACGTCTTAAACTTTCAGGTAGCACATCAACAAAATCGAAAACTCTCTAATGGATAATGCCTTCTAAAGTTCGTATCCGGCTCGTATTGTCCAGACTTCTATCAATAAATGCAATCGACAGCAAGCTTGTATCCACATTTGACTTGATTGTGTTCTTTGTGGATCTGCCACGTTGTAATGAACTACTTTGTGGCAGTTTCTACCTACTCACTAATCTTTTCAACTATCACCTATCTCCCTTGATTCTTCCACGATGAAAGATGAGTTCCTCTTGCAACTGATTGGTCGAAAATACTTACTTCGGACTCCTCTTAATTGTTTTTATTTAGTTGCAACTCCTGAAGTCAAACAGAGTTGTTTGTATTTAGTCGGATCTGCTCAAGTCGAACTCCTCAGAATCGTTTTTCTAAATTGTCATTCCCTCCCATTTATCCGTACGAAACATGTTTGAACATTGTCGCAGTTAGTTACATGACTATCCTATCGAATGTTTGAAAACTATCGCAGTTTTGTCGTAGAAGAAATGGAGTCGTTCTCTCGCAGATTCTACCAATAAACGAGGTACTGCATGTGACAGTTTGGAAAGTTTTGCTCATCTTTTCCCCAATCTATCTTGATTTTAACACGATGAGGGATGAGATACTCAATAAGATTGATTTATTCTCAACTTCTCCTGTCCGACTTCTTAGACAGATGCTTGAGACTGTATCAAATGTTTGAAATTGTCCAACTTATTTACGAATAGCTGAGCATATAATTATAATTATGATATATACAGATAGGGGAGTAAAAACATGTCCCATCATTTTGAAGTTGTCTTGTTTGAAGCATGAACATTCAACCACGGGTTTCATGATACGTTTTAGTAGAGTTATCCTCCAAGCATTATTATCTTTGAACCCTTTTCATTTGGATCTTTGCATGCATGATTGAGTAACAGACAATGTTATGAAGACGGCAAAATCTTGATTGTGCCAAATGGACAGATGAAGATTAAAACAAAATAATGTTGGAAAAATATGTGTACACAAACCACCCACAACCACACACCCAAATAAACCCATCCTCTCTCACACACACGCACGTCATCACACACGCACTAACCAATACAATAATCAATTCATAATAACATTTCTCCTTTTCTGATTAAACATTTGATGTTTTGTTTATGATGACCCATCACTGAATGTTGGGGACATACTGTCATTCCCTAACAAGTGTGTGTGAGTGTGTCTGTGGGAGTATTTGTTGAGGGTGTGTATTTTTGTGTGTGCTTTTGTGGAATACATAGGGTATGTGCGTGTGTAGTTGGTGTGTGGAGTTGTATGTGGGTGTGTGGTGAGGGTGTATGTGTGTATGTGGTGTGTGTGTGTGTGTGTGCGAAAGAGAATAGGTGTGGATGTGTGTCTTTGTGCGTGCACATAATTCTCAATTTGTTTATTCTTCGCCCAGCCACTTGGCGCAAGTGAGATTTTGCTGTTTTCTGAAGATTGGTTATTGGATCATGCGTCCAAAGATCCAAATGAAACGGGTACCAACATATGCTTGGAGGATGACTACCAAGACTATTATCATGAAACCCATGATGCACGGGCGTATACACGCATTAATTTCTTTTGTTAGTGGGGGGATGAACTATTCAAAATCGGTAGAGCGGGACGCACTTTCTGTTTAGGTGGGGTATGCTCTACGCCAGTGATTAAATGTTCATACTTTTCACAAGACAACTTCAAAATGTTGGGACATATTTTTTTTTACTCACTCTGTTTATACAGCCTGTATCAAATAAAATTGTACAAGTGGAAACATTTTTTTATAGTCAGGAGATTAATCGCAATCTGGCCGTGTTTGATATTTCCATTAGGCAAGAAAATGAGGCTTTCGTCTGCAATTTTTCACCTCATTTGGTGCTGTAGATCTAGAGATATGATCAGTTTTCTACAATGCAGAAAAATCTATTTTGCGCGTACTTTTGTCTTGCTTTGTGTTGGTTTCTCACGTAATGGCCATTAACTCACCACCCAAGAACAATAGATTTGCGTAATATCCATTCTCTCCTCGTCGCACAAACTTTAGCATAACTTTTGTTTAACAAAGGAAAATTATACAAAATAAAGAGTCTAAGCAATAAAAATCTTTTGGTTTTAATAATAGTACCACATACACACATCTTTAGAAAAGATTTCATACCTATTTTTTCCCGGCTGTACCATTAAAAAAATACAATCTGAGTATATTTTCAGTTTTACACCAATCACACTTTTTAATTTTTAATTTAACCCTTCCCCTAGTCCATAACCTATGTCCAAAAACTCATATCTTACTCAAAGAACGTTTACAACTTTGCACCATATAGGCCTAGACGGGTTTTCTGTGGGCTGGATAGGGGGGGGGGGGCACGACCACCAGGGCACAAGATGGCCATGGAGGGGAGCGTTCGTTTTCTTTTGATTGTTTTTTTGTTTTGTTGAGGAAGGGGTTGGGAATTGATTAGTTTGTACCTCGTTCCACCTTTATGACGAACAGTGTATGGGCCTACATCATTACGAAAACCCTCATTGCAATACGTGAATAGAAATTGTCATAACAACATGATTAAAATTTTGGGAAAACCATACGCTCTGAATTAAATTAAATTAAATTAAATTCTACATTTAGTAAACCTTCAGCCTTGAGTGTTATTGTATCAGAAATGTGCGGGTGTAATGTTTATTATGAATATTATATAGTGTTAGTTTGGTGAAAGGAGTAGTATAACTATTACTAGTAGCATCACTAGTAGTAGTAATGCATGTAGAAGTAGTACATGTAGTAGTTGTTGTTGTAGCTGTATAGGACGGAAAAGTAGTTTTAGGAGTAATAATAATAGTATTAAAAGTTATTAGTAGCATTAATAATGAAAATATATTTACTAGCTGCCAAATATTATATTTGAGAGAAAAATAAAATTTTGGGAGGAAGGATTAACAGTAAAATAAATCATAAAAATGTTTCATTTATCTCCAAAAAGTGCAGATTTTGCTTATACTTCTTGCAGAGAAATATTGGTCATGAGGTATCAGTGCAAAGCAAGTTGAGAGCAAAAACAGCGGGAGAACAAAGATTTCGTTGCTAAGGAGGATGCGCTCCCAAAATCAGAGGCCTTCATTATTCAGCATATAACAAAATTTCATTTACTTCAGTAATCCACTATGGGAAACTGACCATATAATTTTTGTATCGGTGGAATACCTTTGCATTTTTAAACGCATTTGCAATAGAAGACTAAATCTTCTTAATTGGCAACGGAACAAATTTTTGTTTTGGATGTTAGCGTCTTTAGAATGTCCTTGTACTAACACGTTATGGCCATTAAATATTTTGTACAAAGTATGTAAACGAAATCTATAAACACTTTAAGCAGAAAAGATAAAAATTCAATTGATCTTCAGTTGAACTTCAAACATTGAGGGATAATTGTAAAATCAATCTCATGTCTACAATATTGCGTTCAAGGTAGGCCTATTTTTGTTTTCTTTTATTCTGAATCTAGGTTTTTCATTGCAAAAAATTTACTGAAAGAATGGATGACGTTTCCAGTGCATCGCATTATCTAACGTGAGCTACCATCCTTGGTCTAGGTGAAGAGCGCATGTGCGTCGCATCGAGGTTTAAAATCCAGGGGGTTCGAAAAAAAGAAGAAAAAATGACAGCTGAGAGAATGGATGATTTTTCCAATTAAATGCATCGCCCCACCTATCGTGGGATAACTTGATGGTCTAGGTAAGAGAGCGTTTGGGCGTGGTATAAAGTGGTCGTGGCATAAAGTGTGCGTGCCGGGATGAAATAGCGTTAAATTCTAGGCGTGGCCTTTTTTCATTTGATCTGGTGTACGGAGAGTAGATAAATAGGAGGAAACATTATTCCCTGGCATCATCGCTTGGCTGTATCTCGACAGACAAACTCCAGGTATCTCTGATTTCAAACCGTGCTTCATCTCAGTCGAAGGGACCCAGATGTTGAAGCCGTCGGTAAATATTGTTCCTGTGTTTTAATCATTTACTTTATTATTTGTAAAGGCATCTCACAACCCACTAAACTGTTTAAAAAAATACAAAAAATACAAAAAATACCAAAAAAAAAACCAAAACAAAACAAAACAAAACAAAACAAATGTCAGCAGAGTCGACATAAAATGATTTTTTTTTTTCAAAACAGACTTTCTGTTAATTTCCTGCATGATTTTATTGGATAGAAGGGGAAAATCAGAGTTTCTGTAGCGTAACTTGATTATTTAGTTAAAAAACAACAAATGTGTTAGTCCTGATGTATGTTTTGTACCTTTCACGTTTGTATTTGTAGGAAAAGAAATAAACCACAATTTCTTTAATTTTACAAATAAGATATGGTAGCTCTGCTGACAGCATTTTGCTGTAAAAATACAATTTTGTTACAGTGTACACACGGACACACACATTCACACACACACACACACACACACACACACACACACACACACACACACACACACACACACACACACACACACACACACACAAATTGTGACATGTTTTGATAATCAAATTTATATAATTATTTCAGTTTTATTTTCTTAAACTAGTAAATTTCACTTCCACTTTCCACTTGTCCAATGAAAAAATAAAATAAAATGGTATTTCGATCTTTTTTCTTCTTCCAGCCATCGTATATCGAGCACATGTATAGCGAAATACATTTAGACAAACACAATAAGAACTGCTTAAGAAGGCTTCTCATTGGCCATTAACTCATTTGCACCAAACAAAAGAATTTCATTGAGACTCATATCTGCACCAAACAAAAGAATTTCATGAAGGTTGAAAGTCTTTTCTGCCGGTCAAATGAACTTGGTCACGCCTCGCTGCTGGTCCGCCTTATGTGGTCTAGTGGTCAAGGCATTGCAGTTCTGATGCAATGACGCGGGTTCGATCCCCGGGGGAGGCAATTTTTGCAACCTAAAATTGAAAATGGACTCAGACAACCTCACGGGGTCATTATTACGTCATTATTATTCTCTCTCATCCAAATTCTTTCGCCTATATAAAAAATGAACCACTGCACTACACGTTCGTCGAGGGGCTCAGCATATATATCTATGCCACATTACACTTTTCAAACTGTATAATTATTCTCTTCCCAATATATAGTGGCAAACTAGAATTCGCAGATAATCATGTTAAAGGAGAATGAAACCCTAGGACTCAGTTGAATTGTATGAAACAAAAACAAAAAAAATCAAAGAAACAGATTAAAGAAAGTTTGCGAACAATTGAATAAATATTAAGAAAGCTATGTGCATTTGAATGCTGTGATCACTAACACTATGGAGATCCTCATACTGGCAACAGGCCCAAGATGTGTGATGTCACACATGAACAACACTCCCATATGACATACACAAAAAATACCAAAAAATACTTCTTTTTCCTCATTATAATGGAATTACAGGCTCTTCACCCATGATTATATTTTGTGAACCTGTATTAGATACATGTCCTCCCATGAAAAAATTCTCAAATCTTTTAACGGAATAAATAAAAAAGACAATTTGAGTGAAATATGTACAAAAATAATGGGGAAGTTGTTCATATATGACATCACACATCTTGTGCCCGTTGCCAGTGTGAGGATCCCCATAGCGGTAGTGATCACAACATTCAAATGCTCATAACTTTGTTATTATTCATTCATTTTTTCTCAAATTTTCATTGATCAGCTTCTTTGATTTTTCTGTTTTGTACAATTTAATGAATTCCTTGGGCTTCCTTCCCCTTTAATAATAAATTGATAATTAAACTCGATTTCGTCAGTTATCTGACATTTTTTGTTTTAGAAAAGCAGATTGGAAATTAATATCCTGTAGAATTAGATAGGTCACGGTCATTTCAATTCAAGCCTGATTTTTTTTCCACAATAAATTTGATGAATAAGCACTCATGATATTATGTTTGTGTGTTTACTTTACAACACACAAACATAATATTGTGTGTTTACTTTACAAAATGGTTAGAGTTCTTTCGAAAATCAGGACAAACAAATTTTCTTTTTTAAAGTTAAGTGATGGTTCACTCTTTATTAGCCAATCCAATTCCTAGACACACAAAGATGCAATTGATTATCATCATTTTAATCTGCGTTTCTTAATGACTCGTATGTCTAAATATACCCAAATCGTAAAATAAAATGATCATGTAGTAAAATCAGATAGGCAGAGGTAGGTGAATTTCTGACAGTTATTATGCTGTTTTCGTTGCTGATCATCAAAACTTTTTATCCACTCAAGGTGACTTTAATGAGCCTTCCAACTTTTTAGATATATAACTTATATTAAAAAGAGGGCCTCAGATTTTTTCCATGAAATATGATAGTATTCGAAGTACGTTCGGTCTATTCATCACGAACATTCAATAAACT
This sequence comes from Paracentrotus lividus, assembly GCA_940671915.1. NCBI lineage: Eukaryota > Metazoa > Echinodermata > Echinoidea > Camarodonta > Echinidae > Paracentrotus > Paracentrotus lividus. The sequence goes on from CALNVZ010001721.1 coordinate 36,446,857, forward strand.
TTATAAACAATATTTGAGTTTAATTTGTTTGACCTAATGTTAAGGCTCTGAACTCATGGTTACGCGAAATCTATAAATTCCAAATTGGTGACAATAAAATGTCCTTTCAAATATAAAGAGAGAAGGCCCCATTTGATAACAACCTGAATAGATCAAGGGCATATCTTGTCAGTTGTCATGTTGGTATAAATATCTCATCATCCCAATTATATATCTTCTTGTCAAGTTGATAAAAATGTTTAGTTTCTACACAGTTTTTTTTTTTAATTTCCTTTTTTTTTTCATGGCTGGTGTTTATAAAATTACGTCAAGCGGGTGAGATAAACAAGTCATAGTTTTTCTCGAGATATAATAATAAATAATGATAATACAAAAAACCTTTTGTATACTTGAACTTGTATTGAAATGAGGTTCATCAAAATGTGTAAACCAAACCAAAGGCTAAAACAAATAGGATTGATAGAACGTTAAAACGAGAATGAATTGTTTCAACAATTTATATGAATTGTTTAAGTGTTGGCATGAAATATTATTATGTGACTCTGGTATAGTGTTATGAATACGATTTACATCTGGGCAATATGGACAATCAAGGACTTAACAAGTCCTTGGGATAATTAACATTCGAATATGCATTGAAATTGTAGGATTAACGGGCATATGGTTTTTAAGGTTATGTTATTTGCATTATGAAGTTAATTTCAGTTTATAAATTCGATTTATCTCCAAAACACAAACAATAATTTAATCCAAATACGTAACGCATCTCATCATATTCCAATTTAGTTTTGTCCGCATGAATTTACACGTAAAAACATGACCATTTGCTTTTAAAAAATATACATGTACATGTATTACAGTGAAGAAGAAGAAAAAAAAACAACAAACAAAAAAAAAAAACTTAACCTTATAACATAAACCCGGAGTAATTATCGCCAGAGCAAATGCCGCCCTTAACATTCAGCTCATTCCAAAGTATCGTCCAATTGCAATTCATGGGCATATGGGCAATCAAGGACTTATAGGAAGTCATTTGGATTATCAACATTAAAATATGTATTAAAATTGTAGGATAAATTATCATATGGTCTTAAGGTCATGTTAGTTGCATTATGAAGTTAATTTCAGTTTATATATTCGCTTTATTTCAAATATATTAAACATATTTTAGCAGTGTAAAGAAACGGCTGGGTGACTTCCGAAGACGGACAGAAATTTCCCCACATAATCGCATTGCCTAATTTATTCCGATTTCATCGGTTTCTTTGATGCAAACCTTATTTAAGTGCAATATTTTAAAAAGTACAAGAGAAGGGAAATTTATCCATTTCCATATCCAGAAAGGTCACATGTGAATAATAGCGTTATACCCTTGAATAATATTTGGGTTTTTGCTTTCGTTTCCTCAGTAATAGGAATAAATAATGATCTATTGAGTTCGGTTGGTTATGATTTCTTTCTTTATTTGTCAACAAAACCGCTAATATGTAAAGCAGGTCAATGAGTGAGTGAAAGTATAAGTAATTGGTAAAACCGCGGTCTTGGGTGAGATTTGGCTTAGTGATGTCTTAAACATGATAAACGATGAACTTGATTGTTATTTGTTTTGAAGAAAAAAACAAACTCAGAAATAATTTGTAAATAATTTTATCTCTGTCCATTGCAACTAACGACTGAATAAAACAAAAGGTTTTCTTTAATCCTTTTAAAATAATTGTACACGATGTCTGATGTGTCCCATTATGGAAAATGTTAAAGGGAAGGAGATTATCAACTTTATCTACATATTTTTCTTTCTGGAGGAGAGGGGGATGGGGTGGGGTGGGGGTGAATCCAAATGTACACATGCTCTCTTTGTTTGTATTGTTGTTTGAAAGAAGGTTGATTAATGTTAGACCAGAGTGGAATTCATTGTCAATCTGTCTCCTTTGATACACGGATACTTCACTCCGAGTTGACTTTTACCCCATTACCCCCCTACGAGGTGCGCAGAACAAATTACTTAGCAACGATTGATGCGAGACTAAAGCGATGAAAGATGAAATAAGAAGCGACGCGTGCCGTGAGAATTAGAAGGCATTATCTAGTTCTGTGATTAGCTGTTCATCCCTGATAATCAATGGCACGGACTTGATGTCAAGTTCTGGTGTTTAATAAATAAGAAGGTCAAGGCCTAATATGTTTGGTATGATATTAAAAGGCACTTGAAGGGGGACTGAGATGAATGATGAGAATCTGAGAATGATGGTGATGGTGGCGGTGGTAGTGGTGTTCAAGGTTGTGGTGTTGGTTATGAAGGTTGGTGTTGGTGCATGGTAGTGCTTGTGATGGTGGGGTAATAATGATGATGTTACTAGTGATCATGGTGGTGATGAAGGTGGTGGTAGTGGTGATGGTGATGATACTGGTGATGATGAGGATGAAGGCATTATCTAGTTCTGTGATTAGCTGTTCATCCATGATAATCAATGGCACGGACTTGATGTCAAGTTCTGGTGTTTGCAGAAGGTCAAGGCCTAATATGTTTGAGATGATCTTACTGAGATGAATGAATTATGAGGATGTTAGGATGAGGATGGTCACTGTGGTGGTGGTAGCTTTGGTGGTTGTGGTGGTAGTGGTTGTGGTGGTATTGGTGTTGGTAGTAATGGTGGTGGTGGGGTAATAATGATGATGTTGCTGGTGATGATGATAATGGGGGTAGTAATGATGATGTTGCTGCAGTGATGATTGTGGGGATGATGAAGGTGGTGATAATGAAGGTGGTGGTGGTGATGATGATGATGATTATGATGAGAATGGTGATTTACGATAATAGAGTTAATGGTGATGGTGATGTAAATACGATGGTGGTGATGATGATGACAGTGATGACAATAACAATAATAATGCATTTCCGAACGATATTAAAACTGAGGCTTCAAAAGATACTCAGGGTGGAAAAGGGTCTTAATATGTTTTTTTCCCCCTCCAGTTATTTAGGATTTACGCGATACGCGAGTGCAAAGCGCCATATATATAAAAAAAAAAAATAAATAAAAAAAAAATTAAAAAAAAATGATAGAGTGACTTTCTTGGCGTCTTTTGTAGCTTTGTGTGTGCATGTATCCATTTCTTTATCTATCCACATGATCCATGTATGTGACAAAAATTATGATGCATATAGTTATGAAATCGTCTTGCCATAGTAAGGTTTTTAATTGGTATATGCTCCCTTTCTCAACTCATGTTCTATATAGATTGTAGTGACTATTCTATCCTTCTTCAAGTACAGTGCTACACACCTGTCTGAGCTCGGGTTAAGCTCTGACGGTGAAGGTGTTTAGTGAGTGTACATCCCACCAAGCTCTCAGCATACCCAGCATGCATTTAGCCTCAGGAATGATCCATCGTAATCTAATAATGATATCATGTAAAATAGCATCCACGTTTTGTGATCAAAGAGCTTTTGATGACAAGCATTCATTTTGTCGATGAATGACCACTCATGAATCAAGGCGAATTAAGGTTGGGGAATAGGTGGAATTAATTATATTTGATTAAACAGCAATTATGATTCTATATAGGCCTACAGTAGCGGACGCAGACCGATGTCATACAATGAATTTACCGGGCCCATGCGTAAACAAAATAGAGCCGCTTTTGTCCCCAGACAATTGGGCCCGAGAAATGCATTCAATTCGGTTTTCTTCAATCCGCGCCTGGCCTACATCTGTTTAGTTTTCGTTGGATATTTCAAAGATTTATAAATCTCATGTCCATATCTTAGTCTGGAATCGACTTTTGAAGTCGCAAAAAGACGCAAACAAGAAAAAATACACAAACTGAGATTCGAACCTACGTGCGTTTGTCCGCTCACATCCAAGTTTGAAGAGTTTGTAGTACTAGTATACGCTTTATCATGTCCTGCTCTTTTGATAAATATCTTTCTGACAAGTTATCATATTATTTGTATGGCAAGCTCCTTGTTATGTTTCCTCCAAGGTATGTGATTGTCAAGAGTGTACAGTTACCTATGAAGCACCCATCGGATCACCCAAGACATACTTCAATATCTGATCGTTGCCAGATTTTTCGGGTCATTTCACTGCAATGGCAATAAAAACAGAAGTAAATCGGAGTGAAAGTGTTCCTTGGTGATAGATTCATGGTTCCCACTCAAACTTGTATCTTGTGCTTTTGGTAAAAAGCGATTTCTGTCAACAATTTGAGATGAGAAGACTTCATTTATTAAATGGAACACAATAGCTTCGCCTTGGGATGTGTCTCGTATCATCAGTCGTATCCCAAGGACAATAGAAATATGTGTTTAGGTATCACCAACAAGTGTTTCTAGTGACACACTTGCACTTTTATTACATGACCTTTGTGATTTGATGCTTCGAACGTTTATTTCTATTCAACTATTTAATTGAATTGAATTCATTAAATTCTGCATTTCTGCATTCCAATTCATGCGTGAATGAAAGGTATAGACCTTGATAAAAAAAAAAGAGAGAGAGAAAAAAAAAAACTATTCATAACAGGTGTCACCGTATAAAACATTTAATAACAGGGATGTATGTCCTTTTTTGTAGCCCAAGGTGTCTTTATTCTAATTGATTATAGATTTTTACAATTTGAAATAAAACAGATTTGTCAATCCAATAGTATGATGGTAAAATGAATTAAGGAATCAGTAAATGATGTAACAAAAGGCAGAATAGGCTCCTAAATCCATGACAACCAAAAGCAAAAATGGTCAAAGAACTTCAAAATAGTTCTATGACAATATTATTATCCACGTAATATTGGCAATCATGGATATCAAGAATTTGTGATGCATCACGTATGTTGTGCCCCTCCATCCTTCGCCCCTATCTCGTCTTTGTCCTATTTTATTCTCCGCACGTGTAGTTCATCACAAGCATTAAGACCTTTGAGAAGGAATCCTTCATCCTTCTACAAACCAAAGTGGTCAATTTACCGGCACATTAACTAGGAATTATCAGAATTCAAAGGAAGCGACAAAACATATACGCGCATCATTCCCATCATTACCAGCAGATGAGTGAAATTTAAGTGATTAGATTGTTGTTTGATGCTATTTTTCTCATGATGTTTCTCGTTTTCTTCAAAATAATATAATTGTCGGAATCTTTAATAGATAAAAAGATAATTTGACCCTATTGCCCTCTATCACTCTAGTGATTGTCATGGCTATTTGGAGTAATCCTTGCAAGATTGAGAGTTACATTCCCCAGGGGTGAATGCCTGCAAGTCAAAATACAAGCAACATACCATTTTTGATATGAGGAGAAAACGAGAACTATACCTATTCTAAAATCCAGAATATTATTGAAACGGTCTACTCTGAAGCGTATATGTTCAGCTCAAATCTTTTGTTTGAAACTCAAATGGCCAAATGAATGGACAAAAACTGAAAATACTGAGACACTGTGGCTATGAAAATGATGTACATGTATAGACCTGGACTACCCACATGGAACTCGAATACCAGAGGCTACTTTACTATTGTTATTTAAAAAAATTAGTTTACGCCTAAATGATGTAATTCAGAACGTTGTATGCAACCTCATACTGCATTATTTTATATTTATATACTATAAAGATGAACATTTTGAATTGAGAATTTGTTTTTTTCTTTTTGTTGAATAGTAATAGAGATTGTGATTTGCAATAGTGCATCGAACCCAAACATCTTTAAATTCCTCTCTTCAGAGGATGTTATCGATTTTTAGCTACCCCAGAAGATTATGTTATTGATTTTTTTCATAATTTTTAATTATTTTTATTTTTTTACAAAGGTCTGGTCTAAACAAACATTTATTGATATTTCCCCATACTCTCGCCCCGCTCGCTTCGCCCCCCCCCTTTCGCTCTCCCTCTCCACTTTCCCACCTTCGCACGTTTCTCTCCTTCTCTCACTCCCCCTCTCTCCTTCCTTTTATATTTTCATGTATGCCTCTATCTCTTACTTTTTATCCATATATCATATCTATCTTACTTTCTCTCTCTCTCTCTCTACCTCCCTCTCCCTCCATCCCTCCCCCCTGTCTGTCTATCTCTAACAGTCCCACAAGAGCTTTCCCTTCTTTCTATCTCTGTATATTTCATGCGTATGTAGGGAAATGGGTCCATTGGTAGATTTCTTTGACAGGTTCAATTTAAAGAGAATGAATTCAAATTATCATCCCACCCGCTACAAATTGAATTGTGGTAATGAGATCTTTCAACGTCTTCTTTCGCTGTACCTTCGACCTCACACATGGGTTTGTTGATGCTGTACCAAACCACTTGGTGACAGGGAACATGAAAATGAATGTAATTTGCTTTTAGGTCCCTGCAGACGAAAATATGTTTGTTTTCGTCATGCTTTTCACATTGAGTGATTACTACTCATATTATATCTAGAATTTTCACGAATCATGACAAATGCCGAACAGTAAATGACACGTAATCTTACCAATCTTATGATAACCATCTTGGTGATGAAAGGGGGAGGGGGTTGTTGTGCCAATGTGTGCCTCTTCGTCCTCCTCATCTCACGCCGTGCACTGCAAGACCAAGGGAAGGTAATGGAAGAAGAAGAGATAATTTGTTTAATCTTCAACGAATCTTGTGATCCTGAACATTTTCGATAAATAATTCAGAGAATGAGAACAAAAATAACCCGACAAGATAACGATATGATCTATAGGTCTATATTATATTCATAGACCTACCGTTTTTACTTTTTATATACCAACGATATTTTCACAACAGTATTACATTTTTAAGAGTGATAAAATCATATGATACTATTGAATTAACATGCAGCAAGTAAAAGTGAAATATGTTGTGTCAAATGTAAAGAAAAATGTATAGGTTACATACATTAATCAAATTATATTTTATTTCTTGACACATTAATATACTATATAAATTACATAATTTGGCAGAATCGGGGAAAATTACCGCTCTTATCATGCGAGCATGAATATGCCGATCTATATATATCTTTTTCTGTTGTACGTTTCAGAGTTCAGACATGGAACTAAGTACGAAAATTGTCCGCGTCTTTTTTTTTTTTCATCTTATGTGTATTCCTCCCTTCCCAAACGAAAAAAAAAAAAAAAAAAAAAAAAAAAAAAAAAAAAGAAAAGAAAAAGAGAGAAGAAAATTCAAATATTAAGTTGGAACTGGTAGGAGTTAAGTTAATAAATTTTAGAGACATTAAAAGTTTCCTTTTTTTTATTTTTCTTTTTATAACACTACATTAGATTTCAGGAAAGCAGATGCAATTCTTATTAATACATTTTCCCAGTTTTGACAATTCATTGAAAATAGTGGAAGCCCCTCTCCCGAAATAAGCGTAACCCACAGAAAAACGAATAGATGATACCACTGGCGTAAATCCCGGGGGGATGGGGGGATACATCCCCCAGATTTTGAGGAGGGGGAATGCCCTGTACAAACAACCCCCCCCCCAGTTTTCAAGAAAGAAATGGAAAAAAAAATAACTACATAATTGTGTTATTGATTAAAATAGCGCTTTTACTACTAGTAAAAGGGCCTCTTTTTAACTCCAAAAACCCCAAATTTTCCTTGCTCGGTCGCTATGCGACCTCGCACTATGTAACAATCAGTAGGCTAAATAAAAAGGTTTGATCCAATGCCCTCGTCTGGGGACAAACCTTTGGAAAGGGTGTTCTCGACAATCAAAAACATTAATGTAGTTGTGTACGGACTAGGTTGATGGAGGGCTTGGGGCCTGCCGTCCCAAAAATTTTCATAGCAAAGATTGTGATTTGTTTTTATCACCGGTCTTTAACAAAGCATCATCTGCACGTAAAATGAAAATTGTATCTTCAAAATAGATACTAAAAAGGGAATATCATGCACAATTAAATCAAACTTTGAGCTCAAAATTTTCGGCTCGCACTTCGCGCTCGCTAATACTAAATCAGATGAAAATTATATAAATATCTCCAATTATAAGCTTAAAATTTTCGACTCGCGCTTCGCGCTTGCATTACCTTTTCAATCATTATTAAGATGAACAGTAATAAAGGCAACCAATAAGATTCTTAAAAGCATACATTCAATGACAAATTTTCTTCGTACCCCCTCCCTCTCCCGAATACATTTCTCTTTAGGTATATGCCTCTGATCTAAAGTGTCCCCCTTTTCAGAAAAAAAAAAAGCCATTTTCCATCGTGACCCCCACTTTCTAATCGGTTCCGCCGCCTCCGCTATATATATATTTTATTATTTTCGCGCTCGTGGATACTATAAAGGATCTATAATGCACAAATATTTCCAATTTCAGCTTAAAATTTTCGGCTCGCGCTTCGCGCTCGCTGATACTAAATCAGATCTATAGCCTAATGCACAATTATCTCAAATTTTTAGCTCAAAATTTTCGGCTCGCGCTTCGCGCTCGCTGATACTAAATCAGATCTATAGCCTAATGCACAATTATCTCAAATTTTTAGCTTAAAATTTTCGGCTCGCGCTTCGCGCTCGCATTACTTTTATGGGTATTAAAAACGTTCCTTGTATACACTATTGCTTGTGTATGTCAAACAAAATCGCGACAAGTTGGCAAAATTTTTCGCTCACCCCCCCCCCCACTCCTCGACACGGATTTATGCCGCTGGATGATACGTTTCTGTGAAAATATCGACAAAATCGGAATAAAAATCGATGCGCAATTGGTTTGAAAAAATAACAAAGTTTTCGTTGCAAATGAAAGTGATAAAAAGAAGACATTGTTGTTTGTCTTATTTCAAAGAAACGTTTAAAAGATTGTTGTAATTGGAGTAAACTCTGCACGCACTTGTCACATCTCTTTTCCTTGAACCTGCATCATCTCACCTCACGGGTCAACCACTACAGATCCTCAAAAGAATCAAAGAAAAGATGAGATCCTGAAATATGCCGGAGGGTGTGATAACCCTTTACATCTGTCAGAAGAATGACGACTTTCTGATGGGATCAGTCTCCCGGACTCAATCCAGACTTGTCGATGTCTATTTAATATGACTTGATGATAATGTCTTATCTCAAAACGCAATAAATATAATAATAATAATATCACGTTTTTCGAAGTGCTTTTGGTAGTTATTACAACAACTTCAGTAGTGATGTGACAGCGGTTTCGGTCCGGTGTGACATCGACTTTTGTCCCGATCATTGCCGAGAGCTGCTGGCTGATTTGGTCAAGGAGATAAAAACTGCGGACAGGTAGCCTTATCTGTTCGAAAACTACTTTCCACAACGCCCCTGCGATGCCGCATAACTTACATTTTTTTAAATAATTAAATCAGTAATATCTACCTAATCAACAGAACAATATATTGATATGGGATAACCCAAAATAATAATAATAATTAAAAAAAAACCACACACGTCTGTTAGAATCTAATACAACATGAAACTATGAACGACGTGCAACTCTCTCCGCTGTCGAGAATTGCACGTTACACTTGCATGTTCGAAAAGTTGTGACCACCACATAAGCTATCATACTTGTTAGAAAATGTCCCCCCCCCCTCCCGCCCCCCCCAAAAAAAAAGCTCTTGGAAATATATCAAATTAGTTAACAAAAACGAAAAGAAGTAAGTAAATTTTATCGCTATAAAAAAAAAATTGTATTCCAGGAAGATTCCTTCGATCTTCAACAGACAATGCAAAACGTAATGAATGAAACCTTTCATTCCTCTGTAGACGGTTTTTAATGTCCAAATGACATTGCTATAATAGTTTTGACTTTGATGCAATGAACAAGAATAATTAATTTCGAAGGATTCTGAGTTACACTGCCCTATTTTGACAAAAGGAAGCAAATGAAAATTTTTAAGATTATGAAAGACGCCTGCACGTATCAAAATACTTGGTGCCAAGAAAAATGTTACCTTGGCATGGAAAATGACATGGATTATTGTCAAAACCACACGTAACCCTCTTTTGTTCTGTCTTTTGTTCTGTTGTGCACTTTTATTTATAAATGATATACAAGTACCTTGATCTAAATATTGGTAAGAGTTTCTAGCTAAACCTTAATGTTTATGTTCTACTTATAGCCTGATATGAACACCCTTTTGTCTCGCCGAACAGTATTGGATATCTGATATCGGATTGGTGGAACCCGGAAACAATGTAATCGTTGGCATGGTTGTGAGTTGGGTGTCACTGATTTCATTGCAGCCTTTATTAGTTTTCGAATTTGATTGAATCCAGCTTATATCAAAATTAAATAAACGACCTTTAGTTATTTTGTTCTTTTTCGTTGCTGTCGGTTGTTTATTTGCTTGTTTATTGCGCTTTGAGAAAGTTTGTATTGTTCATTTGTCCAGTAGTTCGATTCATTTGCCTATTTCTGTCTTTCACGTAATTATGCACTGCTTAAGTTTCAAAAATAGGTTTTATATAAGCCTACATTGTATTGGGCTGTGTGTACAGTTCTAAATTAATACATCGGATTCCATAACGAATATGGTCTGAATGTATTTGTTTTCTTTAATCAAAGAATAAATTTGATATGTGCTACATATTCGTTGAACTAGAATCCTTTTTAGAATTACTTAGCACTTTGAACAGCATGTGCAGGTTGTAACGTGAAGTACATGTGTAAAATGAGATAACATGGAATAGATTCAGAATGGAGGAGGGCATTCCTACGCCCGTCTACCACTCTACGGGGGATAATGATGATGAATTGGTGTGACGTCTCTCGTTGAGGGAAGATGGAAGTAAAGAGACAGGAGTACAAGATATATATCAGATATCCACCTGAACTTCATCTGGGAGGTTTGGTTCTGGGTCAGTACGGAAAGATAATGCTCCCTGTCACATTGCAGTATTCTCTCGCATCAATGTTACTCCACCCGCATCACGTGACCGACGGGTATCGACATCATCATTATCATCAATGGTCTCTTATCACGGTCATCACTTGTATAATTCATTTGACTTTGAATGGTTGTATTTTGGAACTTTCCATTTTCAAATTTTGATTCTGATTTAAAACTTCTTACTTTGGAAGACATGGAATAACGTTTTCTGCCTGTCGAGGATATTTGTATTGCCTATTTATTTCGGACCGTGCCGAATTCGTACAACTTAGTACGTATCAATATCGCTACAGGAATCACTCGTCATAATAGTCATCATCATGATAATTGTATCACAGAAGAAAACTTGACATGGCAACATTGAATGTGGAAAGAATCATTTTGACGTGAGAATTCAAAATCGATCTTTTTCGATTATGCGGTAAATTTCAATCATTGACTATGATTGATTATTACATGATGGATCCAACGATCGTCTAGAAGCAACTTTTTGAATTATGTAAGAATGCAAGTCTTGTCTTTTATGAAAGATGGTCATGAATTAATGGTGGATTAATCAGAGTAAAAGGGCTTTAGGGAGCTGTATTCGGTAATCACCACCAACGGATCAGGTGCAAGGATTGACCTTTGAGGGGAAAACTTCATTTCTCCTGTTGTGATAACTGTACTTTAACTTGGAAGTATGTCTGAAGTCAACATTCAACACAGATTATAATGAAGAACATGATATACCGCCTTCAATGACTCCTCACAATTTGAAATGAATATAACCAGGTTTGTGATGTGCTCATTCTACTCAATCTATTTGTAAGTTTTTAAGCGTTAATGAATGTTCGAATTGATTGAACTTGATGTTATTTCTGCGTTTTCATAACAAAAAGAAATAAAATACATGTTTTCAAGCGAATTGCATCAAGAGAAGCTTATTCAACCATGAACGACTTGGCGAGCGAGGCATTGGTGGTCCAAAGGTGCAGGGATCTCATAATGGGTAGGTCGCGGGTTCGAAACCATCGTGCCTTTCTCATAAGGCTTTATTCTCCCACTGGCAAAATCTACAATAATTATTATAATAATGATGATGGTGATATTTGAAGAAAGAAAATACAGCATATGTTGTAAACTTAAGGGAAAGAGGGCGCTATCACTCTACTTAAAGCGAAGGCGGCCATAGACATTTTGTATTTTGCACAGTTTTTTCACTTTGTTTTCTTGATTATGGCGAGCAACAAATTTTTCAAATAAATGTTCGCTCTGATTAAGTAAGCTAAGATTCTAAATTTTTTAATAACAGGAAAAACAAATTGGAAAGAAAAGAAAAAGTTCTGTCACTTGTGTCAATTCGAAAGCCATGTCAGATCAAATTCCTGTACAATATGGCCAATTTTGCTCTCGAAATAGCTCATACGCTGCATAGTCATCTTCCTCACTGACTCATAATTATTACAACTTACTGTTCGCACAGTTTTAAAAGCTTCAATTCTCAGCTTTCCAAATATGGTACATTTATTTCGATTGGTTAAGAAAAAGTCCTGTCACTTTGAACATTATCACAAAAGAATTTTTACCCGACGGGTCAATATTTCCGTATGTCACATGCATATCGCATGTGGACGGCGTCTTCGCAAGAAGTGACAAGATAACTATTTATATCAATAATCGTTTGGAACATCAGTCTATGTGAAATAAAGATTCTGATTACAACTTCAGCACAATTGTGTTATAGGCTTGCCAGAATGTCTTTTCCCCCAATCTGGTCTGAAGCATCTACCTACGAAAACTATGATAAAAGTTCAATTATTTTTTTCATGTCCACGAGTAATTTGCTCAAACAGATCGACGGACAATACCATTCCACCACAGGGGAGTTTTCTTAGGCGAGTGTTTGTACGCTAGGTAATAATTGTATTTCAGTTGTCAGTTGTTTGCTTCCCGCCGCGCCGTCAGCCCGGGTTTAGTTGACATAAATCTAGAGCCGTATAATTTTCTGCCACCACTGCCCCGCTCAGCTGTATTTCCTCTAAACTCATGAATGTAATGTTGCGTTTCCCCTCCTCAAATAATGGAAGCGCCTTTATGTTAAGATTTAATGCCATACGTTAGGTTTACATTTCACGTGGAGTAGAATTGATATGAAGTGAATAAGAGGGGTAAAGATCGAGGCAAACGTAGCGATTTTATTTTTGTTGCAAACTTTTCTAAATAATGCTTGAAAAAAAAGTTTTTCATTGTCATGATTGTCACAAGTGGCGAACAAAATTATGATTACGAATCTATCAAAATTGGAGGGGCCTTAGATTTTAAAGGGCTTGCAAAGAGTTTAACTCGTTTGCAAACTTTTTCGCGATTGTTTTTTTTTTTTTTTTTTACAATTAGAGACATTTCAAAGATATTTTGAACACTTTCAAAATCCTTTGGTGATTTGTGGCAAATTAATAATTTTTTTTTTGCGAATCTTTCAAGCGTTCGCAAAATTGGTTGCCAATGTTTCATTTTTTTTTTTTTTTTGGTTGTTTCTAACTTTCGTCGGGTGATAACAGATAGACCCCCATTTTTGCAAAAAATCTTCACGAAAGTTGGCGAATCGATTAGAAAACTGTTTGCGAACGGTTGCAAATGTTTTTTTTTTTTTTTTTTTTTTGGCGTAAAAACTTTATAAAAACTATTAACGAACTTTTAAAGCCAATTTACGAACCTTAACTGAGAACCCTGGATAAAACCGTGGCAACAAATTTTTATTTTGTTACAAATAAATAATAACATTCATGGAGACAGCGTATTGTCACAATGGATCGATTAAGCCGGATTAAACCGATTAAAATAAAGAACAGCTTAGAAACGGATCAATGACTAATGGATTTAGAATAATAATGTCCAAAAAGCTAGACGTCTCTTAGATATAATAGAACCAACTTAATGAACTAAATTTAGAATCAGTGTTTCAAAATTCCTTTCATCAGAAACCCCTCATATTTGCACTGATTCTAAATTATGAATAAAAATATGAGGGGTTTCTGATGAAAGGGATTTTGGAAGTGAGCCAAAGACGTCGAGTAATGCGGTGGTCACAACTCGTCGTAGGCTACGGGGCACGTGCAATCAACGTAGCCTGCGTTGATTGCACAATGCATGCACAGGTCCTGGGTCAACTTCTGCGATTCCTGCATTTCTGTGGTAAGGGTATTGGAAAAACTTCCTGCACGTCGTACATGCAACGTGCCTGCGAGGTACCTGCGCTGCACGAATTTTCTACGAAATCCATCGTAGGGAGTTGCACGTCGAAGGTTCGGCGAGTTGTGACCGCCGCATTAGAAGAACATTACAATCGAGATTAGCATGATTAGCAAAGGTTGCAGCATCACTAGCTGTATTTTGAAAGTCATGTATAGGCCAATACTCTATTAGTAAGTTTTTAAGCGTTAATGAATGATCGAATTGATTGAACTTGATGTCATTTCTGCGTTTTCATAACAAAAAGAAATAAAATACATTTTTTTTCAAGCGAATTGCATCAAGAGAAAATTACACAACCATGAAGGACTTGGCGAGCGAGGCATTGATGGTCCAAAGGTGCAGGGATCTCATAATGGGTATACGTCGCGGGTTCGAAACCATAGTGCATGTCTCATAAGGCTTTAATCTCCCATTGGCAAAATCTACAATAATTATTATAATAATGATGACGGTGAAATTTGAAGAAAAAAATACAGAAGTGAATAAGAGGGGTAAAGATCGAGGCAAACGTAGCGATTTTATTTTGTTGCAAACTTTTCTAAATAATGCTTGAAAAAAAAAAAGTTTTCTATTATCATGATTGTCACCAGAGGCGAACAAAATTATGATTACGAATCTATCAAAATTGGAGGGGCCTTAGATTTTAGAAGGGCTTGCAAAGAGTTTAACTCGTTTGCAAACTTTTTCGCGATTGTTTGTTTGTTTGTTTGTTTGTTTGATTTTTTTACAATAAATTAGAGACATTTCAAAGATATTTTGAACACTTTCAAAATCCTTTGGTGATTTGTGGCAAATTAATTATTTTTTTTTTTGCGAATCTTGCAAGCGTTCGTAAAATTGGTTGCCAATGTATTTTTTTTTTTTTTTTTTTTTTTTTTTTGGTTGTTGCTAACTTTCGTCGGGTGATAACAGATAGACCCTCATTTTTGCAAACAGACTTCACGAAAGTTGGCGAATCGATTAGAAAACTGTTTGCGAACGGTTGCAAATGTTTTTGTTTTTTGGGGGGCGTAAAAACTTTATAAAAAGTATTAACGAACTTTTAAAGCCAATTCACGAACCTTAACTGAGAACCCTGGATAAAACCGTGGCAACAAATTTGTATTTTGTTACAAATAAATAATAAACATTCATGGAGACAGCGTATTGTCACAATGGATCGATTAAGCCGGATTAAACCAATTAAAATAAAGAACAACAGTACCATTGAAACGGATCCATGACTAATTGATGGATTTAGAATAATAATGTCCAAAAAGCTAGACGTCTTTTAGATATAATAGAACCAACTTAATGAACTAAATTTAGAATCAGTGTTTCAAAATCCCTTTCATCAGAAACCCCTCATATTTGCACTGATTCTAAATTATGAATAAAAATATGAGGGGTTTCTGATGAAAGGGATTTTGGAAGTGAGCCACAGACGTCGAGTAAGAAGAACATTACAATCGAGATTAGCATGATTCGTGAAGGTTGGAGAATCACTAGCTGTATTTTGTAAGTCGTGTTTAGGCCTATGTGTAAAAGGAAGATACCCTCGTTAGGAACAAAGCTCTACGTTTTGATTTTTTTTTCTTAAAGTTTTATTAATGCATTATATAAAATTTTTTTTTCTTATAAGCTTTCCACGAAACAAAAACAAAAACAAAACAAAACAAAAAAAGGACGAGAAGAAGAAGAAGAAGAAGAAGAAGAAGAAAAAGAAGAAGAAGAAAAAAAAAAGAGAGAGATGGATTTTCTGTTGTTTATCACGTTGGCTATAACACTCTGGCATAATCGATTGTTAACTTGAACTGTTGTAACCAGAATATGGGAACTAGCAATGACTGACCGCATACATCGATGGGGAGCCTACTTTGAAATGTAATTTGTTTGAACGATTACTTTGGTGCCAATGATGCTGTGAAAAATCTGCAACAATGGTTTCAGCCTCAGATATACTCTCATATAATTTTTGTTTTGTCTGGATATACAATAACCACCAATTGCCAATGAAAACCACGATGTTCCTTTTTCCCCTTCTTTTTATAAATTTTCAATCCCAACTGAACCTCAATGAGAGAAGCAAATATCATACGAAAATTGGTAGCCAAAAATAACATTGCATATTATTTTGACCAAATAACAGAGCCTTTATTCCCCAAAATTAGGAAGAAAAGGAAAGTGCCTGAATGGCATGAGAGGTTAAATCATATGGTCAGTGAGAATGAACTTTTATTCACCCTGCCTAGAATTAAGAAGTCCATTCAAAGTGACCAGTCGATATTTTTCACTTGACCGGAGATTTAAAACAAAAGTAGCTTGAAAAGAGGTCTGACCGTCTTTTGTAACCTCTCAGTCATTTTAGACTATTGATTTAGTCCAAAGTTTTTTTTCTCATTGAAATGTGCATGTATCCTGGTCTTGCAGTTGGTTGATTGGGTTTTGACAGACGTGTGTGTATCAGTCATGATTATTTAAGTATCGGACCGACCTTTAACATCATCATCCAAAAGATGAGACTGGGATTCGAACCTGGTCCGATCAGCGTCAGTTTATAGAGCTTTACCACTCGACCAAAACATATCAATTCTACTCCACGTGAAATGTAAATCTAACGTATGACATTAAATCTTAACATAAAGACGCGTCCATTATTTGAGGAGGGGAAACGCAACATTACATTCATGAGTTTAGTGGAAATACATGCAGCTGAGCGGCGCACGCGCAGAAAATTTTTCGGCTCTACATTAATGTCACCAAAACCCGCGCTAACGGCGGGAAGCGACCGATTGACAACTGCATGCAATTATTACTTAGCGCACAAAAACTCGCCTAAGAAAACTTCCCTGTCGGTATAATGGTATTGTCAGTCGATCCGTTCGAGGAAATTAGTCATGGACATGAAATAAATAATTGAACTTTTATCATAGTTTTCGTAGGTAGATGCTTCAGACCAGATTGGGGGAAAAGACATTTTGACAAGCCTATAACACCATTGTGCTAAAGTTGTAATCAGAATCTTTATTTCACATAGATTGATGTTCCTAACGGTTATTGATATAAATAGTGATCTTGTCACATCTTGCGAAGACGCCATCCACATTCGATATGCATGTGATATGCGGAAATATTGACCCATCGAGTAAAGATTCGTTTGTGATAATGTTCAATGTGACAGGACTTTTTTTTAACCAATCGAAACGAATGTACCATATTTGGAAAGCTGAGAATTCAAGCTTTTAAAAACTGCTTGATCATTAAGGTGTAATATAATTATGCGTAATCGAGGAAGATGACTATGCAGCGTATGAGCTATTTTGAGAGCAAAATTGGCCATATTGTACAGGAATTTGATCTTACTAGGATTTCGAATTGACACAAGTGACAGGACTTTTTTTCCCTTTGCAATAAGTTATTCCTATTTTTGAAAAATTCGGACTTTTAGCATACTTATTCAAGTTGATCATTTCTTTGAACAGGTAGTTGCTCGCCATAATCAAGAAAACAAAGTGAAAAAACTGTGAAAAATACAAAAAGTCTATGGCCGCGTTCGCTTTGCGTAGAGTGATAGCGCCCTCTTCCCCTTAAGTTTACAACTAGAATTGATATGATATAGATTTACAATCAATCACATCATTTGAATTGGTAGCCTCGTTTTAAGTACAGGTACACACTCGTAGATTATGATTACGATTAGGGATTATAATGTATAGACTATGATTTGATCAAGATCAGGGTTAGGTTTATTTATCCATTGCTGTGCCTGAGGCTATTGTGAAACAATCAATCGTAATCATTATGCTACAGCGCACATATCCCTAGACAGTTGAATGGTTGGTTGATACTGATTACGTAACACTGATATAAGAGTATTCAACCAGTACTAGTTTTAATCACCTCCTGTTTCAATCAAGAAAAGCAATCGTTCATCTCGTGGATATTATCGATCGAGTACCCTATTTAACTGCTCATCCATTGTTACTGGAAACATTATCTGGAACTTTCTTTCCACCTTTCTTTCACTCACGAAAACACAGTTTAAGAAGCCTGATTGGTATCTTTTTCTGTTACGGATCTCTCTCTCTATATATATATCTCTATTTGGAATTATAATCTATCCCATCATGGTGAGTGGTATCATATAATTTTTTATTTTTTTTTTATTTTTAATTTTATTTTTTCCTTTTTTCTTTTTACTATAATGCACACCCCCTGCTTACACCAATTACTATTGGTTCGCCTATTGCTACTTCTCGTGGAATAGTCTTCTTCTTTCGTTGAAAGGTATTGGCAATCAGTCATATTTGACTATTGTTGCCAATGACATTACAGATAGAGAATTCACTTTTGTATTTCTATCTCTCTGTTTCTTTATCTCTTTTCAATTTTCATATATATAATAGCGAATATATTTTGAACATTTATATTTAAGTAGTACCGGTGTATAATTTTTATATGGTATCCTACAAATTGGTTATTTTCCAAATTTGTTCACAAACAACTCCTCTATTAATTATAATGATTTGATAATCATAATCGATTTTTTTTTCTTCTTTATTTGGGTGTAAATGACCTTTCGAACTATTAAATGTGTCAATATCTTAAATTTTCTGCCAATTCGTTCACGTCTTGCAGTGAATTGCAATCAACAAAGCTGTTGTGAATTAGTTCTTTTTAATTCAAATGAAAATTTGCTCCGTCTTTTCTATTGCCCTTTTTTTCCAAATCAATTCTCCTTCTTCGTTAAACGTTACATGTTTATTCTAAATTTGAAATTTGAAAAAATGGGGAAAGGAAATGTGACTCCGAATTGTTTTTATCTGCTCATTTTTTTTCATCATATTTATTTCTATTCATTTTCACTACTTTTTTCATTATATTTTAAATTACACTGAAAAACATATAACTTTTACAAAAAAGAAAAAACAGTAACAAAAACACACACAATTTTTATGCCTGTTAATTAATTAAGTGCAATGACGTATTTGTATTTATGTTTATGTGTATACAAAATTATGTTGGACATGCCAGAGTATTATCAGCGTCTTCACTTCTTTAATCTGGGTGTTGCATGTAGTTTCTTAAGAATAAACAATATAATTTATAATACACTGTCCGTCATAAGGGTAGAATATTTTTTTTCCGCTATAGAGACATGATTTTGCTCTGACTTTAATTTCTTGAATATGTTTGTCCCTGCTTTTACTTTTTGGAACCCTGGCTATATCTTGGACATTTTCCCAACCCTTCACGTGGACCTTTTTCCAAAAAAGTCTTGTCAACCCCCGAGGGGCCCATTTTTGTCATTTTTTCTCATTTTGGGGCCATTTTTTGTTTTTCCCGGCCGATCAAGCCCCCCTCAGTCTTACCTCCAGGAAAAGCGACTGAAATGTACTGTTTTATATTGTTCTTTAAGTTAAATCTATATTTCTGGGGACAGGCTAAGGTCTCTTGTGTAGGAGAGGGGTTGAAGTAGAAAACGAGATTGGTGAAAATTCGGAATATTTTATTCCATCTTTATGCTGAAAACCAAAAAAATGAAAAATCACCTTTAACCCTTAAATATCATCATTTTCCCCTTAAATTTTGTTTAGCCTTGATGAAAAGGCTGTAAATAGTCATTATTGAAAATTTTTCATTTTGATTTATGTTTGGTTGAGATTTTACAATACAATTTAGGGAAGATAGAAATTTCCATGGTGTAAAAAGGAATAAATTAAATGTTAAACCCCAATCAAAATAAATTTTGACCCCTCCCCTAGACAAAAGAGTCGAGCCTGTAACCACTGAACTAGATTTAATTTAAAGAACAATAACAAATCTCCACCTCAGACGTGTTTCCTTGGGGTAGGAGTGAGGGGGCCTTGGTTGGTCGCGTGAACAAAAATGGGCCCCAAAATTAAGAAAAAATGACGAAAGTGGCCATCTTCTGGGGGTGACAAACTTTTTTGAAGAAAAATCCCCGGGAAGGGTTGAGGGGACGTCCAAGATATACCCAGGATCCCAGAAAAATGAAAGCGGTGACAAACACATTCAAGAAATTAATAACGGTGCAACATAACGTCGGTTGAGCCAGAAAAAATATTCCACCTTTATGACGAACAGTGTATATTGGTCTCTTATGGAACACATTTGAACGATAAAATGAATAAAATAATTCTATATCAGAAAGCTTTACACAAATAATTATATTATCTGAAAGTTTCCTCACCTTAATATCGATTCACTAATGGAAAGGAATTTCTTATTGTTTGAAATGTTGTAACTTTTACGTGGAAAGTTTCTTCCGACCACGTTGACCTGTTGACTAGGTAAAATATATTTTCTAATTATACCATAATTTGAAGAAGGTTTGCCATTTTTCTAAAGGGTGGAGGTTTGCTCACTCCGAACTGGTCTCTTGCCAAATCGTGCTATCGGAGGCGTCTCCGCGACGGACAAAAAGTTTCGGAGACGTCTCCGCGACGGACAAAAAGTTTCGGCGACGTCTCCGCGACGGACAAAGAGTATCGGAGACGTCTTTGAATGTCCGAGTCGCAGGGACGTCTCCGCAAAGATCGATCTGTATCGTTCCGTGTTTTATTTACGTTATTTCCATAGGGGTGAGGAAAAAATGGCTTCGATATACAACCGTGTTCTGGTGAATGAACCCTTCTTTCCGAACGTGCATTTTACAACAGATATAATTAATGTGTCAAAAGGAACAGAGGCAACGAGATGTTTGTGACAATGCTGCACCTTATAAGGGTGGTATCTCACTTCGCGGAGATGTCTCCGCGAAGTGAGAAACCACCCTTAGATCCATTCCCGTCCAGTCAAACTGCCCGACATTAATGTAAGTGTTTTGGGGTTATGAAATATTGGGATACACACAACCGTTCAATATTCTATTTCTTCAGAGGGACAGCAACAACAATAAAATAAGACAGATGTGATATAGCAAAATGATATTAGTGTAATAATCATTATCCCACAATTTCTTGTATTTCTAATAAAGAAAGGGAACGGCTTTTGTATAGAAATACAACAACTTTGGTGTAAAAGATTGGTAAAAAAAAAATCAACACATTTATCACATCCGAATAATTGGAATGGAATGGCCCAGAAATGGATAATAATAGGGTTAATACATAGACAGAACAATGTATGATTTATTTTTGTATATCTTATCAGCCCTGCACGTTGTTGAAGAACTTTTTGTAATTTTTATTCACTAAAATATCATTTTCCATCTCAACTGTAAACGAAATGTTGAAAATATCGCAACCGTTAAATTTACGCTTGAAAAAACAAACAAACAAACGAACAAACAAAGCAAAACAAAAAAGAACAAACTTAAAATAAAAGATTAGTTAAGGACCATCGCTAGGGGATACCCTTTGCAATTAAAACCACATTTAAGAAGTAATTTAACCTTTATATTAGTTCTTGTTTCTCGTTTGTGCTGGTTAAGTGGTGTGTTGACACAAGTTTAAGATACCATGCATGACATGTCTTCACAAATCATCTAAGTCTTTGATCACTCGAAAACCAAACAACAAGAACTTTTCGGACATTACCCAGACGAACTGGTCCATTTGAAAGCCGTCGGTCAGCACTCTTTAATGGTTCCCACGTGCACCCATATGCTATTCAGTGACGACATAATGTCTTGATGGACTTACGTGGGCTTTAGCAAGTTGAAACACAAGACCAAAAGTATTCTGGATCATTAGTTGGACCCGAGCAGTAATAGCTTGTGTCTCCTCGTGTTTGAGAAGAACAGCTCCGTTTGGCAGAGGATTTGCTTGGATTTCCTGTATGAGTCTTGTAATAGACAGTCGTAGTGATGATCGTAGGTCTACTTATAAAATGATAAACATAGGACGACGCTGATATTCCAGAATTTAGATTTTTATTTGAATTGTTAAAAGTGCTCGCATTATCCTCTATAGAAAGTAGGTCTTAAAACTATACAATAATACCATATTCATGTAGACTATTGCGTAAATTGTCGTATTTAACAAAACAACCAACCCCCCCCCCCAAAAAAAAAACACAAACAAACAAACAAACAAACAAAAAAAACAAAAAAAAAACAAAAAAACAACAACAACAAAAAAACACACAAACAAAACAAAACAACACCAAAACACCCAAGACAGAACAAAGGCAGCAAAGCAATCTCAGCAGAGTCGCCATAAAATCTTTTAGATTTTTAAAGATTTTTTTTATTTCCTCCATTCATCTATGGGATAGGAAGGGGGGGGATCAGATTTTCTATAGCATGTAGCTTACATATTGAGTTAAAAAAAAAACCGAATATGTTAGTCCTGATGTATATTTTGAATCTCTCATGTAAATATTTGTAGGAGAAAATTGAACAATTTTGTAATTTTACACACAAGATATGGCAACTCTGCTGACAGAATTTTGCTGTAGAAATAATTTTTTTTTTGTTTGTTTACAGTGTTAATAGAGATTTACAAATCTATACAGAAATTGTCTGCGATATCATACGATACCATAAAAATAATACCTATTATTTATAATGCGCTTTTCCCATAGTGGCTCAAAGCTAATATCTTGATATTCCATCCTCCAGATTCGCAGACATGCTTGGCGGAATAATGAAGAACTGGATAGAAAGTCACGTCATCAGAAAACTCCTGTAGCAGAAATGACCGGATTGTAAGTATGATTTTGGTATTCGGAACTTTTATTTCCAAACATTAGTCAAAGACGATGACGTGTAAGAGAGAGAGAGAGAGAGAGAGAGAGAGTTTGAAGAAAAGATAAGGACATTAATGCATATGGGAGAGAGATGGGGACCGAGGGAGATGAGAAGTGAGAGAGAGAGAGATGGAAAGAAAGGGGGTGAGAGAGACGAAATAGGGTAACCACAACACACACAAAAAAAAAAAAGAAAAAAAAAAAAGAAAAGAAAAAAGAAGAAGAAAAAAAAAAAAAAAACCCTTATTAAATAAACGGGAAATGAATTCGGATTTCTGGGAAAATATAACTTCATTGCAACCTAATATGAATTCAGAGGGGCGTTTCATGAAAGGATTTGTCAGACGTTTTATCCGACAAATTTGCTCTCAGCCAATCAGGTGCAAGCATACAGTAGCTTATAACAGTTGTCAGTGTAAACCAGTGAATATTTGTTTCATGAAATGCTCCCCAGGTATAGTTCTAACAGACGGAGAGATGTATAAATAGGTAGAATCGGAGAGAGAGGGTGAGAGAGAAATAAAAAAAAAGAGATAGAGATAGAGGGAGAGAGAGAGAGAGAGAGAGACGAGGGTATGGAAATGCATAGTGCCCTCTGATGTCCAGTTATCATTATTTCGTTTTACGGTTCTATGTTATAACATGCATGTAATGAACATGTTTAATTGGATTTAGAACATGTTGACAAATAACTGATGTTTGCGAGCAATCCTAATGACATTTCATCTGCTATTTCCATCACTCCTGCTTGGAAAAAGAGAAACAAATTAACTTCATCGTTTAGCAACGGGAATTAATTAAACGTAGTTTGGGGAAACTGTTCATTTTCGTCGAAATATTTCTATCCTTTTTAACGGAAAACTCTTTATCATAAGTTCATTGCCGGTCATGAGCAAGATTGAAGTAATTACAGAAAGAAAAGTAATCTCTGTTTTTATCTAATCATATTTTGTTCATTTAAAGTGAACACATGATTTCAAGACTCGCTTTTTAAGGAAAAAAAAGAGAAAAAAACAAAAAACAAACACAAAAAATATATAAAAAAAATGAGTGTGTGTTTACAACTAATCGTACATGCATAGTGCCCCTCTTTTATCTCTTTATTCCAGACACTTACGAAGTTTTGTTTGTTTGTTTTATCTTTTTATATTTGTTTGCAATACCATCCCTATACAGCCATATCAAAACAATAGTAAGCGTAGAAATCGCAGAAATATAGCATACGGGTGACAACATGTCCCGTTGCTCACTCACGGTAGCTAAAGGCGCGGTCCAATGGGCTTTTTAGTATGATTTGCGTATGAATTGCGGATTGTTTGTTTTGTTTTTGTTTTTTGTTGCGGATGAACGAAATTTGTATACGCAACTCATGCGCAATTAATCATCCCGCCAGTGGGACCGGGCCTTTACAATGAGTTGTGACCACCGTATAACGAACGGACATCGAGCTCTATGATTATGGATAGAGGTGACGGGAAAAGCGCGCGAAGTGTGTAATTATAGGTGGGAGAGGATACAGAGAAACTGATACCATACATGCTCGATTGGTGGCATCACATATGCATCCTTCATCTCAATAATCAAATAAGTTACTTCAAAAGAGAAATCTAGAAGTGTTCCGTCCTCCACTGATCCTGACATGTCCGAAGAGTTGTCGAAACGTCATGCTCCTTTTAATCTGCTTTAAATAGCACCATTGTTTTTCAAGTGCATCTGACCAGCTCCTGTTTTTTACTCTTGAAGATATGACGGTTTGGATAGTGATGCAGCTATTTGTGCAACAAACCAATTGAGATGATGCCTCGATAGGCTACGACGAGATGGAAAGTTCAACTGTATTTGCTTGAAGTTGGTCGGGGAAGGTTCTTTGATCGCGCGCAAATAGAAAAACACCACCAGAGTATACTATCATCCGTTGCCTTCGTTACCAGGTATTCGACAACCTTCAAGAGCAAGGCATCCTTGTTATATTAGGCCGAACTGGTACTTCAAGGAATTTTTTGTTTAAGGTCGTCAGAGTTTTCCTAATTCATGCACCACTAGCGGATCAAACCTCAGCTAATTCTAAAGATTGCAGCGGTCCATGCCCAAACATAATAGAGCTGCTGTTATCCCCAGACATTTGGACCTGCACAATATTTTGTCAAAATAAATGCTGGATCCGCACAGTCCTGTGTATACTCATTTCACTTGAAGGGAATACATAAAAGTGAGAGATTCAGAATGACAAGGAGAGCGAGTATTTACGAGTTGGAACACCTTATAACCAGGAAATGGTCTGTACTCAAACGGAGACTGAGCAGGTAAGGCTCCAAGGAGATGATGTGGATAAGTGTAAGAGAGAGGGGAGTTAAGAGAAAAGGAACGAAAAAAGCAAGAGAGAGAGAGAGAGTCGACAGACAGAGAGACACATAGAGAGAGAGAGAGAGAGAGAGAGAGAGAGAGAGAGGTGGGGAGAAAAAGAAGGGGAGAGAGATAGAAAATGGGCAGACGGAGCTAGTTTAAAAGGCTATGTCCGTTATGTTAGTCCGTCTTGACGGACTAAGCTTATAACTGAATCTAATCTCTCAACCTGACGGACTAGCTTTAAAGCTCGCCGTCAAGCTTGAAACTCGTCTGTCGAGTTGACGGACGAGCCTCACTAAAAGTAGATAGACGGATGAGGTTTGCCTATAAAGTTAACGGACTAGCTTTTGATATACATACACATTTGCAATGTCGTTTTAAATTATTCATGAAATTATTCCAAGGTTACTGAAGTAGTGATTTATGATAATGCAAACGGTGTGACTTATCAAGCCAAACTGCCAAAGTATTTGTACGAAAGTTTGACAATAAATTTGAATATGAATTTCTTAAAATCCTTTTAAATATTTACTAGTACTGTGAGTACCGCCAACAATTATTGGTTGTGTTTTGTTTCTTTTGTGTACTCTATTATTTAGAGGCAATTCCATTATCGTCTGTATTGTAAATTATGTGCGTGTAAATACACGCACTTACTCCATTTATTCTGTTTCCGAACAGGATCAAGATTATTTTTAAATAATTAAATTTTGTTTTGGCTGATAATCTGAAAGTTTATTTCTACATAACAACAAGTAATCTATAGGCACGAGTAGCGCCTATAGATTCTCAATATTGCCCGTTCATTATTTAATTACAGGCTATTACTGAATACCTCGAACCCAAGAATCTCGTCTATTCTTATAGATTGCTGATGATTGTCGTTCATTATTTTAATTACATGGCTATAATTGGATACCTCGAACCCAAGAATCTCGTCTATTCTTATAGATTACTGATGAAACCCGCTTAGCAACAACAGTGAATGATCCACTTTCATTCACTGTTGTTGCTAAGCCGGGCATTCGTAGCCATGCACCTTTCATTCACAGACACAGTTGTTGCTAAGCGGGCATTCCATCAGCAATCAGTCCATCCACTGAATAACATGCGCATTGCGAAAAGGACATGATCTATTATGTGCATTATCTGATTGCGAATTCAATTTTACGTGTAAACCGAAAAGATGCAGATTCGATATACACCGTGTAACAGTCCACCGTGTAGAATAGTAGATTTTGATCATGGTGACGGTTTCCTTCTGTAGTACTCGTTTTTAAATTCCTAATTAAGTTATGGTTAATTTCATGAACATCGTAGCCAATTATTTGCACATAAAGTAATGTTGTATAACACGCGAAACAATTTAGTCTTGCCAAATTAATGAATAAATGTGTGTGCTTTAAAAATGATAATAACAATCTCATTAAATTATGAAAATTGAATTATAAATCTAATTATACATTTCTGTGTCACTTTTCTTTTAGATTATTGTATCTGGGATGACTGTCTTATAAAATTTCAGATTTGACGTCTCTGACAAGCCTGTGAAGCCATATTAAGCTTATCTGTCATGCTAGTCGGTCAAGACAGAAACAAAAACTGACTAGTTTTTTACACCTTGACGGACTAGCTGTAAAGCTAGTCCT